>JAUMJL010000068.1:0-1200000 GCA_033558185.1 Dromococcyx pavoninus
GGGGGTGAGGGCGGGGGCGGGACGCGGTCGGGGTTACTCGCGGGCACGGGGCACGGGGCGCGCGGGGCGGGCGATCAGCGGCCAATGGTCGGGCCGGGGAGGGGGCAGCGGCCGGGACCTCGGCATGGGGCCGCGCTCTGCTGGCTGGGGGACACGGAGTGCTGCTCAGTGTCCCAAGTGCTGAAGGTCCCTTCTGCCACCCCTGCAGGACAGGGTGTCACTCGGCTCTTGTGGTCTAGAGGGACACAGTTTCTGTACCAAATACTATGGCAGCACCTGTGCACTGCCCTGTCCCTGAGGCACCCAGCAACTTGTAGTCACAGGGCAGCTCTGCCTACACAGCCTCCTCATGGCTCATAGATTCATAGAATCACAGAGTGGTTTGGGTCGGAAGGGGCTGTGGTTTGGGTTGGAAGGGACCTTAAAGATCATGCAGTTCCAATCCCCTGCCATGGGCAGGGACATCTTCCATTGGACCAGGGTGCTTAAGGCCCCATCCAACCTGGCCATCTCCAGGGATGGGGCAACCTGTGCCAGTGTTTCACAGCAAAACATTTCTTCCTAATACCTAATCTAAATCTCATCTTTTTCAGCTTAGAAACATTCCCCCTCGTCCTATCCCTGCCCTCCCTGATAAAGACCCCCTCCCCAGCTTTCGTGTATCTCCCTTTCAGTACTGGAAGGCTGCTATAAGGTGTCCCCAGAGCCTTCTCTTCTCTAGGCTAAGTCAGCCCAGCTCTCTCAGCCTTTCTCCAGCCCTCTGATAATTTTTGTGGCACTCTTTGGACCCATTCCAACAGCTCCATGTCCTTGTGTTGAGGTCTCCAGAGCTAGATGCAGTACTCCAGGTAGTGTCTCACTGGAGCAAAGTAGAGGGATAGAATCACCTCCCTCGACCTTCTGGTCATGCTGCTTTTGATGCAGCCCAGGACATAGCTGACCTTCTGGGATGCGAGTGCACACTGTCGGCTCATGTTGAGCTTTTCAACCACCAGTATCTCTAAGTCTTTTACTGCAGGGCTGCTCTCAATTCCTGCATTCCCCAGCATGTAATGACACTGGGGATTGCCCCTACCCATGTGCAGTACCTTGTTCTTCGCCTTGCTGAACTTCATAAGGTTTGCATGGGCCCAGCTTCCAAGCTTGTCTGAATAGCATGTCCATTGGCTCTTGTCCTGGGAAGGGTCTGGCCCCATCCACTTTATAACCACTCTTTAGGCAATAGAACCTAATGGATCCCATTCCTTGTCAAATTTGACTGGGAGAAGGACTGACCAGCAACCTGCCCACATAGACCCCATTTACTTAGGAGACCAGGCTAAAAACCTTCCCTCCCCTTGCCCTTCTCTTTTCCAGGATGAGCAAATCCAGATTCTGTAGTATCAATGCTCCAGTTCCTTACACAGTTGTCCTCCACTGGTCTCTTTCCAGTTTGTTCACACCTCTCTTGCACTTGGGAACCCATAATGGACACAGTGTACCAAATTCAACTTTATCAGCGCCATATGGAGAGAAATAATCACTCCCGTCCACCTGCTGACTATGCTGGTTTGTGCCACCCAGTCTGATGTTAGCTTTCACTGCTACAAGGATACACCGTGAGCTCATGTGCCAGGATCCCCAGGATCTTTTCTACAGAGCTGCTCCTTCGCCCATTGTCTCCCAAAATGTGCTGGCACATAGGATTACAAATAAGATTATTAGGCAGCTCTGACCACAAGGTTATGATGTGGCTATAGGGTGGGCTCACCTGCTGGGCACAGGCCATGGCAGACAAGGGTTTCACTTTAAATGATATGGTTTTCCTCCTGTCTTCCCTTTCCTGTCCCATAGTGGCAAAGACATAGATCCAGCACAGCAAGAGGAAATAATCTTGAAAGAGATCAATTTTCACTGCACAATGGGCAGTGCAACAGGAGATGGAGAGAGTGCAGAGAGTAGAATAGATAAGGAATTAAAAGAATGAAGGAATGGTTTGACATATTTACACTAATGCATGCAGCTTGGACAAAAAAAAAGGGGAGCTTGAAGCCATTGCGAGGCAAGAAAACTATGGCATAATTGTCATCACAGAAACGTGGTGTGATGGTTCACACACCTGGAGTGCTGCCATGGACGGCTACAAACTCTTCAGGAGGGACAGGGTAGGAAAGAGAGGCGGAGGAGTTGCTCTCTATATTAGAGAATGCTTTGATTGAATAGAAGTCAATAACAGTAATGATAGGGTTGAGTGCTTGTGGATTAAAATCAGTGGAATATACACTAAGCCAGATATAGTGGTGGGAGTCTGTTACTGGCCGCCCAGACTGATGAGCTCTTCTATAAATAACTGGGAGAAGTCTCCTGATCGCTAGCCCTTGTTCTTGTGGGGGATTTCAACCTTCCAGATGTTTGCTGGAAGTGTAGCGCAGCAGAAAGGAAGCAGTCTAGGAGGTTCGTTGAGTGTATGGAAGACAACTCCCTAACACAACTGGTGAGTGGTGAACCGACTAGAGAAGGTGTCCCACTGGATCCGCTGATTGTGAACAGAGAAGACCTTGTGGGAGAGGTGACTGTTGGAGGACACCTGGGGCACAGTGATCACAGGGTGGTAGAATTCTCAGTTCTTGGAGGAGTAAGGAGGGGGGTCAGCAGTGCTTGCCAGCTTGGACTTCCAGAGGGCAGATTTGAACTGTTTAGAAGGCTGCTTGATAAAATTTCTTGGGAGGCAGCTCTCAATGACAAAGGAGCGCAGGAGAGCTGGATGCTCCTCAAGAAGGAAATCCTGGTGGTGCAAGAGCAGGACATCCCCGAGTGCCATCAAATGAGTCGGTGGGGAAGAAAAACAGCTTGGCTCAGTAGGGAGTTGTGTATTTATCTCAGGAAGAAGAGGAAAGTTTATGAACTTTGGGAGAGAGGGCAGGTGTCCCATGAGGACTACCAAGGTGAGGTGAGATCATGTAGAGAAAAAATTAGAAGAGCTAAAGCCCAGCTGGAACTCCAACTGGCCAGTTCGGTGAAAAATAATAAGAAATGTTTCTTCAAGTATGTTAACAATAACAGGAGGACCAAGGAGAATCTCCCTCCTTTACTGGATGCAGGAGGGGCACTAATCACGAGGGATGAGGACAAGGCAGAGGTACTTAATACCTTCTTTTCTTTGGTCTTCAATAGTAAAGTGAAATGCCATTGGGATACTCAGCCCCCTGAGCCAGAAGACAGTGAGAATGAAGGTCCAACAATCCAGAAGGATTTGGTTAGAGACCTGCTTGGCCAATTAGACATACGCAAGTCTATGGGGCCAGATGGGATTCACCCAAGTGTACTGAGGGAGCTGACAGAGGTCCTCTCCAAACCCCCTTCCCTCATCTACCAGCAGTCCTAGTTGACTGGGGAAGTGCCACTTGCCTGGAGACTGGCAAATGTTACACCCATTTACAAGAAGGGTCAGAGGGAGGATCCAGGGAACTACAGGTCTGTCAGTCTGACCTCAGTACCGGGGACGGTCATGGAGCAGATCATCTTGAGTGCTATCACACAGCGCATGCAGGACAATCGGGTGATCAGGCCCACCAGCATGGGTTTATGAAAGGCAGGTCCTGCCAGACCAACTTGATCTCCTTCTATGACAAGGTTACCTGGTTAATAGACGAGGGAAAGGCTGTGCATGTGGTGTACCTGGACTTCAGTAAAGCCTTTGACACTGTTTCTCACAGCATTCTGCTTGAGAAACCGGCTGCCCTTGGCCTGGACAGGCACACCCTCTGCAGGGTAAAAAACTGGCTGGATGGCCAGGCCCAAAGGGTGGTGGTAAATGGAGTCATAGAATCATAGAACCATAGAATTATCTGGGTTAGAAGAGACCTCCAAGATCATCAAGTCCAAACCTTAATCCAACACTATCATGATTACTAGATCATGGCACTAGGTGCCACATCCAGTCTTATTTTAAAAACCTCCAGGGATGGTGAATTCACCACCTCTTTGGGCAGGCCATTCCAATGCCTGATTACTCGTTCTGTGAAGAACTTTTTTCTGATATCCAGCCTAAACCTTCCCTGGCAGAGTCTAAGCTCGTGCCCTCTTGTTCGGTTGCTGGTTGCTTGGGAGAAGAGTCCGACCCCCACCTGACTACAACCTCCTTTCAGATAGTTATAGAGAGCGATGAGGTCACCCCTGAGCCTCCTCTTCTCCAGGCTAAACAACCCCAGCTCCCTCAGCCTCTCTTCATAGGACTTGTGCTCAAGTCCCTTCACCAGTTTTGTTGCTCTTCTCTGGACCCTCTCCAGCACCTCAATATCTTTCTTGAACTGAGGGGCCCAGAACTGAACACAATACTCAAGGTGCGGCCTCACCAACGCCGAGTACAGGGGAAGGATCACTTCCCTCATCCTGCTGGCCACACTATTCCTGGTACAGGCCAGGATGCCATTGGCCTTCTTGGCCACCTGGGCACACTGCTGGCTCATGTTTAGCCTCCTGTCAATCAGCACCCCCAGGTCCCTTTCCACCTGACTGCTCTCCAGCCACTCTGTCCCCAGCCTATAGTGCTGCATGGGGTTGTTGTGGCCAAAGTGCAGGACCCTGCACTTGGCCTTGTTGAACTTCATCCTGTTGGACTCAGCCCATCTCTCCAGCCTATGTAGGTCCCTCTGCAGAGCCCTCCTGCCTTCTGGCAGGTTGCCACTCCCTCCCAACTTGCTGTCATCCGCAAATTTACTTATGGTGGACTCAATCCCCTCATCTAAATCATCAATGAAGCTGTTAAACAGAACTGGACCCAACACTGATCCCTGAGGGACACCACTGGTGACCGGCCACCAGCTGGACACAGCCCCATTCACCAGCACTCTCTGGGCCCAGCCAACCAGCCAGTTCTTAACCCAGCTGAGAGTGCACCTGTCCAAGACGTGGGCTACCAGTTTATCCAGGAGTATGCCGTGGGAGACAGTGTCAAAGGCTTTGATCAAGTCCAGATAGACTACATCCACAGACTTCCCTTCATCCACCAGGCGGGTTACCTGATCATAAAAGGAAATCAGGTTGGTCAGACAGGACCTGCTCCTCATAAAGCCGTGCTGGCTGGGTCGGATCCCATGTCCATCCTGAAGGTGCTGTGTGATTGCACTCAGGATGATCTGTTCCATAACCTTGCCAGGCACTGAGGTCAGGCTGACAGGCCTATAATTGCCCGAGTCCTCCTTGCAGCCCTTTTTGTGGATTGGCATGACATTTGCCAACTTTCAATCATCTGGGACCTCCCCAGAGAGCCAGGACTGTTGGTAGATGATGGAGAGTGGCTCGGCAAGCTCTTCTGCCAACTCCCTCATCACCCTAGGATGGAATCCATCAGGTCCCATTTATTTGTGTGGATCCAGGTGGCTCAGTAATTCATAGACTATTTCCCTCCTGGAACACAGGGGAGCCATTTGGTTTCCTGTCTCTATCTGTGAGTTCCGGAGGCCAGTTATGCTGAGGGGCACCTCTGCTACTGGTAAAGACTGAGGCAAAGTAGGTGTTGAGTACCTCAGCCTTCTCCTCATCCCTGGTAACTACGTTCCCCCCCAGGTCTAACAAAGAATGGAGGTTTTCCTTGCCCCTCCTTTTGTCATTAATGTATTTATAGAAGCGCTTTTTGTTATCCTTAACAGAAGTAGCCAAACTAATTTCAAATTGTACTTTTGTTTCTCTGATTTTCCTCCTGCATGTTCTAACTATAGTCCTATACTCTTCCTGAGTAGTCAGCCCTGCCTTCCACAGTCGGTAGGCTCTCTTTTTATCTCTGCTTTCCTTCAGTATCTCCCTATTCAACCAAGGTGGTTGTCTTCCCCACCAGCTTGCCTTTTGGCTAATTGGTATAGCCTGTTCCTGTGCACTCAAGACTTTTTCCTTGAAGCACATCCATCCCTCATGTACGCTCCTGTTTTTGAGGAGTGTGTCCCAGGATGTGTTCTGGACCAGTCTTCTGAACAGGTCAAAATCTGCCCTCCGGAAGTCCAGCATAGAGGTTTGATTGGTGGTCCTCCTTACATCCCGGAATATTGAAAACTGTATTATTTCATGGTCACTGTGCCCCAGTTGGCCTCCAACCACTACATCTCCCACCAGTCCCTCTCTGTTTGTAAACAGCAGATCTAGTGGGGCCCCATTTCTGGTAGGTTCATTTACCTGCTGGAGCAGGAAATTATCCTCCATACACTCTAAGAATCTCCTAGACTACCTCTTCTCTGCTGTCTTGATCTCCCAGCAGATATCCGGCAGTTTGAAATCACCCACAAAACAAGGGCTGGCAATTTTGAGACATCTGCCAGCTGCTTGTAGAATAACTCGTCCCCTTCATCATCCTGGTTGGGTGGTCTATAACAGACTCCTACCAGGATGTCAGTCTTGTTATCCTTCCCCCTGATTCGGGTCCACAAGCACTCAACCCTATCCAGTTTGAAACCAGTCATGAGTGGTGTTCCCCAGGGCTTAGTGCTGGGTCCAGTCCTGTTCAATATCTTTATCAATGATCTGGACAAAAGGACTGAGTGCACCCTTAGTGAGTTTGCAGATGACACTAAGCTGGGTGGAAGTGTCGATCTGCTTGAAGGAAGGGAGGCTCTGCAGAAAGATCTGGACAGACTGGATTGATGGGCTGAGACCAACAGGATGAGTTTCAACAAGACCAAGTGCTGAGTGCTGCACTTGGGATACAACAACCCCATGCAGTGTTACAGGCTTGGGGAAGAATGGCTGGAGAGCTGCCTGGAGGAGAAGGACCTGGGAGTGTTGGTTGACAGCAGCTGAATATGAGCCAGCAGTGTGCCCAGGTGGCCAAGAGGGCCAATGGCTCCTTGGTCTGTATCAGAAGCAGTGTGGCCAGCAGGGCAAGGGAAGTGATTGTGCCCCTGCACTCAGCACTGGTGGGGCCACATCTCGAGTACTGTGTTCAGTTTGGGCCCCTCAGTACAAGAAGGACATTGATGTGCTGGAGAGCATCCAGAGAAGGGTGACAAGGCTGGTGAGGGGGCTGGAGAACAAGTTCTACAAGGAGTGGCTGAAGGAAATGGGGTTGTTTAGCTTAGAGAAGAGGAGACTGAGGGGAGACCTCATCACTGTGTACAACTGTCTGAAAGGAGGTTGTGCTGAGGTGGCTGCTGGTCTCTTCTCACAAGTGACAAGCAATAGAACAAGAGAAAATGGCCACAAGTTGCACCAGAGGAGGTTTAGACTGGACATCAGGAAAAATTTCTTCACCACAAGGTTGGTCAGGCACTGGCAGAGCTGCCCAGGGTGGTGGTTGAGTCGCCATCCCTGCAGGTGTTTAAAAGGTGGGTAGATGAGTTTCTTAGGGACATGGTTTAGTAAAGGGACAGATACAGTTGGACTTGATGATCTCGGAGGTCTTTTCCAACCAGATGATTCTATGATTCTATGACAGAAACCTCACAAAATTCAGAAAAACAAATGCATCCAACATATCATGTGGCTTTACGTGGAGAACTGAGCCAGAGTCACTCCAGGAGACCACAGTGAAGCAGCGAGAAGCAATAGTCTCACGCTGACACAAAGAAAATTTCAATTGGACTGAAGAGTAATTTACTATGTGAATAGTTACTTAGAGAAGCTGGGAAATCTTCAGCCTTGGAGATATTCAGAAGATGCCTGAACAAGGCCTCAGGACTCACAAATGTTGTGAAAAATGGAAATGAAGAGTCAACAGTGGAGTAAGGAAGTGCATGAAGAAGCTGACTCCATTAGGTTAGACTTTACAAATCGGTCACTCTATTTGTTCATCCTAACTGATCACTTTTAGCCAAATTTTCTGCAGAGCCCAAACAGTGGTTCAATACTGAGCTGTCATTTCCATGTTCAATTGGGTTTTTATGGTGTTAGGACCAGTTTTCTAAGAAAATGAGGCCTATGTGAGCATGCTGACTCTGCTATTCCTCCAGTCATGTTTGACAAGGAATGAGCATCTCAAACTTATACGTTTATAGAAGTTTCATGAAAATAGAAAGCCAGATTTGAGAGAGAGGCCTGTTGGCATCACCAAAGATCACCAAGGAATCTACTCCATAGTCAAGCTTCCTCCCATGTTTGGTGAGATTGAAGTATCCAGCAAATTTAACACTGCTGGGGCTATAGTCTCTTAAAGTCTCTATTCTGCTCAACTATGCTGTTGTCTGACAGAGGATCATTGTTATCGTTTTATTAAAAGTCCATGAATGAGTTAAAAAGGGATGAGAACATTCATGTAAGAAAGATCCACTCAAGACATGTAAACAGTAAGATACAGATACAACTTATGTCTCAGTAAGTCTCTAAGCTTTAGATAGCCAAAAATGGGAGAATATAATAGGATAAGATTACCATATGGTTGCCTCCTTCCTTAAACCTTCACACCTGGCTTCCCCTTCCCTCATTCTTCCCCTTCTCTTCTCATCTCCTTTCTCTAAAATTTAGATCATCTGGAAGATCACTTACATTCAGTGGGCAATGGCCTTGCTTTGAAGGTCAGACTGTAACCTGGCACCAACTGTGCCATAGTTGCTACAGCCACTGGCACTCTGTTGGGCTTGCCACCAGGGCTCACAGCTTTCTGCATGTGTCGGTAGATCTCCTGGCACACACGGACTCCTGCTTTTGAAAGGCAAGGTACTCCATTTAGTTTTGGAGGCCACATTTGTAGCAGCAAAATCTATCCATTATTCTGACCTGAGATTGCAGAAAAAGGGAGAGTTAAAGACTCTATGCTGCATTGGACAAGCTTCTGGTCTAGGTCTTTCATGTTCTGGAATATCTCAGGGAACAGACCCATGAGACAGTCCTTTTGTGCAAAAACTGACATGTGAAATGTCCACTACTGTTCAAAAAAATAAAAAATAACACACTTGTGGTCAGTTAGTTATGTCTAGAGTGAAAAAAAGATGCATATGAACTTATTTGATTCTGTAATTTACTGTTGTCACAGAAGGGTTTAGGAAGCAGCATCTGCTCCTGAGGTTGCCTGATATTTTCCATTGCAAGATTCTGTTTTCAGTTGCTTGAAATGTTCATAGAATCCTTAAGGTTGAAAAAGAACTCTTAAGATCATCCAATCCAACTATCAACCAACATGACTATTAAACCATGTCCCGAAGTGCCATGTCTACACATTTTTTGAACACCTCCAGGCATGAAGACTCCACCATTTCCCTTGGCAACCTGTGCCAATGCATCACCACTCTTTTGGTAAAGAAATTTTTCCCTAATATCCAATTTAAACCTCCCTGGCTCAACTTGAGGCCATTTCCTCTTGTCCCATCACTTGTTACTTACGATAAGAGACCAGCACCCACCTCACTACAATCTTCTTTCAGGCAGTTGTAGAGAGTGATAAGGTCTCCTCTCAGCCTGCTTTTCTCCAGGCTAAAAAGCCCCAGATCCCTCAGCTGCTCCTCACAAGACCTGTGCTCCAGACCCTTCACCTCCTCCTCTGGACACACTACAGTAGCTCAGTATCTTTCCTGTAGTGAGTGGCCCAAAACGGAACACAGAGTTCAAAGCGTAGCCTCTCCAGCACCAAATATAGGGGCACAATCACTTCCCTGTTATTGCTCATCACACTGTTTCTGATACAAGCCAGGATGTTGTCGTCTTTCTTGGCCACCTGGGCACACTGCTGGCTCACGTTCAGGTGGCTGTCGACCAGCACCCCCAGGTCCTTTTCTGCTGGGCAGTTTTACAGCCACACTTTACCCAGCACGGGGTTGTTGCGACTGAAGTGCAAAACCCAGTACCTGACCTTTTTGAATCTCATGCAATTCACTTCAGCCCATTGATCCAGCCTGTCCAGATCCCTCTGCAGAGCCTTCCTGTCCTCAAGCAGGAAGCTATATTTGACATCAAATAACGTTGCTGTTTGACCTGTTTAAATTAAATGCTGGATAGCTACTCCATGTCAGCGCAGAGTAGCTGGTTTTGAGACTCAGGTTGTCAGTTTGTTTTGGTTTTTTTTCTCTCCACAATACTCAGGGCAGTGCTATGCTTGGGAGGAGTAGAAGGTGTAGCCAAAAATCTTTCTTTACTGTCCTGAAAATATACAAGGATTTCATGGCATTCCACAGGTATTAGTGTAAAACTTAAATTTCACCTGAACTCAGAATGGCAATAAGGAATGAAGCTGTTGAGGCTTCTGCAAATTAATTTTTTATTATTTGTGTTCAAGTGGTTCATGCAGATTTCCCCCACACTGTACATGCACAAGACCCCACACCATTCTTCAAGAGTACTTGCAGAACTTTCTTTCCAGGACCATTTTCTCTGCACTGAGGAACTGAAGCAGGAATTTTGTGCCCTTCCTTGCCTATGCCTCTTCTCCCAGGCAGGCTTAGGAGCCTATCCTGATTGAAGTGGCCACAGGAGAGGAGAGGCTACTAGGGGCAAGGTGACTATTTGGAGACTGGGTTGCAATGCAGTTTAGGGTTCAACACTGATGAGGAGGAAGATTCTGGAATAGCAAGAGTCAGAGTAAAATTAAATTTGACTGAAATCTGCAGCTGGGAATCACTGAGCCAAGGGAAGAACACACAGAGGGCAGGGAGAGGAACAACACTAGCAAGAGATGGAGTATGGAGAGAGAACGATGACTGCTTGAAAAAACAGGCAGGGAAGACATGAAAATAAATTTTCATTAGAAGGATGACTAGGAGGCCTTGGAGCAAGTAGGGAAAAAGCAGTCACGAGTGGGTGAATGGCAAACGAGAGAGCTGGAGCAAGCTGGCAATTGGTGGATGTTTGGGATGGGAAGGGAATGGAATGATTGAAAACAATTCACCTTTTCAGTTGAAAATTTCTGCAGAAATAAATGTGATGTCGGAGCCTGGTTTTCAGACATTGCTGGCTCTGTTTCCCAGCCCCTCTCCAGGAAAACAGGGAGTCACTGTTCATGTCCCCTCTTTATGGTGCGTGAGCTCAGACACAAGGTGACTGGCACACAGGTGTCACCTGGGGAATGGTGGCAGTGATCAGGGAGCATAGCATCAGGCACAACACCCTGGTGACCCCCTTTTTGTGGCCAGGAGGGCCAGGTGGGTCAGACTGGGCTTCTGCCCTTGCCTTCAGGAAAATGGGAAATGGGCAGAAGACCCTCACCTGTTCCTTCAGTGTTTGTCACTCGTGGCATGGCAGCTCTGCCCTGGCTGGTAGGAGCAGCTGGTATGACAGAGGAAGCTGGAGCATCTTGTCACTCCTGCCTGCCCAGGCTGTTTGTCTCCTGGAAGTTACTGGTCCTGCTGCAGAAATGTCACATTTCCTGTTGCAGCAGCTGCTCTGCCACCACAGTTTACAACCTCGTCGTTTAAAGTAAGCCAGAGTATTTAGGAATGTTTTACTCTAACAGATGAAATTTTAAACTGCTCCTCTTGAGCCACTGGTTCACTGCTGGTGAAGTCTCGCATGCAGTGAGGAAGAAAATCCCTCAGAGGGACATGGCAGAAGCCATTATCCCACAGCAGGATAATGTGAGTCAGAGACCCTCATCCAGAAGGAAAAGGCTTTGGGTGCAAACAATATGGTAGCACTTCTGTTTTATAGGAAAGGTGGTGCATCACCTGTGCAGGCATCGTCTGTGCAGTCACGGATGAAGCACCACTCAGGAATGTAAGGGATGTAAGCCCAGGAGAAAAGAGGCATCTCAGTGTGGTACAGTGCATGGAGCGGTCCTGAGGTCCATGTTTTACTGGGAGGCTGTGGGAGCTTTTCATTCAGACTTGGTACTGGAGGGAGTAAAAGAGGTGAACAGACTGGTGCAAATCCCCCTTGTACAGTATGCAGAGGCAGAAACCAGTGGTTTAAACCAGGCAGTTCTGAGCCAGCATATAGGCAGGTTTTCCTGGGGCTTACCCAGGCTCTGAATTTCACCAATGGCAACAAAACTGGCATGGGAAGTGCAGCATGCAAGAAATACACTGAATCCTCTTACTGGCAGAATAGGAAACATGCAAAGTGCCGAAAAGGTCTTGGTGAATCAAGGATATTTTACTTGCTACTTACATATCCTTGATTCCCTGCCAATGAATTTCCCCTAGTTAATTTTATGTTTTCTCTTTTAATATTTATTCCCTTTGTTTTATGCACTCACTCAGCATTTCCAGATGTGAAATTGTGGCTTTTCTTGAAAACTTGGGAAATGTTTTTTTTTCTCCCAACTTCTTGGGGGAAGATAAGACGTTCAAGCCTGATTTAGATGGTAATTTTATAAAACCAGAACACTACTACTCTTCATAACATCTGACTGAAAGTTTACAGCTACACAACTCTCAGTCAGCTTGAGAAAAAACCCATCTTACAAAATTTTGGAAAAATAGTATGTGGTCATGTAATTTAGGAATTTAAGAGAATGAGTGTACCTCTAAGCAAAATTATATTGCATTGACAGCCTTAATATTATCATCTTTTAAATTATAATTTGAAATTATTATTTTAATATAATTTCTGACATAGCTTCAGTGAACTGTAAAATATATTACCTAGCTGCTTCATCTTATGAATTGTAAAAAAAAATACAAGTCTAGGCAAATGCAATCAAATGCTCTATGTGTATTCAATGTAAATACATCAATATCACTGGTCTTCTGCATAAACAGTTAGCATTATGCAGATATGTGCCCATATAAAATGCAATTACTTTTTATTTAACAAACTTCAGCAATCTTTTTCTTAATTAATAGGTATATGCATTTTGAAGAATTATTAATATTCATACACACAGTTTACCACTGCTACAAACAAGTTGATTCAGGTTTATATGAAAATCTACAATTCCTTTGTGATGAAATAACATGCAAAATATATCAGCCCACACTCATTTTACTTCTGCCATGCACCTTTTAAAATATGATTGTGACTTGAAGTGTCACTGGCAGGGTATTTGCTTTGCCCATTTCAGAGGAAAAAACATCTCTCCATGATTTATTGTGTATCTGCCATCACTGTTATCCTGGTTCTCAAAATTCCAGTTAGCAACATCATGCTGGGCTCCCAAGAGACATCAGATGTGAGATAACATGCTGTTTTCTTTCTCTATCCATTCTCAGTTTGACAAAGAAAACAGACTAGGCATGTTCTTCGAATAACGCCTTTATCTTGACTACAATGAATGCAGTTATGATTCATCCGTAGGTGTTTGTCTCCCTTGACAATATAAAGGATATTTTCAGTTTGGTTTTGCTAACACACTTTGCCTATAGCCTGTTGAAACTTGAATAATTTTTTGTCATGGCTAAAACGAGCTCTGGAGTGTACTGTGCAGCTTGTAAGAGGTAGAGGTTGCAGTGGAGTTTTACATTTTCTCTTATAATTCAGTCCAAGTGTAGCTGCTATATGAGAAGAAGGGTTTTTCTCGAGTATTTGTGATGAGTCTTTCAGCATGTGCAGTGGTGTTTTGGTCTTGGCTTGTAGGAGCTGCCTGGTATAAGTCTTCAAACTCCTTTCTGTAAGCGTCTTAGATGTAACATTCTCCAGGGTTAAATCTGATGAACAGTTGCTCTTACAGGAAGTTCACTTGGTATATAGTCATAAAGAGACAGCTACGAATTCTTAGTCAAGTTCTTACTTACAGAAGTGTTCCCGTAACAAAAACAACGCACTCTTACTCCTGCTGGTAGCCTCAGAGAGGCACGATATTGAAAAGGCCACTATTTTTTCTGGGTTTTTTCCCCCTAAAAAAAGTCTCTGAAGCATCACACGAAGCTGTTGCAGCAGCCCTGTGGCCACCAGGTTGCAGTAACAGAGTGGACTCCAGCAAAGTCGTCTTTGGACAGGATGATCAAACTAGTTCTTACGTGGGCTGTCCCTTCTCTACACTCTTTGGATTACGTTCCTAACTTTTAAAAGAGAGGGGAAAGAGGAGGAGGGGGCAGCAGCTGAAAACTGTGTCCCCCTCTCTTTTTCCTGAAAGTCACCTGATTTCCCGAAAATGCCTAATACAGACCAGATCTGTGTGCTCCCTCGCGCAGGCTGAGCCAACAGGATTGTGCAACTTGTTCTCGGAATTCCCCTTCCAGCTGAGAGCCGGCAAACCAAGCATCTCACTCCAGCCGGGAGGCTGGGAAGCCGCATCCCACGGATAGAGGGTGCTGCAGTACTGGGAATCGGAGGTCTCTCCCCCAGAGCCCAGCCTTGGGTGAATTTGGAGGAGGGTGTGCACAGGAAGAAAACAGAAAAAGAGAAAAAGGGAAAAGAAAGGGGAAGAAAGAAGCAAAACAGACACGAACTAGGGAGAGAAGGTAAATATTGCAAGCATTAGAAATGAGAAAGGAAAATATTCCTCAGCGTTGCTGTGTGACAGCAAGAAGAGTCAGGACAAGCTGTTCCCTAACCCTAGAACCCAAGCATAATTTTTGGGGTGCTGGAAAGAATTAATTTGGTAGATGGAAGGGGGTGGATGTGCTTTCTATCTTAATTTGCTGTGCACCAGCATGGTGTCTGGAGACATTGATGTTCATAAGGGGAGAACATGAGTACTAGTTATGTACCAAGATAGAGATCATCTCTGTTTTGTCAGTACAGAGCCTTGTATCTCTTCTTGGTGCTTGGAGTTGCTGTATGCAGGAAGAAACAGAGATATAAACTTGCTTTTGTGGCAAATCATTGATGTATTCTCCACAAGCTGGAGCACTGGGGTCTTTGACCTGCCTAGCAGACATGCAGAAGCACAGGCAGCATTAACCAATGACATTGTTTTTTGTCCCAGGCCATAACTCCAAAGTCCAGTTCGTGAAAGTTTGCAGAAAGGAAGACCTGCTTTTTTTCAGATGTGGTGAGTTATTGGAACTCCAAGGGGAACTCAGGTTTCTTAATAATTTCATTTTATAAATCAGGTGTTTTTCCTGTATTACCCTACTGATTCTCAAACCTGAATGTTTCTTATAGCCCACATAACCTCCAGAACAAGTGAAGTGGGGAAAAACACTTAAAACCCTTCTGGTCAAATTCTGCAGTGTTACCAGCCCCTATAGAGCTGAAGGGGAGCAGGGAGCATGGTTGAGGTTGTACTCCTTCTGCTGCGTGAAAGGCTACAAGAAAAAGACAGGCTTCACACAGGCTCAGTGTTGCTCATTAAAACTCCAAAGCCAGTAGCTATGCTGCATGCTATGTACAGCCAACTTTTTTTTGCTAGGGACTGTGTGCAGATGCAGACAGAGAAGACTGCTGCAATGTCATCTTCCTTCCTCTTTTTTTAGGTACCTTATCGCCTTCTGTCTCCCTGTTTGGGTTGATGCAGACTCTATGTATGGTGAGATCTTGTCACCCAATTATCCTCAGGTGTATCCCAATGATGTGCAAAAATCTTGGGAAATCCAAGTCCCTTCAGGATATGGCATTCGCCTTTATTTCACACATATGGATCTTGAACCATCGCGGAACTGTGAATATGACTCTGTGAAGGTACTGTCCCTGTCCTCAAGAGAGAAGAAGACAAAAAGGCAGATTAGAACACAGAACAGCAAATCTGTGTATTCAGCTTAGGGCTGGGAGAGGAGATAGACTGCAAGAAGCCCAAATGACTGAGTGTATCTCCACTAGAAAATATTAAATTAATTTGAGTTTACCTCATAACTGCATGAGCATTGTCTGCCTACTGAATGTCCCATCTATTCTCCTCTCCTCCTGTTTCTCCTATATTCATAGGAAAAGCCTTCTTAATCATCACTGACGACTCCCTATTATAAGGCATATTCTTAGCCAGTGAACCATAGCTATAAAAGGACCATTTTCTTAGGAATTGACTTTTTGTCCCTGAAATTATTCAGAATTAATCCATGAGTAGACATAGATGATTTCATGCAATCAGAAATTAATTGGAAATGATGATGTTTAGAAACAAGCAAGAGATCTGTGTATGGATAGTGGGCACTCAGGTCCATTGCACGGTACTTTTCTATGAGCTGTGCACCACAGCTTTCTTAAAACTTAGAGGCTCACGAGCTCTGCTCCACATTGTCCAACAAGGCATAACAGATCAAGAATTTCCACACAAACAGACAGAAATAAGACCATCCTGTCCTGCAATAGCTATGTATGAAAAGAAGTAACAAGATCAGGTGTAGCACCAGAAGGAGACCTTGAAGAGGACCAAGGTGGGACAGTAGGATGGATATGCTGGGAGCTACAATAACAAGTCATTTTGCAACAAAGTAATGAACCCATTAGACTGCTCTGCAGACCATCAATGACTGGTTTTGCCATTTTGAACTACAGTGTTAATTTTTTCTAGCAGTGAGCCTGAGGAAAATATGTTGACAGAGAACTTGATGGATTAACTTGTATCTGAGAAATGAAGAAGGGTATTTCACATCTGGGAAGTCAGTAGGAGAGAACAATCCTCAAGCTTCTTGCAAATGTTATAAAACTGGTTGACTAGGAGCTCCATTCCGCTGTAGCTTGTCTGGCTGTCTTCCACTATTGGCCAGTTCAGTGGATGACACAGCAGCCTTGGCCTCTCCTGCTAGCTATGTGACATAGCTGTGCCCTGGGAGATCTACTGGAATGTCATGAGAAATGCATGCAACTTAGGAGCCTTTGGTTAGTCATCTATAAGCTGACTCTAGTGCTGGTAGCTACTCTTATTCCAATAATGAGATAAGATCTCTCTGCCTTCTTCTGCAGATCCTGTCTGGTGGCCATGTTGAAGGTGTTCTTTGTGGGCAGAAGAAACCACTGGCCCTTGGCTCCTCGATTGTGGAGGAATTCTATGTCCCTTATAACACCCTCACTATTCACTTCCAATCAGACTTTTCCAATGAGGAGCGTTTCACTGGTTTTGCAGCCTACTATGTTGCAGTGGGTAAGGTTAAAACAGCCTGCTTTCAATCACTGTAGTGTCCTGGTCGGGGACAGTGCTGAGGGCAGGGGAAGCTGAAAAAATGCCTTATTTGAAGAGATCTAAACAGACAGGACTGCTTTTAAATGCACTCAGTCTAAATGCTGTCTTAGAGATACCTTTTCCTTGGTGCGCATCAGTATTTGCTCCCCTTAATTATCTTCCTCCTGCCCTTAGGGCCCTCTCTTAATCTTGGCTGATTCATCTTTTCACACTTGCAGACTTGGATGAGTGCACAGATTTTGTGGAGGAACCTTGCAGTCATTACTGTAATAATTATATCGGAGGTTACTTCTGTACCTGTCCACCAGATTATTTCCTCTATGAGGATAATAAAACATGTGGAGGTAAGAAATCTACCTGAGCTGTGGTTAAGTGAGATATTGTACATGGAATACCTTCTCTACCAACCCTCTCAGCCAGCTTGGACAAAAGAGCATCCCACTGCAAATCCAAACTGGCAGTAGACTGTGATTTGAGGAATTTCTATTAACATATTCTTAATATTCTTCCTTTTTTTTGCATCAAGAGAATTAAGAAACTTTTAAATTATATTATGCAAAGTCTATGATGGAGACCCTTCTTGGTACACTGCTATCTGTGAAACTTTTCATCTCTGACAAAACAGGGCAGTTCAATGAAGACACAGAAATGAGCAAGGGACTGCTTGGCTTGAATCAAAAAATTGCAAAGTCACAAATGGTGCACTTTGAAAGGGGTATAATATGAGGACCTAAGCATGGAGGTGGAAAGCTTAAAATGCAGGTCGAAGCTAGAAAGGAAGATGGATGGAGAAATAGAGGATGCTAAGAGAAATTAAGTGATACTGAGCAAAATTAAAAATCTGCTGAAGCTGCCCCCTGAAGGACACCAGGAAGTTGTCCAAAGAGTGAGAAAGAGGGCAAGGTGACTCAGGTCACTAGAAGTTAAAGTCCCTGGCTAACTGGATAGAGATTGGCCCTGGTTTCAGATTCTTGAAAAGATGCAATGGTGTGACAGGATTGATGCAGGGGACTGGGGAGTCTGGAGATGTAGTGGAAGACAGAGAGCTTGTCAGCTTTGGATCATTTCCTTTTTGAATCCTGTCTGTATTCCTTCCTTAATCCTAGTGAAATGCAGTGGAAATGTCTTCACTGAGCCAACAGGGGAGATTTCCAGCCCTAACTACCCCAACCAGTACCCAGAGAACTCACGGTGTGAGTACCAAGTGGCTCTGAAGCCAGGCTACTTTGTGGCATTGACCATACGCAGCGTTGACTTCGATTTGGAACCAGCCAGCTCAGAAGGGAGTTGCCACGACAGCTTAACAGTAGGTGTGGGGCTTTGGGAGGGAGTCAGGATGCTCCCCTCAATCTCCTCATGTTCAGAAGTGTCTCTGACTTGCTTAACTTTATTTTCGACTGTGTTGCCTTTTGAAATTCTTGGGAATATTGCTCTCTCTGGATACATTTGCTATTTCTAATTTCTTGGGTTTTATTTTCCCAGTTTGTCTCTGGAAAGCAGCGATTTGGTCCCTATTGTGGCAGTAAATTCCCAGGCCCTCCTGAAATCAAAACTAGGAACAACATTCTTGACATAATCTTCCAGACAGACCATGCAACACAGCACAAAGGCTGGAAATTACGCTACTATGCGGATCGTGAGTAAACACCTGGGAAAGCATTCCCTCTGCTGCTGAGTTAGGAGGAGAACTTGTCCCAGGTCACAGTCATGGTACAACAGCACATTAACCTATTCACAGCTGCTGGTATTGAGTAAACATAGGATGTCTACTTACTAAGGATAATAATCACTTGGGAGAAAGAAATTGGGAGCTGGAAGAAGAGTAAATCTTGACCAGTTAATCACTGATTTCCACCTGTCTCTTCAAAGCTGTGACTTGTCCTCCGAGCGTCATCCCCAATTCTGTTCTTGACCCAAAGAAGGACAGGTATATCTTCAAGGACAATGTGAAGGTGACCTGTGTAGAAGGCTATGAAATTGTGAGGGTAAGTTATATTACAAAAACACATATCCTCTCTGGTCCTCTCAGCAGCTTTCTAATGCCATTTCCCATCAGCTGTCTTGAGCAACTTTGAAGACTCAAGGTTCTCTCCACGGCTGAAATAACTTGAAACTTCTTGCAGCCACTGCACCATTTTGAGGATCCCCCACTGGAATGTCTGTGTAAGATCCATTTCATGGCCAGTGACTCACAGGAGTCATGTATTCTTTTCCTTAGAAACGAGACAGCATCATGAGTTTTCATGCCAGCTGTCAGGACAATGGTGAATGGAGCAACTCCCATTTCAGCTGTGTTCGTAAGTAACCCACCTCTGTACTGTGGGAAGCAAACTGGAATGGAGCCTTTAGGCTCTAGATCCACTGTATCTCCTGATTAGGAGGAACATGAAGGACTGCAACATGGGCATGCTGAAGGGACAGAGGAAGGGAGTGCTGATCACTGCACAGGGACCAAAGTAGTTGAATGGTTCCCTATCATACAAAATAATAATTTGTTGGGTGAGGATGGCTTTCTGACTTTATTTTATCATTTCTGTTTCTTCTCTCCAGCTGTGAACTGTGGTGATCCTCCTCCTATTGCAAATGCTCAAGCCATATACGTCTCTGAACTTCGTGAGCCTCTGTACAAAGCTGCTTTCCGGTATCAATGTGATGCACCTTACTATACCCTAAAAAGCAAGGGGGATGGTAAGCATTGCCTCTGCTACACAAACATATTTCTTTGATCAAAGGCTTAAGCAATGGTACTGGCATCATCATTGGGCTGGGATTACAAACGATTGGGTCGAGAGTGGGAAAAAGTTCTTATTCGTGTGGAGTTGCAAGCAGTAGTTTTGTGTTGCCTTTGTGTTTATTCACTGTAATAATGTTTGTTGGGCTGTTGACCTTAAATGCATCACCACATCCTCTCTCCATTTGCCTGGTGAATGAACCATAAAAATTTTTGTCACGTCTGGCACACATTTCTGGTGCAGAAATAAAGGACTCAAGAAATCTGTTACATGAAGTCCCTCCAAAATAAAGGCAGAAGCACCCTGGTGTGGTTCTGTACTTTTAGGGAGATCTCAGCAATGGTTATCAAGCGGTGCTTACTCTGGAAATGAGAAAGCTAGTACATCATCTTATATCGTAATGCTCTTCATCTTGATTGTATAATTATGACACTCTTTATTTCTGGTGTTTTCCAAGCGGTGTATCACTGCTCAGCCAGTGGAGAATGGGTCAACGAAGAGATGGGAACCAAAACACCAAAATGTGTCCCAGGTACTACCAAAAACTGTGTATATGTACATGTGACATATGAAGACCACTGTTTCTTTCATTTCTCTGTTTTTAAACTATTAAGGATGAAAGCGCAGTTGATCCCTTCTATGTTGTTTGAATCACCATGGACAGGGTATTTCTAAAAGCAGTGTGCTCCAAAGAAAGGGCTCATGAGGCAGCAGAAAGAAACTGGAAACATAAGTGGGCAACATAATGAAACATCTGGTATAACAGGATCTCTTAAACTATCAATATCTGTTTTGGCACCAATTTCCCTCACCTTCAAGCAAGCACGTTCTCAAGTTGTTCGGTGCTTTAAATCTCTGTCTGCATTGCAGGTAGCAAAATACTGACAGGTCAAAAAGGATATCTGACAATGCTGGGCCTTTCTTTTTTCGGTCCCTCCCAAGCTATGCTGAGAGCTGTAAATTGCCTTCAGATTTATCCTGGGGGTGGTGTCCAGCTATTCACTGTGCACTAAAGATGCAGCACTGTTAGGGAAAGGGCTTTCACTATTCTCACTGGAAGTCATAGCCTAAACCCTTAAGGTTTAATGTGTCCTTTGGTATTCAGCAACACTTATTGCGTCTGAAAGATCAAGCAATATCTCTGTCAAGGACATTCTCATCCTCTCTTTCTAAGCTTGAGAGACACTGAGGAGGGAAGTGCATGGATACTACTCCTGCTCCTGACTGCTGGTAGTTATGGCTGGGTCTTAACTTCCAGCTGATAGAGAGAATTTTAAATCCTATGTATTGTACATGGTGTTCAGCTTACCCTCTCAGAGGAGGCAGCATGCCTGTTCACTACTCCAAACCCCCTTATACTCATTGGCAAAGTACAAGATCCAGCTGAAGATTATTCACCCGTTTAAGGACCAACTCAGCCAGTGACTTCAACTATATATGTGCACAGTGCAAAAGGCAAACAATAAGATAAATCTCAGGGAATTTCGTACCCAAAAGGAGGTTACAAAGAATATGAAGACCAACTCATCTCACTAGAACACAACAATAAAAGACAATGACAGGCAATGGGCACAAGTTGCCACAAAGAATATTCGGACTGTGTTTAAGGACAAATGCTCCCTGGAGCACTGCAGCTGTTGCCTAGAGAGGTTGGCAAATCACCACGCTTGAAGGTGATCAGAAGTCACCTGGCAAAGCCCCTGAGCAAACTGGTGTTGCAGTTAGGAAGGCAGGGAGGCAGGCAGATAGGGATGAACAGGTTGAACTAGAGGCATCAAGAGGAACCTTCCACCTTAAATCTTTCTATGATTACGTGAAATTCTTCAACAAACTCTGCTTCATTTAACTTGGAGGCTGCCTACAGGCTCTAGTTCCTTAATCTCTGACTATATGACTAAGGGTTCAAAGTAAAAAAGGCAATGTAATAAGAAATCAATTTCCTAGCTATGTCAGAATGACCAGCCTTACTTATGCCCTTAGTGCTCACATTCTGCAAGATGTTAGAGGACATTTTACTCAAAGGGCACAGAGCATCTCTGCATCCATGAGACCCACAGGTAAAATCTCCATTGTTAACATACACAGAGAGGAAAAAACAGTAAAACATCAGTGACAAACCTGAACGCTTAATCTGAGACTATCTGGAGACTGCAAAAAAAAAAAATCCAACCCAAAACTTTTAAATAACAGTATAATATTTTTAAGGTCTTAAACAAATGTACTTTTTTCAAAGACAGTCCCTTCACCTACAGGATGTAATTCAACAAATGAAAAATTCTAACTAGAATGCAATTAAATTGTGAGGTTTGACACAGCCAACACTGGCAGGGTAACAAGAGCTGTGAATGTTTTGCTTTCCAGAACAAGAATTTGAGAACTAGGCTTTTCAGCCTAAATTGAATGTTGCTAGTAGTTTTGCTTGAATTTTCTTGAATTTCTCTGTAAATACTAATTGCAAACACTATGATGTAGAATATAAACATTAGTTACTCAGAATCAAAAACTATGTAGAGGACACAGGAAGGAGGGGACTACAGGCTTTTTAGTGGTACCAAAGAACTCCCTCTTTGTAACTGCTAATTCTCCTATCTGCTTCCTCTCTTTTTTTCTTTTCAGTCTGTGGGGTACCTAGTAATCCCATCCGAGAGAAAGCAAAGATTTTTGGAGGCACCCGTGCAGAACAGGGCAACTTTCCTTGGCATGTTTATTTCCACTCCCCAAGAGGAGGTGGCGTACTCATCTCTGAAAGATGGGTAATGACTGCAGCTCATGTGCTGGAAGGATTTGACAACCCCAGCATGTACGCTGGCATAATCAATGTTGGTAGAGATTCTTTGTACCGGGAGGGCAAGCTGCTGATCCCAGAGGCTTCATTCATCCATCCTGATTGGAAGAAGCAGCCCATGGAAACCAGGACTGATTTTGATAACGATATTGCACTACTGAAGCTGAGAGATCCTGTGAAGATGGGCCCAAATATCTCACCCCTCTGTCTTCCTGGTAAAACACCTGAATATGAGCTACAAGAAGGGACTCTGGGCTACATTGCGGGCTGGGGCCAGAGAGAGACAGGAAGACTGCCTATTTATCTTTGGAAGGCCCAGATTCCTGTGGTGGACATGGATAAGTGCCGATCTGTGAAACCAGAGGGCTCTGCTGATTCCAGTGCTTACCAATTCACTGACAATATGATCTGTGCTGGTGGTGACAAAGACAGCTGCAAGGGGGACAGTGGTGGAGCCTATGCTATCCGAGATCCCCTTGATGACAGACGGTACTATGTGGCTGGGCTAATCTCCTGGGGACCAAGATGTGGTACCTTTGGTCTCTACACCAAGGTAGTACGTTATTTGGACTGGATTACAGAGACCATGAGCAAGCATGAGGATGAAGAAGCTTGGTAGGATTAGCTCTTGCTTCTTTCAGCACAGTCACCCTTTCTAAACATGGAGGTTACTTGTTCAGGCTGGCTGTAATCCTGTTCACTCTGTGTGTATAATGGGCCCTCTCATTGTGGCTGTGCTGAATGAGAATCAGGAATATGTATCAGTTTATCTCGTTGTTGTATATGGGAAGGGAATTTATCTTTCTTCTTCCACTCATAGTAGCATAAGAGGAAGATGCTATTCTGGATAAAAAGGCTCCTTTGGTTTCCTCCCATTTTTTTCCACATGGAGAAGACCTAGCCATACCCCACCTGAAAGGGACATTTTAATGACGGTGGGAGAGAATAATGGTTGTTTCCCAGGGTAGGTTCAGAGCCTGGTTTCTGGTTTATGTATTTGCTGTATTGTTCAGAATATCTAAGAGCATTAAAGAATGTCCAAATTGCCTTTGTCCAATGTGCTATTGTGTGTATATTGCATCCTTCTCAGTCTAGACCTAGTCCTTGAGACTCTCTAAACCAAGTGTCTAGTCACATTTTCACCCACTACACTGTCAGGTTTTGTCAAGCTATAACTTGTACAATGTGGCCCCTCCACCAAAGAGTTTTTATGAAGTTCTTCTGAGATGGTTGCATCTCATGAGCAATGAGGACTTCAGAGTTCTGTTTAAAGTGAGCAGAAGAGACATCTTCAAAATTAAATTTCATTCACTTGTCCTCAGGGCTTTATTTTTCCACCTTTATTGTGTTAAATAAGAAATAAAGGTTGCTGGATTTACAGAAGGTAGTACTTCAGGAGAAGATTACCTGACAAGCATTAGGGGCAATGGTCAGGGAACTGGTGCAGATGGCATATGAAGAAGAATGAAGGTCAGTTTGTTCAGTTTGAAGAGGAGGAAGCTAAGAGTGGGATCTAACTTCTGTATTCAGATACCTAAAGGAGGGCTACAGAGCACATAGAGCAAGTTTCTTCAGAAAGATGAACAGTGACAGGTCAAGAGACAACACAGATTACAATAAGGGGATTTCCAATGAGCTTTTTCCCAGCATGTAGGTCAGCCCTGAAACTAGTGCCATGGAAGACTGGGAAGTCTCTGTCCCTGGACATCTTCATAACTTGCTCAGGCAAGGCCCTGAATCTCTGATGCTAGTCCTGCTGTCAGGAATGGATTGGACTAGAGATCTCTTCTTCCAGTCTAAGTTTTTCTGAGAGTCTAGGAAATGGTGAGGAGGATACGTGCAACTTCTGCGAGATTGCATATTGATTCCTGCACTCAGCTGAAGCACCTTCAGTTTTGTGTAACGATCAAAATGTTATTTTGTTGTTGGGCTAGTAACCAAGGACCTGATTCTACATCCATGAAGAACTGTGACCCACAGGATGCTGAATGCTTTTCACTTTTATAGCTGTATGTGTCAACTTTAATCTAATGTGAAGTTTTATAGTCATTCCTTCTTGTTGCTATGTACGTGGACTCATCGCGGCTTTCAGAGTGCAAACGGGAAGCGTCCATCCCTGGTAGTCCAGGCTGCAGCCTTAGCCCATGTTCCTGTTGTGCAAAGAGGTGACTATGTACTGGCAAAGAAACAAAAATGATGCAGTGGTGCTATTATAAAAATAGTTTATACCTTCACAGTATGTATTAGAATTTCATAAATCATACAGACATGCCCAAACATCTGGGGTAATCATAAGCAAAAACCACTGGAAATCACCCAGACTTGTATGTCTGGCTATTAGGAAGCTCCTGCTTTGGTATGTGATGGATACTTCAGCAGTAGCAATAGCTCACCAAGTATAATTTGGAAAAAAAAAAATCCATTTTAAGTTCTGAAAAATTGACCTTGTGGTCACTGGACACCTTGTTTTCCCATCCTCTTGTCACCTTTCATGCTTTCCTCTTGCCCACACAAATGGGAAACATCAACAGAATTTTGCCCCCTGTGGATAACGGATCATTTAATATCAGACACACAACAGATCACTCCCCAGGCTGTATTACCTCAAAAGCAGATGAGAGATACTGACACCTGAGCAGCTGGATCTCACAGAAAACGGTGTGAGAAGGCAACTACAACCTCATCCCCAGAGTTCCCCTGTCAAGCTCTTGCAGACTTCAGTTCCCTCATTGACTCACAAGTAGGTTGCTCTGCAGTAGCAAAACTAGTGAAGAGACGATTCTAGATAACACCCACGACATGAGAGGTTAGCATCATTTTAGAGCTGCTGTTCTGCAGTCAGAACTTCATTTCACACAGTGCAAAAAAATCCATCCTCAAATTCTGACCAGTAAAGGTTCCTGGGCTCTTCCTTCTATGAGCTTGGTTGTTGTCTTCCCTGTCTTTTGAATGTGGCATCACAGATAACTTATTTTTGCCTCCCTTGAAGCCACCTGGAGCTTCAGGCTGGTAATCTAATGGTAGTTTTGTGACAGGTGAGCAACTGCCATGTGCCATTGCAGAAGTGGAAACAGTTTAGTGATAGGTAAAGCAATCCTTATAAAGTCCATAAGTTGCTTTCAGTGATGTGGAGTATTTAGTAATTAAAAACAAAGACAGAAAAACATAACACACCTGGCTTCTCCAGCAATGATTTTAATATTCATAAGCCCTCATTGATGCCAATGGGCATTTGCACACTGCACTCAGCACAAAGTGCCACATCCTTCAAGAAAGTCTGCTGCCCCGCAAGCTTCCCACATATTATAGTACAAAAGTAGATTGCAGTAGTCGGATGATATTGTCAGACGTTCAAACAATAACACATTTGCTGTCATGAGATTTTCTGATATTATTAAGGCTTCATCCAGTAATAACAATCGGAAGAATGCGAATGTGTACAAAGGTGTGTTCCACAAGCAGCCCATGGTACCACCAAGAATTCATCAAACAATATGGTGGCTTTTAGAAGCGGTCATGATGAAGGTTACATGGTCAGCATGTCTGAAAAGCCTTTGGTGCACTATCTAAAGCTTTAGATATGATTTTCTGTGTCTGGAAATGTATATGCTATTAGTGAATCTTCAGTAGCAGGAAAGGGACATTTAGAGCCTATCTTCCCTTATTATCCCTTTGATCCAATCCAAATAGTTGAGGATCTTGGTATAGAAGCCATAACCTTCAGCACAGCCGATACCCCAAGAAACAATACCAGTAGCCACCCAGTGATTGTTTTCTGTGTCTAAGACTGTGAAGACACTCCCACTGTCCCCCTGGCAGGTATCCTGTTTGATTTTGAGGAAGCCAGCACAGAACATGTTCTCAGAGAAAACCACAGGTATATCCCTCTTCTTGCTGTCCAGCCAGCTCTGACACTTCTCTTGAGCAACTGCTGGTAAGCTCACATACTTCAGCTCATTTGAAATAAAGTTTTTTTCCACACCAAAGCCACTCACGTAGCCTATGCGCCCATCCATGTAGAAGGTAGTGTTATTAGTATCCGGGAGACAGATGGGCTGTACTGTTGGGCCCAGGGTTACGGGGTGTTTCAGCTCCAGCAGGGCTATGTCCCCATTGAAGTTATACTCATCTTTAGGGTTGTAATCGGGATGGATAAAGATCCTACGTACGGGGTGGTTACCCATCTTGTGGAGCTCTTCTACCTTGGTGTGGCCGAGGAATATGTCAGCCTTCTCTGCCAGCTGCTCCAGGCTTACATTGTTGTCTCCTGCCCCTTTCGGGAAGATGGTGTGGGCAGCAGTCAGGATCCAGCGGTCACCCAAGAGTGCACCACCCCCTCGTCCATGGATGCCAGTCAGAGCCTGCCAAGGGAAATTGCCTCTCCTTGCTGACTTGCCACCCAAGATCCGCTGGACTTCAGTAACGGGGTTGGTTGGCTTCCCACAAACTGTGGAAAAATGCAAGGAGATCATGTCAATCTTTGTTGCTCTGGCTTGTCTCTCTCCTTCCTACACCATCACTGTTTCACCTTATTTTTGCCCTTCTGCATAGATTTCCCCATCCTTCCTTACTGACACCATTATCCTCATTCCCCTCCCTGCATGTTCTCCTGGCTTCGTAAGCATGTAATCAGCAAACACCAGACAACAAAAGGTTTTACTGACCTGGCAAGCAGACAGGAATCCTCACCTGGCCATCCTGATCCACCCAGGTTCCCTCAGCAGAGCAGGTGAATCTGTCTGTAGGATGAGGCAGAAGTGAATGACACCCAAGCCTGCAAGCATGAAGTGGGAAGAAAGGAATAGAATAGAATAGAATAGAATAGACATTATCAAGGGGTTCCTCTCTCCAAGGTGTCCTGCACTCAGCCCTTCCATCACAAAGACACCCTTTCCCAAGAAAAGCTGCCTGTGGTACAGTCTGGAATGTCTTCATCTGCGCTAGTGTGTATATTTCAAAGCACTTCAGTTCCGGATGACCAGTAAAGTTCAGGCACTGTCTCTGTGGAATAAAAGTCTGAAGAGTCATCCAACTGAAGCCCACATGCTTACAGAGCCTTGTTTGACCTTATTTAGCCCAAATATGAGATTTTAGATTTCAATTTCTGGTCTCTGTAGTTTGCAGAGAGTAGGACAAGGTGTTTTGTTCCAGAAAAATGAGCCAATTACTGTACATGCTCAGTGCCTATTTCTGAGGCAGGTCAGCTAACTTGCATGTCACTTCTCAACACAAACTCCACTACCTCCAACATTCTTGCTTTTTTAGAAAGTTTTTGCTGGTGAGTAAAAATAATTTATATACAACTTATCTTACACTGTATTAAATGCTTTCAGAAAACTGCTGTCTTCTTTCAAAATTGACTATATCACAGTCACTTGCCATTAGAATTTGGCTGGTCCTGAATAGTTGCTTGCTCCTGATTTTTTTTTCCGGTGATATTGAGCTCTGACTCTTTAGGAAGGAATTAAAGTCAGATGCAAGAATATTCAAATTCAACATTAGTACCAACTTAAAGTTAGCCACTTGCTCCTGGCCTCGGTGCCTGTCAGGTGTCTCAGTCAAGCTGTGGCAACCATATCCAGAACTGATTCAACTTAAAAATCTACACTTTTTTGTAGAGGCTAAATGAGCAGCCAAGGCAAGGAAATAATGAACTTCTTACACTGTTCTCGTAACCAAAGCTTCTGTGTCATCAAATCATGTTGCGGGTGCAAGAAGGCAGCGAGTGAATGATTTTGAATGCTGCTTTTTTCTGATCTACTATATAAAAATAAATTTTTATGCATACATACTATTTAGCTCTGAGATGTCTCTGCTGCTGGACAATATTCCAAAGAGGTAGATAGTATTACAGTGGAGTGGAGTGTGAGTGTATCTATTTATATACATAGCAATTTGGACCAGTATGATGAGGTTTCAGAGATTTGGTGATTGCCAGATGCCATGCCTCAAATTTCAGTGAAAGAATGAAAGCCACTAAAGAAGAATAAATCATCATTACTGATGACAGAATAAGACCTTGTGCAAAAGTTAAGGACAGCATGAAGGAGTGATGCGATGCACTTTGAGAACGAAGCAGGGTGGGAAGAGGCTGAGACAACAAGCCTCAGGAGCTATGCTACAGAGCCAAGGAAAGACTGGAGCCTTCAGCAGGAGGAAATCATGAGCCCTAAGCCTGGGGGAGCCAAGGCAAGCCTAACTGGAAACTTGAGAGGGCTTTTCATTCATAGATTTCAGTGTCTGTGTGGGATTAGGACTCACCACCGCCACGTGTTCCAGTGACAATGTGATAATAGGGCTCATTGCATCGGTACGTGATCACTGACTGGTAGGTGTTGTTTTCAGGTGTGTTAACATAGCTGAAGGCCCCATTGGTCAAGTGTGTAGGGTCACCACAGTTCACAACTACAAAAAATTGAAAAAAAAAAAGAGGTGAATCAAAGACAGCCTTACTGCTTGAAGGTTTAGGCTCAACTTGGATTGTGGCCATGATGCGAAGGATGGTGAGGAACAGTTAGTAGAGAGAGCAGAGAGAGGTTGTTCCAAAATGGATCCTCAACTAGCACCTTTTGCTTTCAGATATTACAACATTACAACATTATAGCAACTTTTAAGTGCTATTTTATGCATTTTGTGTATGGGAGGAAAAACATTTTAAGTTTCTGCAAGTGGAAAAATGTAATGAAAGTCAACAGTGGCCTTCTACAGGTCCTTCCAACCAACATGTCCATGAGTCTATGGCCACAGACAAATTGAGGCTGAACTCCCCATGATCCTGGAGGAGGAACGCCACAACAAGGGGCATAATTCCTGTTCTCAGATCACTTACTTTCACAGCGGGGCATAGATTTATGCCATGTCCCATCAGCCTGGCAGACAGCCGTGAAGGACAGCAGCTTTTGATTGCCCTGTGTGGGAGAGAAAAACATCACCTTTGGTTGCACAAAGCCTTATATTCCCTTCCCCGCATTAAAATATCATTCTATCTCCCCATCTTTTCACAGCTGTCTAATAGTTGCCCTTCTGCAGACTGTCCCAGTTGCTGTCCTTCCCTTTGCTGCCTCTTCTCTACTCTGTGTTTGTCACAGGCTACAAATTCTTCATAGCAGGCCAAGATATCAGCAGCCACCAACCATAAAACTGTGATAAACCTGGGGTGCTGCCCAGTCCTGGCAATAGGATGGTAAGGGAGGCAGGTAACATCTTCTGCTCAAGACTGATTTCATATCATTCCAAAGACATATTATTGTTTGCCAATGTTTGCTGGGATTTTTGTCTCTCATCTTCTACCAAGGCTTGTGAAACAGTAACTGCATAAGGAAGGGAGCTGGAAGAGGAGAAAACACTGGAAGAAAGCCAACAGAAGCAAGGAAGAAACAGATATTGCAAGAGATTGTCAGGAGCGAAATCTCCAAAGAAAGTTTTACTAACAAGTGACAGAAGCCAGATTATGGCTGAAGGGAGTGGAGAAGGAATCTCACCTCCATCAGGTTATACCCAGTCTTGCAGCTGACAATGAGATAGTCCTGAAATTGATACACAGGCTGTAGGTCTCTGATGATGGTAAACTGATCCTGTGGGACAGGCTGTGGGCACCGTATTTCTGTTAGAGAACGGGACAAAGTAAGTTGGTATTAACAAATGGTGCAGATAACTTGTAGCAGCCTCTGGGGAAGAAATGTCTTACTCTCCGAGGTGTAGCGGATCTTCCAGCCACGGCTGAACCCAGACTCATCAGTGAGGAAGAGTATGTCCACCTCATTGCTGTTGGTTTCAATGCTGCCAGGTGACTCATTGCCACAGAATTCTCCAATCTCTCTCCCTTGTGCTTGGATCTGATGAGGAAAACATGTACCATAGGAAGAGAAACACACATGCCTCTCTGCTGCTGTATCCCTGCTTCAATCCAGACCAAGTTTGCCACAGTCCCTATGAAGATGGACAGGGCTGGTTGACTGACAGACCAGAACACAGATCTGACCTACCACAAGCTCTGCTTCTCCTTTATTATGGGTAGTAAAGCTGTCAACTGCTTCAGATTCTGAGATTATATCAAAGGGAAATAAAACTGGGAAAAGGACAAATTTTTGGCTCCATTTACAAAGTGGCCTGTGATCCAGAGCCTCTGACCTCAGGACAATGGTAATTAAGCACACTGAGGAAAGAACAAGAGAAGAGCTCAGTCCTTCATGCTGGGGCATTCTCCTTGTACTGATCCCAGATTTCTCATCTGAATGGTGATGTCTACACAATTCCTGTCCAAGTCTGGCAGCACAGTTGGAAGTAGAGTTTGCTGATCTCCAGTACCTTGAGCTGGTCATAAGGACAGTGGACTTGCTGGTGGTCATCAATCTCAAAGGGTTCCAAGAACTTCAGAATGACGGACAGGCCCTTTTGCAGACGGATGCTGTAGTTACATCGGAGGTCTTCAGGATAGGGCTGTGGATACTCAGGGCTGCTCAGGTACCCAGACGCCTCCGTGAACAACACACTGCTGCACTCCACTGGTGTAGAGGAAGAAAGTAGAGGTCACGTTGTGGACCTATGTCTTCTGCCGCCCTGTCAACTGCTTCCTAAGTCAAGTATGCCACTCTTCCTGACTGAAGGGCTCCTTCCCTGGAACCCTCTGATCTTTCAAAGTTTCAATTTACCTTTGCAGGAATGGTGGTCACTCTGAAGTTGGTAGCCAGTCCGACAAGAACAGAAGTAGCCACCCACGTAGTTGTGGCAGAAGTGCTGGCACTCAGGCTTTTCATCTTCCTCAGCAGCATTGCTAGGGTCACACTCATCAAGATCTGAAGACACAGGAGATACAGGGACAAGGGGAGGAAAGTGTTAAACCTCTCTGCTGTACACTGTACACAGAGATCCTTGCTTACAGTTTCTCTTTGTTACCCTGACAAGGAGGAAAATTGGTTGGAGCTACACTTGCTTCTTTCTGCATGTTGAGGGTATTTTCTACTCACCCACAGCTTGGTAATAGGCAAGGAAGCCCCTGTAGGGAATCACTGTGCCATTGTCTTCATTGGAGAAATCAGAATGGAATTCCAGGTGCATCCTGTTCCCCTTAGATACAAATTCCTTTCTTCCTGGGTGATTGCCTGTGATTAACCCAAGCCGGCCACAGTATCGGCCCAAGTTCTTTTTGTCTGCGTTGATCTGTTAAGGTTAAGAGGAAATCACTGTAACCTCACAAGATGCAGCCTGCTCCATGCATCACTATTACCCAATCATGAGTTACAAGTACCTGCTCCACCCATTTCCATCTTTAACTTCTCCCCTTTCCTTTGTGGGAAGCATGAGAAGAAGCCTGGTGAATGCACAGCTATTGCAGAGGTTGGCCACTACTTTCTCTTCTTCAGTCCCTCCCTTGGTCCAGGTATGTATGCACATACCTTAACATAGTCATAGAAGCAGGACTCGGAGGGCTCCAGGTCAAAAAATCTGAAGGTCAGCTTCACCCCATAGCCTTTTGGGACATGGATATTCCAGCTGCTGATGTTATTGTTGGGATACGGTTTGGGATAACCAGGGGATCTGATCTCCCCAAAAAGTTTTCTTGGGACTGGACTGGAACTGATCACTCCAGAAAAGAGGAAGGCCCACAGAAGAAAATGAACATGCCTGTGAATACAGCAAGTAAACTATGACATTCCACAAAATCAGGTCATGCAAAATCAGGGGAGACTTCACAAGTGACTTGTGCACTGTCTAATGGAATCCAAACATGGGAGGCCTAGTTGCAGGTTGAGCTTCTGGCTTGGATCACTCAGGAACAAGAAGGACAGCTGAAATGAAGACAACGGCACTACCCAGGTTCCAGAAGGCATTGTGACCCAGCCAAAGAGACTGACCAACTCGGGAGGCAGTCTGAATAGACATGGATTCCCTGAGCACTGTCTGCTTGTTCTCAGCAGTTATAGCTCTGGGTCCCTTAGATCCAGGGAAAGTTTGGTTCCCTTTGGCTCTGGGCCAGGTTCCTTTGGTGAGGGTCTGAAGGGCAAGCTCAGTTTGCTGAGGAGCAATGCTGCAGTACCTCCTGGGCAGTCCTCTACCCAGTCACACCTCAGTTGCTCTCCTCCAAAAGTTGGCCCTCACATTGTTTTTTTCTCATCTTGCAGCTCTCCCCTCAACCCCTTTTGAGAATGGGACTGTAAGTGTTCCTCCAAAACAAGCTCAGGGACCATCAAGTGTTCCTTCAAAACAAGCTCAGCGTCCAGATCTCATGAAAATATCAGCCAACAAGATCCTTCTTGGATCTTCCTCAACCTTACATTCTAGCAAAGCTGTAACCGAGGACTGCAAGCACGAGAGTAGCCCCTTTGCCCCCTTCTCCTTCCTGGATGTGTTTAACCCCCCGCTCCGTCCCGGCACAGCTCTGGTTGGCAGCCGCCTCCCCAGCTTCCCCCACTCACATATCCATGCGCTCGCCCCTTCCCCGCAGCCTCGGCCAGAGCTCCCGAGCGGCGATCGGCGGGGAGAGGCGGAGGGAGGGAAGCGAAATCCCGGCTGCAGGCAGCTTGGCCCCGGCCCAGGCTCCCGCAGCCCGGCGCCTGCTGCCCTCTGCCGCCCAGCTGTGCCCAGCTGCAGCCCTGGGGAGCCTCGGGGGGCCCTCACGGCCTGGCGGATCTGGGGACGTTTCCCGCTTGTCAGAGAATCGTTTGATCGGAAAACACCTTCGGCATCACTGAGTCCAACCGTACCTGTCCACTGCTAATCCGTGTCCCCGAGCACCTCGTCTACCCCTCTTTTGAACACCTTCAGCGATGGTGACTCCACCACTTCCCCGGGCAGCCCCCTTCCAGCACCTGGTGACCCTTTCAGTGAAGAAATGTTTCCTCATATCCAATCTGAACCTCCCCGGCACAATTTGAGGCCATTTCCTCTTGTCCTATCGCTTGTTACTTGGGAGAAGAGACCAGCACCCACCTCACTACAACCTCCTTTCAAGTAGTTGGTAGATCTCCCCTCAGCCTCCTTTTCTCCAAGCTAAACGATCCCAGTTCCCTCAGCCATTCCTCATAACATTTGTTCTCCAGACCAGCTTTGTTGCCCTCCTGTGGACACACCCCGGTGCCTTAACGTCCTTCCTGTACTGCGGGGCCCCAAACTGAACACGGTTTGCGAGGTCGTGAGCGAAAAGGCAGGGAAGCACTTGCTGGAGACCCTTCCTAGGGTATGATCTGCAATGCAGCAGCTGCTCTGAGTTTGTGCCTCCAGAAAGGTGTCTTCCTGGAAAGCCTCCTGCACTCCTTCTGGGCAATTTTCTGGGGTAGGATGAAGACCAGAAATTTTAGTCTTAACAAATTAATTTAACCTTAAAAAAAATCAAAATGTCAAAGAAGCCAGGTTGTCTCTCTTCCAGTTGCACAAGCACTTCATTTTTTTTGAGATGGAAATTGAGAGCTTCTTCAAGGAAAGCAAGAAACCTTGGACATTTCAGTTAAATAGAAATTAATAAAAATTAATTAATTCATTAATTAGACTTAAAATTAATCAGAATAAAAGGATTCTGAGAACAAATCCCTTTTCAAGAGTTCTTCTCGCTGTTTGTTCTGCAAGCATTTTTAGAAGAAAACAAAACAGGTGCAGTAGGCCTTCAGTTTTTAACAGCGAAATGAGAAAAGATATCAACTTACAAACACATTTCAGGTTTTTATCAACACAGTGCCCAACACACATACTGTGTGCCACCAACTTTGTAAAGGTTAAAATTTCTTGGCTTTCAGGCTATGGTGCAATACATAAAACACTGGTTTTGTGTCCTCTCTTAGAATTAGGGGTGGGTTCAGAGAAACTAACAAGTTCCTTGCACTGAAATCATAGGAAATAATTCACAGCTTCACAAATATGTTGAATGAAGATTAAAATGGTGTTAAAAAGAATGAAGAAAGTGCCTTTTATATATTTATGGAAATGCATTGAAGAGTAGAGAACCCACTCTTCAAATCTCTTTGAATTATCTGAAAAAGTTCATATGAACATGTAGTTAGTTCCTCTGCAATAACACCATATGGCCCCACACATCAGAATTAAGATTAAGTAGAGGACATTATCTCAGGACTTCCTGATATCCAAACCTCTCCTATGAGTGATGAACATACTTGGGCAGGATCACTCCTGTGCTGCGCCATCCCAGAGCAAGTCCTGCTGTCTTAATGTCCCACCAGAAAGGAAGCTTTTACTCAGAAACCACATCCAGAAAGCAGCTGGCAAGCACTGGAAGCTACTCTCCCGAGAGATCTGTAATGACAGGTCACTGGAGGGAAGAGAGCATTCTCCGGCAAATCACAGATATACAGAGGTGATTAAGGATTATTTGGAAGGAAGTTGGTCATTTCAGTCTGTTCTTGACACGGAATCTTAAATCCAGAGGGCACTACTGGGAGTTCCCCGTGGAACTTTTCAAGGCAAATCTCCCATGTTTTCATTTCCATCCCCATCCCCTGCCCTGATTACACTATCTAGGGTTCTAAGACAGTACTTCAGTTGGTAAAACAAACGGGGTCAGCTGGACCTATGCCCAACTGGAGCAGCCCACCTGAAACAGTCCCATAGACCCACCTAATTTGGACAATATAGCTATGGCCTCAGTCCTGCTCCAGGGCTCCCACTGGTGGCGTTCCCCTTCAGATGCTCTGTGCAATCTTCTTTATATTAGGTAGGAGACAACAAATACTTGGTACCATTTTATCATTGGGAGGATGACTGGGCCTTTTGTTGCTTAAGGACAGAATACATGTAGGACTGCAGAAGACACAAAGGACTGCAGAACACGAGAACACCTGTTTTCTAACTGCATGGCTCAGCTGGTTTACAAGAGGACTGGACAATAAATCCAGACAATATCAGAGCAAGTAAAGAAACTGTAGATCTTCAGCATGGTCAAAGAGGCCAACATCCTCTAAATAAGAAAGACTCCGGCCTTGAATACAGTGTTGCAGGAAGTCACTGGAAAGAAACCTTCTCTTCAGCCTCAGAAGCCATGAGAACATCCTCTGATGTGCAGACTCTTCCATCCACCAAGAAGGAAAATACGAGTTGGATACTTTTTCCTCAAACTTGAAGCAATAAGGACAGAGCAAAACCTCAACTGGTCCTCCTACAGCTACACCACCTACCCTACAGTACATCAGGGCCACAGACCCAGGCTCAGCTCTGAACAGAGCTGGTTCTCTAACTTCAGTCCCTTGGTTTGACAACCCATTGCAGTATTTTGTGAGCACTCTCCCATTAGCCGTAGTGCTTGGCCTTCACACAGTCATGCTGGTGCTATCCAGTGGCTTTTTCAGACAAATCATGCCACTCCTGCAGCTCTGGCTTGAGATGGAGATTATGACCTACACCAAAGGAAGACTCAAGACGAGTGGGTCTTCCCCCTGGTATGAGATGGTAAGCAGCAGCAGTATCTTAGTAGTCTGTTTCTGTGTCTTCTAAATCAAGGAGCAAGGGCAAGTGTAATATCCCAGAAGGGACATAGTTCTGCAGCATTAGCCACTCAGCAAGGGATGAGACCAAAGAGAATGCCTTCCCAATATCACACCTTATCCCCTGCCTTATGCTAGTATCCTCACCTCCTACAGGCTCGCATCTCAGTGATACAGTACTGTTGTAAGGTCATCACCTGTCTTGACCACCTCACCTATAGCATGATTGCACAAGACAAAACAGTGAATTATTAGTGCTGGTGGTTACTAACTGAAGCCCTAGAACAGGCTGGAATACTATCCCTTGTGATTATTATGACTGTGGACTATATCAGCTGGATATGATTCCTATGTATGGTTCTGGCACACAGAACACAAGAGGCTGTCATGGATGTTTGATGGCTGGCAACCAGTCAGAAGCAATCCACTCAGCTTATCACCTCACAGGTTTATATGACAAATTATGTGGGTGGCTGGCATGCCAGTGGAAGAGCCTGGCTACCCACCTGAAGGTAAGAGCAATCTAACATCAAACCAGAAGGCAGGCTCTGAAAAAGAAAGTGTGCAGGTGCAAGGCCTGAAATTAGTCAATTAGTTGTTGGTTGCACAGGCTGGAAGCTACCAGTTCGGACATGGTGAGCTTGGTGTTGGGAATCAGAAGCAGTTCAGGAAGCCTCATTTTATGGAAGAGTAGGAAGGGGGCAACACTTGAACCAGCTTCAGCTGCTGTCAGTCAAAGGTCTGCCTTTTGCGACCTCATGATACAACACAGATAATGTAGAGGCTCCTTATGACAGAAGGAATGATGTGGAGGTCTGCATGGAGCAGATCAATGATGTGCTAGATAGTGTGGCTATGATGCCTCATTGAGTCTGATTGTGTCCCACCTGGTGGTATTCTTGCTCTGTGGATATTGACAGGGTGCTGCAGCCTGGGATGATCTCAGAGACAACGCTGAAGAGCTAGAAGTTGACATTACAGGTACAGCTGCAACTCCCTGATCCCATGTCACATATTCTGAAATAATGCTTTTCTCACGGCACTGATCTTTTCAGTTTCCTGAAAAGAAGCTCTTTTGAAAATACTACTTTTTAGATGAACTCCTGGAGGAAAAAAACTAATATTCTCAGCTTGGAAAGGGCCTGTATTTTCAAAATCTACCTACCTCTTGCTTCTCTGTGATATCTGTAGCTACACGTCTGAGCACCCTGTTCTTCAGCCTTTTGTTGGGGGGCATCTACAAGTTTCCTTCAGAAATAAGTCTGTGTGAGCTCATGCATATCCCATCAGGTGTCTTCAGTAAAGTCTCTGTCTTAGGCACCGGTCTGGCTTTTCAAGGGATCCCACCTCCTTTGATTTTGTCCCTTGGTCTCCACATGTAGAGAGAAGCTGTGAACCAGGAGAGCTTTGTGGCCGTGTGGAGGCACTGCCAGGAATGCCAGGAGTGTGGGAGCTAGAAGTTATAGCCGTGGTTTCTTACACCAGGAGGAAAGCCTGCACCCTTCTCACCTCTGGGACCTTCTCAGGAACACAGTGAACATGGGACCACTTCCCTCACCCCATCCCTTGGATTTCACACAGTTACATGAAATTCCTTGATTCTGAAGGAGAAGTTCTGTTTTCTATCCGTCTTGCTTGAGGATCCCAGGATCCTAGGAAGAATGCTGTGTCCCCAGGGGACAAGAGTACCTAAATAGGGCTACAAGAAAGCTGAGGAGGGGCTCTTTATCAGGGAGTGCAGCGATAGGACGAGAGGCAACCATCTTAAGCTAAAAAAGAGACGATTTAGATTAAATATTAAGGAAGACATGTTCTGCTGTAAGGGTGGTGAGGCACTGGCACACGTTGCCGAGAGCAGTAGTGGATGCCCCATCCCCTGAGGTGTTCAAGACCAGGCTGGATGAGGCTGTGAGCAACCTGATTCAGTGGGAGGGGCTTGGAACCTTAAGGTCCTTTCCGACCCAAACCATTCCGTGATTCCAAGAGAAGGCTACCGGTGTTGGTAGCCGAGGAAGAAGGGGAAGCCACAGCCCCCTCCCCACCTGGGCAGCAGCTCCTGCGCCCCAGAGGCTGCGGCGGGGGCCGGGCCGGGCGTGCGGCAACCCCCGCCCCGAACCTCCCCGCCCCGCTCTTATTCTGACAGGAGCCTCGGCGCAGCCGCCGGCCCCTCGGCCACCCGGGCAGCCCCCGCCCGCCGGCCCCGCCGTGACCCCGGCCGCGGGAGGCCCGCCTCGCCCCGTCCCATCCCGTCACGTCCCGTCCCATCCCGGCCACCGCTGGGCGGGAGGCGAGGCAGAAAAAAACAGACTGCTAGCGGGGGAGGGGGGTCGGCTCACTCGGGTCGTGTTTCTTTTTAAATGCGGGGCGAGTTTGCACTGGGGAGCGAGGGTCCCGCCTGGGTATCACTTCACTTTCTGGAAGACCTGGACACAGACCTCGTCTTCAGCCGTCATGCGCTAGGGAAAGGAAGGTGGGAAGAGTAATTTAGTCTGGATCCACTGCTTCGCCCCCGACCGCAGCCCTCCCGGTGCTGGCTGGAGTCTCAGAGGCTGCAGTGTGTCCTTCCCAACCCTGCCAAAGCCCCAGTGGGTCAGGCTGCAGGGCAGGGCAGGGACATTGCCTTTGCTGAGTTATGTTAACTTTTAAACCCTGGAAGAGGATGTTTGTGTCAAGTGGTGGCTGCCCTTGAGAAGCCGGGGCTGAAGTCTGAGTGGAGCTGGAAGGAAGCTGCATGGCTGGCTCAAAGCCTGCAGCACTCGCACTGTGTGTCCCTGCTACCTACTGCAATTGGGATTTAGCAAGCTGCATGGGCCCCTCCTCACCAGATGCAGCTGGTCGCCCTCCAGCCAGTGCCTCCAGCCTCGGTTCCTCTTCTCTCCTAGCTGCTCACACACCAGCTGATCCCCCTCCCAGAAGACAGTTGTCTGTAAAAACAAAAGAGAGAAGAAGACACAGACCCAAGACAAGCAAGTTCTGGCAATACAGGTTTCTGGCAATGACATCAACTGTTCCTGTCAGACACAATTTCAAATACAGTCCCTGCTCTGGTGTCTCTTTGGTGGCTTCTTGGGACTGATGCTCTTTGTGGAAGGTGAATGACCCACTGGTTTCCAAGTGCAACAAGAGTACTGCCAAATGGGCTGACATTCTGTCTTGTCAGGGATTTGCTCCACAGGATAATGTCCTCTGGATCGCAAAGTATTTGGTTTCTTTCTGGCTATACAGTGCCCATTGCCTTTGCCGTGAGTGATCTACTCATAGAACCATTTACGCCTGGACCTGCAGGGGCATGCCAGCTCTGGGCTGGTTCGTGAATCACAAGCTGAGCAAGTCCCTGAACTCCTAGTGCACCCCATCCCGCTGTCAAACTGCACTGCTTGGGCTTCTCACCTGGCACTTCCGCCCATCAACGGGTCCCAGATCTTCCTCAAATTGGACTCCCAGGTCAAAATCCATAACATAATCCCGCAGCGAAGTGATCGTGTGGATGACCATGTGATCTCCTGTGTGGAGGATCTCTTTATCCGGCTTCAGGAGACAAACCAGTTTTCTCAGGACCACATTGATATCTGGAGGATGAGAAGGAAGGGACATCCCTGGACGACCTGGGCCCTTCCTTTAGCTGCATCCCCACAGAGCTCCTCCACTCTTAGCTGGGGAGCTCGAGCCATGGTATGACCTCCCCGTCTCCCACACTGCATGAAAGTTATGGTTGCAGACCAGATGGGTTCCCAAAGCCCTTCCTCCCCTTCCAAGTTATGGCGTTTTTGGAAACAGAAGGGAGCAACAGAGGAGGAAGGAGCGAGGTGGGGAGAGCAGAGTTACCCAGAGCGCGCAGATAATTGTCCATGTTCTCCTGGGAGACGAAGCGGTAATAGCCGGTGAGGTTGGGAGGCATCCCGGGGCAGAGAGAGCGGCCGGACGGCGAGGAGAGGCGAGCGCGCGGAGCGGGGCGGGCGCACCACGGGGCCCGGTCCCTCCCCACCGCCCTAAGAGTCCGGCGCGGGGGGCGCGGAAAGCGCCGGGACAGCCCCTGCCTCCAGCATCCCCGCCTCGGCTGGGGGGGACGGGCGAGCAGCGGGTCGCCTCCTCACCCTCCGCCCTCCTTGGCGCCTGCTTGTGTTAAACTCTTGGCTGCCAACCAGCGGCAACGCATCTCCCCCTTCCTCCCCATCGCTTTCCCGCACCGTGAGGTCGGTGGCTGCGAGCTTCCCTAGCGCAGTGCCCCGACCCGCGCTTCCCCGTCGAGGAGCCGCCCTGCGAGCCGGGGCGGACGGGCAGTGGGCTTCGCATGCGGTCTGGAGCCCCGCGCCTTGGCACATCTTCACGCGTCCTCCCCTGCAGCTGCGAGGATGCTTCCAGGGGTTTCGACCCTCACCCACCTCGCGGGGCGAAGCACCGGGCGCCGTTTTTGACCCCCGCACCCCGCGCGTTGCCCGGACCGCAGTGAGAAGAGGGCACAGCGGCTTTCCCGCGCCCCCTCCCGCCCCGCGCCCCCCGTGACGTCATGCTGCAGTGGCGGGGCGGGGCCGGGCGCGGGGAGCGGCGGCGCTCGCAGAGGTGCTGTGCTGTCCCTGCGCCGGGCAGCGCCGCGCCTGCCTCTCTCCGGCAGCGCCCGGCCGGGCTGGGACCCGCCGCCGCTATGGGCGCCCCTCGGCCCCGCGCCGCCGCCTTCCTGCTGCCGCTCCTCTGCCTCTGCGCCGCGCTGCCCGCCGGCTCCTCTAACAAAGGTGAGCGGCGCTGGCAACCTCCGCATCCCCACGCGCTGCCCGTCGCCTCCGTCTGGCTCGGCTCTGTCGGGGCATCTCGGGCTCGCTCAGCCCTTTTCTGGCGCCCGCATTCCATTCCCGCTCGCTACTTTCGCCATCCGTCTCCCACCACCCCTTTTTTCTCCTTTCTCCGCTCTCGTTTTAGCATTCCCCTCGCATTGTTCCCCTATTCCGCCCACTTGTCTTGCGGGTGTTTCAGTTATCGCTGTGCGGATTTAGCTTTCCTTCCTTTCCTTAGCCTTCTCCTTCTCCACAGACCCTGGTGGTCCCTGGAACACGTCCCCCATGTCCTTTCCAACTCCAATTCATCCGCCTAGAACCTGTCAATAGGAATTATTGTAACCAGCGATGATGCTGGTTGCTAATATAAAATGGTATTTTACATGTTAAATGTATCTAGAAAACCCTCATGCTACAACTGTGACGTTCTGAATGCAGATATTCTTTGAACGTGTAGAGAATTGGAGAAAGAGGTAGATTTCTGGGTTTGTGGCTGCAGGCATGAGGAATTGGTCCAAGGGGAGCCAGTGCGTCAATAATCTGACATGGCTGGAGAATCTGAAGACATGAGAGGGACTCAGGGGTCGCCAGGGAATGTGACATCTTAGGATGCTTTCTGTGCTTCGAAAGAGGTTGGGCTGCAGGGCGGGTGCAGCGCAGAGCTCTGTGTGCTGACATTGGCAGGAGCATTTATTTGTACTGCTCTGGTGCCAAGGGGTCCGGTGGCGAGGTGAGGCCTCTTATGCTCTGGATTTTCTCTCTCCTTTGTGAATTTACACTCTGAAACATCTACCCACTTTTGGAAAATTATTTTAGATTTACAGGAGCTTTCTTGAAGCTGGAAGGAGTCTGTAACCTGAAATTATTCCCCAAATGTTTCTTCTAATCTCCAGGAAGTCATTTCCTGAAAAATCAGTTTGGTGATTCCCAAGTTGCAGGTGAATGCAGCAAAGGATTTATCTCCCTACCACCAGCTTGTTACCCCAGCAACAGGGCATATTTGGCATTTGTAGCTATGGATTCCCACCTCGGTGGTGTGGCGCATGGACTAGAACCATCACAGAATAGAATCTGGTGAGGCAAAGGAGGGGTGTTGTGAAACGTAGGCACTTCACACAGGAAGGATTCCACCTGCATACTGAGCAGGGTGGTTGTTTCTCTGTATTTCCTGCACAGTGTTTTATGATCTTAATCAATATGGTGAGGGAGAAATGCCAACCCACGCTCTTTGCTGCTACCACCAGGCTGGGTCTACTCACTCTGCCCTGCTGGTGCATCCTCGCTCTGACCTGTCGCCCTCTCTGCTGGCACATCACCAGGCTCTGGCAACATTCCCCAGCCCCAGTTTGCAGTGTTGCCTTGTTGTAAGGGTTGGTCCCTCTTGTGTCAACACATCACACCATGCCGATATGGTGTCAGGAGATACTGTGCTGCAGAGCGCGAATTCACATATTGGAAGTAGTGCCCTTGAGGGGAAAGGCTCTGTATCCTGCTCCCCACCAGCTCTGAGCCATGCTGTCCTCAAAGTATTGCTCAGTTGTAATAAATCTTAGTCTCCAGGGGTTTGGGAGAGTGAGGGATTATCTGGGAATGGGGGTTGTAACTAGGCCATGTAATATAATCTCTGAGGCCCATTTGGCAGGGAATGGCATGGGGGAGGGGTTTTTAATTTGTAATGATTTTTCTTCTCTCTCCCCTCCTCTCCCCTCCCCTTCCCTCCCCCTACTCCTTTATTTCTCCCTTTCCCTGCCCCGAAGCCTGTGTGATAAAGATTAATTTGCTATTTCTGGGCCTGTGACATTTTTCAGAGCCTCCTGCTGGCTGCTGCCTCCATGCCAGGCCTGGCTGGGCTCCAGCCAACGGGATTAGCAAGGAGGGGCCAAGGGAATATGGTGCTCACCATGGTGTGGGGAAGGAAGGAGCAAGGGACTCTCAGAATAGGTTATCGTATGCATTGGACGACTGACTAGAAGTACACCTGGGTACGTGTGTGTCGATCCTGGGCCTTAGTCCAGAGGATAAGGGGCATAAGTGATAATGGCTGCATGCAAGACTTGTCCCCTGGGAACACCCCAAGGGACGATGTATCCTGGGTGCTTGAATTATGACTTCAGTAAGCTAAAGTATTTAGCATTTGGAATCTGTCTCCAGAATCGTACTACTTCTGCCTGTTGATTTAATTTTTTTCAACTGCTCCAGCTTTCCTGAGCGCCCAGATGCCCTCCAGCCCCCATGTATTTCTAATAAGATAGTAATGAGGAAGCCAGAAGGAACACACTGCTTCTGATGAGGTCTCCCAGAGCCATGTAGAGTGGAACTAAAGAAAGATAACTTATTCTCCCCAGCCTAATTTAGACTTTTTTTATTTCCACATAAGAAGGTGGGGAGGGGTGGTTGTTACTTGTTACTTTGTCTCCACTCTTGTCCTACTGAATGTCATTGGTGGCTAATACATTCCTGTGCTCCATCCCTTACCCCAAATCCACCTCAGCAAACAAGCACAAACCGTGGATTGAAGCTGAGTATCAGGGCATCGTCATGGAGAATGACAACACAGTCCTGCTCAACCCACCACTATTTGCACTGGACAAAGATGCTCCACTGCGCTATGCAGGTAGGTGGGCAACGTCTCTGGGAAGGGTGGGAGGCAGGAAGAGACCTCTGAAGAGGCAGAGACAGGGTGACATTCATCCCTGTGCTGAATTCTAGCTCTCTCCAGGAGAGATTACCTCCAAACCTTGTTCCAGAGGAGGGCTCCAGTGAAGTCTGGAGGCAGTTTGGGCGCAGCTTGATTTAGGATGCTGTGAGCTATTTCCATTAGGGAGAGAAATTGAGGGTGGAGCCAGCTACTTTTTGACGCAGTTATGCTATTTCCAAAGATCACATGCACAGTTCTGTGTCTGTGAGCATCGGTGAAGGCTGGTCAGGCACACTTCAATGACAGTGGTACATCCCCTCACAGTACGTACAAATATCTGAAACTACAGACAAGGGATGTATTCCTGCTGCTTGCTTAGGCCATGCCTGGAGCTTCTTCACACATCCTCCCTCAGCTTTGGGAGAGGAAAAGCAGTCTCTGTGAGCTGAACTTTAGGATTTAGGTGACCCTATCTGCAGTTCTCTGCAGTACTCTGCATTTCCTGTGTGGGGGTGGATGAGACATCATGGATCTTCACACTCTGGCTGTCTATCTGCAATATATGGCTTGTTTTGCCTCCTTGAGGGATGCAGAGGAGAAATAAGGTTCTCCCTCAGTACTGTGGCTGTGTAGCACTAATAAATATAGCTTGAGTCTTGCAACCTGTAATCTTTCTTGATGCTGGTTAAGGTTCCTTGCCATGGGAGCAGTATCCAGTAGAGGGCAATCTACACTATTAATAGCTGGAAGAGATGGCAGGAGGAACTCCTAGGGAACCAAAAATTGCTTGAAATGAGAGGTGATAGAGAGGGAGAACGGAGACTGCAAGGAAGGAAGAAAATACATGAGAGGGAAGCAAGGGGGAATAATGCACTCTCCTCAGTCCTTTTATTTCTCCCTTTCCTCTCTGCCTTTCTGGGTACCAGGTGAAATCTGTGGCTTCAGGATCCATGGGGCAGGGGTACCTTTTGAAGCTGTAATCCTGGATAAAGCTACAGGTGAGGGGCTGATCCGGGCCAAGGAACCAGTAGATTGTGAAGCACATAAGGAGCACACATTCACCATCCAAGCTTATGACTGTGGAGAGGGACCTGATGGAGCAAATACCAAGAAATCACACAAGTAAGTCCATGCAGTCATTGCTACATGTTACAAAATGCATTCCATCACAGAAGCACAAATTAAAATTGCTGTGGGAATTTTTTTAGCCAGAATTGTTTTCCTCTAGCCTGAATACTATAACTCAACACGTTAATAAGACCCAAAGGGAAATGTTCACTCTCTGACTCACATGAGTGAATACACTAGAAATGAGGGCTGCTTGGCAGTTGTGTTTAAGGGTGGGTTTATGTTGCTGCATATAGGCAGGTCGAGATTACATTATCATTCCTTTTGCTTTTTCTTTGGGGTGGGAAACCATTGTCCAAGCTGCTGTGTGTCAGCGTTGTTACATTTTTTTTCTTTGTCCTTGCTTTTGATGGCTGGAAATCAGACTTCAGAGGAGTGACTTACACTGAAATTTAAGTGGTGTGTGGCTCCTAATCAGCTGATCAGCTCTTATTGATGTGTCTCTGCATCAGGGCCACAGTGCACGTTCGAGTAAACGACGTGAATGAGTTTGCTCCTGTCTTTGTGGAAAAGTTGTATCGCGTGGCAGTGACTGAGGGAAAGCTGTATGACCGTATCTTGCGTGTGGAGGCTATTGATGGAGACTGCTCACCACAGTACAGCCAGATCTGCTACTATGAGATCCTGACCCCCAATATTCCCTTTCTGATTGACAATGATGGTAAGAATCCACACTTACCATGAGCACATCACTCGCCCTTTCCTGCATTGTTCCCTCTCTGCCAGTCTCATTTGCTGGCAGAGCTGTGCTGTATGAATTTTCTAGCACTGCTGATCTCTCTCTCCTGGTGCAGAGAAGCAGCAGCCATTTTGTGGGATGCTATAGCTCGTTACAGACTGGCACTGTGTAGGGGAAAATCAACCCCTTTTTGGTTGTTTTGTAGTTGATCAAACATAAGAGTGATTTCTAGAAGGAACATCTCTGAGGAGACTTTTCTTTGCTTTTTCCTTGATCTCTTTGTTTTGCTAACCAGGGAACATCGAGAACACGGAGAAGCTGCAGTACAGTGGAGATCGTCTCTACAAATTCACAGTGACGGCCTATGACTGTGGAAAGAAGCGGGCTTCTGATGATGCTGAAGTGGAAATCCAGGTGAAACCCACCTGCAAGCCCAGCTGGCAGGGTATGTGTTTTGTATGAAACCTCTAAACACAATTAGGTCTCCCCTGTGCTTTTGCTGAACTACTGCTCAGTCCTACTCATTGGAAATGTTTATATATACACATACAAATTTGTATGCTCATATACATGGTTAAATTGTGGCACCAACTCATCAGTCCCATCTAAGCAGATGCAGCAGACCTCCAAGTCTGTTGCAAAGCCACTGGCAGACAATTCTAACATTGGAAATTCACTCCTTACATTGCTGTGAACTACCATCTATTTGGTAAGGCTCATAGACTGTATTCAATGTAGATGGGTTTTGGTGCTGCTTAATCATGAGGAACTTTGGCTTTTCTAGAGGTGCTGCATGCCTACAGCTTCACCTTGGTCAATATAATAAAGGGGAAATCCAACACAGCTAAATATCTGCTCTGCCTGATAGGTAGACGGTCCAAGGAGTACTAGCTGTGGATGAGAATTTGGACACTTTGTGCTTCTAGGAAGTTGTTCCTTGCCAGCTGCATAAAGTTGAATTTTCAGCATGGAAAGGGCCAAAAATCACACTGTTTCTGGGCTAGTCTGCAGATGCCACTTGTGTATGCGCCAAATGTTCTGTCCTTGTGCCCTTGGCAGGACTTAATCTCCCTCTTTCACTCTTCTTCATTAGGCTGGAACAAGAGGATTGAGTATGCACCAGGTGCAGGCAGCCTTGCGCTCTTCCCCAGCATTCACCTGGAGACCTGCGATGAGCCCCTGTGGAATATCCAGGCCACGGTGGAGCTGCAGACAAACCACGTGGCCAAGGGCTGTGACCGGGATAACTACTCCGAGAAGTCACTACGCAAACTCTGTGGTGAATTGATGCTTTCCTGGGCCAAGGGCAGCTATGGCACAGCACCCTGCCCCTTCCCCTGGAGCGGTTCACAGGGGTAGCTCTGTGCTTCACGAAGCAGAGGTGCTGGGGGACTTGTTCCTCCCATCTGTTGTCAGTGGGGCTGCGAGAACACCTAACTCACATGCTGCATTGAGGGGCAGTGGGCACCATGCCTGTATTTACAAGGGGGTCCTCATGCTTTCCTTGCTGGGAAGCCAGAGGTTTCTGTGCATTGCTCCATGACGTTGGGTCTGTGGGACTTCCCTCAGCATGGATGGAAAATTCACCGTTCTTCTCCAGATAGAACGCCTATGGGCAACTTCTCTGCCTGTGCTCTGGGATGTTACAGTGAGCCCTCTAGCACCCTCTTCATCTGTTACCCTGTTCCTAGGCTCCTTAATCTGTTCTGACATTCCTGATGCCTTCCCTTCTTGGTAGGTGCTGCCTCAGGAGAGATTGACCTGCTGCCAGTGCCTAGCCCCACAGCGAACTGGACCGCACAGCTCTCTGTGCACTACAGCCAGGACAGCAGCCTCATCTACTGGTTCAATGGCAGCCAGGCTGCCCAGGTGCCTGTGGTGAGTGGGCCGAATGCCCATGAGGGGCTGAGTGACCACTTCACCCTGTCCGTATGGATGAAGCATGCAGTGGTGCCTAGCAAAGGCAGGAGAGAAGAAGAGACGGTGATCTGCAGTACAGTGCAGAGCGGTGAGACTTTATTCTTTTTTCCTGGGGTGGTGACCCTTCTTCCCACTGCCTCTAACATGTTAGAAGGGATTGTCCCTGCAGGTGGGAATCTCTGTGTTCCAGACGGGGACCTGGGCAGGGGTTCCTGCTTAGGAACAGAGCTTCTTTTCAGGTGTGACATTTTGTGGAAGCAGTCAAGCCTGCTGTGAGCACATGTTGCTGAGTGCCAGTCGTGCAGGCTGGCGAGCGCTTCTGGGCTCTGGCTTCTGTTGCTCTGAGGTGCAACACATAACTCCCTGTGTTTGTCCTTGACAGAGGAGGGCTACTCGCATTACTCTCTCTCTGTGCACGGCTGCCGGATTGCTTTCCTCTACTGGCCATTGCTGGAAAGTGCAAGGCCTGTGAAGTTTCTCTGGAAGCTTGAGCAGGTCAGAAAGTGTTTGCCTTTTCCCCATGTCCCTTCTCCTTCTGGTCTTTGCTGACCCCTTCCTCTGCTGTTTGATGCAGGTCTGTGATGATGAATGGCACCATTATGCCCTCAACCTGGAGTTCCCCACTGTCACGCTCTACGTTGATGGCGTCTCTTATGACCCTGCCCTCATCCATGATAACGGTCTCATTCACCCCCCTCGTCAGGAACCCTTGCTCATGATTGGAGCCTGCTGGACTGGTGAGTACCCACTCCCCACTCCCTGAACCGTGCTGTTTCTGTATGGGAAATGAGTGGAGGGAGATCCATAAGAGGTTAAAGAAACACCACCCAGTACTAAATGATGCAAACACATTGCAGCCATCTTGCCTCCATGGCACCAAAGCCAGTGTGGATTCTTCCTTCCTTATGGACCAAGCCAGCACACCAGGGTAATAATAGGTGAGGGACAAGTGTCAATGGCAGCTTTGTTGACAATAGCAGTAGAACATGCAATGAATAATCAGCTTTCAGGTAGAGGAGCGTTGAAACTCCGTACCTCATTCAGGCATTGACCTTTCTAGCAACGCTTTTCACCAGAGAGCATTATTTGTGCTGCTGGTTGTATTGATGGTGATTTCTGTGTCTTGAGGGTCTATATGAAGAATGGATCATTCTGTAGAGGAATTGGGTTGGAGGTCAAAGATCAGTTTAGGAACATAGTCAAGCCACTACCAGATTAAAACCAGTTCTGTGGAGATGTAAGGCTTTATGTCCTGCAAGACTGGAGCAGCACAGAACTAAAGGAATTTACCTGCTGCTTGCCTTCACTCCAGCAGAAATTTCTAGCAAGATCAAATCTTTACCGTAGTACTGCTTCTTCATGGTCAGGGATTTTACCACAGCTCTGTACTCTCAATTGGTCTTTAGCAACCAACCAATATTAATCGGCTTGGGACACCCTCCTGGAACCATCTGAGTTTCAAAGGGATGTTGAGAGCATAGCTTGTTGTGAACATGGCAAGGACCATGTTCTATAAATAGGAATCTATGAATTCCTAGAATAGATATCATTGGGAAAGGATAAAAAACCCCCTGTACTTTCTCCCTATTATCAGATACTCATCTGACAGTCTCACCACCACCTTTATGTGAGGAACTCTTCCGTCTGTGATGTGCTGTCTCTAGAGTTGAAGGGTGCACTGCTTGGCATGTGATTCCAGAGCTGTTCTTTTGGACTGGCCAATACAGGCACTTGTATAGATACTTGTCTGGCCCTGTAACTACCCTCTTCCAATGCCTTATTGCTTGTCCAAATGTTCTCCTTTTGCAGAGGAGAAAATCAAAGGAAACGAGAACTCCACTGATACTGTACAAGGTAGGGAAATGAAAGAAGATGGTCCTCGTTCCCTTTTCGCCATGCATGACTATCACTTCTTGCATGGTACCTTCCTCATACAGCTCCCCTAGTCCTGCCCTGCCACCTCCCACTGTCATGGGAGGAGAGCCCTTATATGGCAGATTTGTCCTTGGGACCTTGATATCTGTGGAGCATGAAAAAAGGCTGGTAGGAGAACTACAGCCTACTTTGAGAGATGGAGTGTGTTTTTCATGTGGAGAAAGAATCCTTATGCCTGATCATTAAAGTTGGTCTCTGAAGAACACAAAAACCATTAGAGACATCGGGAGATGTCACCTCATCCCTATCTGTATATGGAACATATAGTTTCTTTTAAAAGCCCTCACAGGAAGCAGAGTGAGAAGGGGACAAGAAATTGTTTCCATCTGGCATTCAACGATTTGGCAGAAACTTCTCTATCCTACCCACTGCTCACTGCCCTAGTCTTTCTTTTGGTTTGTTTTTCCCACTTTCCTCCATCTGCAGTCCCCCAAATTATCATCTCCTTATTTCAGTGCCCCCCATCTTTTTCTTGTCTTTGCCTTTCCATGTCCCATGCACCTCTCTGTCTCTCTCTCTACCTCCTTTAACATCTCTGTGTCCCTCACAGTGTTGTCTTTGTTGTCTTTGCTTTTCCATGCCTCATGCAGCCCTCTGTCTCTCTCCATCTCCTTTAGTATCTTTATGTCCCTCACACTGTTACTTCTGTTGTCTTTGCTCTCTTCCTTGTCATGTCTCTCACGCCCTCCACCTCCCATGTTTCCCTCAGGAGATCCTCTGTCGATCCACCACTACTTCCATGGTTACTTGGCTGGCTTCAGTGTACGCCCTGGTAGCTTGGAGAGCCGGGAGGTTATTGAATGCCTGTATGCCTGCCGTGAGGGGCTTGATTACAGTGACTTCGACAGTCTGGGCAAAGGGATGAAGGTATGCCCATCTGCCCAGCTTGCATGGGTCTCCTCCACTCTCCTCCCCAGCCTTGCTTGCCAGGACTTTGCCTGCTCCCCCACCTCAGACAACTACCCACCTTTCTCTTTTGTGTCTCTCTCAGCCTGCACTCCTGGCATTTGCCAAGGAAACCTGACTATTTTCTTCTCTTGCACCTGTAGGTTCACGTGAACCCTTCTCAGTCCCTGCTCACCTTGGAGGGTGATGATGTGGAAACCTTCAACCATGCAATCCAGCATGTGGCTTACATGAATTCCCTGCGTTTTGCCACCCCTGGAGTCAGGCCACTCAGGCTTACCACTACTGTCAAGTGAGTAGACAAGGCAGCAACTGTGGCTAAGTTCAGCAAGAGGATCACTTCTCTTTTGACTAAAATTATACTCACTCACCTTTTGTTTTAATTCTATTGATGGATTCAAGATGAAAATAACTATTAAAGTATCCAGTATCCAAGTGGATACTCTAATACTGGGTCCTGGCCCCTATGTGGGCAGCAGATCTTCTACCTTTACTCATGGTATTCCAGGCCTGTGGGCTGGTTTAAACTTCCTGTGTGGTGGGTGGATGTGACCTAGTCATTTGAACTTGAGTGATGTCATTCCTACCAAACCTCTCAGTCTTGCACAGCAGGCTATAAGGAAGCTTTAGGAAGACTACCAGAAAGAGGATGTTCCTTTCAGTGGCAGTAATGGACAGGAGGTGTTCTTTTGGTATTAGTAGAAGCTTGGGCCAACGTATACTTTCTACTTCTCTCCTTCAGGTGTTTCAGTGAGGAGTCCTGTGTCTCCATTCCTGATGTGGAAGGTTACGTTGTGGTGCTACAGCCTGATGCCCCTCAGATTCTGTTAACTGGCAATGCCCACTTCGCTCATTCTGCATCAGAATTTGAGGCTTCTGGTGGGGTCCCCCTGTTCCCCAATCTCCAGATCACCTGCTCTATTTCTCATCAGGTGGAGGCCAAGAAGGATGAGAGTTGGCATGGTACTGGTGAGTGGAGTATAGGGCGAAGTATAAGAGACAAACTGGAAAGACCTGCAAGCCTGTTGCTGTCCTGCAGAGGAAGTAGAATCCCTTATGACACTGTAATAGGAGAGAGTTTGCAAATATAGAAGCAAGACATATTGTCTGTCAAGATGTAGGCTAATCGGTTCTTATCCCTTTCTGCTCCTCCTTGTACTTTTTCTATCCACTCAGTTCCTTTGCCTCCCTCTCTCCTCTTTCTTTCCCAGGCTGCTCATTCCTAATCCTTTTTACATTTTACCTAGATTTCCTTTTATTGAATCCAGCACTGGATGGATGTGCTGCCTGTTACTCTCTCTACTCCTGCACTCACTCAGTCTCCTCCTGCTTTCTTCTTTCCTGCACGCCTTATTTCTGCCCCTGCCATCTCTTCCTGCATCACTTATTCCAGTGAATTCCCCAGTCAGTTTCCTCACACCCTATAATATGTTGTCCCTCAATTTCTCTCCATCATCCTCAGATGACTTCTCTGCCCTCTGTGCTCTATACGTCCTTTCATTTCTTTCATATCTTTTCTGGTAATGGGATTTTTTGCTCATAGTTTTCTGTCCAGCAGCTTTACCTTTCCTCAAACAACGATGAGTTTCTTGACTTAGAGCAGGTTGGTCTTAGCTCTGCTGGAAGCAGGTAGTCATTGAATGTAATTGCCATTTTAAAGAAGATCAGATTCTGGCCATGGTAACCACCAGTCGAGAGACAGGGGAAAGCTTTCAAAAGCTCTGAGGGTCTGAATGTGTTATAGAGTTCTTCCCAATTTGCACATTGTCATTGTCAACAGAGTCCTTACAGCCAAGATGTGTTATCATGAACCAGTCTTATTATAGCATGTTGTTCCAAATTAAAGCCACTTTATGTGTATAAATAATGTCACTAGAACCAGGGGGACTCCTCCAACAAGTAACTAGACTGACAGTGACTTTACCCAAGGTCAGTGCTAGCCAGAGAAAGAGAAATCATTAAATATGATGTGAGCACTTTCAAGTAAGTGGGTAGCAATCTGAGTAACTCATGCCTTTGCTGGTGGCCGACTGGCTTTCTGGCCCTGTCTTTTTTCTATTTGCATCTCAGTGACAGACACACGAATGTCAGATGAGATTGTGCACAACCTGGATGGCTGCGAGATCTCATTGGTAGGAGATGACTTGGATCCAGAGAGGGAGTATCTGCTCCTGGACAGAGTACTGCTGCAGCAGCGAGGCCTGGAGCTTGTTAACACCTCTGCCTACCTGACCATCACAGGTATGTCCTCTCTTTGGCCACAGCTTTCTAATTAGACCTCTCACTGCCTGTCAAGCATTACTGGGAGAAGCACTTAACCCAATAAGAGAAGCATGGTGTATTTTGTCAGACTCTGAGATGTAACTATTTGTTGAACTCCTGGCTTTTGGAAGTCCCAGGCCGTCTGTGTAGGGAGGTGGCTCCTCCTTTGGCATATTGCATGTCTGAGCTCTGAACAAGGCATCTCTAGCACCTCCCAGCTTACTCATTGCCCTTGGGGTTTGGGTTTCTCAGATGCCAGCAGCATTTTGCTTGACATAATCAGGGGACAGCACATCCCAAAGGTTTTAGACTGGTACAACACTATTGTACTCTCCGGAATGTAAAGGTGCTGTCGCTCTTAATTCTTCCTTCCCTTCCATGTGTTTTAGCAATGCAAGCAGGGATTTCATCAGATCTTTGCAACCAGCTCCAGCTGTCCTCCCTTCCCAAAATTAACCAACCCAGTGTTGTTTTGGATTCCTCTGTAGCTCCTAGTTACTACAGGGTTATGATGCCAGATGACTTTGGAGCAGGAGCTTACTCACTCCACACCAATGCTCTCTTCTTGTGTCAGGTGTGGAAAGTATTGCAGTTTATGAGGAAATACTACGCCAGGTCTCATACCACATCAACCACGGCGCTGCTCTTTATGAAAGGAAGTTTCACCTGTCCTGCACTGAGATGAATGGACGCTACTCCAGCAATGAGTTTACTGTTGAGGTACGTGATCAATCGTACACATACAGGTGCTCGTGAATGCATGGGGAGGATTGGTGGACATGCACACAATGTAGAAAGTACTGAGATGAACACGGGGTCTCTCTCACGCTGGTCTTTCTGCAGGTGAATGTTCTCCACAACATGAACCGAGCTGCTCAACCTAACCATATTCTGAGTTCCCAGCAGTTCATACACCGAGGCCATAATTTACCCCCAGAGCTATCTGGGCACAGCTTGGCGAGCACCCATAACAACCCAAGTATGTAACATTATCTTCTGGGTTTATTCCTTTAGGTCGGGACGCTGATTTTCTGATCTCCTGGTAGAACCTATAGCAGAGGATTCCTTTCAGGCTCCCCATCTTACCCAATTCTCATTTTAGTGTCCTGTTCCACTCTTCATTATGAAATGGACTGCAGTCTGTGTCAAACTGTGGTTTAGAGCTTGGTGCAACAATCTCCCAGTGTGTCCTTTTCTTGGTGTAGAAGCAGTCTGAAATCTACACCTAAGAATGTCTAAAAAGAACAACTGTAAGCTGGTACTATTTCATTAGTGCACCTTGCAAAGGTGCTATGCATTCTTGAGTAATGTAGTCTCAAAAAGAAGCTTCAACAGCAGGAGAGAAATGAGAATCAAGAACTGCCACTGCTCCAAATAAACTGATGGGACTGGGTGGCAATCAGCAAGGCAGAAAAATACGAGAGAGCACCACACAGACATGAGGAGGATTCTTGCCCCCCAGAGGACAGAAAAGCCTGAAAGCTAGACCAGAGACTACATTTCCTGGTTTGTCTGGGCAGCCCTGTGTCACAAGCATGACTGCAGCCTAAGTGACTCCTCCTAAGCTGTGAAACCTCTAGGACTGTTACGGAGAACCCTGTATTGGTTTTGGTCTCCTGTTGTAGGGACATGGAAAGCACCTATGGTGCTTTTGCTGCAGCTTCCTGCAACAGCCGATCCCAGGCTGGTCCAGTCCTGCAGCTGGCACTGAGCCACTGCAGGGAGAGCCACCAAAAATCAGCCTTTGCCACTCCCTTCACCAGCTCTTCCCAAGAACAGCAGCAAAGGAAAAGTTGTCCCTGCTGTGAGGAATGACCCAGGATAGATCCGTGGAGGGCCTGGATAGATTTTGCAGGCAGGGGTGTATCTGGGGAATCAAGTCTCAGCCTACAGGCCTAGAACAAAGGGGTGGGAGTTGAGCTAAGGTTCTTGAATGAATTTCAAGTTTTCTCCTGTGGAGAAGCCAGACCGTAGCACTAATTAGAAGGCCATCATAAGCCTCACCTCTGCCCCATGTGCAAAGCAGACTTCTTTTGGCTTCGTTCTTTTTTCTACTGCTCACACAGAAATCACATCCTCTGAAAATGATCCCTGTGCCCTTAGAGTCTGCCCACAGCACACATTTCTCCCTCCCAAGGAGAGGATACAAATGGTTGCTATGCAACATATTCTGGTGACTTCTGTAGATGAAGATGTGCAGAGTCCATTGGCTGGGTCAGCATCAGAGGACACCTGAACCTAGGCATCCTGGCAAACTTTGCAGGCCTCAAGCAAAGACGCAGCACCTGAAGGCAGGAACTCCCTGTGCTCAAGGGAGCAGAAAAACTAGGACACGTTCCTGCCTACATCAAAACATCAGTCTCTGCCCAGGAACCCCAGTTCCTGCAGGTCAGGTTGGAAATGCATGTTTCTGTGACAAGCTCTAAGCAAGCCTTATTTGCTTTCTCTAAAGTGGTCCCCAGTGCTGCCACTGTCATCATTGTGGTGTGTGTGGGCTTCCTGGCACTCATGGTGATCCTTGGCATCCTGCGCATCCACTCCCTGCACCGGCGGGGAGTGGAGCAAGAGGTCCCTGGGGCTGCGGAAGGGGGGCACATGAGCACTGGAAGCAAAGAGAGCGACATGTTCTGGGACGACTCAGCCCTCACCATCATAGTCAACCCCATGGAGGTGAGGAGCAGCCCCAGTGGCTGTGGCTGGGTGGGCGGCTGACTTACCAGATCCTTCCCTTTACCCCATGTCTCTCCTCCCCAGTCCTACCAGGAGAGGGCAGCAGAAAGCGGCGAGGGCAGAGGTAGCGAGGGCATGGAGGACGAGGATGACAGCACGGACTCAGAGACACCGGACTCCCTGGACAGCAATGACGTGGATGACCGGCACATCATTGGCAAAAGCAACGGCCCTCACCGCTATTAGGAGCTTTACAACACCAGTCCGATGGATCCTCCCAAAACATGTGGCTGAGAGGAGGAGGTGTCTTACTTTTAACTTCTTCCGTTCCCCACCGTGTACACATGCTCTCCTCCCTCATTTGTCATTCCTGCCTCCCATGTTCAGTCATCTTCTGCCATTCTCATTGTGGACATTCCCTGCATTGGTGATTCCCCCCATCTGGCTCTGGAGAAATGTGTTGGGGCACTTGTACGTGACTGGCACAGTTCAAAACTATGATGAAGACGGAGGGGCTTGGAAAGAACAGAAATTTGGAAGGAGGAGCCAGCCATAGGGCTCAGAGGGGGGTTTCTCATAACCCCTCCCCAGATATTATATATATATATTGTATATTTTTTCAATGTTGTCGTTTGAGGTTTATTCTCGTTTCATGCAAAAAATCCCACCACTGAAGCTTGTGTCGCTTTGTAAAATTGTTGATACTCCTGAACTAAATGAATGAAGGTAAGAAGGATGAGGAAACAAAGTGGATTTTAAAATAAATGGATTTCAAATAAAATGTTCAGGGCTTCTGCAGTTCTTCAATACAAGCAGGGAAAGAAATAGTGCAACCTCTAATATGAGACTGGAGATTGTCCAGAGCATGTGTTTACTGAAATTACTGCCTTATCTCAGGGAAGGGTTACATTTTTTGGTGTATGTGTTGGAACAAGAAAAACACATCACCCTTGACCCTGTCTCCCACCTTTTTGGCAGTTGAAATACAAAGCCTTCCTTAGGACACAGGGCTAGGAACCCACAGAGGGACATAAAGGCATTCCGTCATACTACAGGCAAATGTCTCCATTAGATTATAAAAAAAACCAAAAGAGCCTTTTTTTCCATACACTTTGTGTATCATCAATAGAAACAGGCCAAGTCCTCAGCTTCATCCATCTTTTCACCAGATCCACTTTCCTTACTAGCCTAGAAGAGTATTTCTCACACCAGGGGTTCCAACCTGTAGCAGAACAGACCCAGCATTTCTGAGGGAAGGAGGTATCCTCTTTCTGTTGGGAACGGAGGGTATAGAAACATAACAGATATTGACAAAGCATGGCTATGAGAACGGTAATATGAGTTGTCAAGGTAATGCTTCCTAGGAGGTTGTGCTTCTTCCCTTGATCTACTTGGTCTGATTATTCAGACCCTTCAAGAAGAAAAGAGAGGCGTCAGGCAGCTGATGACCCCAAGGCAATGGCTGCAACATGTTAAGGACCCAAAGGAAGATTCTGCAATAAGACGTTTGCTAGCAGCCAAGGTTGAAATCCTTCTTAGAGGCAGAAAGGTAGCACAGCAGCTGAGAGTGGCAAAACCCATGAGGGCATGAAACGTGTCAGTACAAGATCTCTGCTTGCTGCAGTTCTCTCAGAGTCTCAGCTCTAGCCTGTCTTCTTGTCCAACTGTGCACACATTATGGTTGTTACAGGGTCCAAAAGAAGTGAATATGCTGAGGCTAAGATACTCTTACGCTTTCTCCTTTGTCTCCTTCTCCTTAAGTTCCGTGCCCTTCTTTCAAACAGGAAGCTTACAGCAGGCACTGTCAAACCAGTGCCCTAACACATCTTGAAGCACTGGAAGAATACATGTCTCCAGAAAGAAGTACGGCTACGTTGTGCACACTGGAGCCAAAACCTTACACAAAATAGTTTTATGTCCTGAGAACGCCATGCCTGACCCAGTTCTGACACGTCATGAAAAGCACCACCTTTTAAAGCATGGAAAAAGACCAAGTCTCAGGACCGTGAGGTCCCTGTATCTCTACAGCAATCTCAGCCAGGTGCTACAGTGTGCTCACAAGGTGGAAGAGGCCAAATGTACAATGAGTTCATAGGTAGCCATCATGATAGCTGCGTTTGGGATCTGGCGGATCAAGTGAGCCAGGAGCCCTCGGTATAAAGCCAAGGGTCCCTCTTCATGAATTACAAGCTGCAGAGTCTGTATAAAGGAACGGTATCGTGACCCTTCTTCTCGCAACCGCGTGCGAATGACCTCTGGAGAAACAGAAAGGGAAGTGATATTAGCAGATTGATCCTATGGGCGTGGCATCTCCCATTGAGGGGGATAGAAGCAGGGAGTGTGGACCTACTCACCATGTGGATACGCAATGCATGAAGCACATGTTTTGGAGACAGCAGCAGCTCCCATTAGTCCAAAGAAATCATGGCTGTTTGTTGAAAGTGTGAATGGAGGGGAAAGGGAACGATGGCTGCTCCTCAGTTGCTGTTTCAGTGCTTCATAGATGACAAAGTGTATGATGGTCTCTGACACTCCAGCATAGGAGGCAGTGACACCACGGTAAAATCCACGTAGGCCTTCCGTGCGGTACACATGCATGGCACACTGGAGAGCATTGTTGGCTGTCTCCCCCTTCACCCTATAACAAGGAGGGAGGGTTAGAAAGGCATACTGCTCCACTGACCTAAAATGCTGTTGGGAACACAAGTGTATGACTCTTCGCCAGCACGCCTTGAAGACCCATGTTCTCATGGCAAGTCGCAGACCCCAACCCAACCCCACCCCTAAGCCAGTCCTGATTTGACGCACAGTGGCTCCGTGTTGCTGGTCTGCCTTACCTGGCTTCCAGCTGCATCCTGGTTTTCACTAACCAGATAGGGTTGGTGAGTGTGGCACAGGTAATGCCTAGAGAACAGAAGAGGAAGACAGCCTTAAGCACAAGGATCACATTGACAGTTTGTGAGGAAGTGCGAGTCTATCAGCTCTGAATTCTGCTTGGCAAGCAGCAGGCATTTGCAACTTCAGAATGAGCTTCAGCTCCCATGGGAGAAGGCACTTCGGGGCAGGCTATTTGACTCTCCTCCCCCATTCCAGCCTTTGTCTGGTTGTGATGGTAATCAGCTCCTCTGTCTCCAACATAACCCTATTACAGGCCCTGGTGTTACAAAGAGGTGGGAAACAATGGGTTAAGCTTGTAAGAGTGAAAGATTTTGATAGATAACTGGATTATATCAAGAGAAATGATTCTGTGAGTGGTCTAAATTATGTACTGCCTTTTCCCTCTCACAGCTGAATGGAGTTGTTTTCCTGATAGCAGCTGAAGGGGTAAAGACTTGAAGAGCTAAGCCTAAGAAGAATGAAGAGTGATAAACCATTTTGGTTACCAAGGAACTCACTGCTCCAACTTGGGAGGGAGGAAACTTCAGAAGAGAGCAGGACTGATGGGAGCAGCAATGGGGAAGGAATGAAACCTGTTTACACACAGACAGGAGGACCCCTTGGCTCTGATTCGAAACAGAAGAGGCTTACCTGCACAGGCTGCTGAGAGCATGTGTACTTTCTTGGACTCTGGTAGAAGGACAGCATTGAGTCTTTCCTTAACACCAGAATAGGTAGCAAAATATATAGCCCTGGTTGGAAAGAAATACAGACCAGATTACAGCACTGCTGTTGGGTGTCACTCCAACTTTTCTTACTGCCAGCACAGATGTGTCTAATGTGATACCAGATACCTTCTATACTAGGTCCACAGCAATCATCTTATCTTACAACTATGATCAGAAGGTCCAAAAAGTGTCTGTGGGAAGCGGTCCTGTAGCATAATGGGCACAGGGCCCAGACTGCTTTCAGAACGTGGAGCAATGGCTTTCATGGAGGTTATAGAATCATAGAATCATTTAGGTTGGAAAAGACCTTTAAGGTCATCAAGTTCAACTGTAAACCTAACGCTGCCAACCACCAGTAAACCATGTCGACATGTGTTTTAAATGCCTCCAGGGATGGTGACACAACCACTTCCCTGGGCAACCTGTTCCAGGGCTTGATAACCCTTTGAAGATTCTTTAAAAAGTGTACAGCACAAGCCATCCTCAGGGAGCAGTACTCACCGGGAAGGAGCAACCCCAATAAGGTTTGGACCCAGACCTCGGAACAGGGATCGCATGCCTTCCTTCTCAAGGATGTCCCTACAGAAGAAAATGAACAGAGAAATCAGAATAACTAAGCTGGGGCTTTCCTGTTCCTTCTCCTCCTTCATTCTTCAATACTTCTTGTAGCATATTTTCTTGCCTTCAATGTTATCCTTTTTGTGCCCTACTCTTGTTTTTTATTTCAGCCAACTCTCCTCTCTCCATGATTCCTTCCTGTTCTTGCTGACACCATGACTCCGGGTCCGAACAAGCCACTAGCTGAGAAATTGCTCAGTCCCAAAAGCTGTCTTGCAGGCTCTTGAGTTCAAAACACAGATAAACTGTGAGAAGTAGATGTGCCTGTGCTTTGACGAAACTCCTCACCAACTTCCAGAGCCTCAGCTCAAATGCTACTTCCATCTCTCACTGCCCCCACCTGATGGCCAAACCTTCACCTATCCTACTCACCTCAGCAACCTAAGCACTCCAGGAGATGGTGGGGTAGAGTTCATCAACTTCACACTCATTGCTGGCATCTGTATCTCTGAGAGGCACAGAGGCCGCAGAGTCAATTGGGATGATTGTAGACGTGTCTTCACCACTTCCAGAGGACAGGTCAGGATGGCTCCAGCTGTGCCACCACATCTAGGGCATAACAAGGGCATAAAAGGACAGGTAAGAATGATCCCTGTGCAGGCAAAAGGACAATAATTCTGACCCTGCTCATCCACAGCCTCTCCCCTCTGGGAGAGGAGGTTAGGTCCCCAGCCTGCGTCACACATGACCTCCTGCTCTGACACTGATTAACGTAATAATGGCTTAACTTGGGACATTTTCTGGCAGCCTCACTCTGAAACCTCACTCGGTATTTGAGACAAACAGTCCCAAGTCCATAGGGACTCAGCAGTCCCTCAGCTCAAAGCTGCTGATCTTTGCATTCAGAATTTCCCAGAGTAAACACTTCTGGTGCCCAACCTCATTGCAATGCCTTCTACTGAGATCACCAGGCACTATGTCTCACACCTCCTCAGAGCAGCACTGGCTCAGGAAGCAGCAGCACGAAACTCTATTCCTCAGCCTGTCTTCAACCCATAACCCATTCAGCCCCACATCTGCAAGACCCTGTGAGCAAGATCTGTATTTTCTGCCAATAGCCAGGCTCAGTCCCTGCCTGACTTGCTTAATTGAAAGAGGGCCCTGACCTTCAGCAGACAGAAGCTATTTTTAGGACTCATGAACTACCATCATCAATCAGCCTAGTCACACCTCAGTAACACTGAAGGGACATGTATCTCTTTTTTCCCTTTCTGCCCCCCAGGGACAAGTCAGAATCAGAGAAGCGATACGTTCGGTTCTCAGCTTCTGCCTCTTCAGATCCTCTGAGTGACAACTCTGTTCTTCCAGAGGATGCTTAGTACCTAAAAGACTGTTTTGAGATGAATTTGCATGGAACAGCCATGCAAGAGGCTTTGATGAACAGACACACGTTCATATCTGCTATAGCCAAACCTACTTTGTTCCACAAGAGATGGAGGCTTAAAAAAGCTCAATCTACCCCAAAGAAAGAAAAGCCAATCAAAAAACTACAAAATATCAGGGAAGAATCAAGTATATCAACAGAATTATGTGTGATGGTACAGGACAGCAAATGGCTAGAGTTCTGAAGGATTCTTTTGAAGCAGTCTGTACAGCTCAGCACACACATATGCTGCTCTCACAGCCTTTGCTCTTAAGGCTTCAATTAGAATTGCCTGCAGGCTAGGGAATTTAAAAGAAAAAAAAATAGGCCCAGATGCCTATTGCAATGAAGCCTGAGAGTTGAAGATCTGGCAGCTACAAGGTCCTACAGCTAATGATGTCAGCAACTAGTAGTTAGTTACGCTATTCCATTACACTCGAGCTGCTTTGTCAAGCACTTTGCAGATCTACGCAGTGATGACCTGCAGATCAGCAACAATTTCCCTTAAGAGACATGAACTTGGCTTGAGCTCAGAAGCCAACATGAAGCAAAGCTGTAAACATCGTGGCCTAGGTTGTCTGAATGAACAAGGTGATGAAGCATGAACAGCAAAACAGCCTACTTAATGATCCTGGAGTGATAAGAGAGAGGGCCTCCTTTTACAAAAGCCATGTGGATTCTTTCCATGTAGACCAGATTCATTATGGGGTCCAACAGTCCTGTTCTTCACCATAGTTTCAACTAATTTGCCTGATAAAGGTTCCAGAGTTACACACTTTTTATTTTCTTGACCAGAAGTGTAGCTTCCAGCTCAGGAGAAGTCTGAGTACAGTGGTGACAGGTCAAGATGTCTAAGAAGTATGACTAGCGCAGTTTTGACTTCTTATCTAAAGGGTGAGCAAACACTACAACAGGACATCACCTAGAGAAGCAATTGCTTGGTATTCTAAAGATTTTTCTCTCTAACGGTGCCTAAGGAGGCACAATTTATGTAATGTTTTCATAATATCTCATTTTTACAAGAAGCCCCTACATGAGTATGGTGAGGGCATGAACTTGAACCCATGCCTCCAGTATATATAAAAGTTTCCTCAGCTCAAATTCCTCAAGCTACTGATATGTATACATAATAGAGAAGAATTTTAAAAGCAACAATAAGAATTAAAGAAATTGTTACTCCTTAGCATGATGGTCATTTACTTGGCAGTAAAGGCATTTGAGGTAAAGAAGAACCTCTGAGCCACTCTGGCCCAATGGTAAGGCTAAGGAGGACTTTTCAGGGAGCAAATAACCCTGACTAAGCAAAGCTAAGGAAATAAGGTGTACCAGTTGTTGAAAACTAGAAGACATCTCAACTGAGATGTCTTGTCAATGCACTACACGATGCTACAGCTGCTCAAAATGTATGAAAAGCGTAGGTGTCCAAAATTCTTCCGTTTCAGGAAAAATGGAAAATTACGTATTCTCATCACGAAAAGAGGTTCACTGAAAAGTGAACTACTTTTCAGTCCAATATTAATGAAGGCAAAATTGAACAACATCTAGCAAGAACAAACTTTTCAAAATCAGCAGGCACAAACCCCCCATGGCCAAGGATATTAAAAGGACATGACTGAGGAGACTTCATACCTACAGATTTAAATGCTTAAAAAAATCTTAGAGGACTGGGTAAATGTTCTAGCCCAGAAGAGTTCTAATGTCTACCAGGGCTAAAAAAAAGTGTATTTGAAATAATTTATGCTGCTAAGGTTATATGGTTACATAACCTGAGATTCATGCCAGGACAGAATTACGGAATCAGATCACTATAGCATTAAAAGACACTTTGTACAACTCAGTGTTGACAGAGGGGCTACGTTTGGTTTGGTTTTTATGGAACTTATTAAACAACAGCTGGATTCACAAAAGTCAACTACAAAGATGTAATACACTTCAGATTTGCAAAAAGAGAGCTTGATAACTCATGAATTCACATTTAGAGTCTTAGCACTGTCTAAAACATAGATGCTAAATGGATTAGAATCAGATCACAAAATCTCAAAAAGAAGAAAAAAAATTATCAGCCCCAGTCTTTCCCTGTCCTGAAAAAAAGTTGTCAGTAAAGAATCAAACAGCCATGGTCCTAGACTAGACCTAACAATTTTCAGTTTTCCCACCAACAGACAGGAGGTTACATTTTATTCTTGACAAAATCCATGGGTCACAAAGATTGTCACAGTGGCAAATACTGAGCAAAGCTGCAACAGATGGAAAATAATCAACACATGGAACTCAGCAGTCACCAAGGGTCCTAATGTTGGGCTTAAATGGACTGGTTCAAAAAAGCCAGACTCCTGAATTCATTACTCTGCAAGAACAAATGCAATTCCTGCAAAATATTATGAAGAGCATCAACGAACAACCAGTACAACGTGTACTCCCAGAGCAAAGCAGTGGCAAAAAGGGCTAAAGGAAGAAAGCAAGTAATTTCACCTTACAAAACACTACTTGCCTCCAAATCTGGCTTTCACATTTTAAAAGGAAAACTGGAAAGTTTGAGGTGGCAGAAAAGACAATAGGAGAGAGAAATCCAAAAACACTGTTAACATTTTTTTAATTATCTGAAAAGTGCATGAGAACACGCACAGAGGTTTACTGGTAATTCACATTTTAGCCCTTACTTAGGCTAGTCAAAAATGGAGATGGCTGGAAGACCTTTATTTGAGAACAGCAATGATAAATCAGACAAATCTGTGGTTAAACTAGAATTCTGCGTAGGACACAGGCAAATAAAGATCACCTATGGAAGACTAATGGAAATACCCTTCTTCAGAACACTCTCCCAGCTTCCCACAATTTTCAGCTCAAGGATTTTCCTCAGCCAGAAAAGTTGCATTGCATAGCTTTCAACATATTCTTTTTCATTAATCCTTTTTAAAATTCTTTCTGGACATAAAAAGCTTTTACCCTCTAATATCCTGTGGACAGTTTAACTGTACATTGTGTTAAAAGCTATGCTCTTGCATTAGTTTCAAACAAGCCTCTCACAAGTTTTACTTGCTGGTCCCCAGTTCCAGTACCAGAAGATAAAGTGAAACTTCCTTCATTAATGACATCTGTTTTGTTAGGTATTAACTATATACTGCAGCAATAACCTGAACTTCTTATTAATCTCTTATTCATCTTATTAATTTATTGGGGACTAAATAATTGTAATTCAAGGATTATTGTTTAATGGGCAAGGACAGGATACAGACTGACCAAGTTCATACTAGTGACACTCTTGTCACTAGCCAAACTCTCTCACAGATTTTCAAGAACTAAAGTGAAATATGAGGATGAGGCAAAGCTTAACAAGAAAGATAAGATATATGAAAAACATATATTAAGAAAAGCTAAGATGCAGTAACTATATAGGTCCAAGGATAAACTGAAAAAGAGAACAGTGTACACAAAATAATACTGTGAACAGAGAAGACATAAGTATTAAATAAGCAGAGATCGACATAGCACAAAAATGCAATAGCTGTAGAAAACTGGAAATGTACTCATTAAGAGCAATTAAATGATATACTTTACTGCACATGCTATAACCTCACTGTCATACGGACTCCAATCAGGCTGGTGGAATTTGGAAAGGAATTAGGTGGCTGTCTAGGCAAGGGAGTTACTCAGAACTAAGTCTGAAGGACCAGATTATCTTCTCCTTTAGGACACTCTAAACTTAAAGCTCATCGTTTTGAAGCTTAAAAGATGGATGTTTCTTAAAGATGGAGGGGGAGGAGGGTGAAACGCTGAGAGAGAGGGGACCTGAGAGAGAGGAGACTTGCTCAAGGGCACACTGCGAATTCAGAGACATTGCTAGAGCCCAGGCTCTCAACACCTCACATGCCAGAACCAGACGCACTATTTAAAGCCAGAGAAGCCATGCAGGAACCTCAGCCACACGATGACAGAGAGCTGGCTGCCCTCCCAAAGGCAAAGATGCTCCACTGTTCACTTTGCTTCAGGGGCCTCACAGTGCCTCTCATGCCCCTGTTGAGCACCTCGCTTCTCTTGCCTGCCCATCCCTGGTTACTGGGGCTGGATGAATCATAGAATCATGATTTGTGTTGGAAAGGACCTTAAAGATCATACGGTTCCAAGCCCCCTGCCATGGGCAGGAACACCTCCACTGGATCAGGTTGTTGAAAGCCCCATCCAACCTGGCCTTGAACACCTTCAGGGATGGAACTTCTCTGGGCAACTTATGTCAGAGTGTCACCACTCTCATCATGAAGAATTTCTTCCTAATGTCTACTCTAAATCTTCTCCTTCCAATTTAAAGCCATTCCCCCTCGTCCTGTCACTACCTGCCCTTGTAAAAAGTCCCTCCCAGCTTTCCTCCAGCACCCTTTCAGTACTAGGAGGCCGCCATGAGGTCTCCCCAGAGCCTTCACCAGGCCGACCAAGCCCAACTCTCTCAGCCTGTCGTCACAGCAGAGGTGCTCCAGCCATCTGATCATCTTTGTAGCCTCCTCTGGACCCGAATCATAGAATGGTTCGGGTCGGAAGGGACCTTAAAGATCATTCAGTTCCAACCCCCAGGCCACGGGCAGTGCCACCTCCCACTCGACCGGGATGAAACGCAGGCCCCCTCGGCTGATGGGGAGGCTCCCCCTCTCCCCAGGCTGCAGAGCCCCCGCACCCAGCCCGGCTGTGCCGCACCGATGCGCCCGCACTGGAACCCGACGCGGCAAGCTCTGCGCAAGCGGGGGCCCGGGGCCCGCGAGCCGCCGGGCTGGGAGCGGGGCGCAGGCGGCGCCCGGGGGAGGGGGCGCGCGGCGCGGGCCGCCCCGGGGCAGCCACTCACCCTCCGGCGAGCAGGTGGAGCAGGACGCTGTGCTGCGGCATGGCCGGTGCGCCGTCTGCAGCCCGCCCGCAGCCCCGCCTGGAGGAGCCGCGGGAGGCGCCCGCGGGGCCGGTCCCGCCGGCGGCGGCAGCAGGAGGGGCGAGCCGGGCGCCTGCGCGGGGAGGCGGCTCTGCTGGGCTGTGGCACTGGTGGCTGGCGGTGTGGGTCCCGGGAGTGTTCCCAGGGCGGGACTTGAGGCTGTCTCTTGCCCGGGCACAGGCGTCCTGCTTCTACGGTCTGGTTTCTCTCCTGGTTTTAGGGTGATAGTTCAAACAGCTCCTTTTGCCCAGCAGCTCAAGGCCTTTCACAAGAAAAACATCAGCAACCAAAGAAACTTCATCTTCGTTTTGCAACTGGAGGAACCAAGGCAGAGATGGCAAAATAAATTATTTTAGTGCTGAGCATGGGGAGGTCATAGAATCACAGAATCACTTGGTTGGAAAAGACCTCTGAAATCATCAAGTCCAATCATACCTGTGCAGTACTAAACCACATCCCTGAGCACCTCACCTACCTGTCTTTTAAACACTTCCAGGGATTGTGACTTCACCACCTCCCTGAGGACTTCACCACCTCCCTGAGCAGCCCCTTCCAGTGCCTGGTGGCCCTTTCAGTGAAGAAATTGTTGCTGATGTCTAGTCTGAACCTCCCCTGGAACAACCTAAGGCCATTTCCTCTCATCCTATCACCTGTCACTTGGGAAAGAGACCAGCAGCCACCTTGCTACAACTTCCAAGTGATGGATCCAAGAGCAGAGCCTCGTCATTCCTTACTCTCATCCTTGTTCAGTGGGACCACAGATACTTCCTGAGATGTTTTCTTTTTATATGAAAATAGGCCAATATGTTTCAGACAAAAAAAACACCAAACAACAATCCCCCCTCAAAAAAAGCCACAGCCAAACACCAATCCTAAGAACAAATTAAACTCATGATTTTGAAGTTCTAGGGATTGATATGTTAAACATGGGAAATATTCACAGGCCATTTCCTCTCATCCTATCACTTATTACATAGAAGAAGAGACCAGCACCCACCTCACTGCAACCTTCTTTCCAGTAGTTATAGAGAGCAATAAGGTCTTCCCACAGCCTCCTCTTCTACAGGATAAACAGCCCCAGTTCCCTCAGTCACTCCTCAAAGTCTTGTGCTCCAGACCCTTCACCAGCTTCGTTGTCCTTCTCTGCATCAAGTACAGGGGCATGATCACCTCCCTACTCATGCTGGCCACACCATTTCTAATACAAACCAGGATAAAACTGATGACCCTGGATGCATGCTCTGTGGGGCCTGTTCTTGCTGCTCTGGCTGAAGAAGGGAGGTTGTGGAGATTCTTTTACACAGTAGTCTTTCAGAGTCCCTGTTCTGAACCAGCAGGCCAGGCTAGACTGATATCATAGTCTGGTGTCATGGACATACCCTGAAATCCTGATACAAATATTTATAAATCAAAACTGCTTCATCTTGACTTCTTCACTGCTTAGTCTCATGGATTTCTGCCCATGTATTATCTCAATGTCTACACTTCTCTTCATATCTTTGTGCGGTCTATTGTTCTTCCTAGGAACAGCACTGTCTATCTGTTCTTCTTGAAAGCAATTCAGGATTCTGCCCAGAAGCCTACTTCCTCTATTTCTCTCTTCATGTGCTCTTGCTAACCCTTTATCACACTGACCATATACAGGATTGACAATTGATAATAGTGGGTGAGTCATGTTTGTCATTCCAGGGGCTTCATTCTGAAAGGGTCAGGTTACACAGCATGTGCAGCCTCGGTCTTCATGTTTAAGAGTAGTTATATACATATCTTTTCAACTGTCACCATCTTAATGCAGCTGCCTGCCAGATGTACGAGCCTTCTACATCAGTGCCTGAATAGATGTGCTTTCAAAGTTAATCCCAGTAATCCCTGCTTGCTAGGCTTTGGTTTGTACTGCAGAACAGTCTGGGTATGCAAACTAGATTCCTTTCAGGTGGTATCAAGCTAGGTGAGCTGTACATAGGAGCACATCGCATGCATATCGGACGCAAATTGGTGTGCAGTCCATGGGATCAGGAAAGATGTAATCCAAAGTAAAGCCTCCCAGACATGTTGGATTTCCAGCCCTAACTCTATCACTTTAAAGACTTGCTCCTGTTGAGCTGTACTACTTGCTAGCACAGAACTGGCTGTCAAAGTCATATGCACTTCAAAGCTGTAAGGAGAGCAGTCAAGAAGACTTACTTCCAAAGAATAATGTCTAAAACAGAAACAGACACCAGTTTTTGGATGGATGAACTGCATCGGGGAAGTCTGGAGAGGGTCCGGCAGAGAAGCATGTTCCTTTTGAAAAGAAGATGGGATTTGATTCTGAAGGCAATTTATTTCTAGCACCTTAATGTCACAGGAGGCAGTACACATCTTATAAACCCATCTTTGTGTCTTTCCCACTCTTTTAGAGCCTATATATGAATGAGCTCTGATTTTCCATGTGGTTTGCCCTTGCGAATCACACATGCAGAAGGATGAAAACTGTAAAAGAGTTGACACTTCTATGATTTATCTGAAGCCATCACATACTTTTCAACTAATTGCAGGCCCTTTTAACCTGTCACTGCAGGTGGGCTGCAGTTGTTTAGCTCAAAAATCTCTTACCCGTGTCTGCGGTTGACAAAAGATGAGATGAGCAGTGAACAGGACACCACCACCACAGCAGAACTGCTGCTCCAGATCTATGCAATGTTATTTATTGACTCTGTGACATAGCTGCAGTCATGTATTATAACATTACATGTATATTTGTGCACTATATGTACATACCATACACTGTTTTCCTCCAGCGGGGAGGAGCAGAGACTGGCAAAACCAGTGCTGGCATACCCTTCCTATCTGCCATCGGTGCTTGGACAGCACGAGAGTGCCAGCCTTGGGAACCAGCACAGGAACTGTGGGAGAAGGGTGAGTGAGGTTGGTGGCCATGCTGTGGCCGGGGGTCTGCACCTGGTGGCGACATGGATTTGTTGGAGTGGGTCCAGAGGAGGGCCAAGAAGATGATCAGAGGGCTGGAGCACCTCCCATACGAGGACAGGCTGCGAGAACTGGGATTGTTCAGCCTGGAGAAGGCTTAGAGACCTTATGGCAGCCTTCCAGTACTAAAAGGGGGCTACAGGAAAGCTGGGAAGGAGCTCTTTATCACGTAGTGCAGGGATAGGACGAGGGGGAATGGTTTTAAGCTGGAAGAGGGGAGATTTAGATGAGATGTTATGAAGAGGTTTTTTGCTGTGAAGATGGTGAGGCAGTGGTACAGGTTGCTCAGAGAACACCATGGAGGTGTTCAAGGCCAGGTTGGATGAGGTTTTGAGCAACCTCATCCAGCGGAAGGTGTCCCTGCCCATGGCGGGGCGGGGTTGGGTAGAACCGGGTTATCTTTGAGGTCCCTTCCAACTCAAACCATTCTGTGATTCTATGGAGGAGCGCCAGTACCGCCCTCCTGGCTGCACCTGCAGAGCTAAATCCACCTGCATCGGCAGGATCCGAAAGGCTGGGACACGGGCAGGGACAGGGGCAGGGACAGTCCTCGCGAGCTGTCAGCCGCGGGACTCTCTCCCTTTAAGACGCGGGGGGTGCCTGTCCTTTTAAGCGCTGTCCCCGCCCCCGCCCCGTGATCCTCGCGCGCCCCGCAGCCCCAGGTACGGCGCTGGGCGGGGGTCGGGGGTTCCGTGTCCCCTCTGCTCCCCGCTCCGCTCGCACGGGGCGGAGGTGCCGGGCGGGGGTCCCGCTCCCCGGGGCGGGAAGCGGCGGGCGGGGCTCGTACGGGGGCCTGTGGCCTTGCCGCCCTGGCGAGCGGGAGCGCTGTCTCGGGCAGGCCCGGCGCGGGATGGGGCGGGGGGAGCCAGGGTGGGGGTCCCGCTCCCCGGGAGAGCGGAACGGGGTGTGGCTTCCCCGCCGTGGTAGCTGCTGTGACGCGCTGGGAGCCCTGAGCCCGAGCACCGGTGCCCCGAGATCTGGCGGGCGGATCCCCATGCCAGGCTCCCGGGGCCGCGGGGCAGGGCCGGGGGGCAGCGGGGTCGGGGTGCGGAGTCCGGCGTCCGAGGTGTGCGGTGGCTCCGCCCGGGCTTGACCCGGTGCGCGTTGCCGCCCCGGTGTGTGTGCAGGGTCGGCGGGGCTCGGCGCCGCCCCTGCCCGGCGCCATGGCCATGCGGGAGCTGGTGGAAGCGGAGTGCGGGGGCTCCAACGCACTGATGCAGCTGACCGGGCACTTCAGCCAGGACAAAGCCTTGCGGCAGGAGGGACTGCAGGGCCCGCCGGCCTGGCCTGCGGGAGCGCCCGGGGCCGCAGCTGTGAGTGGTGCTGGGCTGGGGTGTGGGGGCTGCCTGCAGCGGGCAGTTCGGGTGCAGGAGGGACTCGGGGTGCAGGTGACTTAGGAACTGCTTGTTATTACAAAAAGTGGAATATTTGAATGGAACATCAGTGTCTAGCGCTGAAATAAAGGGCGCTTCTTTCTAAAACTCCAAAACTAGTCTTAGTTTATTTTATTTATTTGGTATCGCAGGCAGATGCAATGCTGCTTTTTTTCTGGGGAAAGGAGACCATAGGGTCACTCGGTTTGCCCAGCAGCTTGTTGAGCTGTGGACGTTTGTGGAAGGAGCATTTATGGGCATTCAGAGGATGCTGGTGAGCAGTGTGCCTTACTGTCACAGGCCCTAACCCAGAAAGCGATGGGAGGGGGGTTCAACAGTGTCACTCAGAGTAGTTCGACTCCTCTAGCTTCCACGTCAGCAGGCAGCTAATGCAAGAAAATCCTGACATCCCAAGCTCAAGGAAGAGAAAGATGTAAACTAATCTGGTCACAGGGTGTGTAGGGAGAGGGGTATGGAGTCAAAGCTGTTGGGATAATTGCCCACTGTTCCCTGTAGGTATCCAAACCACTTGGAGTGGCCTCTGAAGATGAGGTGAGAACAGGCTGATGCATCTTCTTACTGTTTTTCCCCTCAATGCTATTTTGTTTTTCCCTTTATCTGATTATTCTTTCCTTCTGATAAGTACATTTCTTTCTCTTATGCTCACTGGCTCTGCAAGTTCGTCTTCTATATTGTGTTTGTAATCAATCTCTGTCTTTGGCAGCTGGTTGGAGAGTTTCTCCAAGAGCAGAATGCCCCTTTACTGTCCCGTGCACCCCAGACCTTTAAGATGGATGACCTGTTGGCTGAGATGCAAGAGATTGAGCAGTCAAGCTTTCGACAGGCCCCTCAGCGAGGTGAGGGGAGATAGAGTAGGTGGAGAGCTGGAAAAGATCTCGGTGTTATGGTTAAACTCCTAGCAGGGTGGTTCCTGTCTATTTAGACCTTGTGAGATTGTATCTGGAGTATTGTTTCCAGGTTTGGGCTTCCTAGTAATCTGACCTAGTGGAGATCAGTAAGGTGTTTGGGGCTGCAATACATGGTGTAAGAGGAAAGGCTGAGTGAAATGAGTTTGTTTGGCCTGGGGAAGAGGAACCTTAAGAGGCAGGGAGGTGGAGGGTGGGATTCTAGTTCCTGTCTTCAGCAGACACAGGCAGGATCTTCATAGTGATACACAGCAAAAGGACAAGAGGCGATGGACACAACTTGCAGAAATGGGGCCTGACTAGATGTAAGGAAACATTTCTTCCCTTAGAAGGCTGATCAGTACTGCAACAGGTGCCGGGGGAGGCTGGAAAATTGCCAGCTTTAGACAAGTTCAGAAGTTACGTGATGGATACCCTGAGCAACCTAATTTCTAGCTCTAATGTTAACCTGCTGTTAGAGTGTTAGTGGTCTCCAGATTCCTTCCAAGTGTATTCTTTCGGTGATTTCATTTGAACAAAGAGAAAGGGAAAAATTAGAGATGATAAGGGCTAGACTAGAACACTTAAATGATGTCTTTCAGTCCTCCAGTCCTCCCTTTTTTTTCCTTCTTGTAGCTCCAGGTGTTGCAGCTCTGGCACTGTCTGAAAACTGGACCCAGGAGTTTTTGTCTACAGCAGATACTGCTGGTGATGTCTCTTCAGATTACAATGAGGCTGACTGGTCCCAGGAGTTCATTGCTGAAGTGACAGGTGAAGGATCCCTTTTGGAATTACTTTTAAGTTGTTGTCCAGTCACATGCATGTGTACGGTGGAGAGGTACTGAATGTGAAATCAGTGAATGTGCTTTGGGCACAGTGGTCAATTTTACTGTAGCAGCTTTAACAGGCAGAAAAAAAAAGCTGCTTTGCTATGGCTTAGCCAAGTTGTGAATAACGTGGTGTGAAAGCTTTCATTCAGGTGTAAGTCTTTTGTTTTTAGCTCTGATTACTTGGAGAACTCAAGAGTAGCAGGTTATTCAAAGTGCTTTTATAAAAACTAATATTGATGCACATTCTGGAGATGGTCTGGTACTGCTTCTTGCTTGCATTGTCTAATTGCCTCTCTTAAGGATAAATTTGCCTTTGGTACAAAGGTAAGTATTGTTTAGTGTGCTTTAGCCAAGTACTTTTTGTCTGTTTCATGGAGATACAGGGATGTTGCAGGTTGAAAATGTGCACAGTAGATGCTTCTGGCCTGAAGGTTAAGCTTTCTGCTTCAAGCAAGCCAGCAGTTCATCTGAAAAGCCATCTGGCATTATGTGTAGAGCTGGGGCTGGAACAGGATGCTGTTACCAGCAATGACCTAACCTGAAAATTATGAGTAAGATTTAAACAGATGCTATTCTCTTCTCCAGGGGTGCCCACTATAGAGAGCCAGGTAATCCCACTATTTGACCTTCACTCTTTATACTGCTGCAAATATAAATCAGCATTTACAAAGGTCTTTGAGAAAGTTCTGATGAAAACCTAGTGCTTTGTAGGCTATGCTTTTGACAGAGGCTTGTAATGCATTGCTGATTTTCTTGACCTACGTAGTATCCCTCATGGAGCAGATGAATAACTTGTGAAATTAAAGTAGTAAATTATAAGGATATTGGCACCAAAGAGGGATCTGTATTAATATATAGTCTGAACCTAAGGATTGATTTTCAGATCAGGATTAACAAAGTTAGAAGAAACAAGCATGAATGATTTGAAGAGGTCCTCTCTGTATGTTGCTCAACTGTGCGTAGAGAGAGCAAAATCTGTCCGGAGTGATGGTCTGCCTGTCTTACTCTTCTCCCTCTTCTTCCCTGTGCCCTATGCAGATCCACTCTCTGTGTCTCCTGCCAAATGGGCACAAGAGTACCTAGAGCAGTCAGAGGAGAAACTGTGGCTTGGGGAATCAGAAGACCAATCTTTGGCAGATAAATGGTGAGTCTGTCTTCTCAAAACTAGTTATTGCTGCTAAGGCACTTGTGTGGGTGAAGTCTGGATAGGTGATAGAGATCTGCTGTGGCCTGAAAATATTTATTGAGTCATTGAACCTAGATTGATATTCTCAGGCCTTTGGTTTCACAGAAAGGAGGAAACAATGCTAAGAGATTGAAGTTTTTAAGAGATTTTAACTTTTCTGTTTTCTAGTTCCAGGAAGATATTGTGATCATGTAGGCTAACTTATCTCTTGTCTAATGCAAAACTCATTAAGGTGATTTCAGGAGTGCATTTAGGTACTCCTCACCAAGCAGGACTATGTTCCACAACAGACACTTGTTTAGGTTTAGAGATCTCAAGTACTAGACTCGACTAGTTGTATACTTTTGTTGCTTTTTTTCTCCCTGTCTGACAAACCACATGTATACTTTTTCTGCATATGTCTAGATTCAGCCTGCCAGACATTATTTTCATGTGTTGTTGTGTGATAGATAAGTGAACAGTCTGCTACTGCAGGTCTTCTTTGTGTAGGTACCTGTTGAATACAGTAGTGGTTTGCTTTTTTTTTTTAATTAAAGAAGCAAAATACAAGGAAGCAATTTGGGCTTCTAAAATCTTTCCCTAAAAGAGATTTTGCATATTTGGATTCTCCGTCCTCCTGCCTCTTGCCTTTTCTGATACCTTTCTGCAAATATGGATACTCCTGAGTTTGTGCTACTGCTCCTGTCCTGCTGTGCTTGCTATGAGCCCTCGGTCCACTGCAGAGACGATGCTTTTCCAAGACTCTGTTCTCTTCAGTGAGAATGACCCACTTTATTTTTTTCCTGGATATATGACCTTGTTTTTGGTACTGCTAACACTTGCAATGTGTGATAACATGTGGGCTTGCCAAGGAATGCAGACTGTTCTGCAGAACTGTGCTGTTGCTGTAACTGTAATTCTACTACTCTTTATAAAGGTAATTACTAGGTTAATTGTTCAAGGAGTAATTTTGAATTTTCATAGATGGATAAAGGCACTGAGTTACTTATGAGAACCCCAGAGTCTCTGAGGAGGGGTTGTATCTCTTAGTCCTGCTGTCTGGCCAATTGTGTAGACTGTTAGTGAAAGTATCCAGTTAATTAGTATCACTTTCCCTTTTCTACTGCCTCTGAACACAGGTATGAGGAATATCAGCCTGAAGATGATCTTAAGAAAACTGTTAATGATTTCCTTTCTAAAGTGGATGATCCAAAACTCAAGAATTCTGAGGTAAGGATTTTCCTGACTGGGCCTGACAGATAATTAGTGTGAATAAACCATGTAGGGAATTGGAAAGTGGGGAGACAGTAAAGGAATAAAGCTTCCTGCTGTCCCATGTTTCCGTTTCTTTTTTGATTCCTAGAAGTTACATGTTACAATCCACTCTAGATACTATCTGCCACATGACTGGTGAATTCCTCTCTTCTCCACCTTTTTGGGTCTTTTGTGCTCACTTTAGAGAGAGAAGTCCTCTTAGTGAAGGAGGAGGGCATGTGCAGAGGGCTTGTTGGCAAAGTGTCTGCCCTGCTCCACCCTTGTTTCATTTCTCTGCCACAGTTCCTAAAGTTTGTCTGCCAGATCGGAGATGGGAGGGTATCGATTGAAGCTAATCAGGTGACCCACAGAGACCAAGATCAGGCAGAGCAATGGGCAGCTGAGTTTATACAGCAGCAGGTAGGAGACCCAGCCCTATGTGCTTTGAAGGAGTAAGGCTCTTTGCCACAGTGCACACTCTGGGAGCGAGGGAGAATGGCAAGTCCAACTCTCAGCAATGCTGACTAGACTGGGGGAGGTGAGGAAGGGGCTGTTTGGCTTTTCTTAGCAGAATCTAGCCAGAAGCTGAGAAGGGATTTGGGCAATGTGAGTTTTCTGATCTCCTGTAGCACCTGGGAAGAAGGGGATATCCAAATGAACTCTTCTTCCCTTTACAGGCCATCAGTTCTTGCTGATGGGGAGAAGGGTTCATCACAGAGCCTCCTGTTGTTTTGGGATGTGCTCTGAGGTTGCCAAATGCTAAAAAGAAAAGTGTATTTCTGTTTCCAAACTCCCAGGGGGCATCCGATGCCTGGGTGGATCAGTTTGCACGATCTGGGAACATGTCAACTCTTGATACGGAATTTGAACAGGCAAAGACTGCTGTGGAGGTAAAGCTGATGGAGGAGGAGGGCTGGGGTACCAGCTGAACCCTTGGCAGGGTTTCCTTTCCTTTGCATGCTGTCAAGAGGAATAGAAACATTTCAGAGGGTGTACTTGGGGGTTTCTATGGAGCCTCTGGTTAAGGTTGAGATGCTCTAATCACTTTCTGTTCTCCCTTTAGTCAGATGTGGACTTCTGGGACAAACTCCAGGCAGAATGGGAGGAGATGGCCAAGAGAGACGCAGAGGCTCACCCTTGGCTCTCTGATTATGAAGACCTCAGCTCCTCATCCTATGACAAGGTAATAGAGAACAGGGTCTCTCAGCCCTGTCACTATGATGGAATGCCTTGAGAGGAGACTGGCAGTATGTCTGTCACACAGGTGAGCTCTGCAAACCCCAGATGCTGCTAGGATTCCATCTCACACTGATCTTGACTGTCACTTGCGCTCTCGGCCCTGATCAGCTAGAGGCTGAGCAAATACTGTCTTCACTTGTGCTTGTATGCAAATGCAGTCTAGCTCTTGTCTGACCCCAAACACCAGTTAATGCTGGGATTCTTTCCAATGAGCGCAAGTGTTGTCTTTCCCCTCAAGCTGATAAGGACTTACACCAGATGTTTAGTCTCTGTTGCAACTTATTTCAGATCTGATTTGGGGGAATTTTTCAGCACAGAGCAGACAGGACAAAGAGCCATTGTTCTCTGATCTGATACAAACTAACAGAATACGTGCTGGCTGGTCTGCAGTTTGACTGTTTCCGAAGCAACAAGACTAGACTGTGCTGTACTGTAGAGAGTACTTTTCTCCCTAAGCTGGTCTCCTAGCATTAGCCCCTGTCTGTCTTCCCTCTAAGGGCTACCAGTTTGAGGAAGATAATCCCATGAGAGATCACCCGGATGCATTTGAAGAGGGGCGGAGGCGCCTGGAGGAAGGTGACCTCCCCAATGCTGTCTTGCTCTTTGAAGCTGCAGTACAACAGAAGCCAGATCATATGGAGGTGAGTGAGAGCAGAGATAACAGGCCGTGGCCAGATGTCCTGCTGCTTGGATCCTTCCCCTGTGAGGTGTTAGGAGATACTCTGTGTGGAAAATTCACTTCAGTATTAAGAACTGTGCGGACTGTATGAAAACATCTCATTTTTCTCTGGCTCTGTTATGTATCTGATGTATGTGAATCCCTGGAAGGGCTGTGGGCAAGGAGGTTTATGACTGAGGTCAGTTACAAAAAGTACAAAGGCTCTGACCCAGAGCTGTGTAAAATCTTTGGAGCACATGAATCTGCATGGAACCAAGACAAAGGAGTTCTTATCTCTTGAGTTGCTTTTGTGGAAGTCTTTATTGCCATTGCAAGTTTGAGGTGCTTATGGCAGATAACTGTTTTCAATATCTGTATGAAGGACTAATTCTGAGCTGTTTTTTAGACTATGGGTCCTGGTTAGGTCCTCCATCTTCATACCAGGAGAAAATATAGCACAAAAGGGTTGAGAGAGAGGGCTTGGGTGTCTTCATAATCTTCATTTGAAGCTATGGGCCAGGGAATGACTTTCATACTGAAGACAAGTTTTCAACTTCTAATTCAGTGATTATCTCTTTCCATAAACCACTTCATCTTCTGTAGGATAGATTGACAAATGGAATAGTCTGTGCACCTTTTTCCAGAGGTGGGGCACGTGGATATTCTCAGGAGGAAGAGGAAGAACACAAATGCACTCACCTTATCTGTTTCTGGAGCGTCTGCTCCAAGGAAGGAGCCAGGGATACTGAATTCTTGGTTTGTCTGATTCAAGCCCTCCTGATTGTATTTGATAGAAAATACCTAATTGGTTAATTCTGTTAGATGAGCATGACCTCTTGGCTTCTGGGAATACAGGCATCTGACTTTCTAGGGTACTGGGAATAGGTGAAAAGTAACCAGAGGGCTTTGAGATCTACTTGAGCTTTAAAGTGGTCAAAAGTTTTTGCTAATATTCCTTTAGAATTGACACACTCTTCTCATAGACAGTGTGGGCTGCAGGCTTAGCATAACGGAGATGTTGAAACCTTAGGGGAAGAAATCTTAGGCTAGTTCTGGGTATGTTCTGAATTCTACTGTGAGACTGCAGAAAGGACAGAAGTCAAGACTTCACAAATGGTACAGTGATCAAATATATTTGCACAGTTGCTCTGAAAGAAATGTCATGGTTGCTTTGATCCAATGCACAATTTACCTTGAATCCAGCTCTTCTGCCTGCAGAACACTAAGCAGTTATCACTGGTCAGCTTTTCTTGAGTTGCAGCTAGCTATACAGTAAGGGATTAGAGATTTGAGATGGTAGCTTGCCTCTTGCTTATGGTGGCTTTTGCATATGTCTGGGTCTTTGGTAATGAAACAGTTCCATTCCTTGAGACAGTGGATACTGCATTTTGTGACTTCTGTTCAAAAAGCAGGTGCTTCATGCTGACGGTCTAGCCAGCTATCCAGCCTAGTTTTGAGCAAGGAATGTGGTTATCAACATAAAGCAAACAGATGCTTTGGCTTCAATGCCTTGATAAATTGTTCCTGTGTCAGCACCCTGGAGCTGGAAGTGGTTTTTGTATACTGGTGTCAAGATGATTGAAGATCCATTAAATAACAGTGCTTCTACTTTCAGGTCTGGTGGTCAACTCCCCAAGATCATTGCTTGCTAGTGGACTACTGCACAAATATATACAGCTGCCTGCCTTGGAGGGGGCTGCTTCTTATTAGTGCTGCCACTGTGCCATTTTGATTTTTAGGAAATAAGAGATCTTTTTCCTCCATCCTCTGCAGTTTGACTGCAGTTAGAAGTTAAAAGTGGAGATTCTGTGACTTAAAACAACTGTTGGCAATTTTATACTTTTATGATAGATCTTCAGGTAGACCTTCACTACTTCTTTTCACTATAACACCACCAGTTTCATTGGCTTTGAGGACCTATGTGCCATAAAGTGTGTGTCTTTCAAGAGAAAATTGTATCTGTGGCTAATGTTATACCTGCATATATTTGGTCTCACTAAAGATATATAGGATAATATGGTGGATTTAGTCTCTCTGTCTGTGATTTATCAGCCGATCTTTTTCTTTGGGATCAAGAAGTCTAACTGTGTGCATATACGTATTCTCCAGGCCTGGCAATACCTGGGAACCACCCAAGCAGAGAATGAACAGGAGCTTTTGGCAATCAGTGCCCTCAGACGGTGAGTGTTGCAGGAGAGCTGCTCAGCATGGCTCCTTGTCTAGTGCATAGTGCCACAAGGACCATATGGCTACCATGTGCTCTGTCTTGATTGTGTGACCTCTTGTATCTGAGTGTCTAATGCTGTACTCTCTCTCCTTTCTTTGACCTGCAGGTGCTTGGAACTGCAGCCTGGGAACCTCACGGCGCTTATGGCTTTAGCAGTCAGCTTCACCAATGAGTCCTTGCAGAGGCAGGCGTGTGAGACCCTGCGAGACTGGCTACGCCATAAGTCGGACTATGCCCACCTGCTGGAGAAGGAACCAGAGGAGAGTGTCTTGGGGACAAACCTGGGGCCTTCCGCACGTGTCCGAGGTTCCCTGCTGTCTGAGTGAGTTAGGGTTAAAAATTTCAGCTTTCAGCTGAAAGGCTTTTTGGAGGGTTGGGACTGGTCCAGGCAGGAGCAAAGGCAGCAAACCCAAGGCCGGCTGTCTCCACAGTGCACCAATACCCTTGTTCCATACTTTTCCAGCTCACTGTTCATGGAGGTGAAAGAGCTGTTCTTAGCAGCTGTGCGCAGCAACCCCTTGACTGTGGATCCTGATGTTCAGTGTGGCCTGGGTGTCCTTTTCAACCTTAGTGGCGAGTATGAGAAGGCTGTGGATTGCTTCAGTGCTGCACTCAGTGTGCGCCCCAATGTAAGAAAGGGCAGACTGTGGGTGCTGGAGGTACCTGGAGGTTTATGGGTGAAGGTTTGGGTGGAGGTGCTGCTTGTATGAAAGGTACATTTTTGTAGTGGAGCAGTAAGAGAGACACATGGGAAAAGGGAGCTTGGAGCTTAAGATCCAATTTCTCTAAGCCCTTTCTCTGCTATGTCCTGCAGGATCATCTTCTATGGAACAAGCTTGGTGCCACCCTGGCAAATGGGAATCGGAGTGAGGAAGCCGTAGCTGCGTATCGTCGGGCACTGGAACTCCAGCCAGGATACATCCGCTCTCGCTACAACTTGGGTATCAGCTGCATCAACTTAGGTGCCCACCGGTAAGCACAGGATGGGCCAATCTGCTGTGACCCATGAGTGTGCATGTGTTTGTGGGGGAGAGACTGCAATAGGTTACTAGGGCAGTCCCACACTGCCTGCAGCCTTCCCTTGCCATAGGAGAGCAAACGGAGTGAGTAGACTCCGCCCTGAGAACAAAGTGTAAGGCAGATGCAGTTGGAGTAGGGACCATCTGGACTCGAGTTTCTCTTAAAAGGAAAAAAAGGGGATCTCTGGTTGTTCTGGAGCGTGGCAGGATCTGTTGAAGAGAGTCAAACAGTTTTGGAGGGGAAGTACTTTAGAAATAAATGGGGGAGGGAGCATGAGATTTGCCATCTTCTCCAGTAAGTGTTTCTGTGTTCTCATGTTGGCAGTGAGGCTGTGGAGCACTTCTTAGAGGCTTTGCACATGCAACAGAAGAGCCGAGGTCCACGAGGGCAGCAAGGTGCAATGTCTGACAACATCTGGACGACCCTCCGCATGGCCCTCTCCATGCTGGGGCAGAGTGACCTGTATGGGGCAGCTGATGCCCATGATCTTCCGACACTTCTTCAGGCATTTGGTCTCCAGCAGTGACTCTGGGATGGACTCCCCTGTGAGTGCAGGGTTGGCCCAGCCCAGCAGTGACCTTCCTTAGAGAGAAAATACTCAGTAGGGTTCATCCATATCTTTGCTCTGGTAGGGCAGATCATTGGCAACTGTTTTTTCAAGGACTTCTGCTGAAGCATGTAACTTCCTCCACCTGTCTGTTGTGGCCTGTCCATCTCCGCGTGGTTCACTTCATCACCTCCATGGCTGACCAAGGCTCTGCTGGTAGGCAGATGATCAAAATGGGGTAGACAGCCACACCCTGCCCTGTTGCCAGACTGCATTTGCAGTGGTGCCCAGCTTGGTTGTGAGACCTTACCATAGCTGTTTTGCAGAGACTGCCTGCTGGATATATCTTGAGTTGCTTTGTTGCTGGAGTGGAATTGCCATTTGGTGAAAGATTCTGAGTTCAGAGCATACTTCCCATGTGTGTGTGCTTGCATGTGTGTATATGTGGGTTGCTAGGGAAAATGGGGGGGCAGCATTCCCCTTTTCTGGGTACTGATAACTTTATGGTACAGCCAGATGCCAGTTTCTCCATGTGTCTTCATGACCCTTTTAAGAGCAGAGTACTGTACTCACACTAGGGACACAGATGGAAGACCTTAGCCTGTTGGGGCAAGAGGAGATCCCAGAGTTCAGATTTGAGGGAATGTGATAGGAATAAAAGCCTAAAATATAACCTCCCCTCCAAAAATGTGGTGGGGAAAGGGTCAGGTCTTAATTTTCACTTGATCATCTGTTGTTTTCTTTTGTGCAGAGATTCCCCATCTTGTCTGTAACTGAATCTTGTTAAAATTATAAATATCTGTATATGATTCTATTTGGGAAAATGTTTTTTAATTGTAAAGTATTTTGTACAATAAAGGGGGTAATATTAAAACTGCCAAAACAACATCTTTTTCTGTGCCTCTGTTCACGCTGCGTGCAGTGGATGCTGTGGTTCACTGGGGGTATGTGGTGATGTGATTCCTCCACCTGCTGGATTGCACAGGCCATTTTAGGCCTCTTAGCACAACTTCTGACTGAATTGGAACATCTTCCCCTCCTCTCTAGGCCACTTTCTGATCCAGTGGAAACCATGCTTGTGTTGATGCAGGCTTGTTGGGGAGAATTCCCACCGAGGTAGTCGTACAGGATGCCAATGCATGCTCTTGGCCTATCAGAAATCCTTCCCTTATTTGCCTGAAAATGGGAACTGATGATCTGTCATCTTAAGGAAGCACACGGTGGAGAGAGTATCCATTGTCATGATGCAGTGTTCCAGTGCACTTGGGCATCCCCTCAGTGTTCTTGGAGTCCTGTGTGCCTGGGAAGAGACCCCTCATCTCCTGGGAAAGAGGTTGACTGTTGATCACCCCCTGACAGCTGAATACACCTGATACTGGATTGTGGCCTGAGTGAAGTGGTCCCATAACTGGTAAAAGCTGCCAGACGTACTTCTTCCAAGTTGCAGCCAAAATGAATATTTAAACATTTATCTCTGTTACCTCATTCTATAAGTAAGTGATCTTATGGACTGCAGCAGGCTGGAATTGGGGATCTCCCCCTGGGTCAGGTTGCTGCTTGGATGTAACGTGCGATCTGATTTGCTAACCCAGCAAGACCAAGGCAGAGTTGACTCCCTTGAGAGCTGGCCGTTGCTTGCCCAGGCATGCTGCTATCTTGGGTATTCTCACCAATCTTAAGACAAATTTTCAGACTAGTCTCTCTACCTATCCCTTTATCTATCTGTTTACCTAAATGTATATATTTTTGTAATGGTTGCTATTCATACTCCTTCTACACTTAAATATAAATTTGTGTACACATATATTTCTGTATTTGTGATTGCATATGTACTTATCATACTCTGTAATAAATAGGAGTGAATCTCATTATTTTAAAATCTGATTTAGTTGCTGATTAATTGGATTATAACACATTTATTGAGTCACTTCAAATCATACTGTTAATTGTGTTGACAGGAAATTTGCAGTCTACCTGAGGAAATTCTAAATTGCTGCTAAATCAAAGTTTTGTAAATTCCTGTCCATGACAGGTTATGAACCCTCCAGTTTTCCAAAGATAGAAACTCAAGAGACTGATCTATCTCTGCTTTTGACCCAGGTGTTGCTTTATTGATAGCTCATATGCAAATGAAACTTGAAGGACCTCATTTTGCTGTAGCCTCGGGCTTCAGTTCTGTGAGTCAGTGGAAGAGGTTTCCTTGCTTAGGTTTAGGGGTCAGCGAAGCACTTTTTGCTTGCCATGTGTAGTGCTGGAAGTTGTGTTAAATTTTATCGTCTTTTGAGGAATGTGACTGCTGCAGTACATGAGGCCAATGGCTTGAGCAGGAACTCCTCACCCTTCCTCTTCTATGTGCATCTGATACACAAAGTGGTTATTTTTGCAGAGAATGGAATATTCTGGCTTAAGTAGAGCTGTTTTGCTGTAGAATTGGTTTTCTAACTAACTTCCGTTAAGTTGATATCTAAGTGGCGGTGTTTTTTAAGTTAGACAGAAACAGACTGTTCTGATACAGTGTATTTTTTAAATAGTACTGTACCTAGACAATGTTTTTTTTTACTTGTCTGAAAAATGCAAGGTCAAACAGAGAACTAGCGCTGAAGCTCTAATTAGCAGAGACAGACTTGGCTGTGTTGAAGTTCATAATAAAATTAGTCCTTGGAAAGTAGTAGAATATGCAGGGAGAATTTATACATATGCATGTAAGTTGGGTGTATGTTCTGTCCCCAGCTCTTTTCTCATTGCGTGTGATTGATGGAAATCATTCCCTCGTGCCACCCAGCACTGAAATAAAGGATGCTTGCTTCCAAGAACTCCTAAATGAGCGTTAGAGTTTATTTGCCAGCATTTCCAGTATCACTTGGCAACCCCAGATGGGACTGGCTTTCAGGATGTCGGATCTGTGGGGGTTGGGGATGCTTCATCTGGCAACTGAGAACTACTCAGGGGGAACCTCCACCCCCTTGGACCATGTCTTGGGAGCAAGGATTCCACTAGTAAGATTTAAAGAATTAAAACATCCTTTCTGCTTTTTGGTTTGGTTGCCTGCTCGTAAGTCGGAGGCAAAATCCCTGCAGGGTTTGGCTTGAAAGGTACTTAATTTGGAATTTGATATATAATCTGGATTTTGATTTGGAATTTGGTATATTTTATATGTAATCCAGATTTTGGTTTGGAATATAATCACGATTTTGGTTTGCTTGTGATTGGTGATTGTCTGTGTGAAGAACTCTCCATTTGTAATTGTCTGTGTGAAAAGTTTGAGTCCTAATTTGTTTAAGCTTGGAAAACTGACTTTGGCATGGTTTACTGATTGGTTTTGTGTAAACTGACTTTCTCGTGATTTGTTTTATCTAAGATCTTGAGACTTCAGGATGTGTAATCGTGATCTGTTTTAGTTTGTTTGTGATCTGTCCATAATAGCCTGTTTGTCATATGGATGCAGGATCATCACAAGGAGGTGTTAGTGTTGTAAAGAAATCCCTTCTGTGGTGTGTTTTAATGCATCAGAAGCAGTTAGGGGAGCCTCCAGAAACAGCAACAAAAGAAAATTTTATTAAGTACTATAATCAATGGTGGCTATTGTATATATCAGATGGAGAATGATGGCCTGCTAATGGGTCACTGAATTATAATACTTTGTTGCAATTAATGTTTTTTCTGAGAAGAGAACAAAAATGGAATGAAACCATTTCATTCTGGGAAATCACCCAGAGTGGCAAAACAGAGTGGTATAAATTTAGCAAACCCCTTGTCTTAGCCTTGGGAAAAGATAAGGGAAAGGCTTTGAAAAATGTTCTGCTTGTAGTATTGGGCAAAGACATTTGAAAGTTTATGAACAACAAAAGACAGTGAACCTGAGGACAAAACTGACTTATTGATCACTCCTGGACACTGTCTTGAAGTGTCTCACAATGAGGGATCAGAAATAGATAAATGAGAGAATAATTCTCAACTTGGTAGATCGTTAGTGGGAGCAGAAGGGTTCAGTCTGATAGTGGGGTGAACGAGAGGTGAACAGACAGAAGTTGTGCAAACTCTCTTATGTCAAGCTGAGGGAAATGAAAAACTGGTGATTATAAAATCTTTTTCTATTACTGATTTGAGCAATTGGAAGTTGGCAGCTGGAAATTGTAGAGACAATCCAAATTGAATGGCTAGTGCTTTGAGATAATGATTAAAATGCAAAACTTTGATTGAAAAGATATGAAGGTAATTATGCAAGTGTTGTTTAATTGGAAATGATTCATAAAGCAGGTATTGGGAGTTTTCCAGGGAAGGAGGCAATCGTGCAAGCGGAGCATTAGGGGAAGGGGCTGAGGCTGGAGCCCCTGACCACAGAAAGTTCTGATACAGCCAGGAGAAAATCAGTAAAAAGGAGAGGCACTGGAAGCAGGAATGGCATCTTTTAAATCAAAGCACCCTTCTGAATCCCCTGTTCTCTGTAAGGACAGGGCAGAAGGAGACTGGAGTAATTTTATGCAGAACCTTTTGTTAAAATCAGGCTAAGGGAAGAGGAAGTTGAATTTCTGGTGGACGCTAGGGCTGCATATTCTGTATTGAATACTTTGAAAAGATAACAATAATATATGAAATATACAATAACATATGTAATCAAATATATTGTGCATATACATATGTAATACAATTATTGGTGCAACGAAGTCAGGAAAAGCCGACCATTTTTTTAAACCCTAGAGATTTAAAATAGGAAAACAGTGGGTAACTCATCAGGTTTTGTATTTGCCAGGCTTTCTAAAACCATTGTTAGAAAAGGGATTTGCTTGAAAAATTAGAAACTGAAACAAAATTTGAAGAAGAGGAAGCTGACGTTTGTATACCAGAATCTAAATATATCGAAGTGACAGCTTTATTACTACAGAATGTCAGCGTTCAAAGAAAAATAATCCCTTGAGAGTCTGAAAATGCTGTGGTCCTGACAGCGTGGCCTGGAGAGATACCTGGAGGTCCAAGTGGACAGAACCTGTAAGAGGTGATTTGAAATCAGGATTGGCCCTGGTAAGCATTAATGATGATATTTGAAGTTAGAAGCTAAGCTTGGGCTAGTATCTGTAATTCAGAAATTCTTGAAATATTGTTAGTGGAATGTGAGTCAAAATATAATACCTCAGTTTTACCAGTTAAAAGGTGAATGGTAGGGATTTCCATTTAGTACAGGATCTTAGAGCAATGAATCAAATTGTTCAGGACATACCTACAGTGGTTGCAAATTTGTATATTCTTTTAACAGCTTTAATTGATTTACAGTGTTAGACTTAAGCCTTTTTCTTCATTCCTCTTGAAAAAGGAAGTCAAGAACTTTTTGCTTTTGAATGGGAAAATCCTGAAACTGGCAGAAGAACTCAGTATATATGGACTATTGTACCCCAAGGATTTAAAAACAGTCCAATATTTTTTGGAAATCCATTAGCCAAAGAACTTGAAATATGAACAAAGAAAACAATGGGGGAACAACATTACAGTATGTAGATGATATCCTTATTGCTACAACTCCTGAGAAGATTGCTTGCAACTAATTATAAGTCTTTCAAACTTTTTGGGACTGAGTGGATGCAGAGTTTCCAGAGACGGCTGAGGTGGTGTGACTTACCTTGGATTTGAGATACAACAAGAATAGCAACAATTGAGAACGGACAGAAAAGAAGCTTTTTGCCAACTCCCAGAACCACGGACAGTTCATGGGTTAAGAATTTTTCTTGGGATAGTGGGATGGTGTCAGCTCTGGATTTCAAATGATGAACTATTAGTAGAACATTCGTATGAAGTCCTAAATACATCTCCCCCTCAACATTTGAATTGGGCTGATAATAGTTGAGCAGCCTACAAATGTTTGAAATTGTCTTTGATAAAATCACCAGCGCTTGGTCTCCCAGGATTAACAAAACCGTTCGAGATTTTACTTATGCAAGACATGGAATAGCCCTGGGAGTACTATCGCAGTTTCTTGGGAAGCAGCGACATGCAGTGGCCTATCTCTGAAAACAATCTCTCCCCGGCTCTTGGCTCGTTGTGCCTGATTGAGGGAAATCATTCCCTCATGCCGCCTAGTGCTGAAATAAAGGATGCTGCTTTCTAAAACTCCAAAACGAGTGTTAGAGTTTATTTGTTGGCATTTTGGTATCACATCTACCTCAGGCTTGGTTTTCTCTTGCTGCTGTAAAAATAGGGAGCAGAAAGTGCAGAGAACTCTTGTTATAGTGTGCAGAGAACAGTACTTGCTGTATGTTTTCAGAGCTCTGGCTTCCTCTGTCTTCATCCAGCACTGTGACATGGAAACCTGAATGCATTGTCTGAAATTGCTGTAATGGATGCAAAACAATTTGCTGCTTGTGCTGTTGGAACGAAGGAAAGCACTTGTGCTGCATCCTGTTCACACACACTGCCCCTTCTTTGCCTTCTCTTTTTCTCATCTCCCAAATATCATTAATACTTCTCCTCTTCTTGACTTCCTAGTTGTCTCAATTCCCTGTGCCATTTGGTTTAACCTCTTGACTCTGTACTCAGCATCCTTCCCTGTCACACAGCCTCTACTGTCCCTGCAGCTAGAGTGGGCTGCTGCCGTTTGTTTTCTATCCCTGTAAATGATTCTCTTCTCCTTCCCTCCCCCCATCATAAATCACCTCGCAGCATCTGTGCTACCTGTGCTGAGGCCTCATCTTCACCTAGTCATTGGTCCCTATTTAGTCTCCCAGGGCTGAGTAAAGATTGTACTGCCTCTGTCCAGATCACGTCTAACTTTGTCCTGTTAAGAATTGTCTTTGACGATGGGGTGCTGGGGCAGGGAACAGTGCCTGGCTGATAGTATCTGCATTTTGGTACCATTTCACATCTTGCCTGCCCTCTACAACCCTGTCTCTGGCTACAACTGAACCAGACTTGCCCTGGACCTCTCTAAGTATCTTGATTATAGTTTTCATTTCCAGCCACGTCCACAACTTCTGTTGCCAGGCCCTGTTGTACAGTGGGGGTAGGTAGCTGGTACTGAGCATTTTAGATTCACAGAAAAGTAAGATGATGAGGGATGTTTGCATGTTAATCCAAACCCCTACTCATGAATGAAAGATCAGGTAGCTGAAGGTCTTACAAATGATCATACTTTGTGATTTTTGTACTTTCTCTACTTCCCCTTATTGTACTTTCCCTAATGTACAGAACAGTGACAGGGCCTATCACCACTAAAAGCATGTGATGGATCCCAGCCCTTCTTTGTTCCTTACAAAATCTGTGGGCATCATAAGCCACAAATGAGATTTTTCAGGTGCACTGCACATGTGGTAAAATGGGGGTGGTTCAGTACATCCTCTTCCACCCATGCTTCTTGCTATATTTCTGCTATATTTCTTCCCTCAGTGTTTTATTTATTTGTTGCTTAAGGTGTCAAGAAGCCTTAGAATTTCTTGTCTCTTGGTATTGGCCTCACTTAACACCCAGCTGAGAGGTACCAGCAAATGAGAATTTGAGATTCTTGTACTACCTCTAGACTCAGTGCTCCTTGTTAGCTTCAGTATTGTCAAGAATTTGGATGTGTTGCTGTTGTATGCTCCACTTTACCATTGCAGTTTCCTCAGCTTGAGCTGCTGGACCCTCATTATGACCCTCATGGTTTTTGAGTTACAGCTCCCTCATCTCTTATTTTGTGCCACTAACCCTTTTTGCCTGTGTGTGCTGAAGTCTTTCCAGCCTAGAAGGGGCTCAAGCCAAGCCTTCTAGAGAGGAGATCTCTAGGGATGGTGACCTGAAATTGGGTGTTCATGGAAAGACTGTAAGAGCAAGTGGGTTCTTACCTGTTCCCCAGGAATCTGCTGCTCAAAGACTGTCTGACCGTGTGGAAAAATAACAAAATGCGGGGAGAAATGAGAACCCCAAGTGTCTCCAAAGTTCCCCCCCGCTCTTCCTATCCAGGTGGGTATATTGAAGCACTTTTAAAAGGCAAATTCAGTGCAGAGAGACACAGGTGCAGCTGCTTATAGCAAAGATATGCGTTTGTCATGCAAAAGACTGGTACTGAACATTTGCCTTGCTTTGGAACAAAGAACTGTGTGGTTTCCTCAAGCAAGTGCAACAATTCTTTGCTACCAGAATGGGCATTGTGTGCATGGAACTGTGAATATAAGATGGCAGAAAGATGGGTCACCATTGCTGCTTGAGCAGCCAGGTTGTAAATATGCAGTTTAGTTGAACTTTGCTCATTATAATGTCATTTTAATATAATTAACATGCCTCCCACCATGCCTATCCCCCCGTTCATGCCTCCGACACAAACCACTCACAAAACCATTCCCACTGTGCATGCACAATTAATTTTTAGTCCTATTCATTTAAAACCAAAATGAGGCCTTTTTACACCACTCAGAAGTAAAAAATATATGACTAAACTCACTCAAGCTCCACCCAAACTTTGGAAGACAAAGGGGAAAGTTATTAGGGAAAACTTCAACAAAGCTTTCTAGGATCAATCAATAGGCTGGACCTTATCTTCCCCCCACATTGGGTAAGACTTTTGTGATACGTGTGCTTTATGCTAACATCACTCTAGCTATTAGTATCTCTGTATAGTTGGTTTCAACTGTATATTATTTACTTGCACATCATTTTTCTCTATGTTTGGTGTTTGATTGCATTATTATAACAGATAGAAGGGATTTTGTTCCAGTGATGCTGCTGAAAGGGGGCCTGGCAGACTGGGCAAACTGTGTTTGTTCCGGTGATGCTGCTGATGCGGTCCAGGCAGACAGGTCAAATTGTCCTCTGTGTTTCCTTACTCTGACATAAAACATGACACCCAGAAGATGCATCAATATGTTTGTTTAATGGACTTTGGTGATTTTATTCTCTGTCTGTGTCACGTTGATTTTTAAACTAGGTGGTGCTAACGGTCTCTATAATATCTGTGAATGCACAGAAGCACTGTATTTAGATTTCAGAGATTTAGATCTCAGAGAAGTTGTGGATGCCCCATCCCAGGAGGTGTTCAAGGCCAGGCTGGATGAAGCTTTGACAAACCTGATCCAGGGAAGGGTGTCCCTGCACCTTCACACACCCCTGCCCCAGTATGAAGCATCTAATTAGTCTGGGTCTTTGTGTTTGCAGATTCCAGCTAAGCAACCATTGCACGTTTATTAAACATGGGGACAGAAAGCAATCTAGTTCGGTCTCCGGCATTCTGAACTAAAACAATTACACACAGACAGTCTTTTCCTTTATCTGGGGAGACTTTGGGAAGGAAATAATAGGTAGAAAGCCCATTCCCTTTCCTTTCCTTTCTGGCTTCTATGTCTTGTCAAGTGGGACTTACAAGGCTTTCTCAGACTCTGTTTGCTGTGCCTCTCTTTCCAGCACATCTTTTGTGAAACTCACTACCAGTGCTGTGAGTTGTTATGCAGCACTCACCCAATAGGTGCTATCATCCCTCTTTTAGTCTTTGCTTTGTGGACTGCTCTGCTGAGCACTGGCAATTGGGGAGTGCAGTAAACACAGAGGCAAAGAAAAAGAAAGAGGATTTTGTGTGAGATACACGGTAGGCCAAAAAGGAGGCATCTCTTTGTGTCAAGGGTTTGACAGTGAATGTATTTATTGGTGGGCAGGCTGTTCACAGCTCGGGGTTCTGTGGTCCAGTTGCATGTTTCTATGTTGTGTTTTTTGGGGATGTTTTGTTTGAGAAATGGAAGTCTTGGAGCCAAAAGGGAGAGACTACCCCTTTGTGCTGAAGAACTACTTGACTAGACCTAACCACTGCCAAGAGAGTAAAAACCAAAAAAACATACCCCTCACAATGACAAAACTCCCTTCAAAACAAAGAAACTGGTGTCCTGCAGCCTTGAGTCAACAACTGCCAGATAAAATAGCAATCAGGAACTGTGGAGATGCAGTTCATGTGTGATTTTATGTTTTTAACCCATTATTTTAAAGTAAGGAATAAGAAGAGATGAGTAATTATTGAAATACAAACTAAGGTATTCACTGTGTTAGAGAAGGGTGGGAGCACAAGAGGATCTGGGGGGGGGGGGAAGGAGTTTGTTGTTAATTTGATTTTTCTACCGTTTTTCCTTTTTCAGCACTGTGAGGTGGGTGTGCATGTGGCATCCACTGCTTTATGTGGAATTGTTTCCATCCCCTGCAATCTGGTGGAAAGTAGACTTTGGCAGTGCAATGATGACAAAGCCAACCACAGAGGTAATAAAAGTCAATAAATACATAAGAGTCTTGATGTATTTGTAAATGATTCTATGGGAGAACAAAAAAAAAACAAACAACCCTCACTATTAAGCCAGGCCAACCAGAGCAGCAGGAAATGTTCCTTAGCTGCCTCCCATGACAAGAACCAGAAGGCCAGCAACTTCAAGGGTATGTACGGCTATGTTGGATCCTCTTGCACAGCTCCAGGGATACCTGTGTGCACAACTACCTCTCTGAAATGCCTGTACAGCAATACCTGCAGCATGGGCAATAAACAGGAACAACCAGAGATCTGTGTGCAGTCACAGGGCTATGATCTCACTGCACTTACAGAGACAAGGTGAGATAGTTCACATGACTGAGATGCTCTCATGGATGGCTGTGCACTTTTTAGATAAGTCACACCAGGAAACTGAGGTGGTGGAGTTGCTCTTTATATGAGGGAGTAACTGGAGTGTCTTGAGTTCTGCCTAAGGGTGGATGATGAAAGTTAGGGGCTTGTGGGTAAGAATCAAGAGTCAGGGTAATAGGGGTGACACTGTTGTGGGTGTTTACTACAGGCCACCTGATCAGGAAGAGGAAGCTGATGAGGCCTTCTACAGACAGCTGGAAGTAGCCTCATGATCACAGGTCCCAGATCAAAAAAGCTGGTTAATATTCAAGCACATCTTCCTCCAAGCTCAAGATTGATGCACCCCTAAGGAGTAAGAAATCAGGTAAAGGAGGAAGGAGGCCTGCATGGATGAACAAGGAGCTTCTAGAAAAACTTGAATGGCTGAAGGAAGCTTACATAATGTGGAAGGAGGGATTGACCACTTGGCAGAAATACAAGAATGCTGTTAGAATGTGCAGGGATGCAATGAGGTAGGCTAAGCCCCACTTGGAATTAAACCTAGCAAGGGATGCAAAGGAGAATGAAAAGGGATTCTTTAACTACATCAGTAGCACAAGGAAGACTAGGTCTGCTGCTGCATGAGGCAGGTGCCCTAGTGACGGAGGACACAGAGTAGGCAGAGTTACTGAATGCCTTCTTTGCTTCAGTCTTTACTCCTAAATTTGGCCCTCAGCAAGCCAAACCCTGGAGGAAAGAGAGAAATCCTGGAGAAAGGAAGACTGTCTCTTGGTCAGGGGGGATAAGGTTAGGGATCATTTAGGCAAACAAGACACCCACAGATCCAGGGCCCTGATGGGCTGCACTGATGAGTGCTGAGAGAGTTGACAGATGTTACTGCTAAACCACTCGCCATGATATTTGAAAGATCACTGAGAACAGGAGAGGTGCCTGAGAATGGGAGAAAAGCCAGTGTCCCTCCAGTCTTCGAAAAGGGCAACAAGGAGGATCAAGGAAACCACAGGCTAGTCAGCCTCATCTCATGGAACAGCTCATTCTGGAGGTCATCTCCAAACCCCTGGAGGAAAAGAAGGTTTTTCGGAAGTGGCCAATATGGGTTCACCAAGAGGAAATCATGCTTGACCTATCTGATAGCCTTCTATGATGGTGTAACTGGCTGGGTAGATGAGAGGAGTGCAGCGGATGTTGTCTACCTCGACTTCAGCAGATTTTTTAATTTCCTCCCATGACATCCTCTTAGGTAATCTTAGGAAGTGTGGGTTGTATGTGTGGACAGTGAGGTGGATTGAGAACTGCCTGGATGGCAGAGCTCAGAGCATTGTGATCAGTGGTGCAGAATTTAGTTGGAAGCCTGTAAATAGTGGTGTTCCTTAGGGGTCAGTACTGGGCCCAGTTTTGTTCAGCATATTCATCAATGACCTGGATGAGGGGACAGAGTGCACCCTCAGCAAGTGTGCTCATGACACAAAACTGTCCGGAGTAGCTGATGCACCAGAAGGCTGTGCTGCCATTCAGCAAGACATGGACTCAGTGGAAGGTTGGGCAGAGAGGAACCTAATGAAGTTCAGCAGAGATAAGTGGAGGGTTCTGTGCCTAGGGAGAAACAACCCCATGCATCAGTACAGATTAGGTGTTGGCTTGCTGGAAAGCAGCTCTGCGGAGAAGGACCTGGGAGTCCTGGTGGGTAACAAGCTAATCATGAGTCATCATTGTGCCCTTGTGGCCAAGAAAGCCAATGGTACCTTGGGGTGCATCAAGAAGGGTGTGGACAGCAAGTCGAGGGAGGTTATCCTCCCATGCTACTCTGCCCTAATGAGGCCCCATCTGGAACTGTGTCCCATTCTGGCCTCCCCAGATTGAGAAAGACAAGGAACTGGAGAGGGTCCAGTGGAGAGCCATGAAGATGATAGGGGACTCTCTCTGATGAGGAGAGTCTGAGGGACTTGGGTCTGTTTTGCTTGGAGAAGGCTGAGAGGTAATCTTATTTATGCGTATAGATGTCTAAAGGGCGGGTGTCAAGAAGATGGGGCCAGACCCTTCAGTAGTGCCCAGTGACAGGAAAAAGGGCAATGGACACCAACTGCAACACAGGAAGTTCCACTTGAACATGAAGAAATACTTTACTGTGTGGGTAATGGAGCACTAGGACAGGCTGCCCAGAGAGGCCGTGGAATCTCCTCAACTGAATATATTAAAAACCTGCCTGGACATGTACCTGTGCAACCTGCTCTAGAGGAACCTGCTTTAGCAGGGAGGTTGGACTAAATGGTGTCCAGAGGTCCCTTCCAACATTTACCATTCTGTGATTCTGTGATTTGGCATCCAAAATGTAGGCTTTTCTTTCTGAAGTTAATCGCCAAAGGTGCCGGATGGGGCCGAGGTTTTAGAAACCATACAGCTCAGTCCGTACAAGAGTATTTACACCACAAAAATTACTGCAAAGAGTGGATGGCATCATGTGCATCCAAGGTCACCTGCTTGACACATCAAGGCACAGCAAACAGACAGGAATGCAGTATCCTAGAGCAGTCCCATCTCTCTTCCCATCTCTGAACTGTAACTGATTGTAGGCAAAACTCTTTGAGTTGTCTTCTTTTTCTTTTCTCTTTTGTGACACTCTTTTTTTTTTTCCAGATTTTGAGATACTGCTATCTCAAAAGGGTGGGGGGAGAAGTTCGGGAAAAATGAATTCCTGTAAGAAAAATACCCAACCCAACCAATCAACCAATTAAAAAAACCCCCAAGCCTTAAATACTTCTAAACTCAAACTCCTAGACCCACGCTACGGTATTCGGTTTTGTTCAGTGGCTTACTTCCTAGAGCATAAAGCACCCTATGAATGAGATAAGTGACATTGAAATCCATGTAGTTTTCAATCCCAATAACACTAGGAAAGATAGTGAGCTTGGGAGTGTTTATACAGAGATTCTTTGCCAAGTTTTTGTGTCAACACATCCCCTTGCTTATCACCTTTCAGTTTTCCTTGGCACCATGAATAGCGCCATTGCCACCTTTGGTGCTCTGCAGAGGGGCCGTGGCGGACTTTGCAGTTCACTGTTGCCTTTATCACTCTCTGACACAGTTTTGGCAGTGGTGAACTCTCTCCCCTCCCAGCTCCCTGTCTTCCCTTAACATCCTACTCGACAGAGCAGGGGTCCCTGAAGCATCTTATTGCGGAGCACATAGTAACAGTGACCTTGGAAGAAGACCTGCTGGTCAAACGTTGCCCCTTGAGGTCATTACATTTAATAATGGCCTAGTGCAGCCAATGGATGCATCTGCTCTGTAGCTGTAATACTGCATGTTTTCTTTCTCGGGTGTTCTAACATATGAAAAACTGGCTCATAGCCCCTGCCTCCTTGATTCCTCTCAGAGGATTTCACACAGGGCCTGGCCATCCTGCCCATATCTCAGATGTATTTGAGATCTACTACTACTGAGCTTATGGGTATTTGATTTGCTTGCTTCAATAACAACTGTCTGTCCTCTGACTCCTTGTTGCAATCTTTCTCATGTGTGGAAGTAAGGGAGGGACCAGTTTCCTTCGAGAGCATCCAGAGAAGCCAGCCAATTTCCAGCCTTGAAGATGTTCAGAAGTCATCTGGGCAAGGTGCCGAGCAGCCCCAGGTATAAGGAGGGTGATTTGGACTCAAGAACTCCAGAGGTCCCTTCCTACCTAAATGTGAAGCTAAACTGTTGCTCATTTGCTTTCACTAGCAGTGCAGCTTGTCAATTTTTTTTTCACACAGTGGTTATTGTTTACCAGATGGTTGCTTGATTTAAAAATTTAGAGATGGCTAAGGCAAAATAAGCCTTTAAAGGGAGTATCTTTTTACTGCTGTGGGTATTTGCAGGATCTGGGTTGCTCTTGAACTAATAAAGATCCCATTTTTTCCTCCCACTGTAGTACATCTTGCCAGCATGCTAGCCAATTAATGTATCTGAAAATATATTACAGAGTAAGCCTGCAATATGAAAATAAGCAAAAATGTTCCCACTGCAGCTCTGCCAGAGCCACCTTGCCCTGCTTTACCAGCTCTGAATTTCTGTGGCTGCTCAAATGGCTATGCAGGTGCGAAGGAAGAAAGTTAATTTAAAAAGAAAGCTACTTAAATGCTACTTCTGTCATATGAATATCTCAGATGTAAACATTTTGGAAAACTGATGCTGTGTATTAGATGTGCTTCCTAGGTGAGCAAAAATGTAAACTGCAGCAAATAAAAGAATTCTACAGCCCATGCATTATGAAATACTGTGGTGTGGTTTTTTTAACCGTGATTCAGTTGGCTTCTGGAAAATAGAGACAAACAAGAATAAAAGCTCTTAAGTTTTATGAAGATGTTTGCTCTTCAGCGGACTTTGAAACAGAGCAATGAAATAGCTGGTTGTAAGAAGATAAAACCAAAAAAAAAGAAAACCTAATTAATTCCAGGAACTGAGGGTAGTATCGACCACTTCCTTGTTCTATTGAATGGGATGTTTCACAACACTGTGCAAGCTATAAATGTAGGCAGGTGAGCTGCCTCTCACAGGCAGCAGCCCTGGACTGGAGGAAGTGCTGTCATCTCTCCCTGACACAAAGGTGAGATGCATGTGTTTTACATGCAAACTTTCAATGGCTTCTTGGGCAGCTACTGTGAAATGCAGTTGGATAGAAAGAGGTTTAAGTGTTGGGATGAGAGCTGTACCGTGTATGTGAGGATCTGCTGTCTGTATCTGTAGAAACTTAAACCAACTTTCAGGTGATGAGAAGACAGCTGCAGGATAAACATACCTTACAGGGTAGAGAAAGCTATTGCCACAAAATTCCAAGAGGTGAAAGTGAGAATGTTTCGCAAATTAATCTAAAACATAGGATCTTTATGTTGTGTCAGCAAAATTAACTGGCTTATTATTATCATTATTACTTTTCCTACAGGCAGAAGTTCATTATACTAGTGCTCCATCAATCAATAAATTAAAGTCTGGGCAGCCACAACCTCCATGCATTCAATTATAACTGTGAAAAATGTTTAAATGTTTTTAATCACACAGGGATATTTTTTAAATAAAAAGTGAGATGTGACTTTATTTTGGCGTTGATTATGTTGCACAGATCTTGCAATTTTAGTCTGACTATTAATCTGATCTTCTTCCATCCTTTCCCAGAATCAGCTAGAATAACTGTTTCCTTCCTTTAGCTATATTTGCCCTGCAATCTCAAACTTTGCTTCAGTGACTGTTACGTGATTTATAAAGGGAGCAGTTATTTTCATTGGCCGCTTATTTCTCTTCCTGCAGCTTTTCCTAATAAATACTGTCATTATTTATCTGATTCCAGATGACTTTGTGTGGATTAGATGAATATCTGTTACAGTGTTACAAAAAGACATTTACAACCTGAAATTTAGTCTGACTGATGCTTTGAACTTGATTGCTTATGTCAAGAACAGGAATCTCTTGATTTCAATAGAATTTCATGTAAAAAGAGAAGTAAGGTATTTCAGTGAGTCTAGAAGTTCAGTTCTGGCCTTAACAGAATAGATTATTTTTCCTATTTACAGTACAAAAATGTACTTTCATTTAGAAATTAATTGAACGTCTCACTACTACTTAACTTGTAATATAATGGGGATCATGAAATCTAGTCCAAACAACAAATGATAGTTTTGCAAATAATTCTCAAATGTGGTGTCAATTACCAGCTGAAACATTTATCACGAGTCATACATTTTATTGCATTATTATTAGGCCATACCAATAAATATTGAACTAAATACTTAGATGTCCCTTGCACATATACATAAAACCAACATACATAATTAAATAAGATTGGGGAGTTTTGGTGTACATATCTAATTTTATTTTTTGCATAGAAGTTCAAATTTCTATGTCATGCTCTCACTATTTTTCAGCTCATACTAGATTTATCCTCTGCAAAAAAAAGTTTTGTCTTCTGTTCCTTCCCCCCTGCCCCCTCCAGCACTATGTGTCTGTTGCGAAAAGCCTTCTTACAAGTATTGCCTATTTTCTGTTTTCATTTTCTGCAGGCTGTCATCCAGCTCTTACAGCAAGAAATTCAAACAAGACAAGTCCTGCTGAGATGGGAAAAATCATTGTTTATGAGCATGCCAACTTCCAGGGTTACTCCAAAGAATTCACCAGTAACATTGCCAATCTAAAAGATGTAGATTGGAATGACTGTATCTCCTCAGTGAAAGTAATTGGCCAGCCTTGGGTAGCTTATGAGCACTGCAACTATACAGGCCAGTTAGTGGTATTTGAGGAGGGAGAACATGCCTATGTTGGCAATCAAATGAATGATAAGATCAGTTCTCTGCAGTTGATCACTGAAAATCTACACAATCCCCAGATCACTCTCTATGAACATGCCCACTATCAAGGAAAGAGCAGGGTGATAACAGAAGCAACCAATCTGTCTAGGGGACACGACAATAACATCATATCTTCTCACAAAGTCCAGAGAGGTGTCTGGCTGCTGTGTGAGCATGGTGATGGAAGCGGTTTTCGTTACATTGCGCAAGAACATGAACACCTTCCACATTACGGTGCAATCAATTTCAATGACAAGCTTTCATTTCTGCGCCCCCTTCGCCCTGGTTGCAGCTGGTAGGCTGCAAATCCTGCAATGCTGAGGGATTAGGGAGCCCCAGCAGAAACCTGAGACCCAGATGTCTGTCTATGTTTGTATTGCTTTTTTTCTTGTGCCACAGGAGTACTGAATAGGAGAGTTCTCTTTCATGCTGCATTGCAGATCTATATTTCTTGATCCTGGCTTGCACTGTTCTCCCTCCTCATAATCCCCATGAGTACAAGAACTATTGTATTTCATCAAATGAAAGAGACATGCCAGCAGTGTGTAACCTATTGCACCTGCAGTTGGCATTTCAATGTCCTCTACTATGTAATGCATGTTGCTTCTGTTGCTAGATGCATACAAAATTGTGAATATAAACCCAACATAACATAACTTTGTAATTTGTTTTACAATGTTCGTGCTTTATCATGACCTCTGCAATTTTTTTGTATTCCATTTTGTGTTGTTGCCATTAAAGAAGCTATTGAAACCAACAATGGACTTGTTTTACGTATTGTTTGTGGTTTAAAATAGATAAAATTGTCCTTTCATTATGTGCTATCTCTGTATATTCAGAGTATGGTTCATGCAGTCACTTGAAAGAAATTTTTTCATGGATCTCTCCTGAGAAGTCTTATCTCCTTCCATTCTCACTTGTAATATTGGGTTCAGACTTGACTCAACCAAACTTAAAGTCTTAGTGAGCATGCCAAGTATTGTTGTGATCCTGGCTAAACTCTCACCTTACTTTTCTCAGACTTTACTTAATTATCACAAGATTTATTTTATCTCAAGGCGTTGTTCACCCTAATGATATATTCTACTGCTCTCTTTATGTGATTAAACAGAAAGTTTTTATAAATTGGCATTGATTGACTGGTTGATCACAGCAGGAAAACCTGTCTGATTTTTTAAACCTTTCTTATCGTGATATGAGATGAGATATCATTTGAAATCACGGTGTTTCAATTTTCTAAAGTTATCCCCATTGTAATTCTACATGGCATTGGCATTTTACTGTTTTAACAGTCTTGAGAGTCAGCACATGGCACATTCTACCACAGGCCAGACTTAAATGCTGGCTCAGGTTGCTCAAGGACCTCCAACAACCGAGTTATGCTGGGACTTCTCACTGCTACAAGTATCCAAGGAATCCTAACAGGCCCTTCTTTGTCCTTTACCAAATCACAGGCCACAAACTAGATCTTTCACAAGGCAAAGAGGCAAATGGAGGATGAAGATGCAAGCTGCAATAAGTGGTAAGATACAGGAGGGCTGCTGAAGCATCTGTAGTTCAGTGTTTTGCAAGCCACAGAGCATCCTGGAGAATGATGAATGCTCAGCATTCCTGCAGGATTGTGACTCTGTTATGTTTACCTTTAAAACAGCAAATTAAAAGCTATGTGACAGAGGCAAGTTCAAAATAATTGCATTTGGAATACGAAATGTGCAAAGCCTTCTTGCAACACGTGGAATCACCAGCTGTTTCAAGAACTGTTTTGCCACTCATAAGCTTACCTGAGGAACACGGAGTCGGTTCTGAGTTATCACTGTCTAACGGCAGCTGCTCTCTCTAAGTCATGTATTATGACAGATGTCATGCAGCTCTGCACCGCGATGTTTATCTAGCTCTGTGCTGAGCTCCTGTTTGTCACCATTTTATTGTATTTGCACCTAAAAATGAAATCCAGAACATGCTGTGCTGGGCCTCGTTCCCAGTTCGAAATAAACACTGCAGGCTGTGCTGACATATCAGCTATTTGTGTTCTTCTGCCAGGCTCACGTGGGCAGATGCCATGGTGATATATTCTTCCTACTTTGCAGCCAATTTCAGGTTTCCTTGCTCTAGCCACCAAAGATGATCTTTCAATAGGATTTCAAAGAACATGGAGCATTCTCCCTGCTCTATGCCAAAATAACCTGGAAACACTGAACACTCTCCAGATAAAACCAGCTTTGTCCAAAGAAACGAGATAGTGTATTGGGAGGGGGAAAACACACTGGTGTGTTCAAATGCAGGTTGTTGCAGTGTTATTGTGAGTATGTGGTATGCAGTGTTCTCAGCCTTCTGAATAAGGTAAATCAGACTGCAGAGGTCTGTATTGTCACCATTAGACTTCTTCCAGAAGGCCCAAGCACAGTGTTGTGCTCAATATATAACAAAACCGTAAAGCACCAATGTATGTTATGTTTTTGTTGCCCATATTAATGCAGCTCTCCAATAAGAATACCTTTTTGGAGTGGTAAATCAAGTGGCAAATACCATCTTCTACCCAAACCAATTTACGGAAGAAATGATGTTGGAAGTCCTATTGAATTGCCTTTGTGATGTCTGAGGGATCATGTTCAGCATCTCAGCATAATTGTGATGTTTCTGACCCAGTTTAGCCCCCTCCCTGGCCTGGTCAGTAGCTTAACGTGGGGAAGTTGTCTTCCCAGTTCCTCCCCGACCAAGAAAGAAAAAAGGGAAATGAGAGAGAAAGACTCTGTGTTGGAAACTAAAACTAAAACAGTTTTAAAGAAATAGTAATAATAAAAAGAAAATAATAACATTAAGAAAATAATAAAATATATGGAAATACATAAAATCAAATTCCCTGATGACTATATGTCACCACTGATGCTGCAGGGCAGGCACAAGGAAAGTCCCAGGCCGGACTCAATGGCACATGGGAGCTGTGTTCAGGAACTGGGTTCAGGAATGCACAGATCAAGATCGGGAGCAGGTGGACAGATGAAGGCCTCACTGGATTTTGGCCATCGAAGAAGAGAGCTTGACCCTTGTGATCTCTCAGTGTTATACTGAATATGGTGTATATGGAATGGAATATTTTGTTGGTCAGTTTTGGATCACCTGTCCTGTGCACTCCTCCTTGCAGGTGCAACCCTTTTTTGCCTTTTTTTCCTTAGAGCATTCCACCAACTCAAGGATGGCCTGGGTTTCTATAGGAATAGCCCCTTTACTTTGGTGATAACATATACATATCACTTCTAGAGACAGACACTGCCTGAAAAACATGTTAACTTTCAGAAAATGAAGTTACTTAGAAGAGGCTTAGCTGAAAAATTAGAGAGTTGTTTCTGCTTTAGCTCAAACCAAGACAGACAATTAATAGGAGAGAGATTATTTAGGATGTCTCTTATTAGCTTTCCTAGGAAATATATTTCCTTTGGGAAAAAAATGCCCTTTCGTAAATAAAAAGAAGGTGTACTCTTATTTTCTTGGCATGTATAACAGAAACATTATTTACAGCCAGGATGTCTCTGAATCAGATAACTATTAACTCTGAGTTTTCCGTGTGTTTCTCTTGGGCAAAGAAATGATTATATTACCTTTCAAAGTTGCTGTCACTCTGTGATTTTAGCCAGCTCACATTCCTGTCTGTCTCCAGTTCTCCTGGCCACCAGGGAGGGGTTTTTCTTTAATTTGGGGCTGGGGAGGGGTCTAATTGCTCTTGGGGAGCAGTACAGTGCTCAGAGAGCAGTGTCCTTGAAACCATGTTCTCTAATCATCCTCACCCTTGCAGCAGGCTTTAAGAAGGACACTACTATCCCCTACTATACTACTTACATGACGTGCACCCCTATAAAAAAGTACCGCAAGACACTCTTGCTCAGGAAAGACTAGAGCACTGGCATCTCCACCTGCCTGTCAACATAGGGATAAAGAGTATCTGGGGAGGCCCCAAGCCCCGTTAAATTACATGTGGTACCAGCACATAGACTGCTTCCAAAATAAACAATCAGTAAAACACTATCACAGAGGGGATTATTACTAATCCACAGTGAAGTACAAATGGACATTTGAACAGCATGCTTCGTAAGGAAGGCTTGTAAGTTGTAATACACCAAAAGGAAATGTCTAGAGAAGAACCTAGAACACTATGGGCATAACTAAGAGGTGATACATAAACAAACAGACTCTGCTTGATTAGAAATGTCCACAGAACAAATTCAGGCATATTTGGGTTAGCAAAGAATATAAAATCTGGGCCTAAGGTCACATCTTGTCTATCAATAAACAGGGTGATGATTACACGTTAACCACTTGCCTCACTTTGAACAATGCCATATTGCATTGCTGATTAGATAATAGGTTCTTCAGAAAACTTTCTTGGAGCCGATTCCTCACACTGACCTGGTTCTCAGTTGATGGCTGGGTTTGATGCATTGATGGAACATAACTCTTGACTGCTAGAACACCAGTCTGTGGTATTTAAAATAAGAATTACATTTGGCAAGACTTATATACTCTAGATCCAAATTTCATTCAGAAAATATTGAATAAAAGCAAAAATATTTAAATTCCTGTGCACAATCATTAACTGAAAAAAATATATTCTTCCTCTCTTCAAAATTGTGTAACGATCACTGCTCAATCATCACATCACTGCTCTTCTTGGTTTTTTTTTTTAAACCTTACTTACACCAGAAGTTACTGATGGACATATGAGAACTTAAGAGAACGACTTGCCCAGCAGATGACCCCACAGGAGCAATTAGCTCTCTAAAGCAAGCATATACAGAGCTTGAGGCAGCACAAACTTTCATTTCTACCACGAGTTCAGAACCAGTGTGAGGAGAAACTTCACAGAGCTTCAGAAACTGCATATATATCAACACAGTTTTGGGTTGCCTCATTGTCCAGAGAAGGATCCTACTGAAAGACTTCAATTCTAGGTTAAAGGGTAGCATCCTCGGTAACACTGACTGATTTGGCACTGGAATATTTGTTCAGAGGGGAACTTGTGAACCAGTTTTGAAACTCTTACTGCAAAGGTAATACATCAGGACACTGTAAATTCTCTTACATATATCAACACGCAGCCAGTCATAATTTCACATTCAGGTGGAGAATTATTCATTTGAGGTCAGATGGCAGCTTTCAAAATCCTGGTTAAAGGCTTTGGAGTCAGGCAAGTAATAATACTAGTTCGCCCAGAGCCTGTTTCTCACGATGGAAGAAACTATAGGGCCATAACTCCAGTCAGATGGTCAACATCAGGCCCCTTTGTGTCAATCTTTCAAGACTGTGATCCTCTGGATCAGCTGTGCAGAAGAGTCGCTCTCTCTTAACCTGCAGCAGCAAATCTATTGCCTGGGAAGACCAGAATCAGAGGAGCAGAGGGAAACAAGAAGACAGGATATGCTGCTGCATATGTCTTAATGTCTAGTTTTGGCTGAACAATTTCACATCCACTTGGGGAAACACAAGCTATTTTTCAAATACAGAATTCTCAAACTTCCTGTTTGCACACTTGAAGATTTCAGTGTTGCTTTCTATCCTACTCATTTAATACTGTGCTAGTACTCCCCCAGCTTGACGTTATAGCAGCTTTTAATCTATTTTAACCATTCTGCTTCTGTGAAGCAGAACTGCAGAAACTTCATCTTCAAACAGGTCTTCTCTTTACCCAGCAACACAGCTACCACACCTTCAATTCAATTCCTGATTCTTCCTTTAATTTCTTCTTGGTTTTCTTTGTCAGAATAATTCTCCCCCTTGAGCTGTTGTTGTTTCATGGCAGTGCTTTACTTGCCTTTGGTTTAATCATAGCAATACTGTGGCAAAGTTTAAATGAGATTCTCCATTGTTGTAAATCAAGTCTCAAACAATGCAAAGCATTAAGCTGACAAAAACACGAGAAATTTTTCTTCAGGGATCTATAGAGATCACCAGGAAAATAATCGTGACATGGTGAAATGAGCAACAGGTTATTCCTACAATGAATTCCTTTTCTTGGAGCAAACTTGTCTTTTATGTGGTCTTAAAGCCCTATTCCCGTTTACGCAGCCCCACATACTCCTGGGGTGCAGTTCACCTAGCTAAAAACCATCAGCCTTAGCTCAGCAGAGACTCATCCTGAATTCCCCAGACTCCTGGCATGTGTATGTCTGTGCTTCATAGGCAGATGCACTCAAATATCTAAACCTGCTAAGTGGCTGCTGCTGTGAGACGCCCTCCCAGAGAACATGACCTGCAGGGAATAAAGCAGCTTAGCCATCTAGAGCTACTGCATATTGGTTCCCATTGCAGTGATACTCAGACCCAAGAATAAAGTGGCATGATCTGTCCTTATCAGCAGCAAGAGATGGAAAAAGTTGTTGTTTATGTACAGACATCGTAAATCAGACGGAGTAATCAATGAGGCAGCAAAACCAAGCCGAATGTCTTTGAAAGGTCTGGGAACAAATTCCAGTTTGGTATCGGTGAAGCCACAGACTACCAGCCAAGATTTTCCCCACAGGGAATCACAACAAACAGATTATTTAACACCAGAAGAAAATTCCCTGATTGTTTAAGAGATGACCACTAACAGCAAGGCAGGCATCTGATTGCCATTTTATGCTCCCTCTTCTCCTATAGCAACTCAGGAACCAATGGTAGGAGATGCTAACAGAGTTTCTGACCAACAGCACACAGAGCAGAAGAGAGGCTGATGAATCATAGCTCGGAACCATGTACACAGCACATCTGCTCATGGAAATACCCATGATACATAAAACGTGGATCAGTTATCCACTGTGGAATAAGCCAATATCTACATAGAATGAATCACAGAATCATAGAATGACCTGAGTTGGAAGGGATCCACAAGGATCATCGAGGCCAACTCCTGTCCTTGCATAGGACAATCCCAACATTCACACCGTGTATCTGAAGGGATTGTCCAAATGCTTCTTGAATAGTCAGGTTTAATGCCATGGGAAGCTGTTCCAGGGCTCCAACACCGTTTGGGTGAAGAATTTTTTTCTAACATCTAACCGAAACATCCCCTGGCACATCTTCCTGCCATTCCCTCAAGTTCTATCATGGGTCACCAGAGAGAAGCGATCAGTGCCTGCTCCTCCTCCCTCCCTTGTGAGGAAAAAGTAAACAGCTGTGAGGTCTCGCCCCAGTCTCCTCTTCTCCAGGCTGAACAGACCAAGTGATTTCAGCTTCTCCTCATATAATTTCTCCTCTAGACCCTTCACCAGCTTTATGGCCCTCCTTTGGATGCTCTACAGTAGTTTGATGTTCTTTTTATACTGTAGTGCCCTCAACTGAACACGATATTCGAGATGGGGCAGCATCAGTGTAGAGCAGACTGGGACAATCACCTCCCTTGCTGAGTAAGACATTGTTCATTCAGGTTTGTGCAAATCTTGGGTGCTTGGAGGTTTCCCTCAACTCAAGGGGTTTGTTGTTTTCATTATACACAAAGTTACACAAAGCTATACATTATTCATCATGCATGAAATCACATATTTGCATGTAATTACAATAAATGCCAAGTCATTCCTTGCACCTTCTGAAGATGTTCCAAGGTGGTCTTTAAGGGTGCCTGGTGGTCATCACCCCAAAACTTACCTGCAAACTTCACCCATCTGTCAACTCCTCCCAATCTCCTCCCAGTTATTGTCAGCATCTCAAAACGGCTGGTTTGGAACTTCTTAATTTAATTAAATTTCCAGGTCCTCATTCAAAATTCACACTAATAAATTGCACTACTGTCTAACCATACAGCTGAACAAACTTTAATACCCTACCAGTAAAATTACAAAAGATATCCATTAACCAGGGCCTATTTTGTGTATGTCTTCTGCCTGTCTGATCATCTTAAGATCTTTTTTTTTAAGATATTAAAAATGTTATGGGCTTTTACCAACATACAGCCTTGCAACCACCACCAGCACCACCATTCAGGAGGTACGAGTAACAGGAATATGATGGAAATTCACTGTTGCCTGGGGACAAGTACTGAATGTTGAAGTATCAGAGTGGGAGCTGTTGCATTAGTGTCGTGAATGGAATTCTTGGAGATTTTGATTTAGCAGTAATTTGGACTTAGTGAGATAGATCACAGAATTGAAATACATAATTTCTATTAAAAATCATCAATTGATTAAGAAAGCAATTCAAAGTGATTCAACGAGTTATGATATAATCAGATCAGCAATGTATTTACAGATTTGACAATGGCAAGGTTCACACTATACACTTACTACTAGGTTAAGTCAAATCACACACGCAGAGATATGTACGCACACTTGCAGAGATTCATGAATCCAGATTCGCAGAGGTATACCTATTGTCCCCAAAATAGGATTATTTACCCCATGTGAATAAACCCAAGTAACACACAGAGTCAAGATATTTGTATTTATTCAGTCTGATCATAAAAGCGTGACAAGCATACAACACAGCCAGTACACCTGGTCAGTTTGATTATAGTCTACACACATTTAAACAAAGAACTAAGATACAATTGCTTTTCTTATGGGTTCATTATGATTTTGTAGTAGAAGATCCATATACACATATAATATACAATTAGCAGAAGCTGCCTTATTTGCATCTAAGATCTCCTCCAGTAGGTGAGATTTTTGGTATTTAAATGCCCTTAAGGTAAGCTAAGAATACAAACTTTCTTGACTTCATTCCATTCTTAATGTTTTAAGCTGACATGATTAACAACCTTCTTTATTAAAAAGTCAAAAATTATCCTTACTGTGTTCAGATTCTTCTGTACCTGCACATTGTTACAAATCCTCTTTTTGTTTGCGAAGTTCTAACTATCCTATTTCCACTTGTACCTATGATTTTGATTTCTGTCTTGTTACTGGTGGCCAAAATTTCCCTCTACTTGAGTTTAATGAATGCACTTTTGATGCATCAGTATTTCTCAGCTCAGGGGGAGATTCCAGGTATATCATGACTACTCCCAGTCCCATTTGGACATAATTATTTGTTCTAGTCTTCTATCGAGCATTTTTGTGCTGCATTCCCAGATTGCTGAAAGCGTCTCACTTAGGATCATTATGTACAGGGTCACAGATGACTGACCTTGATCTGTATTTGTTGCCATGATTCCAGCACTTTCCAGAGAGTACAGTTTTGGTATTGTTGCCATCATCCAGACAGCAGACTGTCAGGGGGTGACTGATCACCAGTCCCTTTCTCAAGCACACCAGTTCTGGGTATGCTAAAGGAGTCCCTCAACGCTCTGACTCACGGCAATTTTTACAATGAGAATTCTTTCCCCTAATGTGCCTGACTTACCCTGAATTGGCAAGTGGCACCAACACAGTTAGGAGATCAAGGTGACTGTGGAGGGCAGGTATCTTGGCTAAATAGCATGTTTAACATATACAAACACAGAAAGAATTAACAGGCAGGAAGTAATTTGATATCTTTAATTGTTAACACACCTGCTTACTGAACCACCTTAACTAAACAATTCAAAGGTTAAGTCCAGTTCTCTGGTAAAAAATAAGAAATCTCAATAGGTCTCCTTCCTTGAGGGAACACCTTCTTTTACAGCACCAGTGCTATGCTATTGACACTTTAACTGTCTTTTGCTGCCATGAACATGATGAATGCATTATAGGACTTATTAGGATCAATGGAAAGCAGTAATGAATGGTATCCCTCAAGGATCTGTACCGAGACCAATATTATTTAATATCTTCATCAATGACATAGACAGTGAGATTGAGTGCACCCTCAGAAAGTTTGTAGAAGACACCAAACTGAGTGGTGCAGTTAATACAATTGAGGATGCCATTCAGAGGAGCTTGAGGAGTAGGCCCATATGAACCTCACGAAGTTCAGCAAAGCCAAGTGCAAGGTCCTGCATTTGGGTTGGGGCAATCTGTAGGATCAGCACAAACTGGGGGACAACTGGCTTGAGAGCAGTTGTGTGGAGAAGGACTTGGGGATGCTGATGGATGGAAAGCTGAACATGAGCCAGCCACGTGGGCTTGCAACCCAGGAAGCCAACCATATCCTGGGTTGCCTAAAGAGCAGTGGAGTCAGCAGGTTGACAGAGGCGATTCTGCCCCTCTACTTTGCTCTTGTGAGACACCTCCTGGAGTACTGCATCCAGATCTGGAGTTCCCAGTTCACAAGAGCCATGGACTTGCTAGAGTTGATACAGAGGAAGGCCACAAAATTGATCAGAGGGCTGGAGCACTTCTGTTATGAAGAAAAGCTGAGTGAGTTGGGGTTGTTCAGCCTAGAAAAGAGAAGGCTCCAGGAAGACCTTATAGTGGCCTTTCAATATATAAAGTAGGCTTATAAGAAAGAAAGGGAGAAACTTTTGATTAGGGCCTTTTAAACTGAAAGTGGGTAGATTTTAGATTGGATATATGGAAGATTTTTCTTATTATGAGGATGGTGAGACATTGGAGTAGGTTGCCCAGAGAAACTGCGGATGCCCCATCCCTGAAAGTGTTGAAAGTCAGGTTGGGAGGACTTTAGGTAACTAGATCTATTGAAAGATGTCCTTGCCTATTGCAGTGGAGTTGGACTAGATGATCTTTAAAGGTCCCATGCCACTTGTAAACGTACCAAGACCAGCAAGGTCCAGGTAAGGTTTTGAAGAGGTTACTATGAACACAAGACCTTATCTGGAAATTTTGAAGTGATCAATCAAAATTTCTGGTAGTCAGGTAGGTAATTTCCTGTGCTTTCTGGCATGAAACACATGGCTTAGTGAACTATATTGTTATCAAAGCAAGAAAAGAGAAGTCAAAAATGGTAGATAAATAAGTTAACGTGCAATACTTAATTCCCACATACCTGTGACTGTCTTACAGTCTCTCCTCTGGAAACACAGCTGCTAGGCCACCTGGTTGCCTTTCCTCTCTTGCAGTGCACTTCATGTAGCTAAAGACCAGTTTGTCTGTGACTGTGATGCCCACCTAAAGGTGTGTCATCTGTGGTGAGGTCTGCTGCCTCTACCAGCTGCCTGCAGATTACTGCAGCCATTGTTTTCTTTTCCTCTTCACTAACACAATCATGGCTGCTTTCCCAACACTTCCCATTACCTCAGCCCCCTGTAGGAAATATTTCCGTAGCCCTATAGTAACAAACCTCTCTTTTCAACACTGCTTTCCCTCCCCTACCTTTAGAACCAGACTTGTACAATCTGTTCACTAGCTTTCTGAAAACTTCTACCCAAAAGTTTTTCATTTCCATTTTAGGTATTAATTTCTGTGTACCAAAGCTTGGCAATTAAGACATATCATGACTACTCCCAGTCCCATTTGGACATAATTATTTGTTCTAGTCTTCTATCGAGCATTTTTGTGTGTAAGAAGTTTGGTCCCAGACATCACTGGCCTCCCTTTTCAACACAAATACCTAACACATGCAAAACCCCTGTAGACATTGTTCCTCTTCAACTCTCTCCCTATAGAGCTACAAAATGCCAGTCTAGTGTACTTCCTCTTCCTTTGGGAATTCTTGTTCTTGTGTTTTGCTTTCTAAAGAGTATGGATACGTTTGAAGAAGACCACAGCAAAAATATTGAGAGGTTTTTAAAAACCTGTACATATTTTTAAGGAATGGCTGACCAAGTTAAGACTCCTTAGCCTGGAGAAGTTATTAAGAAGAATTGTGAACAGTCTTTAAACACAAAAGGAGTAAGAAAGGAGTTTGTTCTCTCTTTCCATGCTAAAGGGAAACACTGGAATTATTGATAGAAGAATCTATGGAGTTTTTAGAGATCTTATATGGATTTCACAAAACCACCATCCTGCCATGAGCAGAGGCTTGAAGTAGAAAAACTTAGAGGTCCCATCCAGCCTAAATGTTTCTATAATTCCATAAACCTCTCTTTGGTATGACATAGACACAGCAACCCACGCACCAGAGAGGAGTGTAATCCTACAAAACTTTTGAGGCCAAGAGCCAAATACGGGAATTTAAGTGAGGCCCATAACAGAGCTGTAGGTTGGTGTCAACACTGTAGCAGTAAATATTGCAAACTCCTCATAGGTGCCACACCAAAGGAAAGTTTTAAGCAGGGATATGGATGGGGATGTGTCTGAATATTTGCATCTACTATTGCAGAGCTTTTATTTTATCAAAGAGACAAAATATAAACAAATGCAGAAGTGATGGTTCAAAAATCTAGAAAAGGATTCCTGAAGGTTTTTCAGTAGTGAGAGGAGAAAATAAAGGTGGAGGTGGACTTTGATCTTTAAATGGAGCCCTGTGGATTACATCTGATAAGATAGCAAGTTAGAGTCTGCGGAGGAGTAGGGAGGAAAGACTGGCATTGAGGAAAAGGGCTTTATAAAGGTCAAACCAGTAATCCCTAAGTTATTATACATATGATTTCAAATGATGATGAAACTTCTCTATTAAAATTTAATGAAGTATCAGATTTGGCTCAGAGTGACTAAGGCTTTTTTAACATTTATTGGAATGATTAACAGAAAGCTTTAGGCTGGAAGGGATCTCTCTACTCCAAGCCCTTGTTCACAGCAGAGCTACCTCCAGGTACGATCAGGTCACTCAAGGCTTTTTCCAGGTGATTTCTCAACAACTCCAAGGGTCGAGATTACCCAGCTTCTCTGGCCTCTCTGCTAGGACTGAATGACCCTTGGGGTGAGAATTTTTTTCCTTATTTTCTGTCAGTTTCCCTGTTGTTGACCATTGCCAATTTGTCCTTTGCTGTGCACCTCTGAGAACAATTAGCCATGTCTTCTCCAGGTTGAATAGAACCAAGTGTCTCAACCTCTCCTGGTTCGGGGCATGTTCAGTGCCATGCAGTGGCCTATGTGGGGCTCTCGCCACTTTAACACATCTTAATGGGGCATCTGAACTGGATGCAGTATCCCACATCTGGCCTCATCAGTGCAGAGAAGATGGGAACAAAATCTTCCTTTACTGTGCTGGCTCCCCCTGTCCTCATGCTATGCAGTGTATAGCTAACCTTCTCTGAAGATTAGCTCATGCTCAACTTCTGGCCCATCAACAGGATGGAGTGAGAAAGAGACAACTCAGAGACAACTAAAATTCTTTTATTTCTCTTATGGTTGCATATATTAAATACCATTAAGCTTGGAGCAGGGTGAAACCTTTACAGAAATAGTGAGTGCAACAACTACTCTTCAAAATTAGGATAAAAAAGGAGTAAGCTGGGTGGAAAAGAGTCAAACAAAGAGAATCCTTTCTGCAGAGACTACATAAAGGTAGGAGTTAGGTGACCAGGATGGTTTTTTTGGTTTCCTTGTAGCACTGTCTGAAAAGTTTAGACGTGTGAATCAGCTCTGGGGGTATGAGAGGGTAAAACCAGCTTCTATAAAACAATATGTGTAAAATAACCATTTAATAACAAAGCATGTACGTTCTCTAATATATTTCTCTCAGTAACTTTGAGTACTACATAAAAATACAGGCATAGAGTCTTACCATATATAAAATACAAAATTTATCAGAATAATATTTTTTGGTTTTAAGAAATTAGGGCATACCAAGGATTTATCACATGTGCAGAGTAGAATGAAGGCTTCCACACTTATGTTTCTTTAGCTAGCAGGTAGTGGCCACAAAACACCATATTGTCTAATTCAAAATAGAGTTTCTTCTCCTGTACGGTTAAACTGCTACTGAGAAGAAAGTGAGCTTATCTGAAGTTTCTTTTGATGTCACTACAATGCTGCTGTGCAAAACGCTGAATTGAGGGGAAAGAGTTAGAAAGATGAAAAAAAGAGATGAAGATTGATTTTGAAACTCTACCTTTTATGTTCATCACATCCTCCTAGGGACAATTTGTGGATCCAAGACACCGTTAGTATAAGTTCATTCGTTAAGTCTGCATGTTTACAGGAGGAGATTCAAAGAAATCACTGCTCTGAAGTATCTGTGCTCTCTTAACCCCATTTGCATGTAGACCTGAGTGACCTGGGAGCTTATCTGTACAATGCTGTCATTTTTAAGTGACTGGATTTTTCAAATACTATACTTAGTAAATCTTATTTTTCATTAGCTTTAGTGTTAAGATCTTTAGAAATTTTGCACATATGTTGCTAAAGAAAGGGAGCCGTTATCCTAGAAGAAGGAAGCTGTTGAGACAAGACATCTCTAAGAAATCTCTTTTTGGATGTCATGGCTGAGATATCTTCCTCCTGGTGGCTTATTACTGTTGATGGTGACAGTCTGAGGAACTCTCTATCTGTTCCTAATAACTATGCATGAACAACAGGTTTGAAGAGTATGAAGTGGTGCTTTCCCACCAGGTTAGTGCATTGCCACCTAGATGTTCATGTTTGTTACTCCATAGACCAGCAGGACACTCACTTGCTGATAAAATAATTCATATATTTTAATTAATGACTCTTTAGCGTAAAAAGAATAGGTCATCCATGGGCCACAACAATAGAGTGCTGACATATTGTTTCTTGCAGATTCTGCCCCCCCTCTCTTGGCATATGGGATCATTACCCTTTTTGGCCTACCCTTTTCCAGCTCCATGGATATCACATTTTTGCTTGCTTATTCACTTATTAGGACACTTCTCTTTGTGTCCCTCAGGCAACTAGTAGCCCACACATATTTACAACTGAAAGATATAGCTTGGAGGAGGTATTGGACTGTGTGTTAAAGACTTTTGCTTATGACACCACTGGACAACAGGGCTGCCATCTGAAGGGATCTAGACTGGCTGGTGAAATGGGCTGGCAAGATCCTTATGAAATTTGAAATGAACAAATACATAGTCCAGCATCTGGGAAGGAAGAACCCCTTGCAATGACATATGATGGGGACTGACCATCTGGGGAGCAGCTCTGCTGAAAAAGACCTGGTGGTCTTTGTAGGCAGGAAGCTGAACATGAACCAAGAGGCTGCTCCACAAGCAAAGAAGGCCAACAGCATCTTGGGCTGTACTAACAGGATCATAGCCAGTAGACCAAGGGAAATAAATAGTTATCCTTCTCTACTCGGTGCTTCTTAGACAGTATCTAGAACACTGCATGCTTTTTTGGGTCACTTAGTAGAAAACGGTGTTGATAAACTGAGTTGAGTAGAATAGGGGGCCATGGAGATGGTGGAGGGACTGCAGTACTTGCCCTATGAGGTGAAGCTGGGGAACTGGGCTTGTTCAGTCTGAGAAAAGGATTTGGTGGGGACTAACAGCAGCTTTCCAATACCTACAAGAAGGTTATCAGGAATATAGAGTCAGGCTTTTTGGAGTAGCACATGGTGGTAGCATGAGAAAGTGACAGGTGTAAACCAAATCAAGAGAGTCTCCAGCTCACATAATACGAAACGTTTTCATGATGAGGTCAGTAAAACTTTAGATCACGTTACCCAGAGAATATTTCATAATTATTCAAATTAAAATGTCTACAAAGATGTTTATTTGTTTACCCATTCTTCTACCTTAAACTTTTTGACATTTAATCTGTTTTTACACCATAGTAATAAGTCTTTTTATGGTTCTACACTGTGGCCTTCCTTTCTGTTTTTAAGACAACACTATTGATGCATTTGTTTATCATCTACAATATTACCACCTTCACTCTTTACTATTCATAAATATCTGTAGGATTACATATGCTGATACAGACATGTTTATTTATGCACGTACTATTTCATTTTACTCTGGAAATACCTCACCATGAAAAAAAAACTTTAAGAAAAAAATCTACCGCTAGCACAAGGTATATTCACCATTATTCAACACTGAAAGTCACTTATCTCACAAATTTACAGTCCCTATTTTATGCTCACTGAAATAAATGCATCTTATTTTCAACAGACAGTCCAGTGCTGTGGTATGCCAAGTCTTTCCCAGCCCTTGAAATCCAAGGTTTGTCTGAGAAAAGTGAGAAAGCACTGTTGGCACCTCCTCCCCTGGGCAGCTCCGGGCAAGGCAGGAAGGGCTGTGTGACCTCCTCTTGCACCGCTTACTGTATTTTTGCTCAGTATTACCTGGGACTACTGTCCAGATTTTGTTGCTACAGAATACTGCTTTATGCTGCCGTGCCTGGAGCCCTTGGAAAACTTGGTTATCTCAAGCCTGGAAACAGTAGGGAGCCCCGTGTATTCTGAAATAGAGATGGGGAAAAGGGTCCTTCCGGGCTGCTTGAATCATAGAATCATTTAAGTTGGAAATTACCCTAAAGATCATTGATTCAAACTGTAAACCTAACACTAGAAAGTCCACCACGTCTCTAAGTGCCACATCTACGTGTCTTTTAAATATCTCCAGGGATGGTGACTCAACCTCTTCCCTGCGCAGCCTGTTCCAGTGCTTTACAACTTCTTCTGTGAAGTTGTCAGTTGCTACGTAGAAGCACCCACCTCGCTACAGCATCCTTTCAGTAGTTGTAGAGAGCGATAAGCTGACCTCTGCTGCCTCCTCTTCTCCAGACTAAACAGCCCCGGTTCCCCCCGTCGCTCCTCGTAACACTGGTGCTCCAGACCCTTCAACAGTTTCCTTGACCTCTGCTGCCATCCTCTGGAGAGAGACAGGCTGTAGCTGCAGCGAGCTGACCCTGAATGGGCTTCCTTGGTATAGGTCAGGGTGGTGTGTGTGTCACTGCTGATAACAAAGCTTGGCTTTCATTTGAAGAGTGGTTCGGAACTTTGCTATGATGGTCCTGATTGGAAAGAGCTGCCCTGAGGAACTGGTTGCTATCACTTGCAACAGCCTTGTGCCTTTGGCCCTGGGGCCAGGAGTCTACCAGAGGCAAGAGGATTTTAGAGAAAGAGTAAAGACTCCAGGCAAGAAACCCCTTTTTGCTGTTTTCTCATAGTCCTCATTAGAGAAGTTAAAAACTAAACCAAACATTTCAGAAATATCCTTATTTGCATAGCTAATATGAATAATTCTTAGCTGGACTATTAATTGCAGACTACAGTGGCCAGTATCAGATGACTGTGGTGACTATAAGTGTGAATATTGGCTTCATAAAGAAATAATAGCATTCACTGCTTCTAGCTTTTCTGGATTTTGGGGTTTTTTTGTTGTTTTTTTTCTTCACTATGCACCTGGATGGCTGAAAAAGAATAGGGAGCACAGGGAATGGCTGGCTCTTTGTCAGTATTTTTAGCTCGTCCATCCTTGCAGTATTTGAAGAAAACTCTGCTATACTTGCCTAGAATGTCTACAGAACTTGCTGCTGCACTGTTGTTACAATTAACAGGATGTCAAGGATGATATTAAGCAAAGATGACATGGTCTGAACTTCAATACACCATTGGATAAAGCTATCACCTGATGGTGAATGAATGTGACAGGAATATAAAGGGCTGGTAGTGGAAACAGCTCCCAGTCAATTTCAGCAGCTGCAAAGGAAAGCATATTAAGATAATCTCTGTATGAGAAGCTGGAACTGTAAGCACAACTAAGAATTCATTCCTTATTTATCAGTCGTTCATGGATTTCCATATCATCAAATCAGTGGAGCATTACTCAGAAATTCTGCTTCAAGTGAGACTGCATGACCCTATGTCAGGTCACTGTGACTTTTTCCAGCCAAGTGTTGAAAATATTGGTGAAGTCCACTATCTCATACCTGATCCGGTGCTGCACTGTCTGTTGGTGAAAAAGTTACACTTAATGTCCAACCCAAACCTCCCAAATCACAGCTTGTACCAGGGCACTAATTATTATGAGTGGGTGAAGACTTGGGTACAGTTGTTGAGTGACAGCTACTAAGACTATGGTTAGCAGAGTCAGTGGCAGCCCATGTGGGAGCACTGACTGTGTGAGGGTTATCAGCACCACAGCACTGCATCATTTGAGCTAAGGACATCCCTACACTACTAAAGGCTAGGTAGGTATTGCTTTTTCCTCTCCCCTAAGGAGAGGTACGGAGTATGATAAGAGCGAAAATATCTCCCTCAGCAATTCAGGCAGACAGAAGCCCTTCCCTGTATGAGGTACAACTAAGCTTAGCAGGAGGTTTTTTTCATGTTCCTAGCTAATGTAACTATGCTCCAAACACAAGGGGATGGGATCAGGAAAGCCAAGGCAGACCTGTAGCTGAATTTGGTGAGAAAAACAAGAAGGGCTTTTGCAGGCACATTGGTCACGAAAGGAATAGTAAATAAAATGGAGAGAACTGAGGTACTAAACATTTTTTTGTCTCAGTTCTCTCCCCCCACATCTCTCAATGAGGTGAGAGATGAAACTCAAGGCAGGGACTGAAGGAATGAAGTCCCTTCCATCATAGGAGAAGATCAGGGAAAAGGTCAGCTGAGGAACCTGGACACACACAAGTCTGTGCAACCTGATGAGACACACCCCAGGGTCCCAAGGGAATTTGCTGATGTAGTTATCAAGTCACTCTCCATGACAGCTGAAAAGTCACAGCAGTCAGGTGAAGTTCCCAGTGACTGGAAGAAGGTAAACATCACTCCCATTTTTAAAAGGGTAAAAAGGAACCTAGGAACTACCAACCAGTCAGCTTCATCTCCGCACCTAGTAAGATCATGAAACAGATCCTGCTGGAGGACATGTCAAAACATATGGAAGACAGGGGGGTGATTACAGCCAGCCAACATGGCTTCACAAAGGCCAAGTTGTGCCTGAATAACCAAGTGGTCTTTTTGGATGGAGTAAATGCATCAGTGGACAAGGGAAAAACTACAGATGACATCTACCCGGACTTCTGTAAGGCCTTTGACACAACATTCTTGTCATTATATTGGAAAGATATGGGTTTGAGGGATGGACTGTTAGATGGATAAGGAACTGGCTGGATGGCTGCTTCCAAAGAATTAGAGTCACTGGCTCAGTGTCCAAGTGGAAACCAGTTATGAATGGTATCCCTTAAGGGTCCATGCTGGGACCAATACTATATAATACCTTTTCCAGTGACACAGACAGTAGGATTGAGGACACCCTCAGCAAGTTTGCAGATGACATAAAGTTGAGTAGTGCAGTTGATATGCTTGAGGGAAGGAATGCCATCCAGAGGGACCTTGACAGGTTTGAGAAGTGGCCTAATGTAAACCCCATGAAGATGATCAGTGCCAAGTGCAAGGTACTGCACATGGGTCAAAGCAATCTGCAGGATCAGACTAGGGGAAAAATGGACTGAGAGCAGCACAGTGGAGAAGGACTTAGGGATACTGGTGGATGAAAATCTGGACATGAACCAGCCATGTGCACTTCCAGCCCAGAAAGCCAACTGTATCCTATATTTCAATAACTACATGGAGATTATTGAGAAGTTGGAGCCAGGCTTTTTTGGAGTGGCACATGGTGGGAGGATGAGAAAGTGACAAATCAAGAGTTTCCAACTCACGTAATACAAAACACTTTCATTATGAGGTCAGTAAAACTTTAGATCATGTTGCCCTGAGAAGCTCAGCAGTGTCCATACTCAGAGACCTTTTAAGATCTGACTGGGTAAAGCCCTGAGCAACCATACCTGACTTCACAACCGTCCGTGTTTTGAGCAGCAGGTTGGACCTGATGGCATCCAGAAATCGCTTCCAATCTGCTTCCTGGATTGCAGGTTCAACCAGTAGTAAAACTGGGCAGAGACATGCCCACCCCTGTCCATGCAAAGGACGCTGACATAGCCAATGGCACAGGCTGCCATAGACAAGGTGCTGCCTTCAACAACCCCAGATATAGCACTACTAGGACTCACATGAATCACGTATAGACAGCCAAGTCCTCCATCTAAATGCAATGCTAATTATAACACTGCAAATACAGTTTTGACATCAAGAACATCCTAAATATTTTCCACAGTGGTGGCTGAGATACTTATCACTTGTATTGTTGTCATTCTCAGTGTGGCTTTATGTTTTATTGGAGAAAAAAACCCTTGAGTTTACAGTTTTAAGTAACATACTCTTTCAAGGTCATTCTTGAACTGAGGCATGGCTCAAAAAAAATCCAGCCTAACAGAGGAATTTTTTTTCTGAGTAGAGATGTGAATGCTTGCCTAATGCTGCCAACACATTAAATATCACACAGTCAGTTGACTACAGGGAAAGATTTCTACTTCCGGCTTATTGTCTGCATTTTCAGACTTCAGGTTTTTCTTCATCAGTGTAGCGAAAAAAAAGATGTTGGTCCATTTATTTGCTTGGATGTCAGCACACTATTCTGACTATTCACCTTCCTCTGCAACAGTTTTCAAAATCCACATTTTCCCCCGGGTTTTCTCCTTTAAAGACAAGACTAGCAGCAGTGCCCAGGCTCTCTGCTACTTTGTTTGGTGCATCCTGTGGTTGTGTCCAACTGTGTGAGTCTAGTGAGTATGGCTGCATTTGTTACAGTGTAAATTAGGGTCATCTTTCCAAGTTGACTGCTCACCTCTTGAGACTGTAAAAGTTGTAGGATGATCATGGTTTGTCCAGATTCTCAGCAGAGAGAAAACAGTCTACGTTACTTCTGATGACAAAAAAAAATGGATTCCAAACTTTCCTCTATCTCACTGACAAATTTTGTATCTGCAGCCCTTTTGAACTGACTGCTCTGTTATTCTGAAGACCTAACCACTGTGAACTGAAAGTAATGAATGAGTGATATGAATATTGATGAGCTTATGGGGGGGGGAAAGCAAACAGAAAAGAAAGATTATAAACAAAGCTTTGCTATCAGAGTCTTCCAGGAGTACAGCATATTTGCTATGCACAAATTCAGTTGTGGTATGTCCTGCATCCATCTCTGTGGGAACAAAAATGGAAGTGGGGACATACTGGATGCTGAACTCAGTTTCACTACACAGTACCTACAGTTAGCTCAGTTCAAGTCACTAGCAAAGCAATAACAGCCTGCTAAGATCATGTCCCATACCACAAAAGAGAGTAGATTTCATGCTTTTCACTTCAGTATCAGTTCAAATGCAGTTGCTCAGCACAGAAAGACTGCTGGCTAATGAGCACAAAGGAAGGCACTGTGTTTACATGGTGCTTTCTGCAAAGAACCTCTAGGCTTCCCTGCCTCTCTGCTCCTTCAACTCATTGACCTTGTGATTTCATGCAAAAAAAAAAGAGTGAAGAAGGCTGGCTACTTCTTCTTTACGCCATTCTAACAGGCTGTTTTCCAACATGGTCTTGAAGTATAGACCTTGTTTTTCTAACTTCTTGTCCTGTTCGCCTCTTCCCTCCACCTTCTAGTCCCAAATAGCAGATGTTTATGACAGCTCCATTAAATCAACCGTAACGGTCAATGACTGTAAATCACATCTTGAGAGGTTCTGGTTGGACATTAGGAAAAGTTTTCACAAAGAGGCAGCACAGCACGGGATTCTCCAACCCTGGAGGCTTTCAAGACTCAATTAGACAAGGCCATAATGATGTGATAATCCTATAAGCAGGAGGCTGGATATTCTAGCCTGGCTTCTTAGGCTTCTGTGATTTAGTGAAGAGCTTCTTTAGGGCTGGAGAGTGTTTTGGTGTCACATCCACCTGATGCAGTTTCATTACATTTCCCATTCATGAGCCTGAAAGAACATCCGAGTACTTAGCTTTTTTTTTTTTTTTTTGCTCAGGCTTTCACAAGATCTTCAACCAATGTTCCCTAACTACGGGAAAATAGGTTCTAGTAATAAAAGAAAGTTGCTAAAACTGAATATGGAAAAAGCTCTTCTTAGTTTTTGAATATAAATAATAAGTATAGATTTACTTCTCAGCTAGCATGTGCTCTAATAAGCAGTTTGTAGAATAGAATAGAACAGAACACAACACAACAGAATGGAATGGAATGGAATAGAATAGTCTTTCAGTTGGAAGGTGCCTACAATGATTATCTAGTCCAACTGCCTGACCAATTCTTGGCTGACCAAGCTGGTGTTAAGGGCATTATCCAAATGCCTCTTAAACACTGACAGGCTCAAGGTATTGACCACCTGTCTAGGAAGACTAAATGCAAGTCTTTGCACCGAATGGATCCATGAAAATAAGGCTTGGAAAACATTAAGGACACTGGAGGCAACAGGTTTTAGGTTTCCCATCCAAGGACTAGTTCTGCTGTGTTGGTCAGCTACCATGTAAACATGAGCATGGTCTCTTGCTAAATGTAAATGTCCCCTGCCCAGGACAGGGGTCAGGACTCCGACAGCCAAAGGGTGCCTGTCAGTGCTGTAATGCGAGATGTCATAGAATCATGGAATCATTTGTGTTGGAAGGGACCTTAAATATCTTCCAGTTTCACCCCCCCTGCTATAAGCAGGGACACCTTCCACTGGACCAGGTTGCTCAAAGCCTCGTCCAACCTGGCCTTGAACACCTCCAGGAATGGGGCATCCAAGATTTCTCTGGGCACCCTGTGCCAGTGCCTCTCCACCCTCAACAGTAAAATATTTCTTCCTAATATCTAATCTATATCTCTCCTCTTTTAGCTCAAAACCATTATCCATCATCCTAACACTACACTCCCTGATAAAGAGACCCTCCCTTTAAGTACTAGAAGGCTGCTATAAGGTCTCCCCAGAGCCTTCTCCTCTCTAAGTTAAGCAAGCACAACTCTCTCAGCCTTTCCTTGTATGGAAAGTGTTTCAGCCCTCTGATCATCTTCATGGCCCTCCTCTGGACTTGCTGTAACAGGTCCATGTCCTTACTGTGCTGAGGATTCCAGAATTGTACGCAGTACTTCAGGTGAGGTCTCACCAGAGCAGAGTAGACAGGGAGAATCCCCTCCCTTGACCTGCTGGTCACACTCCTGATGCAGCTTGGGATACGGTTGGCTTTCTGGGCTGCAAGCGCACATTGCCGGCTTGTGTTGAGCTTCTCATCCAGCAGCACCCCCGAGCCCTTCTCCCCAGGGTTGCTCTCAATATGCCCAGATTGTATTTCTGCTTGGGATTGCCCAGACCCAGGTGAATGATCTTCCACTTCGCCTTGTTGAACTTCATGAGGTTAGCACAGGTCTACCTCTCAAGCCTGTCAAGGTCCCTCTGGATGGTAACCCTTCCCTCCAGTGTGTTGACCATGCCACCCAACTTGGTGTCATCGGCAGACTTGCTAAGGGTGCACTCAATTCCACTGTCCAGGTCTGTGACAAAGATGTTAAACAGCACTGGTCCCAATACTGACCCCTGAGGAATGCCACTCATTGCCCGTCTCCACTTGGGCATTAAGCCATTGACCACAAGTCTTTGAGTGCAACCATCCAGCCAATTCAGTATCCACCAAGTGGTCCATCTGTCAGATCCATGTCTCTCCAATTTAGAGACAAGAAATTCAAACAAGTTTCCAGACAAGAATGTCGAACGAGTTTCCAGACACAAGTCCTCTGGTTTTGCCACATCTTTACTGAGACTCCCAGAGGGTGATAAGGGCCTAATCTTGTCCTGTGTTTACAGTGAAGGTTTAATGTCACTTGACCTGCCAAATATTTTTGCTAGGGGAGTCCCAACAACAAAACTGGATGGAAATGGGCAGTGAAGCTGACTGGTCTATCTTGCCTGCTTAGCAGAAGAATAATAATACGGCTGTTGTCCCCTTCTTCCCCCTTTATCTCCATATACGTCACGATTTTGCTGTGCCATGCGATGTCTCATTTCAGATAAAAGCTTTGGTCACCCATGGAGCATAACAAAGAAATTAAATATATGACACACCTGTAGATAAGGATCCCTGCTGATATTTCTCTCCCCCATCTCAAACAGGTCCTCATGCAGAAAAGCTGTTAGAAGTCTCTCTCTCTTGCATCCACTTATCTTGACATTGTTTCCTGTAAATTTGTGTTCATGGACACATGCACCAGTATCATTTTACTGGAACTCAGCCTTTATTCTGCAGTGGTGCTGCCCTGCTTTGCTTTGTATTAAGGATACTTAGCCAAATTCTCACTGAAACATTTCAGTTTTTGTTCTTATGCTAGATAAGTATCTAGAAAAGTTGTAACACAAGAAACAATAATAGGAGCAGAGAATGCATATATCGTTGTGTGAGACAACATGTAGAAACGTTGCTAAAGAATGCTGAAGTCAAAAGCTGGATGGCTCTTACACTGAGCATCCGCTTCCTCACTCTCTAGTCCAACAAGCAGCTATACATAGCTTTTAAAACAGGTTCTGCCCACCATTACTGACAAATTGCTCTTTTCTTTCACTTTGCTTGAAACATAGCTTGAAACAACCTCAAGAGTTCAGTGCTAGAATGGATTCTGCAGCCCACCTATTTTCTCTGATGACACATATATTGACTTCCTACACAGCCTTTCTGTCTAAATGTGCTCTATTTCATCTGGAGTTTGTGCATTCAGTCTGGGATGCTGATTGCCAGAGTTTATTTCCTACAATAACCTTCCTTGGAAAAACATGTTAGTCTAATAGTTATTTGCCTTATTACCCTGAAAATGAGCCTTAGGTTCCTAAGTGACATAAGTGCAAAACATTAACCTAGATGGCCAAACATGAGATGGGAGAAGGAGGAAATCAGCAATAGCCTAGGTGCATTGAGGATAGGGCGTGTGCAACATCAGCTTGGGACGGTGTCTCCTGTGGAAAACTTCATAAGAGAATGAGCGTTCCTGCCATTCCTCCAGGAGCTGCAGCTGCATCAGATCAAATTAAGCAAAAAACCAAATTATGTCCCCAGGTGGAGTGTCTCAGCCATGCCACCCTAAGGAAGGGCTCAGGTGGGACAATGTCTCATTTACCATTGTACAGGGAACAAAGGAGGCAATAAATACGTGATTTTTCAGATACCAACACCAGTGGTTCTCAGCAAGCTCCCAGAGTGCTGTAATTCCACCCTCAAGAGGGGCTGAGCACTGCTGAGCTTCTTTGAGGACTATGAGAGATGCAGCTACTGCGTTCCTTTCCAGATGAGTCCCTCTGGCTGCATGTTATAAGCTGGTTGTTAAAAACCAAACTTTTAATTAGGTCCACAGAGACATCCACAAAGTTGTACAAATTAATCTGAAACTAACTTCCAATAACATTAAGAGTTGTACTCTCCACACATCTCCTCTGCTCATCAGCTCATTTGGAACAAATTGGAAAGGCTTCCAGGGTAGAGACGAAGGAGATTGCAGGCCCCATTAACATTGCTTGGTGTCATGTCTGTACTCCTTTCACACGACTGAGGGGGACTTCCTCACTTCACAGTGGTCTCACGGTGGTCCAGCTTCCCCTTCCTCTTCCCCATCCTGATATTTCTAAGGTCCTTGTTATTGCACTGGTATCTTTTCACTCTTGTGTGGTTTTAGTTACTGATACGTGACTATGCCATGCTTCTGCTCCTGCCCTACAGCAACATGAGGCCGTGCCATTTTGTGTCATCAAGACCTACCATTTTAGTCTGGTGGGATTATCTTGTTGAGAACTTGACTGATGTAGATGAAATGAAGTGGTCACAATGTGAGACCTAGTGTGACAGGATGTCACATGGTGAGAGGAAGAGTTGAAAAGGGCAGTTAACAGGCACCTCAGGTTTTTCAGAATTTATGCAGGGTGAGTGCCTAAGGGCTGTGAAGGGCTGAGGGCATCTGTACTGATTATGTCACAGAAATAACCAGATGCCCAGGAAAGCTGAAAACCCAGAATAATCATGAAGCAAGTTCTCAATCAGATAAGAAAACTTATGTCTGCCTTCAGGATATCATCCTTCCTTACTACCTTCACCTTCTTTCTTATCTTAACTACAGGAATTCAAGTTAATCTTTTCTAGCACCTGTCACTTAAATTTGAGTTTGTCTGTCTTTTTCATTTTCACTTGCTCTTTTCAGTTGAAATCTTTTTATCCTCTCTTTCATGGTTTCCATTTTCAGATTTTTCCATTTTCTTTCAATAACTTCTTTTTTTTTCCAAATAGGAAAAGCTTGAATGTTTAGGATAGTATTAAACAATATATGCAACATTTTTCTTAGCAGAGATGCAAGACAGTGCATTTGGCTGGGTTAGCATATGAGTAAGTACAACAAGGTGAAAGAAATGCCCCACCTTTAACAAGCCACGAGGAAGTCATCTGCCAGGTGGCCTACATTTTCTTTTCTTTTTTTTCAAAAGTCTGCTTGGTTTATGGTTCAGCATCTTTTCCAGAGTGAGTTCCCAGCCAGTGTTTATCAAGCCAAACCACAGAAACTCAATGAGAGCAGGGTGATGCTTTTTCTCACTGAGGCAAATTGATGCCAGTCATCCTGCTATTACCACATTGGCCAGTTTCAGTTCCCAGAGAGCTCTGAACATTACAGGAATAAGGAAACTGCTTCTCCAAAAGGCTATGCACAATTTTGCCTGTGTCTTACCTCTCTTGGAGGCAGCAGTCCTTGATTCTTGTTAACTACATTCTGTAGTCAGTACTGAGGACCCAGTAAATGTTAAAAAAAGTCTCTTTCAAGATACTGCCATTTCCAACCCCTGGTCCAGCAACATCCTGATCATAATCAGCCTTACTGGAGTCACAAATGCACTTTCTCAAATTTAACTTTTATTTTCACATTACACTGCCACGATTCGTTAGAGTGAATCTTACTTTTCATTAATCACCAAACCAATTCAAGCAATCTACCTTAAAACCGCCTTTTTTTCTCTAATCAGATGAGTCACCGTAATGTTTCTGAATAATGAAGTAGCTTCTGCTTGTGAACATACTTGCAGTAGAACATCAGTGAGTCTGCTAAAGCCAAAATCTTTGCTTACTGCAAAAATGTTATACCCCTAAAGGATCAATGTCAGCAGGGTTTTGCATGCAAGGAACATCTGGGTTTCTTTTCCTCTTTATTCTCTATTACCACTGCCTAGTTACTTCATCTTGCTTGAATATTGTTTTTGGCCTGCTGAAAAGTTTTGCATCTCTCCATCATGTCAGAGCCGCAGGGCTGTCTGGGCTCAGAGGACCATCTCCTCCTGTGTCGCTGGGTCTGGCTGCCCCCCTTCTCCAGGCTTCCTGGGACATGTGACAGCCATTTCCATTTTTTGTCCAGATTGCTCCAGGTTACACTGAGCTTCCCAGTGTGCTTCCTGGGCAACTTCATTGTTTCTCTTGCCCTCTTTAAAGCAGGCTGGCAGTTCATGAGTGTGGAAAAGCAAGCCCAGGGCTGGTTTTTTTTTTCTAAAGACCAAGGGGAACATCCTCTTAAATATGTTATAGATGCTGATAGAAACTGATATGATGTGATTAATTAACCACAGCTGGATTCCAAGGAACTCTTTATAGAAATCCAGTCCCAAAGCCTTGCAGGTGTTTACTGAAGAAAAAAGTCACAGAGAGAGAGTGCGGGAGGAGAGCAGGGCTGAATTCTGCAGCAAGGAAGATGGTAGATATCTCTAACACACTGCAAATTCAAGATATGCAGATCTGATGCCAACATGCAGCTTTTATTAATCTGTTAGGAACTTGGCTGCAAGATGATGCAATGAAAATGCTGGGAACCTGAAAGGTGTGGGCTAGAGGAGGAAGTATGGAGTCGCTTTGACATGCATATTCTCATCCTCTCCTGCTTGTTGTTTGTCTCATTGCTGTGTGTTCTGGCACTGGGATGCATCCCTCGATCCAGCTAAAGCTCCCCTGCTTGGTAAGCCATATTTTGGAGGTAATGTGTAGGTGTGTGTTGAAATATTGTGGGGAGGGGTAAGCTGCATATTAATAAATGACACCTTATCTACTACACACACACAAACTGAAACAACAATTTGCATTACTTATTTCAGTGTAAGGCTGGGCACTATGATGCTGACTCATCTATGTTCACCTCCAATCCAGCAGAAGAAAAGGACCATCTGAAGATTAGAAAGTTGGAACAGACGTGTTAAAATTGTTCCTTGTAATTATTTTTGCATTGTTACTGAGGTAGCAGATTTTCTCCGGCAGATTGGGTTAGAGAAGACAAGAAATATAAATTAAAGGAAAAAATGGCACCTAAACCTCTGAATTTTATTTTATAACACGAGGAAAAGCTCTACACGTTATTCAGCTGGTGTTCTGAAATTCTCAACGAATTTGCTAGAGGGAGCAATTTCACCCTGCAAAGCATTTGACTAAAACAGACTCTACACTGTAAAGATATACTTTCACTAATAATCTCCTCAATTTGCTAGGTAGAATTATAAAATAACCAGCTCCTTGATTTTACTCCTATTCCAGCTGCAGAGACAGCATTCCACAGAGACATGGCGGTTGTTTTATTCATTATTATACAACAGTATCTAGAAATTCCAGGTAGACTCAGAATTCAGTTTGTAAATGCTTTAAGGACTTTCTGTGCCCTGAATTGCTTGCAGCATCTTAAACAAAACAATTGTAGGGAATGTACATAAGGGACATAAGCTGAAATTAAAAAAAAGTTTTAAAAGTTGAAAATTAATGAAGTGAATTGAGAGACTAAAGAGGACAGACTCGACTGTCATAACTTCCATTCCCAGAACTTGCATGACAGGTTTAAAGAAGAGTAAAACCACATAAATACAACTTTGGCATTTACATTCTGTCTAATTTCAAAATTGTGACACTATAGAACCCCAGGTAGTTTCTTGGAGGACCTCAAACTCAAATATTTCAATTTGTGATAGCAAATCTCCTCAGGTACACACAGCTCTGCTCCTGTCCATACTAGATGAAATCAGAAGAGAATCATAAACTCAAGGAAAGATTTAGATGGAAGGGGACCCCTGAAGTTCTCTAGCCTGACACCCTGCTCCTAGAACAGATAGTTCCAGAGTGAGATAAGGCTGCTCATGGCCTTCTCCAGCAAACATGTGAGTATCTCCAAGGAACATAGATCTCCCAGCTCCTTAGGACACTTGTTCTAGTGCTCAACCACGCTTGTGAGAAGCAACAGTTTTTTCTTTATGACCAATCAGAATGTTCTTTAATGCAAATGTTCGTTTCACTGCGCCCCTCTGAGAGGACTCTGGCTCTGTTTTCTCTGTAGCTCCCCAGCAAGTAGGTGCTGTCATCAGCTAGATCTCCCTTTGGCCTCCTCTTTGCTGGGCTGAACAAACCTCCCTCAGCCTCTCCATGGATATCATGTGCTCTTCTTGAGCTCATTGTCATCTTTCATATGGGGGACTGCAACAGTGGATGTGGCTTCATGTGTGCCAGAAAAACGGGAATAATCTCTTCCCTTCATGTGCTGGCCATATTGTTCCTGTTGCGGCCTAGTGTGTTGTTGGTCTTCATTGCCTCTTTCTGGCTCATGTTCATCTTACTGCCCACTGGAAGCCCTGGTTCTTTTTTTGCAGAGCTGCTCCCAACATTACTACTCCCCAGATACACGTACTGATGCATGGGGTAGTTTTGTCCCCAAATGACTACTCTATGTAGATAAAATATTATAAAAAAAAATTTTGAAAGGTAGACTTCCTCATGACCTGGGAAAAATCTAAAGGCACCATATTTACACATTTCTGCCAAGCTAGGTTAACAGAAATCAGTTCCATTTCAGTAGTCAAAAATCTTGACTTTATGTCTCTTTTCTAGTTACATAAGCCTAGAGATGTCTCTAATAAATTCAGTGTGAGTGACCAGGAATGATACAAAAAAAAAAATATTTGGCCTGAATAATCTCAGTCCTACCAACTGCTGAGCAGTGATTTTATCTGAGGCAGTAAGAAATAAGGGATTATCTGAACTGGTGAAGACTCCACACATGGTTCTACAGACGGGTTTAAAGTTTTCATATCTGTTTTGCTTTGCCTTTAAGGATGGGTTTAGTTTAAACGTATTTAAAGACCCCACAGATTTATTTTGATTTAGGAAGAGCAGCAATGCATTGTCAAGTAAACTGTTGTTATTTGCGGTGCAAACTAGCACAACGAATAATCAGCTCCTTCCAATTGCTTCAGTGAAAGGAGCAAGGGCTCTCTAGGAGGGTGTTACCACACTGTCTCACTCTGGACATGGTGCAATTACATCCTGTTTCTTGATTTACAGAAAATGCAGATCCCCATCCCCTGTCCCCACCTCCCTCCGCCTTTCTTGGGAGAAATGGAACTGCCTGTCATTCCTGCAGGGAGGGCAGAGACAGGGAGAAAGAGAAAAAAGAGAAAAGACCTCTGTGTTATATTGTATATAAGGAACTGGATCCTGCAGAAGAGAAGGTGATTACGAAATGCTGAAGGAAACCATTGGCCCTAGGAACACTCACAGCCAGAGAGCACTCAGACTGGGTGAGGAACAGAATCTCAGCCCAGAATGAACCATGAACATCATCAAGAGGAAGAAGTCTCCATTTCCTTATCTTCTATCTCACAGACGGTATGTTGTCACTGAAGTGATCAGCTCGAATGAAATGAAACAAACCTCCTGTCTCTTCCCTGTTCTTTAGTTTTATTGTGTTTAGTAGAATCCCTAAAAGTCTTAGCACTTGGAGTGAGGGAAGCCTCAGCTGGTTTGCAGTGATTGAGTCTGTAGTCTTGAGATCATGTATCAACTCATTATTCCTATTTTCTGTGAAAAACCTACTGCTTGCATACAGTGTCAGGAAAGCTTTACAGCCAGATTATTCAGAATAGCTGTTGAGGAGGTCCTGGAGCAGCAACAAGTGGATGTAGAAGTTAGCCATGGCTTTATAACCATTGAGAACTGTGTCTATCTGTAGTCCTTGTTCAGTTACCTGCTTTTGCAGGACCACTATTCCCTCTACATTCTCTAAAAAGCTCCTTCTTTGTCTTCGCTGACTGTCTGTTTTTTTGTCTTGGAGCTTATGGTGAAGATTCTTCCTAACTTAGTCATTTGCTGACTTGCACTCTGAAGAACGGAGATTTAATTTCTAGTTTTCCACCTGAGGTAATGTAATTGTGGATGTTTTTACCATTCACCTGAGTTCCCAGATGTTTTGAATCCTGCTGAGATATTGGATCAGAAGGAGACCTTGGGGCAGGAGGTTCCAGAGACTGTAGTGGCAAAAATAAATGCAAAGGCATGTAGGCTTATCAGATTCACCTTCTCAATTTTATGGATTATTTTTTTCCAGAGATTTTTTTGAGATGTCTTCTTTCCAAGAAATTCCCTGTCTTCACTAATAATTTTCCTCATAAACTTCCCATTCCTTCTATTTGCCCTTGATAACATTGGAATATTTAATGTAATTTTTCAGCTTCTGTCATACTTATATATTGCTGAATTTTTTTCATGAGCAGAGGTCTTCAAGGAATCTCTGCTTTTATTCCTGGTTTAGAGCGAAGTACAGAAAGAAATTGAATTATTCCTTGTAGTAAATATTGCATTGCATGATGAACACATGAGCAATGAGCATTGTTCACCTGCAACCAGTATATGTAATTTATTATTATTCAGCTCTCTATGTCCTCATCTTTTCTAGACCTTTACAACTTAAACAGCTTTGCATCACTCTACATTCCTAGGAACTTTCTGTTCGTCCTCTGGCAAGCACAGCCTCATTCTGTCTAAGTCCAGCATATTAGCTTTGTATTTTCTTAAAAAAAAATTGTTATACAGAGTATGTTGCCATGGACATCTTTGATTTTGAGTTTGGACATTTGTTTAACTTCGATGCCACGAGGCTGAGCTAGGCATAAATATGTAAGCAGCCAAAATGTCAGCTCTACTTTTGATATTCTCATGTCTAATCACTGGCTCCTTCCATTTGAAACCCTATTTCCATATGAACTTTGAGGCAGATCCACTGTGGGGAAGGGAGGACCCAGTTAGAAAACACTGCAAATTCCCATCAATTGGAGTCAAATTGTACAGCAGAAGCTCCAGCCCACTGTATGCAAATTGTCTGCAAGACCTAAGTGTTGATGGCAGCTGGATTAGCAGATCACCAAGATCCCAACACATCTCTCTTCAGCTTCTTAGGATACACAGATCAGGAGAGAGTCCAATGATGACTCTTGAAAGCAAAGAAGGATGGAGATACTAATCAATGTCAAATGCTAAAGGGTATCTGAGGCACGTTCAAAACCTGTACATGGCTACCAACTGAAAAACAAGTCAGAAGAAGTGATGAAGACCCTTGTAACCATCCTTGTCACCAATATCATGGCAAAGAATCCTTGGCAGGTCATTTGGCCACAAGAACCTTTGTGGTTGTGAGAATGTGGGTCTCAGAGTATGTGAATGTGACTGAGTGAAATCAGTTTTGGTTTTGAATGATATCACCTTTTTCCCCGCACAATGAACTTTATTGCACTGGTTCTACACTATTGCAATATTGTTTTCTATATGAAATTGATTTCCAGGCATCAGGTCAAATTAAACTGTTTCCCTTCTGTTTCTCTCCCTGTAGATGCCATGTGAAAGCTGCATGGAGAGGGACAATAAGAGCACTGATGCAACCATGGAGTTCCTCTTGCTTGGCTTCTCTGAGTTGCTCTGTCTGCGGGTCCTCTTCTTCCTTATCTTTCTCATTGTCCATTTGGTCACGTTGGCAGGGAATGTGATGATCTTCATGGCAGTGGTTATGGAGCCTTCCCGTCCTCCCATGCTTTTCTTCCTCTGTCAGCTCTCTGTCATCGAGCTCTGCTATACCTTGGTCATTGTCCCTAAAGCACTCCTCAGCCTGATAGTGGTGGAAGGCAGCACCATTTCTTTCATTGGCTGTGCTGCACAGATGTACCTTTTTGTGGCACTCGGTGGGGCTGAATGCTTCCTCCTGGTAGCCATGTCCTATGACCGTTACGTTGCCATCTGTCAGCCACTTCACTACGTAGCAGTGATGAGTGAGGGGCTCTGCCTCAGGCTGGCCATGACATGCTGTCTGGGAGGCTTTGCAGTTGCCCTGGGGTTGACAGTGGCTGTTTTCCGCTTACCTTTCTGTCAGTCGCATCGTATCAACCACTTCTTCTGTGATGTCCCTGCTGTGCTCCACCTGGCCTGTACTCAGAGTTACACTCGGGAGCTGCCCTTGCTGGCTGCCTCCGTACTCCTGCTGCTGCTCCCCTTTCTCCTAATCCTGACCTCATATGTTTGCATTGCTGCTGCTTTATTACATGTCACCTCCTCCACGGGAAGATGCAAGGCCATTTCCACCTGTATTTCACACTTGGCCATCACCTTGCTACACTATGGATGTGCAACCTTCATATACATTCGTCCAAAGGCCAGTTACTCACCAGCTCGAGACAAGATGGTGTCCTTGGTCTATACCAACATTACCCCATTACTGTATCCCCTCATTTATAGCCTGAGGAACAAGGAAATCAGAGGGGTCCTCAGGAAAATGTTGAGGAAGAAGAAAATAGCTCAGCTGAATCAGGGGTGTGATATGTGTGTGTGGTAAATTTTAGTAGAACAAATGTGTCCTTGCTGGAAAACAGCCCCATAGCCACATTAGGACCAGATCCTCCATAGATTTCACTACGGCAAATATCCAGAATCCAAAACACTTCAATACATTTACGACAGAGTGACATAACACTTTGCCTAAAGGGAAATGCTTTAATGACTTTAATTACTTGTAAGGAAGAAGAGCTTATATCAGTTTGTGGTCTCACTTCTGTGATCACATACATATCATAGAATCTTCTGGTTGGAAAAGACCTTTGAGATCATCGGGTCCAACCGTACCCATCTTCTGCTAAACCATGGCCCTCAAAAACTCATCTACCCATTTTTTGAACACCTCCAGGGATGGTGACTCAACCACCTCCCTGGGCAGCTGTGCCAGTGCCTGACCACCCTTTTGGTAAAGAAAATCTTCCTAATATCCAGTCTGAACCTTCCCTGGCGCAACTTATGGCCATTTCCTCTTGTGCTATCACCTGTCATTTGAGAGAAGAGATCAACACTCGCTCTGCCACAGCCTCCTTTCAGGCAACTGTAGACAGTGATGAGGTCTCTCCTCAGCCTTCTCTTCTCCAAGCTAAACAACCCCAGTTCCCTCAGCCGCTCCTCGTAGGACTTGTTCTCCAGCCCCTTCACCAGCTTTATTGCCCTTCTCTGGACGTGCTCCAGGGCATCAATGTCCTTCTTGTAGTGAGGGGCCCAGGACTTGAGGTGTGGCCTGACCAGTGTCGAGTACAGGGGCACAATCACCTCCCTTGTCCTGCTGGCCACACTGTTTTTGAAACAGGCCAAGATGGCATTGGCCTTCTTAGCCACCTGGGCACATTGCTGCATATTCATGCTTAGATTCACAATCAAAAAATCAACATAAAATTATTTAAAGTCACTTTATTGATTTCATTATTTTTCTATCAAGATGAAAGCAGAGGCTTGAAACCGGGAAGTCAATAAAAGCTTTCACAAGTTTTGCAGCACAAAAAATGCAAAGAGTGTTATTGGAAGGTTAGAAGCAGAAAGCCTGTGCTTAGGAAAAAATGGAAATTAAGTTATGGTCTTCTCCAAATTTAGTAGGAGGCTGCTCTCCAGCATCCCTTCAAAAGCAAAAAGATCATAAGTGTAAACTCATCTTACTTTGAATGACTCTAGATAATGGAAATGAAAGGGCCATTGAGTTGACAAGAGTACAACTTTCCTGCACCTATTTTGCAGGAAGCAATCTTTTCTTTTATAGGGAGATGCTTTAGGTTTGGATTATTCCTATGGCAACATAAAGGCTAATATATTAGTCTCATTGTGTGACTTTTTTTCAGGAAAGACTGTATCACATAAATAAGATTGCCTGAGGAGCGTTGAAATCTATCATCGCAAGATTAAGAATACCACTGCTGCAGTTAATGTAATTTCTTTAGTAAAATCAGTGAGAGTTACAGCACTTACTGGACTGCAGCAGACATAAGAGTCTGAAAGGTGCAGTGCAGTTTTATTTTGTGTGTTTCCTACATATAAGCAGAACAGGATGATTCAGACAACTCGAGGAAGATCAGTTTTGTACAGGAACATGGCAGAAGGAAGCAATTTCATTATGTTAGTTAATACTTTTCTCCCCTGTGGCTCTTTAAAGCCCCAAACATACCCTATGATTCAGAACTTACCTCATACATATCAAATTGTTGAGGAAAAAAAAAAGCTTGCTTCTATTTCTCTGTTTAATCCAAAGGAATTTCGGCACCTCAGCTGCCCTCAGCTCTCTCCCTTGGCAGATTGAGAGCGCAGAGTGATATTTGCTTTCTCTGGGCTACAATCATTAAAAATTATAGTAAGTGGGTATGACTAATGCAAAAATCGGCACTGTAACTAAGGAAGTTAACTTGGAGCCATCTGAAAAAAAGAGAAACGTGGAATTTAAAACTCAGATTAAAAGCTGTCTTCAAGTTGACTGTCTAGTCAGGCTAAAACAGTAACACAGAATATTGGTTCTCATGTCAATGAATACCTAATTACTGCTGTGGGCAAAGGTTTAGCTGCATTATTTAAAATGATCAAAGCTTTGAAGTTATTTCTGCTGCAAACACTGGGCTGGACTAGAGATCTCCAGAGGACCCTTCTGAGATTAGTAGGTTTCTACACCAGAGGTTTCTAGGGGGTATTCATATGCCCAAATACCCATCAATAAACTAAAGGACAGAAAGACACTGAGGTTTATAACACTGATCAGAAACTTGAAGGAGAACCTCACGTGTTTCTGGCAGCAGCGGGCACAGGATATCTAGCATACGTGTAACTATCATCTGCTGCCAGCTGTGAGAAGATAGCAGGGATGTGTCCTGAATGAGAGATGTTCCTCATGACCATCTACTGACTGAGGGCACCTCAGCGGATCTGTCCTCACTGCAAGGACATGGATGATGCTTTTGGGAGGAACGATGTGACTGAAACAGCAGCCAGGCCAGGCTCCTAGTTCTTTAGTTCTGAAATACATGTGGGAAGCACAATAAACAATGAAGGTTTTCTGTGAATGTATTCTCACAGCTATTCATAGCACTGTTGGCCTCTCTCTTATGCTCAGCTGCATTGAGTGCAAGACTTTGCTGTATAGATCTATAGAGAGGTCTCAGGGATGAGTGAGAAGGGGAACCTTATGATGCAAGCGAAGCAACAATGTGTGTATATATACATTAATATATAAATGTCAGAACTCTTTAGCAATTGTCAGGAACTACCTGAAGACCCTTTTCCGGCACTCTCCCTTTACAAGTGGCTGATTCAGTCCTGTTTACCCAGTATACTGTATGTTGAGAGCTGGAGAATGCCCAAGTGAGGTAAGACAGCAACTTCCGTAGAATCATAGAATCATAGAAGTATCAGGGAGTCTGAGATACAGATTGATTGGTGGAATTGCACCCTGCAGTCCCCAAGTGAGATACATCAGCCTACCACACCTCATGAGACAAAGGTCTCCCCACCCTCTTCCCACCATCAGGTAGACAGAGAACCCTGGGGATGGAGAAGGATGGACCAAGGTGACTGCTTGGGGTGGCAGGTGAATCCTCTCCCAGCCTGCCTCATCTTCCCAGGTGCCTGTACACAACAGGTACTAGGCCCTGGAATTGAGGGGCAATCAGCTGATGTGGGTGCAGCACTTTCTGGAAGGGAGTGGTCATCCAAGCAGACAACCTCTCGTATCACCACCACCCACAAAAAGGCTAAGAGAAGGGTAGTTGTCATAGGAGACTCCCTTCTGAAAGGGACTGAGGGCCCAATATGCCATCCAGACCCAGCCCAGAGGGAGGTCTGTTGCCTCCCTGGAGTCAGATTTAGAGACATCACCAGAAATCTTTCAACTCTGCTGAACCCCTCAGATTGCTGCCTGCTGATGTTTTTTCATGTAAGCAATGAATATATTGCAAGGAGAATTCCTATAGCTGTCCAAAGGGATTTCAGAGCCCTGGATGGTTGGTTAAAGGCTCAGGAGCATAGGCAGTATTTTCCTCAATCTTTTCAGTAACTGGGAGAAACATGGAATTAAGCAGGTGGACTGACCAGGTCAACAAGTGGCTCAGAGGCTGGTGTCATCGGCAGAACTTTGGTTTTAATGACCATGGGGCAGTCTGTTCATCACCAGGTCTTTGGGCATCTGACGGCTTGCACCTCTCACAAAGGAGCCCAAGAGTTAGCAGGGCTGATTGATAGGGCTTTGAACTAGATTTGAAGGGGGAGGGAGATCGCAGCAGGTCTGTCTGGGATAAGAAATGGGAAGACATACCAAAGCCTGAAGAGCTACATCCTTCTGAGGTACAGATTGCTCCACAAAGAGATGGGCAAAATGAACCACACCTGAAGTGTTGATAGGCTAATGCCCATAGCATGAGGAATAAGCAGGAGGAGACAGAAACCTTGGCCCTGTCCCAAAGATATGACATTATTGGCATTAGTGAAACCTGGTGGGATGTGTCCTGTGACTGGTGTGCCATGACTGATGGTTACAGGCTATTTAGGAGGGATAGACAGGGCAGGTGGGGGCAGTGGCGTTGTATGTATCAGAAGGGTTGGAATGGAAATGGCACAGTTGAGAGCCTCTGGGTAAAGATTAAGGGGCAGGCAATTAAAATGGATGTCATCGTGTCAGCCTGCTCTAGGCCACCTAACCAGGATGATGACACTGATGGGTTATTCTTTAAGGAACTAACAGAAGCCTCTAAGTCCTCTGCCCTTGTCCTCACGGGGGACTTCAGTCTACCAGATATCGACTGGAAGTACCATACAGCTGGAACAAGCAGGTCAAGAAGTTTCCAGAGCTCCCTGGATGATAATTTCCTAGCACAGGTGCTGAAGGAACTGACCAGAAAAGGTGTCTTCCTTGATTTATTGCTGGTCAACAGAGAAGGTCTGGTGGGTGATATGATGACTGCAGGCTGCCTTGGTCACAGCAACCACAAAGCAGTCGAAGTTAACACATATGGTTACAGGAGGAAAACTGTCAGCAAGACCTCAGCCCTGAACATGGGGAAAGCGGACTTCTGGTTGCCCAGGGAACTGCTTAGTAAGGTCCACTGGGAAAAAGATTTTGATGGTGCTGGGGTACATCAGTACTGGTCGCTTTTTAAGTACCACCTCCAAAGGGCACAGGACCAGGCAAGGCCAAAGTGAATGCTGGAAGTCAAGCAGGCAAGGCAGAAGGCCAGCCTGGCTGAGTAGGGATCTTCTACTCACACTGAAGCATAAGAAGATGGTGCATGTTCAGTGAAAACAAGGACAGGTGACATGGGAGGACTACAGGGATGCTGTTTGCCACCGTAGGGTGGAAATTTGTGTCGCCAAAGCACAATTAGAGTTGAAGCTGGCCAGCACTGTGAAGGATAATAAAAAGGGCTTTTTCTAATAGGTTAATAGTAAAAGGTAGGCCAGAAAAAAACATTGGGCCGTTACTTGACGAGAATGAGCACCTCATTAACAGCAACTTAGACACAGCAGAGACTTTTAATGCTTTTTATGCATCAGTATTCAATAATGACATTGGGCTTGCCCCCCCCTCCCCCCAAGCCTTGAGCTGGAGGATCATTACTGGATAAACAATCTCCCAGTCACCTCCAAACTTGTGCAGGATCTGCTGCTGCAGCTGGATCCCTACAAGTTGATGGGGACTGATGGGGTCCATCCAAGGGTCCTTAAAGAGCTGGCTGATGTCATAGCAAGACCTTTCTCAATGATTTTTTAGAACTCTTGGGAATCTGGAGAGGTCCCAGCTGACTGGAAGCTACTGAATGTTGTCCTAGTCTTCAAGAAAGGCAGCAGGGATGAGCCCAGGAACTACAGGCCTTTCAGTCTGACTTCAGGGCCTGATAATATTATGGAGAAGATTATTCTGGGAGTTACCGAAAAACGTCTGAAAGACAACGCAATCATTGGTCCCAGCCAGCATGGGTTTATAAATGGAAGGTCCTGCCTTACAAACTTAATATCCTTCTATGACAGGGTCACCCACCTGTCATTTTTCTGGATTTCAGCAAGGCCTTTGATACTGTCTCTCATAGTGTTCTCATAAGCAAAATGTCCAGAATACAGCTGGATAAACACATAATACAATGGGTGCACAAGTGGCTCATGGGGTCGGGCTCAAAGAGTCATAGTGAGTGGGGTTACACCAGGCTGGCGACCAATCACTAGTGGGGTCCCACAGGAATCTATCCTGGGGAAAGTGCTCTTCCATATCTTCATAAATGACCCGGACGAAGGACTTGAACGTTTATTGACAAAGTTTGCTGATGACACAAAACTGGGGGGAGCCGTCAACATTCTTGGGGGCAGAGGGATCTTGACAGATTGGAGAGGTGGACAATCACCAACAGCAAGAAATTAAACAAGGGCAAGTACTGGGTTCTGCACCTGGGATATGGCAACCCTGGATACACATACAGACTGGGGTCTGAGATGCCGGAGAGCAGCCCTGTGGAGAGGGACCTGGGGGTTCTGGTCAACAGCAAGTTGAACATGAGTCAACAGTGTGCCCTGGCAGCCAAGAGGGCCAAGCACGTCCTGGGGTGCATCAAGCAGGGCATTGCCAGCCAGTCGAGGGAGGTGATTGCCCCGCTCTACTCTGCACTGGTGCGGACCCACCTCGAGTACTGGGTGCAGACTAAGGCACCACAGTATAAAAAGGACATAAAACTACTGGAGAGTGTCCAGAAGAGGCCACAAGGCTGGTGAAGGGTCTAGAGGGGAAGTTGTATGGAGAGCAGCTGAAGTAATTTGGTCTGTTCAGCCTGGAGAAGAGAGACTGAAAGGGGATCTCAAAGCTCTTTTCAGCCTTCTCACAAGGGAGGGAGGTGAAACAGCTGCTGATCTCTTCTCTCTTGTGACCTATGACAGGACCAGAGGTAATGGCAGGAAGATGTGCCAGGGGAGGTTTAGACTGGATATCAGGAAGAGGTTCTTCACCCAGCGGGTGATGGAGCACTGGAAGATCTCCCCAGGGAAACAGTCATGGCAATACATCTGGCAGCATTCAAGAAGCATCTGGACAATGCCCTCTGTCATATGATGTGAATGTTGGGAGTGTCCTATGTAGGGATAGGAGTTGGACTCGATGATCCTTTTAGATCCCTTCCAACTCGGGTATTTCTGTGATTCTATAATTCTAATCCAGTGGAAGGTGTCCCAGCCAGTGGCAGGGGGTTAGAACTGGATGATCTTTATGGTCCCTTCCAATTTATGATTCTATGATTTTGAGTGCTATCTACCAGTACCACAGATAATGGTAGGGTACCAGTGAAAGCTCCTTTTATTTTTTTGCACACTGTCACATTTTCCTGGCAGTCTAGTCACCTTGAAAGTGAGTTCATCAGCCTCCCTTCTTTTGGACTCTTCAAAAGCTTAGAAAGCCTGCAGATAATCCTATACTTACCCAAAAAGCTTGTTTTGTCCTTTGATCTGAAGCACAAGCAAAGCATCAAGGTGAAATTAATACAGCTATTTACAACAATGGAGTTGTAGGCAGTGGAAGTGGATGTGCAGATAATATTAAACCTAGAAAGTGGTCTTTAATATCATGAGGATGAAAAGTTGTCAAAGATGATGATTTGCTTTATTGAGAAAGACCCTGTTTCTATATGTTTATTACCCAGCATGCAAAGCGCAATAACCAAATTGTCTTTACTATGACAAAAAACTATAGGGGTTTCTTTTTCAGATATTTATAGATAGAAGATTTACAGAAGAAAGGAGATGAGTCCTTTCTGAGATTGTTTGGTGCAATTATATGAAATAACTTACCCAGCATATAAAATCTGACAGGATCCTATATGACATAAAAAAAATAAAGTCCATACCCCTATAAACAGGCTTATAGAGAAAAAACATACTTAAATATATTACACTTCCCTCCCAGAAAAAAAAAAATTCCAGACTCTAAAAACTTTGTATTTTCCAACACTTTTGCTATGGAGGCTTTACGTTCCCTTTAATGGACTGTGTCAGGAAGCAACCAGGAATGCAGGACAAGAAATAACCAGGAGACCAAAGTAGAGTTGAGGAACGGGATGAAGCTCCATGCCAACTGCCTGGTTTCAGAGTCAGTTTCACTTTGCCCTGCTATCATCTCCACGTCAAAGAGATGACTGAAGGTGCTACTAATAATCCCTGCATTTCATCTCTAACCTAAGTTCCAAAGATCCTGCCTTGCTCAGTTATCTTCTAGACAAGTTCAGGAAAAAGTCAGAATGGGAAGGTGAATACCAACCCAGTGCGTACCCTTGGCTTTACCTGTACAAGTGGGAAGATGCGAGACAGTCTGGTTTCACACATGGGTACGTAAAGATATAGGACAGTCTGGTTCTATAAATTGGTATGTAAAGTTGAGGGAAGACCAGATAGCTCAGCAACATATGACCTCTAGCCTAGCCATTGCTGCAAATCAGGTCTCCTAGAATCTGTGTTGTGTTTTATTGTGGTTTTGCTCTCAGCATTCATTTTACTTTTCATTTTTTGACTGAATTAAGAGTTCAAGTTTCAAAAATCAAGTGGAAAGCTGAACCAGGAATAGAGTTGACAGTGAGTGGGAAGAGGTTACCACAATCGATGTGCTCTTTCCAACTGCATGACAGCAAGGTGTCTGTTTCAAATATCTTCTCTTGATGTCAGCATTGAAACCACCCAGAATGAACACAGGTTGTTAACACAGTGACCAGTGACAGTCATTTTATTTCCATACAGGATAGCAACACAACACCAAGGCTAAGCTACAACAGCAAGAAATAAGGGCAAGTTTATTGTGTTTAGATTTTGGAGGCAACTTGTCAAGAAGATGACCATAAAGATAACCACAGATTTGAAACAGAAATAAAAGCTTTAAAATTTTTCTTTAAAAATATGAATTAAAATATGGATTAATTTGCACATTCAGCTATCAGTGTAGAAAAAAGTACTTTAAATCATACTATCATTGTGACTAGAGATATGGCTGCTTACTGCATGTTATTAATGCTAATGATTTTTTTTTAACATGGGTAAAATATTTTCACACTTAAGCACAACTATTTCAAGAATGTGAAAGAACAGCTAGAAAATATGACTAAATTACAAATTACAAAGAGCTATTCACTTGTCATGCAGACTACTATTACTATATTTTGAGCTGCAATTTAACTAGTAAAAATATTATATTCCTATTTTTCTACAACCTACTTGAAGAAGTCATGAACACCTATACTAGAAACCAAATTTCTCTGGGTCAAATTTTATGTTTATCATACATATGCTGTTGTGTTAGCAATGCTCAAGGAGAAACTGAATTCTGCTTTTTTTCCTCCCCTAACCCCAGGGTCATTAATAGAAGTAATAAAGAAGTGAAACCTTAGTACCACAAAGGAAAAGAAATATCTTCAGCTATGCTCAGGAAGCACATGCTCTTGAAGAGGAATGGTAAGCGTAGAAGAGCACTTTTGTTATATGTATAAGTATATAATGTTGTATAATATCTAACAGAAAGTAACCTACTTTTGTGACCCAGACTTGTACCACTTAGAGTAGTTTTAGGAATGGGAATACAACTCAGATTATATTAGGTGGGGTAGGCTGATGGGTGGGGTAGGCTGATCTCTGTTCCTGCCACAGTACTCTGAGGCAGCTGGGACCTCTTGGACTCCATGCCTCCGGGATCACCATGGGGGCACACCTGGGATATGAAGGCAAGAGTGTCCAGCTAAGGCATCAGTAGATAAAGAAACACACGAGTATGTTGCTGATGAACAAGTAAGTGGAGTTTTATGCAGGGATACTGGACTTCTAGTCCATGTTTAGTTCTTCCCACTGGTATGTCATCAAGTGCAGTCAAGTCTCCAGGTGCCTAAGCTAGGGCTGATCACTTTGTGATCAGAAGGTGTCACTTGTTCTCCTTTGTAGGAATTTAAAACACCTGTTTAAAATAAATTCTGAGTTTCTGAATGAAGAAAGCCCATCTGAAAAAACAATTTAACAGCTTAAACCACTAGATGATAGAGTCTCTTTATTGCAGAAAGACTGAAGTCAGCTGTTCGAAATATTCTAAGATAATTGATGGTGGAGTAGAGCCAAAAAACTTTACAAGATAAAAAAGAAAACACTAGAATATTAAACTGTGGTCACAGAGGTGAGAATAAGAGAGAGATAAAGTGCAGGAATTCTCTACAGGGAATGAAACACTGAAACAGTGCCCTCTGTGAGGGGGGACAGGGCTGTCACGGATTTTTCTTAAAGTTGTAGAATTAGTGGATGAAAGGAATGAATCAGAAGCCACAGAACAAGGGCAGGTTTCTCACTTAGACTGGAGTAGAGCTTGTTGCAGAATGTGACTACTATAACACTTTATGGAAAACCAGTTCAAGATGGACAGATTCAAGCTGCCAATACTAAAGGATGACAGATGTAGGAATGTTTTGATCATTTGGGGAGTAAGACCAATTGAGGAACTCCAGAGACTGTTTCTTGGTTCAGTTTCATTCATCATCTAGAAGGGTATTTAACAGCACAATGGTGAAACTCACAGATCTTTTTGAAAAGTGAGGAGCAAGAAACGTGGCAAACAATTTACAAGAAACATATGAAAGAGTTCTGGCTGAACTGCAGTTCAAAAGAAGCACGTCCCAACTCGGTTTTGGGAGTGCACTTTGACTGTACCAAAAGTACATCAAGACAAGATCTGGTGCATACCATTTCTCCTTAGTTCCCTTACCACAAGCCCACGTTTCTGTAGGAGGAAAGCCCAGGTGTGTTGTGTAGTGATATTTTCCAGCTAGATACCTAATCTCAGTGATACACAAAAGAGGATACTGGGAAATGGAAGGAAAGTAAATATGGCCTGTGTTTCAGAAATACTCAGAGAGACTAGAAAACCAGGACGAGATTCAACTCAAAGGCTTGCTGCGAGGGAGTTTAAAAGATGCCATTATCTTCTTACCATCAAAAAGCATGCCAGAGATGGGAAGCTCACTGGGAACTTACAACACTAAAAAACTTCTGGAGGTGTAAATCATAGAATCATATAATAATAATCATAAATTGTAAAGATAAAGATTTTTTAAAATTAAGTTGCTTCAATTTTTTTTTCACTAGAAACTCATGGAATTAGCTTTGACCAACAGTTTACAAAGAAAAAATCCGACCTTGTGATCCACAAGCAAAAGAATGAGAGGAGACCTTATCACTGTCTATAATTACCTGAAACAAGGTGGGTGTCAGTCTCTTCTTCCAAGTAATAAGTGACAGGATGAGAGGAAATGGCCTCAAGCTGAACCAGAGGAGGTTTAGATTGGATATTAGGAAAAATTTCTTCACTGAAAGGGTCATCAGGCACTGGAACAGGCTGTCCAAGGAAACGGTTGAGTCTTCATTCCTGGAAATATTTAAAAGATGGGTAGACAAGGTGCTCAGAGATACGGTTTAGTAGTGGACAGGTACAGTTGGACTCAATGATCTCAAAGGTCTTTTCCAATCAAACAATTCTATGATTCTATGATCTTGTCAATGAAATCCTCAGCAGAGCTGTAGGAATAATTCATATACAGAAATCCACTGCACTGGGTACAGCCTCTGCGTAGATTCCCTCTTTTTCCCTTTGGATCTGCATTTCACTTTGGTGCAGAGTACACTTGGCAAAGCAATGCAGTTGAGCTTTTACAGGTATCGATAAAGTTCCGTGCATTTGGGGTTTCTACTTTTTTATGTTTCCACTTGTTCATAGATTTGCTGCAGATCTTGATCTCGTTGTAACATTAGACTGTACTTTGTTTGACTGCCATTGTATACATTCTGACCGAGAGCTGCAATAGGTGAACTCCAATCTACAAAAAAAAAAAAAAAAAGTACATATGATTTCTGATGACCCTCAGCTAGAATACCCAATTTCTGAACCACATCAGTCAACACTAACAAGGGGAGACAAAGAAAGTAAAACTTATCTCATCTTTTCCAATAAGACCCAGTAAATCATGTTCTGCCTATTCCAAATAGCTTAGATCAAATGTCCTGAGTATATGCCTACTAATGAAAGAGAGGCAGATCATCCCCAGGTTCTTCACCCACAGCTCTAGCACATCTGAGATTCCACAGATGCAAACTTGGGTAGCCCTGAGGATCTGAATGTAAGGCTGTAACACTGATTTATTTTTCTGCCTTAGGTAGCGTAAGAGCTCCTGAACTGCCCTAAAGCCTTACCTTCCAGTTGCAAATGGTTCTTTCCCATTTCATTTCTATTTAGTCCTTGCCTATGTTGTCCCATCACAAAGGAGAAGTCAGTTGTGGGTGTATCTGCCCCATTGCTACATCCATAGACATAGAAGGTATAGCATTGTACAGATGAAGACTGAAATGGATCCTTTCCACTACTCCAAAATATGGGATGTAGACAGGGAAAATTTATATAGATGTTGCAATAGGAGTCATTCAAATGTGGAAAAGCGGGCACAAAAATTTAAGACTTACCACCACAGACTAAGAAAGATCACTTTAGACAGGATTAAACTGGAAGAAATTTAAGATATAACTACTCTGAATAGCATGAACATTTACTTATTTACACTGGTATTTTATTTCATATGCTAGGTCAAATTTAAAGCTTAGTATTTTAACCATCTGTTTTCAAATTGTTCTTGCCTGTGTACAAACTTCTGGGGATAGATTTTGGTTTTCCAAGATTTATGGTTAGAAAATCACAGAATCCACTGAAAGACTCAAATGCAAAGGACCTCACAGGAGGTCCATAGTCCCAGTTCCTGTTCACAGCAGGGCTGTCTCCAGAGCTAGATAAGCTGCTCATGACTGTGTTGTGGCAAGTCTGGAACAACTCCAAGGGTGGAGAACCCTCAGCTTCTCTAGGCAACCTGACAAAGTCCTTTCTTTAGCCTTCTTGGGGAGGATGAGGAAAAGAGTAGGAGGAATGCAGCCCTATCACAGCAAGTGGAGGAGTAATGCCATCTGTGTTTTACAAGAAGAGGTATAATAGGTGGGGTGGGTGGGAGTAATATCCTTGAAGGACGGAAGAAGAGATACCACAAAAGGAAGTTCTTTCATATTTATAACCTTCAAGGAGGAAACAAAAGGTCCCATGAGGTCTTCTTATATGGACAGAGAATCCTTTTGAATCAGTTGCTCTCCCATGATTTTTGTATTGAAAAGTAGGCACCTTCCATTGATGCTGAAGAGGTTACTAGTAATTCTGCCAGATAAAGTGGCATGGCTATTGCCCTGTGACATGACCTCACAGCTTGGGGAACAAAATGGGCTGCTGCCACTGCATACAGGTGGACAAGGCCAAGTGCCAGGTTTTGCACTTCTGTCACAACAACCCATGCAACACTACAGGGGAAGAGTGGCTGGAAAGCTGGAAAGCTGTCTGGTGGAAAAGGACCTGGAGTGCTGGTCAACAGCCACCTGGACATGAGCCGGCAGTGTCCCCAGGTGGTCAAGAAGGTCAATTGGCTTGTATTAGAAATGGTGTGGCCAGCAGGAATAGGGAAGTGATTGTGCCCGTATACTTGGTGCTGGTGAGGCCGCACCTCGAATCTTGTGTTCAGTTTTGGGCCCTTCACTACAAGGACATTGAGATGCTGGAGTATGTCCAGAGGAGAGCAATGAGGCTGGTGAAGGGTGTGAAGCACAAGAGGAGTGGCTGAAGGAACTGCGATTGTTCATTCTGGAGGACACTGAGGGGCGACCTTATTGCTCTCTACAACTGCCTGAAAGGAGATTGTAGCGAGGTTGGTCCTGGTCTCTTCTCCCAAGTAACAAGTGACAAGAGGAGACGAAACGGCCTCAAGTTGCACCAGGGGAGGCTTAGATGATCTTGGAGGTCTTTTCCAACCTTTATGATTCTATGATTTCCTAAATGCCTACTGCAAGGATGTCGCGGTGTTTTTAGCCCCATTGTCACACAGAGAAGCGCACCGAGCAGCCTCTGGGCGGTTTTCACCTCCAGGAGCCCCGCGTGCGCCGGAGGGGCCCGGGCAGAGCCGGGGACAGCACCGGGCAGGCGCCCCGGGGCCGCCCTCGGGAGCAGCCCGGGACGGCGGAGCGCCGGCGGGGACGGTGGCGAGGGCCGCCCGGGAGGTGGCAACCGGGAGCCTCTGACGGGACTGGAGCAAAGGTGGAGGGAGGCTCCCAAGGAAAAATGTGGCTGCCTTGAAGGTGGGTTTATTTGCCTGCCAGATGGGAAGTCTGTGACCAGCCCCTTTAAAACAGGTAAAGGCAGTAAGGCTTCTCCACCCACTCGCCTTGATCTTTCATCATAACTGTGGGCCAGGCAGGGAGGTTGTGCAATGTGTGCGCTCCAGTCAGGAGGCTGCGGGAGAGGCTCATGCACCGCCAGCAGGAGCCAAGGCTCGGAGGCCTGATCCGGGAGAGCGGGCAGAGGCTGGAAGCCTGGCTCACTCTCCGGCCAGCGTGGAGCTGAGGACCTGCAGCAGCGGGATGAAGCTCTCCCTCGGGCTCCTTCTCCTGTGGGCTCTCCTTCCTCGAGAGGTGGTTGGCAAAGAAGGTAAGCGTGGTCCCTCTGCCTGGAGGGCTGGGCAGGTACGCAGAGAGGGACCTCTCTAAGAACACCACAGCCCACCCGGAGGGAGCTGGAGAGCAACCGGGATGTCTGGGGAGGGCAGGTGGTGTGGGAAAAAGGTGGCCAGGAGCAAAGCTCATCCAGCTCTTGGTGGCTCAGTGAACTGAGCCCAGGTGTGTCGCGTGTTGTGTGCCTGTTCCATTCCCCCATCTCTAGTTGAAGCAGAAATGCCTGGGCATATCCAGTGATCCAAGAGAATTCTGCCTGTTTGCCTTAAACACAAGCGTTGCAGATAACAAGTTTAAACACAAACTTAGAAAGTTTCTGCCTCCTCTGCCAACACCCCTGCAGTTTCCTCGGGAAGCCCTCTTGGGAGTTAACCCTTCTGAGCAAGAGGACAGTGATTTTTTGGAAGCTTGGAAGGTGATACAGTCTCTTTCACCAACCCCAGTGTTGGAAGATAGAGCTGAGTTTTGTAATTTCCTCTTCCACCTCTTAAGACTCCCTTGTTTCCCTTCTCTCTTTCACTTAGTCCCTTTTATTAGAAGTAGTGATCTTTTTAAATTCCATCATGGCAGTTGCACAGTGGTTATGAAACATCTGGGGAATGGGAATTTTTAATAGAGAGAAGTGGAAGAATAAACCTGTTCTGGTCCCTACCTCCTTCTGGAGTTCATTCCTGCCAGAGACTTCTAGTCACAGCAAGAGTTGTTGGGGCTTTTCCATCCCAAGGACAGCCTTCTCCTTTGCTGCTCCAGGCTCTCAATCGAGAGGATTTATTCCATAACTGGCAGTTCAGCCATGGGCTCATCTCGGACTCTGTGAGTGCTGAGTGCTCTTTTAAAGCATTCTTGACAAGCACGTTTCTGTTGAGGATTCAGCTACATGGATTCAGCTAACAGATAATGTGGGGAAGGCTGGCCTAGGTGAGAAGTAATATAAGGCAGCGCCATACAGGCTCTGGTTTCTGTAGGTGTGTGACCAGTAGTTGGCAGTAACACTCAGGGACTTCTCTGCTTCTTCCATATCTCAACCATCTATCTCGTTTGGGCTATGTCTGTCATCCACTCTTTCTTAACATGTCTATCTGGAACAGCTCATTTCCCTGGCATCCTGTCTTAAATGAAGTCTTTCTTCTTTTTGGAGAGACCTCCTCCCATGTGGCTGGACAGCCATGTGGTATTCATAGCAGTGAGGCGTTGAACCAAAGAGCTAGTAACCCCAGAGTACTCAGAATCCTTGTGCTCTTGTAGTCTTGCTAACTCATTCTTCCTCTCCTTGAAGAATCCCAGTTGTGGGTATCACTTTGAGAGGTACTTCTTGAGAATGGACTTTGCCCCTTGCAGTGAACACTTGGCAGTGGGTACTGCTGGCAGTCCAGTGGTGTGGCACATGGGCTCTGCAAGGTTCCTGTCCTGGCTGCTTCCGAGTTCCTCTTCACTTGCTCTCCTAGAACTTGCCATGCATCCCCTCTCACTTTAACATCACTGCTTCAGGCCTCAAGTGCGTGGGATAGGTGGTATTTGGGTGATGGTTCTGGAAGGACAGGCTACCTCACCCTGGGAGTTTTTTGAGCCAGCAACACGAGAAATAGTATCTCAAGTAGAGACTGAGAGCAAAAGGGAAGTGAGTGAGGAGCCTTGTCTGGACAGGGAGTCTGTGGCTAGGAAGGTTTTCCTGTATGACCATGCTGTGAACACTATGAACTTGCAAAACCTGGATTCCTGCTTTTCCCTTCTCCCAATCCTGAAAGGGTGAGGGTGTTTCAGAGGTGAGAACAGCAGTGCAATCCCTCTTATCTCTGATTCTGGTCTTACAGCCTGCTTCCTCATTCCACAGGGCTCTTGCTGATCTGCACTTTACACTCTATTACTTGTACTTGGCAGGAAGTATTTGTAAAGCTGTCATATGAGAGGGAGAAAATCTGTCTATTTAAATGCCATTTAAATAGTTCCCCTCCTACCCTTCACCCCTAAATTATTTTCTGAGATCTTTAGAAATTACCCTTTCTGAATACATACACAGTAATCTAAAAGGGAATCCAAGGATTTTTTCCTGTTTCCTATATTTCCAAGCTGAGGATGCCATAGGTGCACTGAAAATAGTCCTGGCAGCACCAGCAGACCCAAAGGCAGGCATGAAGTTGCACATCCAGCAGTATGACTTATTCCAGCTCCTCTCTCTTCTCCCTTTTTGCCTTCAAAATGACACATGTTAAACTTCTCTGCAGATCAAGACTTGAGGGCAAACACTGATCATATTTTCAAATTTGTTTGAGGGCTAAAAGTGAACATACTGCTGAATTTCTCCTTTGTCACATGACCCCAGGAGCCAAGGCTTAAGACAGCCATGGAGGGCAATTTTGCAAGAGGTGGCAATGCTGTGCCCGGGAGTCATTATTCCCTTGTTGTCATGGCTAAAACAGTCACGGCAGAGAGAGAGTGAAATAATCTCTAGGCCACCATCGGATGCTGTACAGCCTGGATCAGAGGTAGGGGGCTCAGCAGTTTGAGAAACTGATGCATCTCGTGGCTTTCGGGTACTGTGACAGTGGAAAGTCCCTTCTACAACTTCACACTGCTTTTGTATTTTCCTGCACCGTTTCAAGCACTGAATAGTACCTCTAGGCTACACTGACTGATCCTCTGTGTTGGTAAGTTATTTGATCACTGCCTCTTCATCTATTTTGTCTACTGCCTTCCTGTTTCAAGGAAAGATGTGTTCAGCTGCTAATGTTATGTTCCCATTTCAGTAGGCTTCAGCTTTCTGCTCCCATTTTGGGGCAGCTTTAAGAAATGGAAAAATTTGTCAGGGTTGCATTTTCTGGATGTGTGGGTGTTACTTAAGAGGAGGATGGAAGCGGAGGGAGATCTCATATATGAGGAAAACCTTTTAACTCCTGACTAGTTGTACTGCCTTGTATCTTTCCATCCTTCCTCTAGCTGTACTTTTGGAAGGCTGAGAGAAGTGCTTTGCCTTCTGTGACAATGGGCCATATGAGTTGGGTCACTGATTTCCCCTCCTCCCTTTTCTGGTTTTCAGTGAATCTACTCGATACAAGCACTGCGCAGGGTGAACTGGGCTGGCTTCCAGACCCTCCAGAAGTAGGGGTGAGTACACACATTCAAGGAAAGGAAGACATTGGGAGTACTGCATGATAGAAAAACATAACAGAAGTTGGAATTTCACCCTGCATCCCAGAATTGGGCTTCTGCAGCTCCACCCTCTTCTGGACATTGTATGCTTTCCAAGTCTCTTTCCCTTGCAGCCCCTTGACCCCTACAGCCTCAACTACTATCCAGCTGTTTGAGGACTGATGCCTCATTTACTTCCAGTAGGTCTTTTGATGCCTATTGACTTACTGTAGCATTCAGTGATTAAAAAAGTCCTTGAAAGACATTGTTTCCATGAAGTAATAAAACAATGCAGAGAAAGATAAAAATCAGATCATTACCCATTTTTTCATTCTAACATGTTGCAAATACCTCTCTTGTCTCCTTTCTTGGGCAAATAGCCATGGTAGAAGTATTTCTGTCTCCAGCTCTCTCAAGAATTTAGAATTTCTGTCTATTTAAGGTTTCTCTTTTTTTTTTTTTGTAAGTACTAACTGAATGATTCAGTGACAAATTTTTTAATCAATAGCTGACTGAAGAAATAACTGTTAACTCATGGGGCAGAATCTGGCCTGCTGGGTGGGCTGCGAGGTTTTAGGACTTCAAACCGAGCCCTACTGCTGTGTTTGGCCCACACAGCTTATAATGATAGAGGCATTTCCCTTTGTTTCATGACTGTAAAATGAAGTTGATGGAAGTACTTCAAAATCTGTTATACTCCTGAAAGCACTGCAGAATTGGACCCAACAAAGCAGCTGAGCACTCAACTATTTTTGTACAAGTATAGTTATTTTGTGTGAAGTACAGTCGAGCAGTCCTTCTAGCATCACAATCTACCTTATGGAAGACATTTTCCTATGTAATAGCAGGGCTGTGGGAGTGGTGGAAGGAAGGCACAAAGAAAAAAGAACTGAGGGACTCCACTGTAGTAGTTAGAAGGATGTATGTTAATATGTAGTTCCAATTCATTACCCATACTCTTACCTTTCTAGAAAGCACCAAGCTGTCCTATAGAGGAAGAGTTTTACCTTTTCTGCTTATAAAGTAGACCTGGGTTCAGCCTGTTCCTAACTCATTTTCATAACTTTCCTCTGTAATGCGCTGTGGCTGGTTTAAATTCGCCCCAGCCTCCTCCTGCTCCTGGCAGTCTTGCTGGGTGAACTCAAACCAGACAGTGAGATTCTTCTGTACTGGCATAACTACATTTGTTTCATTTGTACAGCTGTTTCGGTTATTATTATTATACCCTACTCAAAACAGGTGCTGTAGTGAGACATACATGTAGATCATATTTTGCCCATTGTTCCCTTTGTTGTCCCCATCAGTTGTCTGTGTGGTAATTTTAACCCAGTTCTAGGCTCCAAGCATGTTCAGGATGAAGTTTGCCTCTTGAAAAGATTGGAAAAAACCCCTGAAAAGTGCATTTTAAAAGTAATCTAATAGAAAAGAGGATAAAACCTCTGTTACAGAACATCTGATTTTTGCACAGTAGGTTCACAGCAGTGCTAGGAGTTGGCATACCCTTATGCTTGTGTTACATCTGCTTTTTTAAACACGTGTATATTTAAAATATAGTAGTTGTAACTGGGAGGATGCTGGAAAACATGGCCTGAGAGTAATCTAAACTAATGGGTTAGGATATGGATGACTGATAAACTAGCAGAGGATGAAGAATAGGTTAATTGACTGCTGATGAGCAACTCTTTTGCAGGGATTTGTCTAATTACATCTTTTCCCAGTAACTGCTTGGTAGAAGGCTGAATTGCCACAAGCAAAAACTGAACAATAAGCGATTCTCTTGGAATCAGAACTTTGAACAACTGTTTCTGAAACTCTTCTTCCAAAATGAAGAATATGTTCAAAAGAGAACTGAGATTAATTCAGAAGATTTTTTTTTTTACTGGCTTTATTAGTAACAGGCTGGAAACATCTGAGTTGTATTGCATACAGAGTTGAAGGGTGTATTTCGTGTAACAACACTACTTGTACCTAACTTCAGATGCAGGAGAACCCCCATCTAGGAGCTGGATTTATGTCAATATGCTTATCACACAAAGGAGGAATTTGCTGAGAGGAATTTTCATGCTGTGTAGGAACAAAGTCTCTGAGGCATAACTTAGAAGAGATCGGATGGTTCTGTACAGGCAGCATTACACCTTTGTTTTCTGCTCACTTTTAGCCATTGACGATGAACAAAGTGGCTTGCCATGTGTGATTATTTCATGGTCAGACTTGGTCTGTATCCAGTATAGAAAATGATTCTGTTAACACATACTCAGCCTAAATCACTGAGCTGTACACCAGTCAGTTTTGGACAGCATGGGTCTTTTAACTGGATGTCTAGAGTACATTAACTGGCAGTGGAATCTTGCCTAAGCTTAAGGGTAGTCTTTAAGTGAAAGTGCCTGTACTTTGAATAATTTGTCTGTAGAAGTTTGTTTGCTAGCTTGCTTTGTAGTAGCTGTTTAGAAAGGGTTTGTTTCATTTTAAGCTACTGTTGGAAACCTGGCCCTTAAAAAGGCAGACAGTATTTCCTATAATCACTTTCTTATCTATCTTACCCCATCCCTCCATCATCTAACAAATTTCTTGATAATTTTTTTGTCATGGAAGTTTTGAGACTGTGATACCAGTTGGGCATGAGGAGGTGTATTACAGTCCTAGTGGTAGATGCCTGTCTTTTAACATGTGTTAGAGGATTAATGATGATCACTCTGAATGTGTCAGGAGCCCAGAATTTACTTGCTCTGAAATTTCTTTAAGGCTCCCTGTGCTGTATTAACAGCCTGGCTACTTGAACTGATTTCAAAATCACTGCCCAAAAAGGACTTCTCAAATCCTATCATGAACAAATGCAGTTACTGGGCATTGTAGCATTGCTTTTTTGGCAGATTGTAAAATAACAGTATAAAAAGTTATTTATCTCTATTTACTTTGAAGTATAATTGCATCAACTTTGAATAGCTGATAAGGAGTCATGTTATCATCTTGCATTTTGTTTTTAATAGGCAAGGCACTGAGCAACCCAGCCTGTCTTTGGAGTTAGCCTTGCTGTGAGCAGGGGTTTGGATTAGTGAACCGAAGGTCTCTTCCCACCTAAATCTTTCTGGTTTTACATGATAGTTTTGTATTGTTTGTTAGCATTCTGAGCTTGTCTTTTTAGCCCAGGCATAGAAGGTCCTTCCAGTTATACCTGTTTTGGTGTTTTGAATGCTGTAATATCTATTCCTGTGGATTGTCTGTATCAGTTTATGTAGGCCTGTGATAAAACATATTGGGCAATCCAATATTTATCTTAGTTACTATGATTATTTCACCCCCAGCTTGTAGCTCTATCTTGAAATTTTCCTTCTGTCTACTATTTCTAATGTCCTTTCTGTGTATGGAATAGAGTTTGCATAATCCAGTTATACTTTCATTAGGATATGTGACTACTTAAGTTCCTAGGCATTTGTACTGCAGGACGCTGCATGCTGGGCCTCCCAGTCTGACTCTGTCTCCATGCTGTTGAATGGATTGGAAATTAAACACAATTTGTTCTTTTTTAGCTGGTATGTTTTCTTGGGAGGCATGCTTTCACCAGTTCTGCAGTTGTCCTTGCTTGTAAAAGAGTCCTTTTCCACAGTAACTTTGTTTTTAAATTGGATATGTTATTTCAGAAATCACATGAACTCTGCTGCTGCCACTAATTGCCAAATAGTATCATGTTTATTACATATTATAGGTTCAGCAGTGCTCATTTCTAGCTGCTTTATGTAGCTTATTTTTCCCAAAGTATATTCCTGCATGGATCATACTGTTACAAAAGTTTTCAGATTATTTTCTTCGTGCTCTTTCTAGGCTGCAGTCTCCTATGCACAGTGAGGTGGAGGACATAATTTTCTGCCTATTTCATACTCTTGTTTGCTTCCGCACATACTCTGAAGTGTTGCTATCAGTTTCAAATGTTCTACTACGTCTCCTCATGTGCATGGCACCTGATCTGCCCAACTTTTCCAAAGTCTCCCTTCACACACACAGAATTAAGGATGTGCATTTTATCTCAAGTGACCTAATGTATCCCAAAGGCTATTCATAAATAGCCAGTAACTGCAACTCTAGTGGCTCCAAAAACACTTGAAAAACTTTGGAAATCATGTAACTCTTGTGCAGTTCTGCACCCTGTGTTTCCCAGGAAGTCTGATTATGAACATAGCAGCTGCCAAAGCTATGTGAATGCAGTATGAGTAAGCCAGTGCTCAGATTTTTTTTTTAATGCTATTATTTTTCTATTAAATCTCAGGCATAATACAAATTCTACACTGCTCAGTTATATTCTTTAGGTAATAGACGAGATCAAGTACCTGTGATCTGTCAGCAACTTTTATATCACTGACCAGATGATAATGTTTATATGCCTTCAGCTTCTAGCAAGGTGAGTTTGTGTTCCACCAGACTAAGAGGTCCTGGAAATTGGTAACAGCTGATGGCTGGTTTAGGTTTCCACCACTTCTGCTCAGAGGGATAGGCCTGGTCATGAAGGAAATACTGTTGTGGGCCCCACAGCCCTCAACTTGGAAAGTGATTTCAGTACAGCACTCCTATTTCATTAAACCTGGGCAGTTCACGTAATCATACTTCTTGATATCTAACTCAGATAGTCTCACCTGGAATGAATCTCAGCCAGTCTGCTTTTTGTAGCATCAGAGGGTGGTATGAAAAATAATCCTCAGAAATGTTGTTACATGCATGTCTTCCCACAACTGTTGACAATGTGTGTCCTTTAACACAAAGGGGTGTCGTCACCTCTGAATCTGGACTAGAGTAGCACTATATACCTCGGACTGCTCTCAAGATTAAATAGTAGGCATAGGGAATTTTATCTTCCAGGTGAACAGGATCTGTGTAGATATAAGGGACAAATGCGTAGTAAAGCCAACAACTAACTGGAAATGGCAACAGCTCTGGCTTCAGGGTAATATCCTTACATGCCCTGCTGCTGATATGTGGACTGGTGGAGATACTTCTTGATGATATTCTGATAAATAAAAGTTTTGTGTGGATTTAGGAGAGAAGGAAAAAAGAGGTTATGCATATCCAGATATCTTTACTCAGAGAGGTGAGAAGAGGGAGTAAAAGAAATGACATGAGAGGAAGTAAAGTGCAAATTAAAACTGTACTGAGCCACCAGCATAGGATGAAGTCACTGCCACAGTTCCCAGTAGCAATCTCATGTAGTGCACTCAGTGTTATGACCAGAAGGGCAGAAAAGACTATGTTCTAAGCCAAAGTGAAAATGCTGTACAAGCATGATACGCTTCACTACGTCTGCTCAGGCACTATAGTGATGACAGCACTGTTGCTTAGCAGCTTCAGGAAGCTGATTTTATAGCAATTGAATGAGAGTGGACAAGGTTCACTGAACTTCCTCTTCTCAAGCACCCCAAGTCAGGTGGAGCTATGAGATGTGCCTGCCTATGGCATGGTCCTCCAAGAACACTAACAGGCTATTTAAAATAAAAAATAAAATAAATTTTATTATAATACCAACAAAAATACTGGTGAATTTGCAGGCAGGCAGATTAGAAAGGAAAGGCTTTATATTTTTCATTGCCTGATGTGTATTTATTGGATGGACTTATGCTTTGAAGTGTGATTCTTAACCATCTTGGAGGCAGAGTTGCTGAAAAATGTGCCCATTCCCTCTGATTTCTTGGAAGATTATCTCCATTGCTTCTAAGGCCTGGTTCCTGGACTCTCTGTACTTGACCTGGAGCCTGCCAGCTCCTCACTGTGGCTTCAATGCTGCCATCTCCTGCAACTTCTTTTCTCCAGATAGGTTTGATCATCTCAAAGAAAAGGCACAATTGCCCTGTCCCTGTGTGGGACTCCACCTGATCTCTCACTCATCTTTAAAAGGAACCTATGCAAATAGAGCAAGTGTTGCCCGTTGCCATCAGACTTATTTCCCATATTCTCTGTAAATATTGGAAGTATACCTGACACACCATACAAAACTGTAACATACCATACAAAGCCCTTTGCCTTGAAAAAAATTACTTCCAGCTACAATGGATCCTATACAATGTACAACGTAGTGCAAAAATAACATGAGAGCTAACATTTGCTTTATTGGTAATATGACTTTAACCATGAACTCTGAACTCTTAAGATGCACCATAAGATTTTCCATTCTTGACCTTTTTATAGTTATTGATATTGTTAGTGAATGTTAGCAAAATAGGTATATATGAAACAAGCATTTCAAAATACCAAGGTGAAATGTTGGACTAGAGTATCATTATCCCTCTCCTAGTAGCATCTGTCGTGACAGACCTGTTGTCATACAAGACCTTAATGTGGCCGAACAGTTCAGAGAACGAGCAGACAGCAGAACCTGGCTCTGATAAATGGGTTTTGTAATCACAGTGCTGGAGCTCCATGGCTTACAGTAGCACCTTAACTTGCCATAAGAACCTAAGTACATGTTAAATTGAAAGGACATGGGTGGGATGGAGACCTATGTTCTAAAGGACAAGTCATTATGTAATGCAGTTGTTCTCCCTGAAAATAATCAATGGATCATTGTGGGGGAAAAACATATCATCCCACCCAGAAAGGTACAAGTTAACATCACTTCTGTGTTCAATTGTGTCAAAGACTCCATGATGATGTGATGAAATACAATTTCTTTGACCATTGCCAAAAGATCAAAGAAATAAAACCAGCCTCTTTGCTGTTCTCAGATCTAAAGTTATAGGACTCATGAAGTTAAGTGTCTAGATGTCACCACACTTCTTTCATCATCGTCGTCTAAATTGTCTTCCACACCAGCAAAAGAGCAAGAGTATTGAGAAACTTTCAGTGAAGGATCACAGAGACTTCATTCTGGAGTATTGTCAAAACACCACTCTGGTGCTGCTATATTTGACTGGCTTGTCTAGTTTTATCTACTGACAGATTTTTGTCAGATGTGTTTTAGCTGAAGAGAAGCTGTTCATCATATCATGGCAAGTATCAGCAAGATGTCTCTATTGTCATAGTCTTTCCTCTGAGGCACTATGCTAAGAATGTAGTATTGCTGAACCTGTAAATGTACAACTGCCTTACACTCTGAATCTATTCCATGATGGTTTTTGTTGGTTTTTTTTATTTGTCACAGTAGCATGCAAATGTCATGCAAAAGTCAAAGAGACTCCATAGACAAAAGTGCTTCCAGGGGAAGGAGATAAAAAACATTCATTGGTATGCGTTCTGCTCGGTGGCTTCAGGCTTGGGACACCAGTAACTCATTGTTGCTGAAAAATACTGCTGGTTTTGGGCCCTGTGATTTTTCTTCAGGAAGAGATTTTGTGGATTTAAATAGCATTCTGAATTATGTTGCAAATTAGATGGGAAAGAGATGCATTTGCTAAGCGCAGGTGCACTGTAGCTGGCTGTATGAAGTCAAAACAGTCTTTTCATCTTACTGCAGCTCTCTAACTCAAAGTTAAGCAAGTTAGTGTTCTTCAATATACGAACTCTTATCTTTTCCAGTGGAAACAAGCATCTTAGTTGAGCAACTTTTAGCCTATTGGCAAGATGCTTGCTTTGTTTTTACTCTGGAAATCTCTTAAAAGTATCACTGTGCCTTTCCCCAGGGGTCTGCAGGCCACAGCTTGGAAGCCATTGTGCTAAGCTAATGTGAAGGCAAATTAAATGTAGGTCACGGCATGCAGGCTTTTCTCTGAAAGGAGACAGGGTAAGTCCCTGGCAAGCTGGAGATGGAGACGGCACTACTGTTGTGAGCCACAAGCTCTTTTGACTCCAGTCTGAGCCTAAGGATTTGCAATACTGTCACAGGCTGCTGCCTCTCACTGTTAGCCTAGCTCTTTATTAGCAAGTGTGGATATGGTATTTGTCATCATGAAAAGCCTGTGTTTGGGTTTTTATTCCATGTAAAAAAGACTAAAACCAAAAGAGACCACTTTAATGTCTGCAGAGCTTGAGACAGCAGCTCCAAGAAGACATATGAACTGTCTGCGTTTCTCTCCATCTTTTACCTTGTGGCAGATCCTAGGAAGAGTAGCCCACAGATGTATGGAAGAATCACAAGATGTCCTAGGGAGGCTCCTTGGCACAGACCTAACCTAAAGAAGGTTCATTTATAGAAAAAGCCTTCCTTAGGCGTCAGGGCTTCAACTTCATAATCAATTCTGTGTCGACCAAGGCAGATATTAAAAGGCATGGACCTTATCTTATCTTTGGATCCTTACTCACAAGGCAGGCCAAACCAATACTGTTTACTACAGATATCTACTGTTATCCTTCGGGATTGTCATTCAAGTCCTCCTGACCTACCTTAATAAAGACTGCTCATCTTTTCTGCCACTGCTTTCTTTGTATTGAATGCAACCTAGCAGCGGGAGGAAAGTTGCCTTCCTTTTTGCTAAACTTGCAGTGTTCTGAGGTTATGAGATAGCTCTTTTGCTTTGAGGTTTTCCTTCACTTAACATTAATTCTGTGCTGAAATTATTTTGCTCTGTACACTAGACCAGGACTTTCAAGAACAACTCTCTGAAACTAAGTGCCTGTGTTAGTATATGCGTTTCTGAGAAGTACAGAACACCCTTTTGTTGTCAAATGGCTATGTCCTTAGACTTTTTGGAAAGTCAAGCTAGTAATTTGTGGCCCTCTCCTGAATGCATTAGCTTTTGTTTTCTCAGCAACTTTTAAAAAATTCTAAATAGTTTTAGTTTAAAGACTAGTTTAAAAACAATTTAAATGTAAACATAAAAAACAATTTCAATTTAAATAAATTTAAAAGGAGTTTTAGAGAATAAAATTTAAAGAGTTGAAGAACTCTTCAGCTTGATTGGAGTGGGGAATGATCTCCGAGGGTCCTTTCCATCCTGAGTCTTTCTATGATTCTGAACCTCTCATGAAAAGGTTTTCTGTAGCATCATAAAACCACAGTTCACTCTTTGCTAAAATAGGAAGTCTGACTCCTACTGTCTCCCACTTGTCCTAGAAGAATGTTTCTCATCCTATGGTGAAACTGATGACTGGAGTAAGGGTAGAATGTCTGAAATGAAATGGGTAGAAAGTTTTATTATCAAAGGAGGTTGATTGAATATCATTGGCAGACAAACTGGAGAGTCAAGTAATTCATATTGATTGAGCCAGACTTTACCACACATGTTCATTAAGAACATTACATTAAAAATCAGAGGCATATTTTTTGATTTTGCAGCAGATTCTTTGAGGATGTGAGACAGTTGCCTAGCAACTTCTGGATTCATCATCCTTTCATTAAATGTTGAGTGTAACAGGCATATTTAACAAATAGTTCTGTATTGTTAGCATAAATAATATAATCTTTTTACTTCCTTTACCCATCAACAGTAGAGTCTAGAAAAACCAAGTTTGACTCCCTTGGGTTTTTTTTTCACCACACTGCATACGAAACTCTGTGATAGCATCTTTGCCCTGAAGAGCTCACTCTGGAAGAAGCTGGGCTGGCATGAGCTAACAAATACAGGAGTTAGCAGTTGGGTTTTTTCCCAGCAGTAGAGTTTAAAGAACTTTTTTTTTCTGCTAGTTGTCACTATTGAAAATGAAATGTGGTCCTGTATTTTGAAAATGGTATATTCAGGACATGCATCACAACAGCTTATATCTTTTGGAAAGACATGGAAAAACTTCACTTTCTGGGGACACTGGTCTGTGGCATTGCCCCGTCCCTAGAAACATTCAAGGTCAAGTTGAATGCGATTCTGAGCAACCTGATCTAGTTGAAGATGTACCTGCTCACTGCAGGGTGGTTGGACTGGATGACCTTTATAGTACCTTCCAATCCAAACCGTTCTATGATTCTGTGATAAGATGCTATTGGAAACTTGTCTAACGCTCAGCCTTCAAATCCAGTTATGCATTTCCCATCAGCTTGGTGGAGGCAGACACCCATGGAAAAATGCTTCTAAAAGCCAGTCTTAACTTTGGCAGTTTCTTATGAAGGCTACTTTGCTCTTATTCTCCTTCCTAATTTCTTTTCTTGTATTTCAAAATACTTTAGGATGTGCTCTAAATTCATTTCTGTAGCATTTTCCAGAAGCTTTTCAGTGAAATAGTGCAAGGAGTGATTAAGTGATTGCCTCTTCTGGTTGATCAATTGAGATTGATCACTCTGTTTCTCTCTTCCTATACTAAGTCCTTTTAGCTTCAGTGAGCAAAATAAGTGTAAATCCTGTGTAGTGCAGGTATATGCCAGCTGGATCAGATTAAGAGGGTGGGGTAACAGTGGAGATTAATTACCTAGAGAAAAAGGAAACAAGAAGGGACACAGATGTCTTCCCCAGAACTTCCTGGGAGGAGACTGCTAGTATGCACTTAGGTAAATGGCTGAAATCAGCCAGATATGAGCTTGTGTTATCAGCAGGACTTGCTGGCCTGGAGAAAGCACTCTGATAATCAGTTTTCAGAGTGGGGCTGTACAGGAGGTGTGCTCTAAGTCATGGCATAAAAGCAGAACCTCCTTTGGCGCTCTCTGGGTCCAACTCTTTTATTTAGCAGAATCACCTGGTTCGTGGGATTGAAAACAAGGAGAGAGGCTGCCGGGGTGTGCTGTGAGGACAGGAGGTGGTGCTGGAGAAGTGCGTGAATCTCATGCTCAGCCCATGAAACATGACAAACCTTTAGTAATATAGAGACTGAGGCCTTGTTTAAAATCCTGGGGTGTGATTTAAGCCCAAGATGCTTAATCTTGTGCCAGTATCTATGTGAGCACTTGTTTCAATTTAATTTGACTAAACATTTAAAGCATAATGAGAAATGCAGTTTTAGCATGGGGGTAAAGGATCTAAGTTGTTTTCCCTGTGAACAAAACATTACTTTCCTGCTTTTCAGTTCTCAGGTGTAATTTACTCAAAAGTGAATATTCTTTGTATTTCATATCTGACTGAGGAAACAAGACTAGAACCACATAAAATTCAGCAAAAGTGTATGTTAAAATATGTATCAAACCCTAGCAGATTCATACAAATAGTATCAGTGAGATCACAGTATCACACAGTATCACAGTATGACAAGGTTGGAAAGGACCTCTGAGATCATCAAGTCCAACCTATAACCCAACACTAACACCAACCATCATCTAAACCATGGCACTCAGTGCCACATCCAATCTCCCCTTAAACACCTCCAGGGTCGGCGACTCCACCACCTCCCTGGGCAACGCATTCCAATGGCCAATCACCCTTTCAGTAAAGAACTTCTTCCTCACATCAAGCCTAAACTTTCCCTGACGTAGCTTGAGTCCATGCCCTCTAGATCATATAACCAGCTGGCCCAATGTCCTCCTCTTAGCCATTATTTGTCTGGGGAAGAACAGAACCTAGGATGGAGTCAGGAAAATCAACCGAGTTTTAGTAGTTAAATTAGGATTTGCAAAATATCACATTAAAGATGCATGAACTCCATATTAATGAACACCTGCTCTAGCACAGTCCTTCTGCAATTGACCTTCCCATTGTGCCAGGCCGTCCCTTCTCTTACTCCAAAGTGCTATGCATTGTTTTCAGGGGCACATAACAATCCTGATCTGGTAGTTCTGCTGTTCATTTTGAATGTAAACAGTGGCAGAGAAAAATGTTAAACATGTGGGAGTAGTTCTCAATCTAAGATAAGGCAGTGTATGAAAAAACAAACTGGAACCAAGGCAGGATGAAGGAGATGTGCAGGAGTCCATGCATAGTGGTTCCCTTCAATTTGGTATAAGTCAGATCACACTTACAGAATCGTCTTTGCTCTCAGTGTAGGCAGATACGTGGCTCTAGACCAGATGCAACTTTTGCTTAGTATAAGAGATCCTTTTAGCTAGCCAGGCTTTGAGCCCTGAATGCTACAATAGAATGGATATTTCAGGCTAGATTTTGGCATATTTGAAGCAAAACTTGTTTCTCACATGTCTAACAATGTGTGTTTTCTTCTACCCTGGAGCAGTGGAGTGAAGTGCAGCAGATGATAAATGGTACCCCGGTCTATATGTACCAGGACTGCAGTGTGCTCTCCGAGGGTGACACTGATCACTGGCTTCGCACCAACTGGATTTATCGGGGTGAGGCAGCCTCCCGTGTTTACGTGGAGCTAAAATTTACTGTGAGGGATTGCAAGAGCTTCAAAGGTGAAGTGGTGACCTGCAAAGAAACCTTCAATCTCTATTACATGGAGTCCGAACAAGATGTCGGGATCCAGTTCCGCCGCCCGCTGTTCATCAAGGTCTGTACTGCTGAGGGTGAAGACTGAGTCATATCTTTCTGCTTAAACTAGTCAGACCTTTCAGGTTAAACTAGGTGTGTCTTGCTGACTGGGGGAGGCCAGGAGAACCAGCATCTGGGGAGAGGCATGGATAGTAAGCATTATCCTTAGATTAAACTTTGTCCCCAGTGCCCTCTGTGATTCTCAGAGCAGTCTTTACCACAGGAGGCACAAGAGTTTTCAAATGAGATCAGACCTCCATTCTGCGTAATCACTTTAACTGGACACAATGTGAATAAGGATTCAAGAGGGTTATAACAGTGCTGGATGATTTTAGAAATAGTAAAGCAGAGACTAAAGGAATTTGACATACCTTAGGTAACAAAGCAAGATTAGACCAAGTGAAGAGCAAAATTCAATTCAGGTCTCTGTGCTCCTGATTGTTTACTCAGATTGTTATGAGATATAGGGTCTTTTTGAAAAAAAAAAAACCCAACTAAAACCAACTAGAGGTGATGGTTTGTAATCATGAAAATCTCCTTTGTGTGAAAGTATTTAGCACTGCTGTATTTTAACTGCTGTTTCACCCAATGTGGTGCCCTCTTGCCATGGAAACATTTGAATTGTAGAACAGGGAACCTCAGCTTTTTCGTAGAGGAACTTCTATAACCCAGTTCTGTCCTGAAAGAAGCTACAGACCTAAATTATTTCACTGCCCTTTCCTCTACGTTTTACGTGGCATATAATGAAAACAAAGAACAGTAAAGGCCACCACAGGCAGAGCAGGACTCTGGTAACAGATTCCAGGTGAATTTGTGTGATACTTCCACAATTCCTAAACATGACTTAGGATCCCACTGCCAGATGTAGGTGCTGTGCAGATCCTTTAAGCTACTATCCAGCTACACAGAGTGGGTGGTGGCATGTTATGGGGAGGGGCCTGCAGTGATCAGGCTCTCTCTCCAAGAAGAAAGGCCACCTCACCATCTGGGTCTCTGAGAAGAAGGGCCACCCTACCTGCAGTCTAGCTTTTCTGTATCACATGATGTCACAGAGGCCTTTCCTGTTTGCCCAAGTATTGAAAGCATCTCTCACTCGCTCTTATCCTTTGTTGGCTGAGTCAGTGGGACTGTAAGAGCATGGCAGCATTTTTCACCCAAGTATGTACAGTGCTGAAATATGTTGAGTGCTGCATGAGAAGCACCTTGCAGTAGATGATCTGATCTACATCAAGTACAGCCTAGGAACAGGTAGCTGTAATTCAGTGGTCAATTTAAAAATACAAGTTTAAGTGGTGTTGTGATTTTACTGCATAGAATTTGCAAACAAAAAAAAACCCCAACAAACCCAGAGAGGAGAGATTTTCTCCTTTAGGGTACTGTGTAAGATCAGCGAATGACTAAAAAGAAGTTAAAAGGAGATGATTAAAGGCATGGAGGCAAGAAAAGATATGGACTCCACTGTTAACACCTCTTCCATGTGCAAAGAAAGCATACAGTGCACTAAAATTGGAAGCAGTGGACCATATAGCCTCTAAAAGTTTCTTAGTGTAGAAGAAATTTGAGAGGCATGCATATTTCAGCCGCTGCTGCCTTCTCAGGTGTTAATGTTGTCTTTTTCTCTTCTGTTTAGCTCAACACTGTGGCAGCAGATCGAAGTTTCACAAGCAGAGACATTGAATCAGGCACCATGCAGCTGAACACAGAAGTGTGTCCCATTGGGAAGCTGTCTCGACGGGGCTTCTACTTGGCTTTCCAGAACTCTGGGGCTTGTGTAGCGATGGTATCTGTCCGAGTGTATTACAAGACTTGCCCAGAGGCAGTGCGGGGCCTGGCCCGTTTTCCAGAGACACTGGCAGGTTCAGAGGGGCTGACAGAAGTGCCCGGGGTCTGCGTGGAGTATGCAGCTGAGGAAGTGGGCTCTCCCCCGAGGATGCACTGCAGCACTGATGGGGAGTGGCTGGTACCGATGGGCCAATGCCTTTGTGCTGTTGGGTTTGAAGAAGTCGATGGGAGCTGCGTAGGTGAGTATGCAGACAGACACTGGCTGTAGGCCATGGGAGAGGTTCCAGAAAGCTAGAGATCAGAGCATCTGTAAGCATGAAGTGGGATCAGTGGAGTTAGTGTGGTCTGCTTCTCTCATGCCTGCCCGCTGGGCCTGCCAGGCACATCTTACACCTTTCCTCTGCTCTTTAGCTTCTCTTTTTCAATTGTGATTTTTCTCCTTGTGTGTCAGGTGTAAGAGCAGCACACACGTCTCCACTCCCTCTTGGGCTTCATCCAGGAGTCATCAGCTCTAGAGCTAGTTTCTGCGAGCTATAACTGCATGATTGACACTGACTCACTCAACAACTGGTTCCGAACTCTTAAATGGCAGCTTTGTTCTCTCAGGGTAGACGGGTCAGATGCAGGGAACGATGTATTTGTCCCATGATGAGAAAGCTGAGAGCCAGAGGGGACAAGCTTCCTCTCTGTGTCCCATTCTGCTTGGACTGGGATGGCTCTTCTGCTATGGAATACTGTGTAAAGCAACTTTCTGTGCTGAGGATGTGTGGTGTTTTGGGGGATATGTATTACTGCAGATAGGGAGGTAACATCTCTGCTGTTGCTGTGAGAGCCTTATTGCACAAGCTTAAGGCATATAGAAAAAGGAATCCATGCACTGCTCTTGGAGTCAGTGGGTGTCCTGTCTCTACTTTGTTCTGCCTTTGCTTTGCGGTGCCTTTATGAATCCCCACTGCTTGCTGCTCATTTTGCTTGGGGTGCTGGTGAAAGTTGAAGCACATCTTAGCCCTCCTCCAGCAATCCCCTCTCCTTACATAGCCCAGCCAGTTTTTCCACTTAGGTGCTACAGAGCTCTCCCCGCCCTCCTGAGAGAACTCCACTGGGAAGGGGCAGGGAAACTGTCGTGTCTGGACAAGTCCTGACTGCTATCACGGCACAGGTTCATTCTACATCTGTGCTTTTATCTGTTTCTGCCCTAGTAAAACTGCAGCCAGAAATGTCTTTTGTAGGATCAGTAGGGACTGAGGAGGTCTCCCAGGAGAGAAAGGAAGAGGGGAGAACTTAGCAGACGTAGGGAGAGGTACTTGATGTCCAGAGCAGTGTTTTATTGGAGGATCAGAGGAGAAGGTGAATGTAGATTGGCTGCTGAGGGATGTCTTGGGGTCCTCTCAATGGAAAAATGAAGTATTGTGCAAAGGACTGGAAACAATCTGGGTCAGGATAAAGACTAGTGTCACACCTTCTACTTTGTCTTCAGAAGATGGAACTGGAAAAAAAAGGAAAGCTGAACTCTTGCCTCATATACCAGGGAGGAGAACCTGACCTCTGTTACAGGACAGGAGGCAACAGAAAGCCAGAAGTCAAGGTGCTTAACTAGTTCACTCAGCCTCTCAGTGAATTCCCAGCTGTACAACGCTTTGCTGGATACGTAACGGCTCAGCCATCCCATGATCCCAGGAAACCTCTGCCTGCCTGGAGCATTACATCTCAGCCCAGAGTGGCTTGTAAACTCTGCAGGGTGCGCAGAGCTCCATGTCAGCTTGGGTTTGGCATCTGTCGGCAGCCCAGCATTTCCTGGTAGCCACCCGGTGAGCACCTGTAGGAACAAGGAATCATAGAATGGTTTGGGTTGCAAGGGACTGTAAAGACCATCTAGTTCAAACCCCCCTCCCACTGGATCAGGTTATTCAAAGCTCCATCCAGCCTGGCCTTGAGCACCTCCAGGGGTGGGGCATGCATGGCTTCCCTGGAGAACCCGTGCCAGTGCCTCACCAACCTCATCGGGATGAGTTTCTTCCTCATGTCCAATGTACATCTTCCCACTTCCAATTTAAAGCCGTTCCCCCTCATCCTGTCATTACTTGCCCTTGTAAAAAGTCCCTCCCCAGCTTTCCTGTAGCTTCTTTCAGGTACTGGAATGGTCTCCAGCCCCCTCTGTGCCCCCTGGTGCCTGGCAGGCAGTGCTGAGCAGGCTCTTTCCCGACCTGTTTTTTCCATCTCGTCGCCCGGGGCGGGTGCCCCAGGGACGCGGATGCTGAGGGCCAGAGGAGCTGAGCGGGAGCCAGGGCTGCGGGCTGGTATCCCCCGCCGAGGGAGCTCCGGGAGGCGCAGGGCGAGCCCAGGGGCAGGGAGGCAGGCGGCGATGGGAGCTGTGCGTCGCGGGAGTCCCGGCGGAGGCTTCGTTCCGCGGCTGCGGGACCTGCGGCGCCCCCTGCCGGGCGCTGCGGATGCGGAGTTGCCGGGGCGGTACGGGGGCGGTGGGGCGGGCGGGGCCGCGGGCGCTGCCCCGGAGCGCCGGGCCGCTCCGTCTCGGGCCCGGGGCCTCTCTCTGGTTGCAGGGCGCCGCTCCCAGGTCGGGGCTGGCTCGGGCTTGCGTGGCCGCCGGCGCGGACCGGGGCGGTGCCGCCCCCACCGCCCGCGGGAGCTGCCCCCGCGTTGCGGCCGGGGCTGAGGCCGTGCAGGCAGCGGGGCACCTCCTGCCCCCCCGTTAGTTTGCTGGTCTGGACACAGCCTCAGCTGGTTCTTCCCCTCTGCTCCGCTCTCTTGAGACCCCAGCTGGAGTCCTGTGTCCAGTTCTGGAATCTCCAACGTAAGAACGATATGGAACTGTTGGAAGGGGTCCAGAGGAGGTCACGAAGATGATCAGAGGGCTGAAACACCTCTGCTGTGAGGACAGGCTGAGAGAGCTGGCGTATTTCGGCCTGGAAAAGAGAAGGCTCCGGGGAGACCTTCTAGCGGCCTTCCAGTACCTGAAGAGGCTACAGGAAAGTTGGGGAGGGTCTCTTTACAAGGGCAAAAAGTGATAGGATGAGGGGGAATGGCTTTAAATTGGAAGGGAGAAGATGTACGTTAGACATTAGGAAGAAATTCTTCACAATGAGAGTGGTGAGACACTGGCGCAGGTTCTCCAGGGAAGCTGTGGATGCCCCGTCCCTGGAAGTGTTCAAGGCCAGGTTGGATGGGGCTTTGAGCAGCCTGGTCTGGTGGGAGGTGGATAAGCTTTAAAGGTCCCTTCCAATCCAAAGTATTCTGTGATTCTATGATGTGACCTGGCCTATCTAGCGGTTGCCTGACTGGTCATCTCCTGTGTATGTCCCTTCACCCAGATGTTCCCCATGCAGTTCACTCCCTGCACTCCCTCTCTGTACGAGGGGTGCTGACTCCCTGCAAGGTAGCTCCCCTGCTGGAAGGGTCTCGGCACCTCCGGTTTGTAAAGCAGATGTGGACTAGGGGCTAGGGTGGCACTGGAGCTTAAGCCTGGAGGAACAGAGGCCTAACAGAGGTGTTCCTGGGGTTAGAGCTAACTGTTCTTGAGAAGGTCCCAACCCCAAATTTCCCTAATTTACTCGCTGACTGTCTCAGCTGGGTATTGAGAGACTGTGTATATCATCCCATATTTATGGCAGTTAGTATTATATCCAGGGAACATCAGAATATATGTGTTATACAAGTTTGTGGTCCTGCACTTGGTTTGTTTATCATGTTGCTGTCAAAGCTCTCCTTACCCAAACTGATCCAATATCAGGAATTTTGAAATCTTATGCTGGAGCAAAGTGGCAGGAGGCCATAAAGCTTTCATCTTCACTCTGACATGTAGAATTGTTCTCAGTTGTAAACAGCTTGGATGTCAAAGTAAGTTTTCTTCTTCTTGCCTATTTCTCAAGGAGATGATTTGATCTGGAATAGAAATGGAATTTCTTTGGGGGTGACAGTCAATGCTTGAGCCTTTTAATTCTTTTAGCAGCCTTTGCTATCATTGACCACATAGCTGCGTGATTGTGACTCAGAATGATAGACTTTCCTGAATGGTTCTGTTATTTCCCCAAATTGGAAGGTGCTGGTTCCTTCTGCTTCTTGTGATTATTTCTCCTTTCTGTGGTGTTTAGGCTTCACTGTTGCAAATCCTTTTGGCCTGTGTACTGTCACAGTATCAGCAAATGACTATGTGATGGTATTACTATGCAACTGGTAGGCTAGTTGTCGTCATCTAGTGATAATAGGACAGTCTGTGTGCCATCCCAGGGCAAGAAGGAATGAGACCAGAGTCACTTGTCTGATGACAATTTAGAGCAAGATCTCAACGTACAGTGAGGATAATGACTCACTCTTGAGTCTGGTGGTGAGGAGTCTTGTTTGGCCTTTTTTAGTGGAAAGTTTTTTAGGTCCCTCAGGTGTTCTTCTGTGTCACATAGTAGGAATGGCTGGATTGTTCTTTTTGTTTTCTGGATTAAGGATGTGCTGTGCTGTGCTCTACCACAGTAAGCCAGGCTCCTGATTGCTTTCTCCGTTTGGGTCTCCCGAAGGATTACACAGGACATTGTTGCTTTTATAGTGTAATATGGAAAGAGTTGTCCCCTCAGTGCTCAAGTTAAATGCAAGGTTGTAGCTGTGACAGAAAAATAGTGTATGCTTTTCTCAACCACCTGATTAGTGATAGGTTGTCTGTTTCTTTAGTTTAAAAACAGTTGATAGATTCATTTAGGATTCATTGAATTCACAGGTTACTTCAGTCTCCCTCATTTTCTCCTTGCTACACACTTGTAGAGGTGAAGCATTGACCTTGAGATAACTGGTAGATAGACCAGTGCTTCTGTAGATCAATCTAAGAGTAATACAGCAAAAGGAGAGTGTCAAATATTATACTTAGAGAAAGATATAGCTGCTTATTTTTGTTGGACTGGAAATAGAAAGCACATGGCACTTATTCTCTTGAAGTCTGTGTTGGCTCTGGAGCCATTTGGGTTCAATGATGTAGGATGAATTGGTAGTTATCTAGATGTTACCCAGGGCTCTACTAGGTGATGTTCTGGTGCAACACTTGAAATCAGAAAGGATGCTTCTGCTAAAAAAGCCACTGGCTTTCCTGTATGAAGTCATCAGGCAGAGGACTCTTGAGAAGTGTAAGGACTTGAAGCTAATCTTGAAAAGCTCTTCTTTATGGTGTGGAAAGCTTGAAGAGCAAAGTGAGGATCAGTCTGGGTTTATGTTGAAAGAAGTCTCTGAGGAGACTGGATTCTGTTTTCATATAGGATCCCAATTCCTCAGTCTACAAGTCCCATCATAACATTGATACTGCCTTGAGTATGCGTCTCCACTCTGTCTGCTCTCAGAAGATTATTGATGTAGGTGACCGCCAGGGGTCCCTTTCAACATAAATATTTATGTGAGCTAAGAAAATGGAAGAAAAACAAGCAGACAAAGCAGTGCTCAAGAAGCTGAGCAAAACTGGCTGTTGGCTTCTTGTTGATCTTACGGTGACTTGTTTGTCTCTTCACAGCCTGCCAGCGAGGATTCTACCGTCACTCCCTGGAGACTAAACGCTGCCTGAAGTGCCCCCCTAACAGCTTTTCTGATGAGACAGGAGCTACAGCTTGTTCCTGCAATGCAGGCTTCTACCGAGCACCTTTGGAAGGCCAGAGCATTGCTTGCACCCGTGAGTCACAGACAGAAAAAAAGAACAATATCTGTAGAGACTGGGTGATGAACTTATTGAGAGCAGCCTTACAGAAAAGAACTTCAGGATACTGGTGTACAAAAAGTGGACATGAGCTGGCCACATGCACTTGCAGGCCAGAAAGCCAGTTGTATCCTGGGCTGCATAAAAAGAAGCATGACCAGCAGGTCAAGTGAAGTGATTCTTGTGAGACCCCATCTGGAGTACTGTGTCCAGCTCTGGGGTCCCTGGTACAATAGAGACATGGACCTAAAGTGAGTCCAGAAGAGAGCTGCAAAAATGGTCACAGGGCTGAGATCCCTGTCATAATAAAGAAAGGCTGAGAGAGTTGGGATTGTTCAGCCTGCAGAGGAGAAGGCTCCAAGGAGGCCTTATTGCTGCCTTTCAATACTTAAAGGAGGCATGTAAGAAAGATAGAGAAGGACTTTTTACCAGGGTCTGTAGAAACAGGCAATGGCGTATCGAAGAGTTCTTTTACAATGAGCATGGTAAGACACTGCAGCAGGTTGCCTCAAGAAGCTGTGAATGCCCTGTGTTTGGGAGCATTCAAGGTTAGATTGAATGGGGCTTTGAGTAAGCTGAAACATGTCCCTGCCTATGGCAGTAGGGTTGGACTAGATGACCTTGAAAGGTTCCTTCCAACCCAAACCATTCTGTGATTTTTGGACAAAGAGATGTAAGGAAACAAAATGTCAGGAAATGGGGATGAGAGATCAGAAGAGGGAGAGACTTGCACAGAGGGCTCCATTCAAAATGCATCGGCAGAGTTGAAACTGCCAGAGTATTTAATGTATTAACAGCTGGATCTAATACATTCTTTCATGCTTCTTGTAGGACCCCCCTCGGCTCCCCGCAATGTCAGCTTCTCCCTTATTGGCACACAGCTGAGTCTGTGGTGGCAGCCACCCAGTGACAGTGGTGGGAGAAAGGACCTGACTTACGCAGTCTTCTGTCAGCGCTGCCATTTCCTGTCGTGTGAGCCATGTGAGGCCGGTGTGGTGTTCTCCCCCAGTGCTTCTGGTCTCACTAAACCTGCTGTGGATGTGGATGGCCTGGAAGCTTACACCAACTACACATTTGCTGTGGAAGCCCATAACGGTGTTTCAGGAATGGGGCCTGCTTCACAGAGAACTGCTCCAGCTGTCTGGGTTGCAGTTGGACATGCAGGTTAGCAGAAGCAGAGAGAAGTTCCTCCTGCTCATCAGGAAAAGGAAGAGGAATTTCTGTAAATGTTTAAGCTTTCTTCATCTTATCCTTCTGTCTGCCACATATGTTGGCATGGTATGATAGAGACTCTAAGGTACCTTTGCCTCTGACGTGCAAAGTCCATCAATCATATTCCTTGCAGGTCAAAGCAGCAGTATTACCCACCAAGAGCTATGAATCTACTAAGAACTTAACAGAGGTGAGGAGGATAAAGCCCTCCCTGTCATACACTAGTGTGGTCCAGCCTAAGTGTTGTTACCTGTGAGACTCAAGAACAGGGACTGTGGCATGAAATATTTCCCATGACTCAGATACTGCAAAAAAATCTGACCAAACACAACAGAAACCCTGTTGTGACTGAAGAAAAAAACCCCAACATTTAAAAGCACGGAGAAATGAGGATGTTAAAAACATGGATGTTCTCAAAACATTTCTGTAGTTTAGCTTCATGCTGGCTAGTTTGGCTGTCCTGTGAATATTTTCCAGAGTGCTGTGAAACATGGTTATAGAAAAGTGACATCACAGTGCTCAACAGCCCTTGGTGATTTCCCCAAGGTCTGATATAGTAACAAAACATGACTTTTCTTCCTGATGGTGTGTGGGGGCAGCACAACTCTGAGCTAGAAAAGCAGAGCTACTTTTGGCTTGCCTTATCACTTCCTGGCGATGATGAAGGACAAGGAGAGAAACAGGCTTGACTCCTCAGTCCTTGCCGACTGTTGAGAATTATCTTTGCATTCATGAACAGTATGCATTTGCAGTCAGCTGAGAGATTATTAGCATTGAATTTCACCATACCCTTACGAAATGGAGCTGCCTTCATAAATCACTTAGGATAGTCATGTTACTGCTGCTGTAAGAGCAAAAAAACCCCTAACATTTTTGTTTCAAATGGAACACTTGCAGTGCAGTGCTGGATTAAATGTAATTTCTTGGAATACTAATTTTGTTTTGGAGGCAAAACAAAGTTGTGCTTCCACAGTTGGGGTAGAAGCATACTAATCATGGAAAGCAGTTAATTACCACCGCAAAACTTGTCTCCCTTTTACCATAGAAGAGAAAGATGAGGCAGTGGCAAGGGCAGTGAGAGTCAGTTCCAGTTGCATGGTGTGACCAGAGAAGGAGTGGAGAGAGGGCCTAGTCTGCATTATGTTTGTATTTCTTCCTGATATTCTCCGTTCTCTCCCCTGCAGCTCCAGTGACAGTATCCCAGTTTACCCTGACACAAAGAGACGACAGTAGTCTTTCTGTTTCTTGGCTTGCCCCACGGCAGCGCAGCCGGACCTCAGTGGAGTATGAGGTCATGTTCTTTGAGAAGGTGAGGCCTGCCTTATTTATTCTTCCCCCTTTCACCCAAATGCATGGAAGTGTCCTTTTTATTCAGTGTGTATTTGTTTCTTGATGCTGTTTGATTTCTGCAGGGAGAGGAAGCACGCTACACAGTGAAGCATCTTCTTGAGCCAAATGTCACTCTGACAGACCTGCAGCCAGACACAGCCTACCTCCTTCGTGTGAGATCCATCACACCCCTTGGGCCTGGGCCCTACTCCCCGGAGCAGGAGTTCCGCACCCTTCCACCAGGTAGAGGGCAACCGCTGGTATTACATTTGGGAGCAACTCACTTCTCTGTCAGATTGTATAATTCACATGGTGTATGGATCTCTTTTTGTGTTCTGCTGCTGTGTTGTTTAGACAACCACGCTCCTGAGTTCCTTGTCACTGCGGCCAAGCTTGTTGCTTTGTAAAAGTGTAGACAAGGGAGACACCCTGTTTCTTTGCTGTTGTATCAAATCTACTTATACTTCCCCGTTCAGAACTGATCAGTCTCAAATTTGTGTGTTGTAGTGGCAAATTGCTTTGCAGCTCTTAATCTAGTTCTTCTGAAAGGCATTTTGATTCTGGCTAATGTTTTTAAGTTTGAATATTAGCAAAATGATTACCGTATGCTTCCTTTTGTGTGAAAGTTACTGTTGAAAAGGAGAATTCATAGGACCTCACCACTATTTTTTTTGAGCTTTATCGTTTTTGCTGTATGTAGCCCAGATCCTGAATGTCACTCTATCCCTTAAAGATGGTGTGTGCTGCTCAAAAAAGTTCTCCACCAAAGCACAATGTGTAGAAGACCAGCCTATTGAGGCTACAAGTATTCCTTTCTCTGCTGTCAAAGAACATCTCATGCAGGCCTCACATCCAACCTCCTCTTTCCCTGGGTTACCCAGAAACTTATCCTTTATCAAAAGTTTTCTATAATGGAGTTTGCTCTCTCTTCATTCCACTTATTGACGTGTCCTCTTATTGATCCTATGGATAATTTTAGAAATACATCTGTTGACATAATGCTTTTGAAAGGCTGGCTTTATTGTAATGAAATAAGTATATGGAAGGAAGCAAAGGCATACCTTAATGTAACTAAATAGTTAACTGTGCAAAAGCTGATAAGGAGTTGTGATACCATGATTGGAATACAATTTAAAGAGTGGGCTTTTTTGGCACCAGGAGCTTTTGGTAAAATTTTCATGAAGTTGCAGTGCCAAATGTTAATGATATAAATGATCTTTAATCAACAGAACAACATGCCATGAGGATTCTGTGGAATACATCTAAGAAAACATGTCTCTTCGATGGTTTTGATTATAGAGGGACATACTAAAAATCCTTTAATCAAGATTATGCTTTTTTAAAAATGAAAGTTTGTCACCTCATCATGCCAAGACAAAGGCATTTTGAGTATGAAAGAGATTAAAAAGAACTGCTAGCAAGGCTTCATTTAGTGGGAGTTTGATAATGGAAGAGTTTTTTAGCTCTAATAGTCGAGGAGTATTAGTGGAACAGGCTTTACAGGGAGATGCAATATTTTAAAAGCTGAATTTGAGAATTTAGATCCCTTAATTTCCTGCAGAAGTGCTATGTACCTAAAAGCTTCTCCAATTTCTTAATAAAAGATATTTATTCACCTTCCAAATTATTTTTTTTTTATTTTAACACAAAAGAACATAAACTCTGCCTCTTGATTTCTGCTTAACTAAGCTGGTGATTTTTAATAATTTTAGTGGGATGAGTCAGCATCAAATTGAGCAAGAATAACAAGTGTTAATTACGCTTTATGCATGCTGACCATTGGACTGTATGTTTGGAAACACTTCCAGACACAGTTATCTGTGTAACACAAGCTGTTCCTTGCTTTAAAATCTGCTCATTTATTGAAACAATTTCTTTAGGAGTTTTCTTTATTCTGGTTGTTTTCCTGAATCTGTTTAGGGAAAATATTAAAGAAGGTGGGTTATCATTAGATATAGATAAAACCACTTTTCATTAATATATATTTTTAATAGTTTTTTAAGTTATGGGAAATAAGGGTTAAAAACACATACTTCACCAACAGAGGTCATTTAGCGTTTCTTCTGATGAAATTCAAATATACTGTATGGAAATGGTTGGCTTTAGTTTGAGAATCTAAATGGAAGAAGACAACCTGTGTTATATGAACACTATCTGAAAGCTATTCAGTCACAAAATGAGACCACGTGACCCTTAGTTTTGAGTAAGCAGGAATATGATGTTAGACTGCAAGTTCATAATTCAGTACTTGCGTTTTTCAGAAGTCCTAAGCAGGTAGTGGCTTCTGCCAAGGTCATTAGGCAAAGGACTAACGCCAGAAACTGATGGAAGGGGAAATTAACTTCATAAACAAGAAGAAAGTCTAGTTAGACTGCTGGGGAAAATCATCTTAGCTGTGCCGTAGTCTAAATCAGCTACTGACCAGGAAGGAAGGTCTGATCTCAAAGAGTAGTTGGAGAGGAGTGTGAAAGAAGAGCTGTTCTTTGGTTTTGAAAGTGTCGTGGAATGTATGCGGGAAATCAGACAAAGGAATAAATTAACTATAAATCAACTAGAGGACCAAAACTGTAAATAAGAGTCAACCAGGTACCCACCAGAAGGTGCTCCATGTGCAATAGGGCTCAAATCTGGTGGCTTTGCTCCCTGGAAGACAAATGGTCATAGCTTACTTGGTATCATTGGCTGGTAGAAGCTGGTTGCTACATTCCAGAGATATTTGCTTCTTCGTCTTTTAAATGATACAGCCTTTCTCTTTGTTTCTGCAGACACAGGAGCTCTATCTGGTGGAATCATAGTCTCTATTATCTTTGGAGTTCTGCTATTTATTGGACTGCTTCTGATGCTTCTCATCTTTCGGCGAAAGTAAGTGTTGATTGCTGGTATTGAAAAAGTTTAGATGTAGGAATATCTGAGCTATAGGAGCTTAAAAAAGGGAGGGATGATTTCTCATAGAATCATAGAATCTTTTCGTTGTAAAAGACCTTTGAGATCATCAGGTCCAACTGTACCCATCTTCTGCTAAACCACGTCCTTCAATAACTCATCTACCCGTTTTTTAAACACCTCCGGGAATGGTGACTCAACCACCTCCCTGAGCAGCCTGATCCAGTGCCTGACCACCCTTTCAGTAAAGAAATTCTTTCTAATATCTAGTCTGAACCTCCCCTGGCACAACTTATGGCCATTTCCTCTTGTGCTATCACCTGTCACTTGAGAGATCAACTTGCTCTGCTACAGCTCCCTTTGAGACAGCTGTAGACAGCGATGAGGTCTCCCCTCAAGCCTTCTCTTCTCCAAGCTAAACAACCCCAGTTCCCTCAGCCGCTCCTCGTAGGACTTGTTTTCCAGCCCCTTCACCAGCTTTGTTGCCCTTCTCTGGACGCGCTCCAGGGCCTCAATGTCCTTCTTGGAATGAGGGGCCCAGAACTGAACACAGTACTTGAGGCCTGACCAGTGCCGAATACAGGGGCACAATCACTTCTCTTGTCCTGCTGTCCACACTGTTTTTGATACAAGCCAAGATGCTATTGGCCTTCTTAGCCACCTGGGCGCACTACTGGCTCATATTCAACACGCCCAGGTCCTTCTCTGCCAAGCAACTCTCCAGCCATTCTTCCCCAAGCCTGTAACGCTGCATGGGGTTGTTGTATCCCAAATGCAGGACTTGGCATTTGGTCTTGTTAAACCTCATCCCATTGGTCTCAGCCTGGGATCCAGCCTGTTCAGATCCCTCTGCAGAGCCTCCCTTCCTTCAAGCAGACCAACATTGCTGCCCAGCTTAGTGTTATCCGCAAACTTGCTAAGGGTGCACTCGATCCCTTCATCCAGATCATTAATAAAGATATTGAACAGGACAGGACCCAGCACTGAACGATGGGAAACACCACTCCTGACTGTCTTCCAACTGGATTTAACTCCATTTACCACCACCCTTTGGGCCTGGCCATCCGGCCAGTTTTTTACCCAGCAGAGGGTGTGCCTGTCCAGGCCAAGGGCAGCCAGTTTCTCAAGCAGAATACTGTGAGAAACGGTGTCAAAGGCTTTACAAAAGTCCAGGTACACCACATGCACAGCCTTTCCCTTGTCTATTAGCTGGGTAACCTTGTCATAGAAGGAGATCAGATTGGTCTGGCAGGACCTGCCTTTCATAAACCCATGTTGACTGGGTCTGATAATCTGGCTGTCCTGCACGTGCTGTGTGATAGCACTCAATAAGATCTGCTCTATGACCTTTCCTGGTACCAAGGTCAGACTGACAGGCCTGTAGTTCCCTGGATCCTCTCTCTGACCCTTCTTGTAAATGGGAGTTACATTTGCCAGTCTCCAGTCGAGCAGCACTTCCCCAGTGATTGAGGACTGTTCATTGATGAGGGAAAGGGGTTTGGAGAGGACATCTGCCAACTCCCTTAATACCCTTGGGTGTATCCCATCCGACCCCATAGACTTGTGGATGTCTAATTGGCCGAGCAGGTCTCTAACCAAGTCTTCTTGGAACATTGAGGGTTCACCTTCACAGTCTTCTAGCTCAGGACGCTTGGAGCCCAGAGAACATCTTACCTTACTATTAAAGACAGAGTCAAAGGAGGCATTAAGTACCTCTGCCTTGTCCTCATCTGTTGTTACTGCCATCCCCTTGCATCCAGTAAAGGAGGGAGATTCTCCTTGGTCCTCCTGTTGTTGTTAATATACTTGAAGAAACATTTTTTATTGTCTTTCACCAAACTGGCCAGTTGAAGTTCCATTTGGGCTTTAGCCTTTCTAATTTTTTGCCTACATGATCTCACCTGCTCCATGTAGATCCTCCTGGGATGCCTGCCCCCTCTTCCAAAGCTCATATATTTTCCTCTTTTTCATGATACCATCACAGAGCTCTCTGTTAAGCCAAGGTGGCCTTCTTCCCCGCTGACTCGATTTATGGCACTTGGGGATGGCCTGCTCTTGCGCGGGAAGAATTGAGGAGCATCCAGCCCTCTTGGGCTCCTTTGTCATTTGGAACTGTCTCCCACCGGACTTTATCAAGCAGCCTTCTAAACAGTTCAAAGTCTGCCCTCTGGAAGTCCAAGCTGGCAGCTCTGCCAATTCCCCTCCTTACTCTTCCAAGAACTGAGAATTCTATCATCTCGTTATCACTGAGCCCCAGATGTCCTCCAACAGTCACCTCTCCCACAAGGCCCTCTCTGTTCACAAACAGTAGATCCAGTGGGGCACCTTTTCTAGTCGGTTCACTCACCAGTTGTGTTAGGAAGTTATCTTCCATACACTCAATGAACCTTCTAGACTGTTTTCTTTCTGTTGTGTTATACTTCCAGCAGACATCTGGAAGGTTGAAGTCTCCTACAAGAATGAGGATGAGTGCTTGGGAGACTTCTCCCAGTTGCTCATAGAAGAGTTCATCGGTTTCCTTGTCCTGGCTGGGCGGCCGATAACAGACTCCCACCACTATGTCTGACTTACTGTGGGTTCCACTGATTTCGACCCATAAGCACTCAACTCTATCGTTAGCATATTTTAGTTCAACACAATCAAAATTTTCTCTAACATAGAGGGCAACCCCTCTCTTTCCTAGCCTATCCCACCTGAAGAGTTTGTAGCCGCCCATGGCAGCACTGCAGTTGTGCAAATCATCCCACCACGTTTCCGTTATGGTAATTACATCATAGTTTTCTAGCCCTGCAATGGCTTCCAGCTCCCCTTGTTTGTTGCCAATGCTGCACGCATTAGTGTAGATGCACTTCAGTTGGGCTGTTATTTCCACCCCTTTTCTAAGTGGAATAGGCTCAATAGGCTCAATGAGCTCAAGTCCAAATTGTCTTTTGGCGATGTTTGTAACCCACCTATAACCTTTGAATTCTGGCTGCCACCTGGAGTGCTGTTCTCCACTTCCACTGAGGTGGCAGACCAGGGACTCTCACCAATACACCATCCCTCAGAGCCTGAGGTGCCATTCCCATGTATTGAGCCCAATGGTGTCTCTCTCCCCCTTCCAATCTAGTTTAAAGCCCTCTTGATTTGTCCGACCAACTTCTTGGAGAGCGTCCTTATGCCCTTATGGGACAGGTTTGCCCTGTCATTTGCCAACAGGCCTGGCGTGTAGGCAAACCTATTGTTGAACAACCCGAAGTTTTGTTCTTTGCACCATGTTTGGAGCCAGTTATTCAATTCCTGGCTCCTCCTCCTATTCTCACGTAGTATTAGATGGGTAGAGGTTAGTTAGAGAAAAAGGAGTAAAACCAGTGTGTTGCAGCAAGATGGAACGATTCTCAGGAAGTAATTCCAATTAGCGGGACTGGAGGGACTGATATGTCTGTTAGATAACTCTTGCTGCTGAGGACAGAGGAAAATGTGGTGTTTTCTCCATTTTTTTATAACCTAGCTTTATCATACTGTATCATGACAGATGAATAAAAATATTGTTAGGGTACAATAATTTCTGTAGCTGCTGATAAGTTAAGTGGGCAATACATGTAGCCAGCCATTTCAAACCATTTTGCGTATACCTTTACTTTAGTGGTCCTCTACCCAGATACAAAATTCTACCTCCTTTCTAAATGTCTGTAATGCTGCTATTGTTTGGTTTTAAGAGGATCAGATATTGTACTGGAAGTGTACAGAAAGCCTAAAATAAATAGAAATTCATCTGTAATTCAACAAGTAGAAGAATGAACAAAACTACCTGCATGTCTGGTTCCACTTTGCTCTGAGCTACCCTAAGCTCTGTCCTGACTAGCTAGGGTAGACACCCTGGAAGTCTTGCTTTTCTCTTTGCTATTTGCTAACTGTTTTATTTTCATGACTGCCTCCTGTGTTCCAGGCAGGCTCGTCAGAGACAAGCACGGCCAGATTACAATACTTCGGGCTTTGATCGAGGTGAGCTTCAAAAGGGCAGTAGAACCAGGGAGAAGTCTGGAATGGGTTGCAGGGAATGAAAACAAATGTTAGTTTCAAATGAGAACTGTTATTTATAGATTTTCTGATGTCATTTGCCTGTTTCCATAGCAGTTCTAGTCCTCAATGTATGTTTTGTAGATTTGTTTACTGATGTTGTCAGAATCCCATGGATTAACCTCTGCTTCTGTAGCTTTGCCCTACAAAGCTTGTCCAAAGAGTTGACAAGTTAAGTTGCTCTTTGGTTTCCCTTTACCATAGAGAAGGTCTGGTTGAAGCCCTATGTAGACCTGCAACCATATGATGACCCCAGTGGAGGGGTACTGGAATTCACTAAGGAACTGGACATCTCTTGTGTCACTATGGAGAATGTGATTGGAGAGGGTGAGATACTTGTCTCTCTCCCCATCTTTCAGTTCCCCCAGCCTGTTATTTTTCTGTCTATTCCCGAGTTCATCTGTGACCTTTGGCCTCTGGTTGTCCTCAGGGGAGTTTGGGGAGGTCTATCGCGGGTCCCTGCGGCTCCCAGGAAAAGAACGTGTTGTGGTTGCCATCAAGACCCTGAAGTCAACATATTCAGACTCACAGTGGTGGAACTTCCTGCGCGAGGCAACTATTATGGGGCAATTCAATCACCCAAACATTGTGCGCCTAGAAGGAGTTGTCACCAAAAGTAAGAGTGTGTGAGAGAGTCCTGAGAGGTCTTCTTGGGTCGGTGAGTGGATGGGAAGTCGGGGTAGTGTAAGGAGTGCTGTAAGCTTATATGTGTGGCACAAGGAGGAATACAAAATCATTGGGGGAGGTCTAAGGAGAAGGGTCAGCCAGCTCTGCCAGTAGAGTGGGAATGTTGGCTGGGGTTGGATATGATTCTTTGTTGGGGCAATTGCAAAAAGACTGACACCTTCTTGTCTTCCTCAAGGGAGACCAATGATGATCATCACTGAGTACATGGAGAATGGAGCGCTGGATACCTTCCTCCGGGTGAGAGACTCTGATCTATAACAGGCTTGTATAGTGCTGGAACTTGCACTTGGCCTGGATTTAGGACCTTAGAAGAAGACTAGAAATAAGATCTAGACATCCACTTACTTTCTGCATACTGACATTTCTAGTCTCAGTAGTTGAAGCTTGGTGCTGTCCAGTTTGCTCAGTGTCCAGACTGCTGTCTTTCGTAGTCAACGTGCAAGTGCCTAATGATGACTCTGGAGGCCACCACTAGTCCTTTAGTGAGAACCTGTTGGGTCCTTTGGGCTGCAGCATTGCCTTTTTACTTGTCCCAATGCCCACTTCTGCAAGTTGATAAGGCCAGTAACTAGAAACCAAGCAGATTGATGTCACTTGACCAGGACATTCTGTCACTTCTTCCGTGCAGGAGAATGAGGAAAAATTTAGCCCTGTGCAACTTGTGAGCATGCTGCAGGGAATAGCCTCTGGCATGACCTACCTTTCAGAACACAACTATGTGCACCGGGATCTGGCTGCTCGCAATATCCTGGTGACACGAAGTCTTCAGTGCAAGGTGTCTGACTTTGGTCTCGCACGAATATTGGAGAACGATGCAGAGGGAACCTATGAAACCAAGGTAATGCAAAACCAATCTCTCAGCCTACTAAATGAACTGCAGTTCATTTACAGAATTTTGGGCTTCTGCCACATAAGAATGGCAGAATTTCTTCATAATGAGAAACACCAGGCTGGGGGAAGACTTGGATTGAAATTCTCTGAGGAAAACCCATAGTAAAACTGCAAGTCATGGTGCGGATGATTCAGAAGGTAGTGCTTTTCTGTTTGGATTTCATGTTGATTTTGTTAAGAGTTTCAGAGGGATTGTGGTTTTGAAATGAGAAGCAAAACAAGAGGTCTGATCTTTTGGATTCAGTTAACTAAACCTAGCTTTGAAGATAGCTCTGCTGTTTTCAGGGATTTGGACTAGAGATATCTACAGGTCCCTCTCAACGAGTGTTCCAGTGATTCTAATGTCTGGGGTCTTTCGGAGCAGGGCTGTGGCTGGTATTAGGCTCTTACTCCCACAGCAGTAGTTTTGTGTAGCATTCAGCTGAACACAGGGCTTAAACTCATTCATTTTGCAAGAGTGTTTCTGTCTTTTTGAGGAGTTTCCCCAGAGGTAGTTACATGTCACCTCAAGTGAAGTGGGCCCAATCTTTGAATTGCTTTGTAAGTTTTTTGCCTGAAAGCACTGGAGAAACACGACTGAATACATGCTGGATACACTATGTCTGTGCTCTTTCACAGGGTGGTAAGATTCCCATCCGATGGACAGCCCCAGAGGCCATTGCTCATCGGATTTTCACCCCAGCTAGTGATGTCTGGAGCTTCGGAATTGTCATGTGGGAGGTGCTGTCATTTGGTGATAAGCCATATGGGAGCATGACCAATCAAGAGGTAACAGACACTGAGCTTAAGTGCTGGCTTAAAAGAAAACAAACAACAAGGCATGGAGGCCCAACTTTTGTTGGTCTCCCTCAGCCTACAGTCTTGACATTGTTTTGAACATATAGCTGCTATGTCTCCCTTCCTGCTAAAAATCAATGCAACCAAGTCAAGGGCAATAAGCATTTGGGCCTCTGAACCATGTTCAGGTGTCAACAGCAATGAGCCAAATTTAAAACTGATTAAATCAGCCATTGCCTTTGGGTTTTGAGATGTTCTCTGCTGGTCTCTTTCTCTCCTTCCTCTGGCTGTAGAGTATTATGTCTGGTCTCACACTCATTCTAGGTTCAGCACATCTGTGAGTACATGTTGTCGAAATTATTGCTCAGAGTCTAGTTCCCCTTTTCTCACCAGGTTTGTGCCAGGATAATTGGTCCTCACTTCTCACGAACACGTCCCTGAATGGCAAATTAGATCTAGGCTACTAAAGGATTGAATGTACCTGCATACGCTGCTTCATCTTTTGACATCTTTTAGGTGCCCTGATGCTTTGCTGTGCTGCCCAAACCCTACTTCATACACATGTAATCTGCTTCAGCCCCTCTGTGACTGCACACTGTGTGAAATGGTGAACTGCCTGCTCCCAGTACCACCATGGCTCCTCTTTCACACTGTCTACTCTTGGTCAAATTTCTGTCTGTCCTCTGTGCAGGTGATGAAAAGCTTAGAGGATGGGTACCGTCTCCCTCCACCTGTGGACTGTCCATCTATCCTCTATGAGCTCATGAAAAGCTGTTGGTCACACGATCGGATGAGGAGGCCTCATTTTCAAGAAATCCAGGCAGAGCTGCAACATTTCATCTCAAGTCCCCACCTCCTCCGGCCTGTTGCAGACTTTGATCCCAGGTAAACAGGCTATCACTGAAGGAGGAGGGGTTAACTGGGAGATTGTCACCTCCCTGTCTCCAGCAGGAGAGGTAGTGCAAGCAATGCAGGCTGGGAAGAGACACCTTGAATGTTGTGTGTGCAGAAAATGGAAGCCATATTTCTGCCATAATGACAGAGGACATAGCCATTGGCCTGGCAATCTGACCAGACTGGGTGGATTGAGAACTGGCTGGATGGCAGAGCTCAGAGGGTTGTCATCAGCAGCATAGTCTAGTTGGAAGCCTGTAAATAGTGGTGTTCCCCAGGGGACATTGCTGGGCCGAGTTTTATTCAGCATATTCATCAGTGACCTGGATGAGGGGACAGAGTGCACCCTCAGCAACTTTGGTGATGACACAAAACTGTCAGGAGTAGCTGATGCACCAGAAGGCTGTGCTGCCATTCAGCGAGACATGGACAGGGTGGAAGGTTGGGCAGAGAAGAACTTAATGAAGTTCAGCAAAGGCAAGTACATGGTTCTGTGCTAGGGAGGAACCTAACATGCACCAGTACAGGTTAAGCATTGGCCTGCTGGAAAGCAGCTCTGTGGAGAAGGACCTGGGAATCCTGGTGGACCACAATAAGCTAACCATGAGTCAACAATGAGCCCCCGTGGCCAAGAAAGCTAATGGTATCCAAGGGTGCATCAAGAAGGGTGTGGATAGCAAGTTGAGGGAGGTTATCCTCCCCTGCTGTTCTGCCCTAATAAGGCCCCATCGGGGAGGCACCAGCTAGAGTGTTGTGTCCAGTTCTGGCCTCCCCAGTTTAAGAAAGAGAAGAAATTACTGGAAGGGATTCAACAGAGGGCCATGAAGATGATCAGGGGACTGGGGTATCTCTCTAATGAGGAGAGGCTGAGAGACCAGGGTCTGTTTAGCCTGGAGGAGATAAGACTGAGAGGGGACCTTATCTATGCCTATAAATACTTAAGGGGCAGGTGTCAAGAGGATGGGGCTGGACTCTTTTTGAGTGGTGCCCAGTGACAGAACAAGGGGCAATGGGCACTAAATGGAACACAGGAAGTTCCACCTGAATGTGAGGAAAAGCTTCTTTCCTGTGTGTGATGGAGCACTGGAACAGGCTGCCCAGAGAGACTGTGGAATCTCCTTCTCTGGAGATATTCAAAACTCACATGGATGTGCAACCTTCTCTAGGAGAACCTGTTTCAGCAGGGAGGTTGGACTCGATGATCTCCAGAGGTCCCTTCCAACCCCTACCATTCTGTGAATCTGTGACCTCACTGTGCAGAGAGCAGATAAATTGACCTAGCTATGGTTGAGGGTGGTTGCTCTTTGGTACTCATAGTACTGGTCTTTTAAGGTGGTTGCCTTGCTAACGAGGGTTTTACCTGTCTTTAGAGTAACACTCCGGCTCCCCAGCTGCAGTGGATCTGATGGGATCCCTTATCGATCCATACCTGAGTGGCTGGAGTCCATTCGCATGAAGCGCTACATCTCCAACTTTCGCACGGCTGGCCTGGACACCATGGAATCCATTCTGGAGCTCACTGCTGAGTAAGGACAGGCTAAGTTCCCACAAGGCACCCCAGGCTATGATACAAATAGTCTGTCCTTCTACTGTCTGAACAGGCACTCATATTTACTTGGAAGGCTATTCTCCATCTTTCTCTAGTTAAAAGGATGTGGACTGGTTTCTTGCCCTAAAAGGGAGGAGTCAGCCCAGAAGAACAGAGATCAGCCCAAACTGTGGGACTAATTCCCCAGTTCTCTGTGCTTGAGGCTGTCCAGGGGCCTGAGCTGCTCTGAACTCACATCAGACACAAACAGTAAAGGGAAACAATAGATGGCAACGGTTCGCTAACCTGACCATCTCCCTACCTTTGTAGGACTTTGTAAAGAATTTTCTTGCCTTGAACCCCAGATGGGCTAGTGATATTCCCCCAACATCAGCCCTGCACGGTTCTAGCATAAAGTTCTTCTGGGCTCCTTAGAAGGACTCAGGTCAGGAGCTTTACCAACACAGGCATGTTCTGTTGAAGGGTTGGGCGTATAGTCAGCTCCAGTCAGGGCAGTTACACAAACAGCAGGCGCAGTGCAGCAACAGACCTGCTAAAGGGTTGAGACATGGCCCATATCACAAGCTGACATCGATATCCAGTTCATATTTGGTGGGAGTGCAGGCCTAGTTACGAGGTGCAAGAAGCCAGTTGACTGGTTGGGCAGAAGTAACCAGGGAAGGGTAGGAATATGTAGAATTTTCTTCCCTCTAGAGAAGAAGTAGGCATAGTAGGAGGCACTGAGGGAAGGGAAGCTTTCTGAAGTAATGCTTGGTAACTGTTTCTGTCCTTACACACATCCCCAGGGACTATGAACAGCAATTATTTTTTTTCCTTTCTTTTCCCTTTTCCTTCAGGGACTTGAAACAGATGGGAGTATCGCTTCCAGGCCACCAGAAGAGGATCCTATGTAGCATCCAAGGCTTTAAGGAGTGATCAGTCATTGCTCTCTTAAGCTTGTGAGATGCCCATTTTTACCAGATGTCATTTGGAATCATTCCTATGGCAATTGCTTCCAAATGAGTGACTGGGACAAGCAGAGCAAAACAACCAGAACTGAAAAGGTTCATGAGGCAACACCACCTGCTCTCATTTCTGTTCCCCCTTGCTTTACATCTACAGCAGCCATCAGTATGTTTCAGAGCACTGGTCTTAGAAACTCTTCTCAGCCCTGTCTTCTGTAGCCCGACTGCGCAGTGCTAAGTAATCTCTGTAGTCCACGTACTCGAGTTTCAGACCTTTGGTACATCACACGGAAATATAAGAATACATGCAAAGTGGGTTGGGGGCAGTAATAATGTTTTAAGGTTGGAGATGAAGGTTCAAATAGACTGGGACATTAAGGAAACATACACAAGGACACAGACATGCAGAGACTGAGCCCATTTCACTCTGTCCTACATTCCTTCTCATTTCAGCAGGTTTCTGTCTTCCTTATTTTACAACGAGAACAAACTATTCAGTCTTTCATCAGGCTGCTGGTAAGGGATATATATTTTAATTCAGCTGTTCTTGCCTTAAACACCATGGTGTACTTTATTCTTTGGAGAAGTTGGGAGTAAGCAGCATACTCTGCTGTAACTTGTGTGATCACGTAACCTCAGCATGCAGCTGTTTTGCACATGCATACTTCAGCAGGGAGATTTACATCTCTCCAACCTCTTAATATCTTTTCTTGTGCCATGGACAGAAGCCTTTAGGTAGCGATTTTTCTCTGCTCGTTTTTAAAAGGGAGAATGGTTTTGTTTGGCTGGATAAGGTATTTGTAACAGAAAAATGTGTAGGTGGTCTGTCTTACTCCTTCCCTGTGGAGGAAATGTTATTATTTATCAGAGCTCAATACCGTTATATACTGTAAATAATACTTTATAAATAAACTTGTGGCAGAGCAAGCTGTGTTGGAGTTTTGTGGCTTATTTCAAATATGATCAGGACCTTTACTTCAGCATACCTATTATAAGTTCCAGCAGGGTCCTTACATCCATGATGAGTTGTTTCAGCCAATGGTCTTTGTCCATTTAACTGCAGTTGCATTAGGATTAAAGGATACATATGCAGCTGGTCACTTCAGACTATTTTTCTCTAAACCTGGTTACAGCTGTGTGCATCTATTAGCCAACTCGATCTTTTTACAGCTCTTGTGTTTACCCCTAAACTGTGAGAAGGATTGGAAGCTATGCTATAGTTTGATGAAATACATGTGAGTAGTACTTCCTTCTGCTGTGGAATGGACTGTCCAGGGAGAAAAAAAACTCTCACTCTGATATTCTTAAGATTTCCTCCTACAGGTGAAGAGTAGTCACCTCAAGATTCATTTTTCAGTGCTTGAGCTAAGTCTAGGTTGGTGAAGAAGGTGAGTACTTGCCTTTCAGCAATTAGTTACTTACTGCAGATAGCATCAGTGTTTCCATAGTTATATAATGCTCCAAATTCTCAACGCTATAAATTAATATTCCTACTTCTGGGAAGGTCTTGCTTAAACCATAAATGACTGAAGGGTTAAGAAACAGGGATCTAAAGAGCTGCAACTTAAAGCAAGAAGACTGGTTTCTATTCAACATGAGGAGCAGCAGAGTATACACAAGGAATCATAGTATACACGTACCTCAACTGCTTAAGCCACTGCAGCTATAGCAAGAGATACAGCTGACAAGGTAAGCTCTTAGTGTATCAATAAGTTCAATCTTAGTAATAGGTGTCTTCAAATGAAGTATAGGTAGCAAATAAAGTTGCTACATGGGAGATATCCAGGTTAAAGGTAAGCCCTGATGAGGCTGCCAGAAGATTGTGAGATTGTGTTATGCATATGTAATCTTCAGCCTATCCTTGCAGATGGCAGAGAATGGGGAATGGTTCATACATCAGATAGATAGATAGTTGTATTCCTGTTCAGAGGAACCTTAACAGACAGGAGAAATAGGAAATGTGGAGACTTATGAAGGTGAACAAAGAGAAGCGCAGGGCCCTGCAACTGGAAAGGAATAGCCTGGTGCACCAGTACATGCTGGGTGCTGACTGCCTGGAAAGCAGCTTTGCAGGAAAGGACTTGCGGGTCATAGTGAAGAAAAAGTTGTACTTGAGCCAGTAATGTGCCCCTGCAGCAAACCAGCCAAGAGTATCTGGGCTGCATTAGCAAATGCATCACCAGTAGCTGGAGGGAGACCATTCTTCCCCTCTATTCAGCATTGGTCAGGCATTCAGAGCACAGTGTTCAGTTTGGGGCTTCCTAGTACAAAAAAGGCACGGACTTACTGGAGCAAGTCCAGTGAAACGCTGCTGTGATTTTGAAAGGACCAGAGCACTTGACATTTGAGGAAAGGCTGAAAATTCTGGGATTGTTCAGCCTCAGGATGAGGAGGTTTGCATGGCTCTTATCATTATGTATAAATACTTGATGGGAGGCAGTGAAGAAGGGGAAGCCAGACTCTCCGCAGAGGCATCCAGTGCGAGGAGCAGCAGTGGTAGCCCATTGATATACATCAGATTCTACCTGAGGATAAGAAAAAAACCCCCACCTTACTGTGAGAGCTGTTAAGCACCAGACCAGGTTACCCAGGGAGGCTGTGGAATTCTCATCCTTGGAGGTATTAAAAAACTGGCAGGATACTTTTCTGAGCTACCTGCTCTTGTTGATCTTGCTCTGAGCGGGGAAGCCCCCTCCAGTTTCAGCTGGTAGGAGCTGCTGAATCAGCTGGCCTGATTGAGAAGAGGCTGCTCGGTTTCACATCCTCAGGTACAGCCAGTAGCAAGCCTCAGCATGCATTCCCGACAGGCACTCATGCACACAAAATATGCTTGTATATAATATGTGCACACATCCTGTACATGAAGGGTCTGAGACAGCACACAGCAGTCATCCAGCACAGCACAAATAGGCTGATCCTATTCCCTTCTCTGGCTGATCATGATGAAAGTGTTGGTGGGAAATATACCCATATATATTTAGGATCCCTCTAGTGTCTAAGACCAGCTACCCAGTAGCTGCCTCCACAATCTAGAGCCTGAGTTGGTCTCCTCAGTTGCTTGATACCAGGACACATGGGTCCTTCAAGGCCTGCAGTCCCAGCCCAGTGGTGGACACTTAGACCCCTCATGTGCATGCACAGACACCCACACAAGGCAGCCCCTCCACTGATTAGCCCTAGACATTGGCTCTACCCAGCAGCTGACTCCAGGACTCCCTGGTCTCCCAGTCACCTCACACACAGATGCAAACTGTTCTCGGGTAGCTGGTCCAGTAGCTGACTTCCAGACCCAAGAGTGGCTGGCTTGGATGTCCTGGGAGCTCTAGCAGCTGACTCTCAGACTGGTCTTTCCAGCATCTGGCTAGACCTGCAGCCATGCCAACTCATGGCTCTTGAAGCTCTTACCCTACTTGCTCACCAGATACCGACTTGATTTTTGCTAGTGATTATGCATGGATATACACACCTACACAATATGCATGCACTCAGGTACTTCCAGTTGGTACTTAGATCTGAAGTACTGCACTGAACAGAGTCCCTTCACACAGGAAATGAAAAAAAAAATAGCAATAGTTTAGTAAGGAGACGGGACAGACTGCACTGATGACACGCCGAGCACGGCCAGGTAAGTGTACTGTGTCTTTTCCTGCCTTTGATCCTGCCCCTACACATCCCATAACAAGTGGTGTACAGTCCTCAAATGCTCTTCCTCTGCACCCCATGCCCCTCAGCAGGACTCCCCTTAATCTGCAGCGATCCTTTCCCATTGAAATGGCTGGAGGGATTTTATACCCTGACAACAGGGCTGTAACCCTCTCATAGCTCTGGGAGGAGCTCGGTTAGAGTGCTTCTCTTCCCTGTCCTTTGTTTCTCTCCTCTACGCTCCTTCATGTTTGACAGCATGAGCTTTTAATCACATAATCTAGAAACAATCAGTCAAAACAATGCCTAAAAACCAGTAAGAACTCAGATAAGAAAAGAAAAAGAAAGCAAATGTACATTTTTTTTCTTCTTTCCTGATCTTATAGCAAACCTCAAAGCATTTACTGGATCAATTTGCAAGGAGTCATTAAAGATTTCCCCAAAACTGGCAAGAGAACAAGAGCAAGCTTCGTGTCTTTGAAGTGTAGAAGCGTTGATGCTTACCACAAAGAGGAGTTTCACCTGCAGTGACCAAGACAGTACATGCTTAAACCATAAACATCAAGCACATTTCTGAGTAGCAACAGTTAAAGCAAAGCAAGCAAACCATCTTTATTCCAGTCTGACGCCGAGTGGATAGTAATAACTTGCCTCCCAGTGACACCATCAAGCAGATTACAGCCTTGCTGTACTGAAACGCAGTCTTCCACTGCTTTAAATGAGAGCTGCTCTTCAGGCACAGAAAGCAGGAAACTAAACAGTTTGAAAAGGAGACCAAGAGGACAAGAGAGAAAAGCCATTTTCAGCCATCTTAATTTCTCATCCTCTCTGGAGGCCAGGTGGAGTAGCAACTACACATACATTCTCTACTGCTCAAGACAGTGAATCTCATGGGTAGTTGAAAAATACAGCAGACACATGCTCATGGAAAAAAACCCACGTTTTATTGAATGCAAACAGTGGTCAGACAGTGCAGATATTCAAAAGGTTTGAGAGTTTCTAGTCCAGGAAATGGGGCTCAGTGCAGTAACACCTACATTGCAAATACACTGCAGCTTTCACTGACAGCAGTGAAAGAATCCGTGCTGGAACTGGGAGACGTTCCACAGTCTGCCGAATTGTCATCCATGCACTAAGATGCTTTCTCACCATGTGTTTCCTGCCCTTATGACCACCTTTATTTGTAAACATGCTTTCTTTGGACTGCTTTGCTACTCTGGTGTCCAGCCTGGCTGTCCAGAAACCACACTGGGAAACGATTCATTTTGGCGAGGGAAATATATTAAAAAAAAAAAAGTTTTCAAATTCAGGAGCCAAGTAGGATTCCAAACATTGCCAGTTTAATCTGGCTAAGGAAAAAAGGTAACAAGACAGATAGCCAGTAAAATCTATTAGAGATAGAAATATTATAGTAGGTTAGCTTTTCCCAGCAACAATAACAAACATTCCCAATATGTTCAGCCTCCACACTCAGATCCAGGAGTGAGAGAAGGGGCAGGGGAAGACATCTTGATAATGAGGTGGCACAAGAGAAAAAAAATAAAGACAACAGTGGTGCTGAGATGGAGGCTTCCACCTTCTAAGGTCAAATAATTGTTTCTGGTTTCATGGAACAGATGAATACTCAGCCCTTCCCAGCACCTGCCACCAAATCATTCTTGCTACTTCCACCAGGCAGTAGTGGAGGTTTGGTCTTTCTCGTCCAGAGTCTTGAGAGAACAGAGACTGTGCATTCACCTTGATCATAGCCCCCAGCCTGGAGTACCCTGTGGCCAGGAAGTGGTGACAGGTGAAGAGGTTCTTTCTTGGTGGGTGTGCAGAGTGAAGTCTAGTAGCAGTGAATCCTACATGAGTAAAGAACTGCGCTGGCACTGTCTCCATTGGTAGCTATCTGCCTTGTCAGGCAGAGGGACAGGACAACAGTGGGGAGGGGAAGAGTACTGAGTGCAGGGGTCTCAGGGTATGCCCACTCCAAGCTCCTCAGCGTGCTGTTTTGGCACGAACAGTATGACATCTCATGCACAGCACGTGCCCGTCCAGCGGAAAGCACCCATTCTCATCTGCTTCAATGGACAACGGCTTCCCACAGTCCTAAATAAGGAAACGAAAGAGGGAGGAAGCTCAATGACAGCCAATATCAGGGTCAATGTACTCAAGGATGTAAGAAATGCCCTACTGGGTCAGGATAATCACTCACAGCCCACTACTCCATCTCTGATGGTGCTAACTGGAGATACTATTTTCAAGGAAGAGCGTGATCCCAGCATGTTCACCCAAGTATACACAGCTGCTGTATGAGGGATGTTAGAGACTACAGCCCTCCATAGTCCTTGTTCATTGACCTGTGGTCTGTGAATGTCTAATATTTTTCTGAACTTGCTTCAAAATTGCTCTAAATTAATTCAAAACAACCTCAGTGTTTGGCCAGGACAGACAACAAAGTTGTCCAGTTGCTGGTGATGGGAATGCCAAGGATGGGAGGAGCAGGACACCAGGCTTACCTCACATTTGTAACATTTCATGTGGAAATTTTTCTCCAATGCTACCACACGCACTGTCTCATCCTTTCCAGGCTCTGGCATGATGGGCTCACTACAGACTGAGCAGCGTGGAGCATACTTCCTGCAACACACAAAAATATGGAGGAGACCATGACCACTGTGGCATTCAATGCAGGTTTCTCACTGCCCTACAATAGTATTAGCAGCAGAGGAACACTAAATCACAAAGAAGTTTAGGTGGGAAAAGACCTTGATTGCTACAAGGTACATTGCTGACTCATTTTAAACTTCAGGTCCAATAGATCAGAGGGGCAACCCAATACCTTACTGCAGTAAAATTAAACAGGTATAAACGAATCAGGCTTCTTTTAGACACCACATACACGTGCTCTATCCATACCTGTGGTAGTCATCCACACAGTGAGGCTGATTGGCCTGGTCCACAATAAAAGAAGTGCCTTCAAGAGGGGTACGGCACATCACGCAGGTGAAGCACTGGGGATGGTATGAGTTACCAGTGGCCTTCAGCATCCGGTCTGTGATGGTCTGTTTGCAGACACTGCACTTCTCCAAGGTCGCCTGGGCACAAAGGAAACAAGCAAGACACATTAATCCTGTCTCCAACATTCAACAAGGCTACCCCACAGATGGTCAGGTTGGAAGGAGGACGGGAAAGCGTGAGAGTAACGACAGCAAGCTCAGCTCTCTCCAGCAGCTTTCATCTCAGTGACTCACAGCATAGCAGTCCTCACAGAAAGGCTTCTCATCCACATTGTAGAACTGTTGTCCCTGCAGCTGCTTCTCACATTTGAAGCAGGTAAAACATTCCATATGGAAAAGGGAGTCCAGGGCTCTCACAGCTGGCTGAGTTCGTGATAGGGGCTTCCGGCAGAAGCCGCAGAGCTCTGTCAATGGAAGAAAGGGATTAGAAGAGAGGAAAACCCACCACAGTCTTAGTCCTACTGCTGTCCACTGAGGAAACGCACCAGAAGTAGTGGCCTCTGCTGAAGGTGGATGCTCCATATCCTTCATTAGCTTCTGGGTCAACATCTCCAGCTCTTCTACCTCCTTCATGGTTAGACAGGAATTTCCCCTTGGTGGATTTGCACTGGTGCCTGTGGGTCTATGCTGCAGGAAGAGGAACACAAGAGGAGATCGAAGCTATTGCGAGGGAAGAAAATTATGACATAATTGCCATCACGGAAACGTGGTGTGATGGTTCACACACCTGGAGTGCTGCCATGGACGGCTACAAACTCTTCAGGAGGGACAGGGTAGGAAAGAGAGGCGGAGGAGTTGCTCTCTATATTAGAGAATGCTTTGATTGAATAGAAGTCAATAACACTAATGATAGGGTTGAGTGCTTGTGGGTTAAAAATCAGTGGAATATACACTAAGCCAGATATAGTGTTGGGAGTCTGTTATCGGCTGCCCAGTCAGGACGAAGAGACTGATGAGCATTTTTACAAAAAACTGGGAGAAGTCTGATGATCACTAGCCCTTGTTCTTGTGGGGGATTTCAACCTTCCAGATGTCTGCTGGAAGTATAACGCAGCAGAAAGGAAGCAGTCTAGGAGGTCCATTGAGTGTATGGAAGACAACTCCCTAACACAACTGGTGAGTGAACCGACTAGAGAAGGTGCCCCACAGGATCTGCTGTTTGTGAACAGAGAAGGCCTTGTGGGAGAGGTGACTGTTGGAGGACACCTGGGGCACAGTAATCACAGGGTGGTAGAATTCTCAGTTCTTGGAGGAGTAAGGAGGGAGGTCAGCAGATCTGCCACCTTGGACCTCCAGAGAGCAGACTTTGAACTGTTTAGAAGGCTGCTTGATAAAGTTCATTGGGAGGCAGCTCTCAATGACAAAGGAGCACAAGAGGGCTGGATGGTGCAAGAGCAGGACATCCCCGAGTGCCATAAAATGAGTTGGCAGGGAAGAAAACCAGCTTGGCTGAGTAGAGAGTTTTGTATTGATCTCAGGAAGAAGAGGAAAGTTTATGAGCTTTGGAAGAGGGGGCAGGCATCCTAGGAGGACTACAAGGCTCTGCAGAGAGATCTGGACAGACTGGATCAATGGGCTGAAAACAACGGATGAGGTTCAACAAGACCAAGTGCTGAGTCCTCCACTTGGGACACAACAACCCCATGCAGTGTTACAGACTTGGGGAAGACTGGCTGGAGAGCTGCCTGGAGGAGAAGGACCTGGAGATATTGATTGACAACTGGCTGAATATGAGCCAGCAGTGTGCCCAGGTGGCCAAGAACATCAATGGCATCTTGGCCTGTATCAGAACAGCGTGGCCAGCAGGACAAAGGAGGTTATTGTGTCCCTGTACTCTGCCCTGGTGAGGCCACACCTTGAGTCCTGTGTTCAGTTCTGGGCCCCTCAGTACAAGAAGGACACTGAGGTGTTGGAGAGCATCCAGAGAAGGGCGACAAGGCTGGTGAGGGGACTGGAGAACAAGTCCTACGAGGAGAGGCTGAGGGAACTGGGGTTGTTTAGCTTGGAGAAGAAGAGGCTGAGGGGAGACCTCATCACTGTCTACAACTGCCTGAAAGGAGGCTGTGCTGAGGTGGCTGCTGGTCTCTTCTCAGAAGTGACAAGTGATAGGATGAGAGGAAATGGCCACAAGTTGTGCCAAGGGAGATTTAGACTGGACATCAGGAAAAATTTCTTCACTGAAAGCGTGGTCAGCCACTGGCGGAGCTGCCCAGGGAGGTGGCTGAGTTGCCATCCCCGGAGGTGTTTGAAAGGCAGGTAGATGAGTTTCTTAGGGATATGGTTTAGGAAGAGGACAGGTACAGTTGGACTTGATGATACCAGAGGTCTTTTTCAACCTTACAATTCTATGATTCAAGGCCCAAGGACACATATAGACAGTCTTCCTCCCATCCTATCCCTAATAAACCTACTTGTCTTATCTTTACTTCTCCTCTCTGTCTCTCTCTAGGCAACAACTTGTGCTTACCTCTTTCTATCTTTACACGAAGTCACTCCCTCAACCACTGTCTCTAGCTACATCTCTCAGATGCATAACAGCTTCCCCTAGCCTGGGACAGACTCTCCCTCCTCATCCTCCAACTTCACTCCGCGTGATGCAGTGTCTGACCAAACACACTGGTCCCATGACTTTATCACTCACCGTGTCTTTTGCAGCAGCAGGTTGTTCTGTGGGACGTGGCTTCTCCTGCACCTGGGGTCTTTCCTTCTGCTGGGCATAGGTGAAATTGGGAGGCTGTGGCCGAGAGGAGGGACCTGAAGGAGAAGGGGCTGTGAACTGGGTCTGAAGGGAGGTAGGATATCTTGTAGAGTTTGAACTGGCATCTGATTTGGACCCAAACTTTGGAGAACCACCAACAGGGGCTGGGCTGAATTTAGGGGTAGGCTGAGCAGGAGGGAGAGAAGGAGGTGGAGGGACTGGTGCTACAGGCTCCTTGCGTTGCTGTGGGGCTGCCCATGGGGTTGGGGCAGGGTTTAAATCCACTCCAGGGGGCTTGAAAGGTAGGTTTCCACTTGGCTTTGGAGTGAATCTGGAAGGAAAGGTATGAGGAGTATCTCTGGATGCAGACTGTATTTCCATATAGGCTTTTGGGGCCAATGGTTTCTCCAGAGAATCTGTGGATCCCAGAGAGCTCTGTAAAGGCAAGCAGACGAGAGAAACAGGCAGTTACCAGCAAGATAGAAGAGAACATACACTGTCTATAGTGGTAAGTCCACAGCTATCCCAGACCCACAATGTTAAGAGTTGCCAGACTGTTACCTATTTAGTAGCCCTGACAAGTTGCATTTTCTATGTTTTCTGGTCCTTCACATACACTTTTGCACTATGGTTTATCCAGACATTTTAATCTCCAGTAGCATCCTTCTCACTACTTCCTTTCAGCAAACCAGTCATCTCTTCCTCCATCTGTGACATTCTGTAAAGCTCACTTGGGATCTGAAGGGGTCATTCTTCTCCATGCTATCCAACATTATGGACAGTGAGTCACTCTCAAGATCAATGCTGCTCATCTTGCAACACAACTACACTATCATCCATAAGCAAAGAGGGAGCAGAACATGTTAGAGGAACAGCCAGACAACTGGGTGTATCTCCTTACAATAGCGGATTTTGACACTTTGGACCGTGGTACAGGTCTACTCCTTCCTTTGAGTGTATAGCAAGTTGGTGAGGATGAACAAGGCACATTCTCCAAGGTCTAGGAAAACTCAGACAGATTTAGGTGGGAACAGACATCTGGAGGTCTCTAGTCCAACACCCTGCTCACAGCAGGGCTATCTTCCAAACTAGACCAGGTTGCTCAGGGGCTTGTCCAGGTTATTCCCTAGGCTCTATGGGAACACTCTCTGGCCATTGTTGAGCCACTCTTGGAGGGGAACAGCTTTTTCTTCTGTCCAACAGGAATTTCCTTTGTCGCAAGTTATGTCCATTGTCTCTTGTTCTCTTGTTGTGCCCCTTTAAGAAGGATCTGTCTTCTCTCCAGCCCTCCTTTACATATTGTAGACCTCAGTTAGACGCCTACCTTGGCCTCCTCTTCTGCAGGCTGAACAAACCCAGCTCTCGCATCACGTTCTCCAACCTCCAATGCCTGCTTATGATCCATTGCTGATTGCATCTAGTTTAGCACTCCTCTAGGGTTATTATACTGAGAAACTCAACTGGCAACAGTTCACCAAGATGCAGCCTCACTAGCACCAAAGAGAGGAATAATCACTGTCATTGTCCTGCTGACTACACTCTCACAAACGCAGTCCAGCATATGGTTGACCTTTATTGCTGGCTCACATTCAACTCGCTGTCGGAACCTCAGGTCCTTCCATCTGCACAGCTGTGGTCCCACCAGCTGACCCTAATCTATGCTGGTCCATAAGGTGATAGCATTTTCTGCTTTCCCAGAACTCGGAGCTCCCTGCTGCTGTATTCAGAGAGTAGTGAGAAGTTGCCCCAACTCACAGAGCATCACAAGAAACTATACTTCTCTTGACCTTACTCACCTGTGGGACACATTCTTTGCTCACAGGCTCTTCATCAAACATCAGCGGAGGAGGAGGAGGTGGAGGAGAAGGGAAGTCATCTGGTGCTGGTGGAAAAGGCTCTTCAAAGGGGGGTGGTGGTGGTGGGAAAGCACAGTTTGAAGAGAAGCTTGCATCCTCACCAGGTGGGGGAGGAGGTGGCAGCGGCAGCTCTATGGGGAAGAATGAGAATAAAACCAAATTTGAACTGTTTCTTACTCTTATCCAGTGCAAGCCCCAGGAGAGGTCTTGAAAGTATAAGTATGTAGTTCCCCAGTACCCAGGGGACCCCAGCACCAATCAAGGACAACTGTCCAAAGCTATTTGCCATCATATAAACTTTCCTCAGTAGCTACTGCAGTTAATCACTGGGAATAGTGATTGTTTAATTGGGAAACATCTTATTATGCCCTGTCCCACTCCTCCTCTCAGCCTTTGGTCCCTGGCATATGCTCCTCTTGCCAGTAACTGATTCAGATCGCTGAACAGAGAGAGCAGTATTGGAAGGAATGCCAGCAGACAAGCCAGGACCCTGAAAAGCCTGTGTTATTACAGGAAAGTAAGCTGGCATCTCACAGCTGGCTAGTAAGCACTACAAGAAACAAGTGGGCGAAAAAAACCCAAGTTGGACTAACTTGCCCATATGCACATGAGGAATCTTTTAAAGTGCTTTATTTTTGAGAGATGAAACCAGCTTTCTTTTTGGAGACTAAAATGGCTCTATACTCGATAAAGATTAGGACATAAGAAATTTTCCAGAACCCTTTTAAGCAGGCTGAAAGCACCAGAGTGCCTCAGCCTCCTACAATAAAACGCCATTGCTTCCACTTATTCATATTTACTGAAGATGTGGAACAGGCAAACCCAGACATTTTCTACCACAACAGAGACAAATAAATGTGAATCTGCTTCCCTTTACCGTGTGTGGGAGAAGCTGTTCTGTTATCATCCAAGCAGCAAAGAACGCTGAGGAGAAGAAGGCATAATTTCCACACCCATTCTTCTGGACATCCACCTCTCTTTCTAACAAGCCCAACCACCAGCAGGGTGAAAGACCATGTTTGTTACTTCTGCTACTCCATGTGCAACTTTTAACAGCAGTTATCTAATAGTCTCATCTGTATATCCTGCTGTTGTCAACAGACTTAAGTTACAAATGAGAAGTCCTTATAAAGGGAAATGATACTGCCCTTTCAGAAAATATAAGTTGAAATCTTATTAGCCAGTGGAAGGCATAAACGGCATTGGTATGCGGCATCTCTTCCAAGCCTTCCTGTGCCACTGAAATTCTACCTGGGGAGGAAGTAGGCTGTATTTTTCCTTTGGAACTATAGTTCAGGATCAGGTTTGTATATCCTTGTGTTTTGGTTTATTGAAATGACAAAGAATATTGCAGAAACAAAGCTGTGATCCGCTGTCACATTGTTTCAAATGCACTAAAAGTCTATTTTATGAATTATTCATATAGTTCCTTACAAAGTTACTATACTTGATTTATAGAACAATCAATACTAACTATAACATTCCTACAGCAGTACTAATTTAGCCATCCTGTCATTTAAGACAAAGAGATCAATTGCTATGGCTTTATGTTATACTACTATTTGTTTGAGGAGTGTATTAAGAAAGGGATAGAAGGCTAGAAAGAAAGAGGTGATTCAGAAAAGGATCAAATCAGATACATTTCTCTCATTATTGAGTTTTGGTGGTTCATCTGTACTTCAGATGTCTTAATTGCAGCCCTTTTGCCATGGTAACACAGCCAACTTACGCCAAACGGTTCTTTTGCTAATCTTTCTGTCAAGCTATAATAAGCTTTATAAGGAAGGGAGAAATGGAACAGACAACACCAAGTCCTCCACTCACACTGTATACTGAAAAATAAATTCTAACATCTGTCTACTTTTGTATTTCCGGTAATGTACTTTTGTCAGTTTTGAGGCCTTCCAACAGACACATCCCTAATCCACACAACTACAGCAGAATGTCATAAAGCCTAAGACGGGACCTTGGATTGCAGACACAAGATTTCAGCCAACAACATATGAGAAAAAGGTCAGAGTTAGCTGTTACAATTCTAGGAGGAAAAAGCACCAACATGCTGAGGCCCTTGTAACTTGAAAAAATGAAAAAAATACGGCTTAATAACTTGTCTCCTCTGAGCACAGGACCAGGCCTCAGGTCAGCTGCCCACTAACTTATAACTTAGAAAACATCAGTGTTGCACAGTCTATGCTAGAGAGTGAAATGAAAGAAATTTAAAACAGCAGTTAACATTATCTGAACAAGTGTGTCCTGTCAAAGGTGCAGCCTGATGCAGTCTTGGAGTAATATGCAGCATCAAGCATTAGCAAGAGGACCCCAGGGAGATTTCTGGTGGTCCCATGCAGATCAATTCCAACTAGGGAGCCACACAACCATGAACCTTCTGGTTCTTAGAAGACAGAAACCCAAACAACCAACAAAAAAAGAAACAAAAAACAACCCACCACCACAGCAAAATAAAAATAAAAAAGAAAACCACGCTAAAGCAAGAAGTTGCTCTACACAGGAAAACACACCCAACCCAAAACACTATGAAAAAGTCTAAAACTCTACAAGCCATGCAAACTTTAAGTCTCACTTCCTGTTTACGACAGCTTCCACCATTTTTTCATGCAATTATTTCTTCCACCCTATCTCCAGCAGCAAAGATGGCAACTGCAGAGATCTGCAGAGAACTGCAGAAGGATGTCTAGAGCCAGAGGCAATCAACTTGAGCCGCTAAGAATCAACAAGGAGGAGAATAATACCATCACCAATCAGGGTCAACTTCCCTGCAACACGTTTGCTCTGGGACATGCTGGCCAGAAACTGACTACAGTTACACAGTTACGCACTAGGGGAATACTATGAAAAATCCATTACATTCCATCAGTGCAACAAAGGACTGCCTTCCTAATCTCATTCCTAATGGAGACACTACGTACTCTGAGATCCTTCTACAGTAGTTTTATCTCATTCTGGAATGTGCCAGGCTCTACAGCAAGAGTATCACTTACGCCAGTTACGCTCCTGTTCTCATGTTTAGCCCAGTTACAGACCTCACACCCTGAGAATTCTGAAATGCATATTACATCTGTTCTGCCAGCCCTCACCTACCTTCTGCCAGCAGGGACACAGATGCTGATGGAATCTCCCCCACCTTCCCTATCTGAGCACGCTGGGTGCCAGCTCCAGGAGGCGGGGGCACTGATGACTCTGACACACCCCCAGCCTTGAAGGGGTTCACCTTGGGTTTAGGGGCGACCACAGGTGCAAACTTCTTCTGTGGGTTGTAGAAGGAAGGGGTAGAAATGTTGATATTGACTGTAGATGTCATGCGGGTCCCTGGGGAACCTGGGGAGGCCATCTTCTCAGCACCTGGCAGGACAGAAGAGGGAGGAAAACTACATGAAGTCAGCCTTGGGACAGAGTGGAAAGAGGAACATTTGAAACAGAGAGATACAAGAGTTTAAGTCCAGCCAGAGGCTGAGGAGCCAGAGCAGAGCATAGCGCATTTCCAGGTTCAGCACAGGAAAAAGGAGGAACAAAACCTGCAAACAGCTCAGATGAGCCAGCATGCTTCACCATCTCAACCCAGTATGGCACTAACCACAAAGAGGCTGGCTCTTTGCTACACAAGAACCCTGCATGCATTCAGGCATGCTGGAGAGGACAGCAGCAGGGCACCAGAATGAGTGTTAATCACTGCATGCACTCAGTCTCACATACACTAAGGAGGGTGCCCCCATGGATGCTCTCCCAAACTGGAATCAGCATTTCCTCTCCCCCACTTACTGGATAATGCCAGCTGGCTCATCTTGATCCCAGCCTGTGACAGCCTCAGTAATGCCACTCTTCACCCCCCAAGAATTGCACACCCCCTGCATTTTTCATCCCTCACCTCCAGACCCCTGTACGCCAGAGGAGGGCAGGCAGCTGCGGTAGAGGCAGAACAAGAGGGTGGGTGAGGACCTCCTTAGTGTCACATCCCTGGGCAGAGACCCCCTGCTCTCCTCGATCTCATCTCCGCCTTCTCTCCTTCCTGCCCCTGGCAAGGGTGACACAGATCCTCTCCCCTCCCTCTTTCCTACAACTGACTTAAGCAGTCAGGGAACAGCCCCGCCATCCTGGCTGTCTCAGGAGCCAAAGGTCTCACCACGAGGAAAGCCACAATATCTCTACGATACCCTCAGTCCTGCAGTCCAGGCCAAAAATCTCATCCATGCTAGAAGTCTCCATGAAGCCAGATACTTTGTTTTAAAACCTGGCATGCCTATACTCCTCCTAACATCCCAGCACAATAGCAGTTCTGCCAGCGCAGGGGCTCTGTGCCAGCATTGCAAGCTGGCATTTTCACATCAGTGCCCCTCCACACTGTTGGTCTCTCTCACATGGACAAGAACAGCTGCTGGGACAGACAGGCCTGGTGCCACAAACATCCACCCACTGCCAATTCACTTATGGCTGCTGGGAAGAAAGACTTGCATGCCCAGTTCTAAGTGCTCGTGCAGTTCAGCAAGATATAGCAACCTCAAACAGCTTCTCCAGGTGCTAACGCTACGTTGATGCACTTTTTGTTCCCTTTGTGGAGGGCTGATGAGTTGCACACACCTTGATGAACTCACCTGGGCTTTTCAATAGCAGGAAGAGGCTACAACAGTGAGCAGCAGCCAAAAACCTGGGGTGAGTATCTTCTACATTATCCAGCACGGGAAGTACCAAGGCAGAAGAGTACTTGAGCAAGATCTATCCTCAGTCCCCCAGACTTATGGGGTTAACAGACCTGCAAGTCAGAAGAGATTGATCAACTAACTCCCTATAGTCTACAGCTTCTCACTGAGCTACAGAATCTATTAAAAAAGACTTTCTTTCGAGACTTTTGCTCTGTGCTCCACTATTTCACTATGGTGTAATGAACCACTTGGTAGCAGGTCTACTAGAGCTGAGCAGAACACCACAGTGAAAATGTCACTTTTGATCATGTTCCCTATCGGGGTTAGGTCAACACAGAGACTTGGGGCATCAGCTGCTTCGCAAAAAAGTGCTGGCTTTGCGACCAGAAGCTCCTATCTCCCTTAACCCAAAGCAACCTGTTTCCTGGCATGTTATGTCAAACTTAAGACCCCTTCTGCTCAGATCTGTTTCCATGCAGCAACTGCCCCTACTCATCCTCACTACGCAGACCAAACAGTGTGAGAAAGGCTGGCCTTATGGAAAGTCACCGTCCCAGTGACATTGCCAATATCATCTAAGCCTTAGCAGAAGGCTTATATGAGTCCTGTGGCATTAACTGTTTGTAAAAGTTACTTGGAGAGGAAGTCTCACTCACACCAGCAAATCTAATCTCAAATCCTTCTCATCCTCACATTTTCCCTGATGGGATAGATTTTTCGGTCTGCTCCAACAGCATTTAAAATTACTCAAGCGGAACTATGAAGAAAGATGTCCCCAAAGGACACGGTCAAGATACTTAGTTGCCTCATATGCTGTTTCTCTCCAACAGCGAGCAAGGAGAAGCAGTAGGACAGAACCAAATGACACCTCCACCTCCCTCAGGAGCAGTGTCACCTCCTGGAAGGTCCAACGCTGGGTCTGCCACCTGTTACGCACCCAGACAGCTTTCAGTTATTTGACCCCAAGACACCACTTTCAAAAGCTCAGATCCTTTCCTGGGGTAAGGAAAGGTGGAGGAACCTGAGGAGGCAGAGAGCCAAGTGTTATTTTTCACCTCTGCTGGCAGAAGGCAGTTTGCCTCCAGCCACACAAGTAGCCCAAGTAAAAGCTAGCCCAGCACTCGAGTCTGACGCACTGCATCTGTACTTCCTCTGTTACCAACTTCTTCCCAGCCGAGGGTGGTCGGAAGGAGAACTATAGTAAAAAATACAGATTCTGAAATGAACAGACTAAACAGATTCAGGAGTTATGTTTATTTTCACCCTCTCATACAGGCTAATTCCAGGAAGTTGTGCCAGCCTGGCCCAAAGCAAGAAGGCTTCAAAGAGAGCAAAGTCCTACCAGCTATGTAAGCTGCAAGGCAGAGCCTTACAGCAACCGGGCTGGGGGAGGGGATCGTTCAAAGCTACAAACTTCTCCCGCATATGCTGGGTTTGCTTCCTCTCTGTACGAGGGAAGAAAACGAGGAAAACCACCCAAAAAGCTATGCAAACATATTTAAAACGTTAGTAAGTTCTACGACTTTGCAAGCACTTGCGCCTTCACTTTCTCAGGGCACTCCCAGAGAGACAGAAACTCATAAATTAAACAAATTTCATGCACAAAGAGCCCCAGATAACTCGCTCTCAAGCACATCTGGAGAAAGGGTCCATAGGTGCCTCACTCGTCCGTACGCACACAAAAGAGAGCTTGTCCCGAGCAAACCCAGGCAACACGCCCTCCCTCCTCCCCACTGCTGGAGCTTTACAGGAGCCTTTAGCTGCCTCCATTTCACCAAGAGAAAAAGAAACACAGATTCACACACACGCAAAAAAACCCCTAGGAGCCACGATCGTAAACCGGTCCCAGAGAGACCGAGAGACTTTGTATGGGGCGAGCAACCCTCCCGGGGGTGGCGGCAGGAGTCCCGCATTCCCCAGCACTGGCGCGCACCCCGCCCGCCCCACGCCAGCCCCGGTGCCGCAGACAAAAGCGCGTTCGCTAAGCCCAGAGCAGACACTCACCTCTGGGGAGGGGGAACCACTGCCCCCGGGGCTGGGGCTGGGCTCCTCCGGCTGCACCGGCCCTCCCGCCTGCCTGCACACACTGCAGAAACGAATGGTGGGGGAGCTGCTGAGCCTCAACGCTTCCTACCAACTCGCGAAAAAAGCCTCGCCCAGGCAAAGTTGTTTGACCATAAAAGGCGAGAGGCTGCGTGAACAGCTGAGCTCACTCGCTGGGGAATGTGGCGGTGAGGTAAGGGGGGACGGTGCGCACCGCCGGGGGTTGGGGCTGCCCGGGACAGCGGGCTGGCACCTTGTCTGCACCCTTTCCGCCTTTATGGGCGGGGGTGGGGGTATTTCCTTGGCTGCCCGCAGGCACGAAGAAGAAATGTTTGTTGGGGCTTTCCCCCAGCCCTCCGGCCGCCTTTCCGCGCCCATCCAGTTCCCCGGCTCCGACCAGGCTTGCTGCCTCCACCCTTACCTAGCCCTGATCCTCTCGCCTTCCCTAGTTCTAGAGCTGTCCCAAGTCTGTGAGTTCGCCTCCAATCGCTGAGTTGGACTTCTAGGAAGAGGTTTCGCGGCGCTAGTGAGTCAGGGTCCTTGCTGGCCTCTTCCTCGCCCGACCCAGCTGCGAGAGCATCTGACTCACGCTCCCCCCCGACACCCTCTCCTAGAAATTAAAGCAAACATCAGATGACTCCGCCGTGCAGAAAAGCGGCTTGTTCTGCTTGTACCGGCTGCAAGGCAAAGACTAAACTGCTCTACAGCAAACACTAGCCACTTGAATAGCTTTGTTGGGTTGCCTGTGCTGCACATCAGCTTTATTGTTATCCTAGCGCTGCCTGGGGGTTCAGTCCTGCTCTAAACCAGGCACAACAGGGCACAACCCCAGCTTTTCTTTTTCTCCTTGCTTCTAAGCCTCTCAGGGAGGAAGGATACCAACAAAGACAGAATTCTTGTGCTTTGCACAATCACTGTACTTTGTCTTTGGAGATTAGCCTTAATATTGGGGTTAATACTCTGACTGATACAAATTCTGTGGAGAATTGGTATATTTGGTAATGCTCAGGAGATCTGGAGCCTGTCTGCTTCTAAGATGTACCTATAAATGTAGCTACCTTTCAGTGCTGGTGATTTACTCACAAATGGGTGAGTAAGCCACAAACCACACCAGTTAGACTCCCAGTGTACACTAGTTGCTAAATGCTCACATTAGAGAGCTATGCAAAGAGGTTCATCAAGGCTTAAGAAACCCACTGTAACCAAATCTTTAATTTTACAAGCCAGGTTTGTACAAGAGGTAATAATGTCTTATTTAAGCAGCTGGGAAGCAGTTGGAAAAATTAAGCCCTTTGTGAGGTTTTTTTTTTGTTTTATATACTGTATGAAAATGTCACCCATAGCAATGCGTAGCATTGAGCATCTCCCTCCCTACATAGCTGCAACCATTGAACTATTGATCTATAGCCGTGAATTGCTTAGGGATATATAGGGTATGTCTTATATGGGTACTAAATAATTCTGATGTTACTGCTGCTTTTGTAGGCATGGCATCAGCCCCCATTATCTCCTATGATTAATGCATAAAGTAATTATATAGGGTAAGGAAGGTATCTCTGTGCTGGGTATTCTAACACTGTTGCTTTTCTAGGGCTGACATTCTTTTTCTCTCTTGTTGTGGTAAAGATGTCAGTGCAGAGCTACAAAGATTTCATTGTGGAATCACTAACCAAATTCTGGAACATCACAGCACACCTTACACTATTAGTCCGGCCTCAGAGTACTCTGCCACTGTTCCATAAACTAACCCTGAATCTGGAGAAAACAAGCAATGTCTCAGAGATTAAAAATATGCTGAGAAATACGAAAAAAATCTGTGCTCTCGTGTTTTCATATCACATCCCCATAAATTCAGATGCTTGTGTGTTTGACTGTCTCAGCAACGTGGTGATGTTAAAAGCTCGTGAAGGCAGATCAAGCAAAGCCGACAACTTTCCTTCGATCAGTTCTATGCATGGAAGAGGAGACGTTTTTCTGCTGCAAACTTAAACTAGTGTCTTGAGATGTACACAGCCATAGTCAATCTCATTATTTGAAGAAAAATACTAGTCCTGAATAAGCATTTAGTTAGCTAGGTACAGAGATGGATTGGCAGGTATACCCAGTTTGTTGTGCCAGACCTTGTCATTTCTGGAATTAGCAGCAGTCCTTTGAATAAATCATCTCGGCTGTCTCATGCCATGGAAAAAGTTATCTAGTATTTTGGAGTATATTGTGGTGTGAATGTTATTCTGCACCATGGGTGTAATGACTGCCCACTACAAAGCAGATGCTGGAGGGATTTAGAATATGCAGTTCTAGCTGGATGCTTTTTTCAGATGAGTGACAGGAAGAAAGCCCCAGTACTGGCTGTCACATCAAAGCTTAGAAATGTGCAAGAGTTCAAGGAACCCACCTCAGAGAGACAAAGTTTTCATGGAGAGAGATATAGAGAATTTTTGCTGGTAATTCAGCCATGTAATGCAATGAGTAAATAAAGAATAATGCCATACAGAAGTGATGTGGCAAATTCATGTACTGCACTGAGATGAGGAGATGCTAGCAGTGGTTAGGTGCCTATAAAATGAATATAAAAATAGATGTAAGAGAAGAAAAAATGTCCTTGAATGCAAAAGGAAGGATTATTTCCAAGAACACTAACATGGAATTAAACTTTGTGGGCAGGTAATCTTGCCTAAATTCAAGAAGGAATCTTTGTGTTAACAATAGGTTTAAGGAAAGCAATGTGGATGCTGGACAGCTTTAGTTGCGTTAATAATGTAAAATATCCACATTTTTATAATTTCCATCATATCAATAGATCAATTAGTGGTATTTTATCTCAGCATGAGTTAATAATTAGGGATGCCATATAGGAGTCCATGTCTTTCCTAATCAATGAAAAGTTCTGACTCATACCTGTGTTGCATCTCTGATGCTTTAGTCATATAACTTCTGTTTAGTCTAACCACTTTTTATTGATTAATGCTAACCTGCTGCTGCTTTCCCTGTGCTGTATTAAACGCTTTATCTGGGCCTACTAGAAAAGTTGGGAATATACAGTACGTCCACTTTGGTCTCCAAGGCCAAGAGGTACAAGATGAGGTTAGGCCCACACTGTCTAGAGCAGAGCCACCTGCAGCAAATTGTCTGCATCTGTACAGACCAATAAATGTAATGCACCCTGGTAAGAGTTCCTCTAGGAACTGTTGTGCTCCCACTGCACAGCTCTCCCTAGGTGTGCTCCTTGCTCCCTCCCTCATGCAGGGTGTTCTCCATGTGAAAGGCTGTATCTGGCATAAGATGACACCTGCCATGGCTGCTGCTCTCACTCTTTGTGGAGGCCATGATATAGTAGAGCTGTCTTTCTCTTGGCCAAATGGCAGTTCCAAGTTGGAGTGCTCAGTGCCATTGTGGGATGTGTGTTTACAGCTGGGTGCCAAACACAGAGAGCTGTGCTGGGGACAGCAGAGCCTCCAGTCCTTTTGAGCCTGGTCATCCTCCTGCATCTGTGCAACTGGCATGCAGTCAGGAATGCTATTTGCAAAGGTCATGAATTCTGTAGAAGTCCCTGAACAACCAACTACACAGGATGAGGTAACTAGTGTCTCTGCTGCTCAAAACTGAGTCTGAAGTGCACAACACACTTTGGAAATGTCCCTTCCTGAGAAGGGGAGCTGTTTAGCACCTACAAAGAGCCTCCATGATCTTTGACAAGTGTCACTGCAGGTCTTCAAATCCCACAACGAAAGTATTGCATAGTACCCACATGCATATGTACATACTTCAAAAGGCCATTCTAGAACCACAGGAATATAATTGATTACCCTGATGACTAAAACACTTGGACAGGCTGTAAGCTTCCCAAGGTGTGCTCCTCACAAGAAAAAACAACCCCAAACCAAATAAACCCTTGCTGTGGCAGGAAATACCTTTTAGTGAGGCAAATCAGCCCTATGCAAATAAGAGGGAGCAAAGTATCTCTCCGGTATGATCGTGGTCATGCAGGCCATCAGAGTGGCCAGGCAGCCAAGGAGAGCAGGAGTCTGGGGTGGTATCTGTCCAGGGAAGCAGCTCCATTTCCAGCAACACTGACAGGTCTTTCCTAGACAAAGCCATGGCAAGGGTTCCTGGGCAGAAGATGCAGCTCCCAGATGAGTTATCACTGCTGTTTCCTCGTCTGTTGCCACCAATATTTCCTAATGAGCTGCTGCCTCTGTCCACGTCTTGGCAGAGTGATAGGCCTGCAACTCCACAGCTCCTGGGGCTTGCTTACTGGCAAGCTTCCTCCCCTGCACGCTGCTCTCCCACACCTCCTGCTCACTGCTGCTGGTCTCTGTGCTGAAGGGATGAAGAGGGCAAGCAGATTGTCCCAGCAGATATGTCTTACCCCAGGGGAGTATGAGCTGCTTCTGCAAGTCTGGAAAACAACAAGCAGTCAGCCAAGAGCTGGAGAAGGCAGTGGGATGCAGCTGAAGCACAGACGGGTGACTGGGGCATGCCCATGTACGTGGCTAAGTATGGATGGCTGCCAAAGCTCATTCTACTTCGGAAGCAGCCATTTCCACATGCCAAGGTACCTTTGCCATTTCCTCAACTGTATGCCCCACCCCTTGCCACCAGCAAGAAAAGGAGTGACATATTTGGCTGTTCTGTGGCTAATATTGCTTGTCAGAACTGACTGTCAAATAAACAGATCTGTCAGCATGCTAACTAAAGAGTTCCTGTGGGTGGTGCAAACCTCTTTCATCCTTGAGTGCCATGCTTTTGTGGTAAAGGTCTCCTTTCTTCACTTCACTATGTATAGTCTTGTAAGCAAGGCACAAACAAACCATGCTCCTTCCTGCAAAGAAGTGTAAACCAATAGATGTGTGTACTCAGTGGAGCTTGCTGCATCCTGGGGGGGGTTGGCAGAAAGTTCCAGGAATAATTTCAGTGTGTAGATGTGTTGGGGGGAGGGTGCTGCGTCCTTGGAAAAGGGTTCTTCCCTCATATCCTCCCTGTGAAAAAGTGGAGAGGCAAAAAGCATATTCCCTTGGTCTCACACTGTGCCTCCTCCTATGTCATATAATAGGACAAGTTCTGTAATGGCTTCCCAGAGAAGCATCTGGTGCACCTGGTCAATACTAGAGGGACACAAATGCTGAACTACAGTCTCAGTAACATTAACCTGGCACAGGATCCTGGTCACTCCAGTCCCCATGTGGTCCTCTTCTATCCCAGTGCTATTAACTTCTTGGATAAGAAACAAGATAGCCAAATCAGCAGGGATGGGCTTTGGACACTGCTAATTCTCTATTTTGTAGTATGCCTACAAAGATGTGCTATGCATATGCCAGGGCATGTTGGACTTGAGAGTACATTAGATGTTTGTTCTGGTAAGGAAGAATGAAGCCTGATATAGTCCACTCCTGCATTATCTATAGGGTGCGGTTCCTGAAGCAAACTATCATCTCTTTTGAGCCTCACAGAACCAAATAATTGGTTAACTCCAGATTGGAGTCCTGGCAAAACCTAGTATATACACAGTATAGATGATGAAGGAACTGAGACCCTAGAGGAAAGCAACAGACAAACCAAACAGACAATACAGGCATATGGTTCAACTGTCTAGTTTCAAAAAATATTAGGCCAAATGTTACCAACAAACTGCACAGTAAAACACAAACTGGGTACAGCTTTAAGATGTGTGGACCCTCAAGCTCTTGCTTTCCAAAAGGAAGAGGTATGGAGCTATACGAAGTTTTCTGTAGTTCTCAGGTTTAGTACATGTGGCTACAAGCATGTTTGCTGGTTAATTCCCTGCCACTATGAATAAGAGGATGACTACAGACAACACAAAAATCTTTGACTGTTTCATGGGTCGTCACGATAATTAGATGTGCCTTGCAAGTGGAGCCACTGTCCTTTCAGTGGCAGCTAGGAATCTGTGACAAGTGACAACTTATGGGAGAGAGCTCACCTTCAAGCAGAGAATGATTGGAAATAAAATTGGTTGGAAATACAAGGGTGTGACAGGCCTTACTGGAGATTTGTACTAAGTTCATCCTGTATCTAGAAAAATGATCAAGCACTGCATGAAAGCCACTGACTCTGCAAAGGACAGGGCAGCAGTAGTTACAGGCCACCACTGCTAGCGCTTTTTAGCTAGTCTAAGCAATAGTGAGAGATCAGTAGCCACAAGTGTTCAAAATGCAGGAGAGGTCCTCAAAAAGTGTTCCATCTGAATTTACCAAGTCATAGACAATTTGCACATCGATTCTCCAGGGGGATGACACAGACGTAGCCTAATTTTTGGATCAGTTGACTACCACCACATGAAACCAATGCAAAGTGCTTTTCCTCTCTTCACTGTAAACCATTCCTGCCCATCAGTCGTAGACGCTTGGGCAAGGGCTCAAGACATAGCATTAAAGAACCCAGCTATGGATGTACATTTCTGGAGATGCATTTCCTTCAACTAAGGCATTTTCCAGTTGCCTTGGTGGTCAATATGATGACCATGTCTCCTAGGTACTTGGCAAACCTCCTGACCCTTTGCTTCCATGACTGGTGAAAAAAATTACTTGGAACCTTTAACCTTATCCAAAACACTTCAGTTTTCATGTAAAAACAACTTTTGGTATGCATTTGGCCAGTTGAAATCTACATGAAAGGCTTCATATGGAAGCGCACTTCTCTGGGGTTCTTGAGTCCCAGGTGATGTCTGTGACAGTGCAGGTTAAAAGCTGGGAGTAGTAGGTAGTGAAAGACGCCTGGAAACTAAGCCAGCAGAATCTCATCAGGCTGCTAATGAAAAACAGAGTGGATCAGGTAATAAAGAAAGCCCTATCAAACCATTTTCTGCAGAGTGACTTGATGGTTTCAGAGACAGTGTTAGACTTGCGGCTGACAAAAGAAACAAATGGGATATTTAGAAAGTTATTTCTCCAGGTCAGTGTTGTTCTTCCTGGGCTTCCCACCAATAGCTTTCTTCCCACCACCTTAGTATATAGTATTCAACATCTTTAAAAGAACTGTGAGTTCCTACCACTGATATTCCTTTTGCTTCCTCTTTATTTGGCATTTATGGATGTGCTTTCCAAAACTGTGTCCTCCCATGGTGGTCATCAAGCCTATCTCTTAAGAATATAAAACAAAAATGAGATTTGATAAAAAAAAAGGGTATATGTGTACTGAAAACATGTTTTTGAAGTAAACCAGAAAATATTGTGGATTTGTGCAAGGGTGTGGTAAATTTGAAACAGTGCAAGAACCGTGAATTATATCCGAACAGTGTTTAGATAAGACACGTGAGACGACATAACCGCAGCAACCTCAGAAGTAACACCATGAACGGGAAGGAGACTTGTTAGTCAGTTCCAGTCTTCTACTTGCTTTGGGACATGCTGGACTGCCTGCATTTCTACAGTGCAGTAAAAGGGCTCAAGCTTTTCTGTCAAAAACATGGACAGGGTTGGCTGAAGATTAAAAATGTTGGGTCAGGATGGGCCACTTCCCTTCAGGTCAGCCAGGGCTTTGAGCAAGCTGGATGAGTGAAAGATGTCCCTGTCCATGGCAGGGGGTGTTGGATTGGGTGATCTTTAAAGGTCCCTTCCAACCCAAACAATCCTATGATGAAGTACTCGCAGGCATTAAAACCACTAGTGATTCCTGTAGGGGTAGCCATCTGCAGTTGCTGGCCAGTCACAAACTCAACCAGGTTTAAGAAAAAACAGCATAACTGTCTGCCAGCACAAAAGCACAGCAGTGTTAAAGGAAGGTCCTCCTCAGAACTTGACACAGGCATTCTCACCTGATGGTCGTTTTGTTCCAAGGCAGTAGCACTCCTTCCTATGCATGGGAAGTGACAGGGTTACCATCTGCTGGACATAATGCTGCCCATACTGGTGGCTGTTGTCTTTCCTGTACTTCCCTGTACATGGACTTATGGGTCTTTGCCTCAGCCCAGTACTGATACTTATACCTCCATATACTGTGTGCTGAAACAATAAACATTATTATTCTAGGAGTTTCTAGTGGCCAACTCTTGAATTGCATTGGCACAACAAAACCCAAGAAGTTGGGGGATTTCTTTCAAGAAACAACTATGATCATAATGGGATTGAGGACAGGATATACTTCTTTCATTGCCTGCTTCTTGTAGGGGATACCTCCTGACCAGAAGCATCTGAGGGGTACCATCAGGATGTCAAGGGCTGGAAGACAAGACAACGAAAAGATAGCAAGGCAGCCTGTTCTGAGATCCTGTTCCTCAAATTTTAGTAGAGAGCACAGAAAGAAGCGAGGCCCAGATGTGCTTATTAAGATCGTTGTCAGGGGTGAAAACATCTGACATCAGAAGACTTGCAAACACACAGGGGAATGGAAAGGTCACAGAGGCAAACATCCCACCATACTCCTTATGGACTGCAGCACAGCAGAGCAGGTAGATGTATTCATATCCTGCAGAAACAGCAGCAGGCCTGACTTGATTCCAAAAATAGTTTTGAGTCAATGTTGATTTACCAGAGCCTACTCACAGCAGCTGTGTGCTCTGTGTTATATGGCAGAGGGTACTTTCTGGAGATTTTTTTAAATATGAGGGCTGTTCTGTCAGTGTATGAGTGAGCAGTTTTAAGTCGGTGTTTTGCTCCTGGATACATGATGCTATCATATTTCCAGATATAAAAATTCAGCGGCGAGAACAGAATGACTAGGTTCTTAAATTTAAGACATACTTTCTTTCCTCAGACTTGGTTTTAAGGTTTTGGGTATTTTCATATGTTTTTATTAAGATTTGTGTAACTCCAAACCATATTGCAAAAATTAAAAAAAACCCTCATTTTTAAAAGAGTTAATATCTACAGTTTCTATGAGCTTCTAGTATCCCATCTCCAATATATCAAAGGGAGAGAGTGAGGGAATGACAACTTATATTTTGTAAGGCTAAAAATATTGTGCCTTTTTACGTAACACTGGGAATTTAAAAATCACATTAACTGCTTGCAGATTATTTTTAAAAATGCAGTTTGAGCAACATCACTAGTATAGATTCAACTGACATTTAGAAGTAGCTGCTGTATATTTCACTGTTCGGAAACAAGACATTCAGTACAGAATGAAATAAATATTTTTAAAAAGGCAAAATAAGACTCAGATTGCATCAAAGATGTCTTCACCCTAATACACAACTCACATTTATGCCATTGGTGGTGTCCATTTTCCTAAGGCATAATATGTACCCTTTTTGATCCTCTAAATCCGCCTCCGCAGACCTCCCTTCTAGGTACTACCGACCTGATGGTGAGGAACCTGCACACTCTCAGTGTCACTGCCAGAGATTGACCCAGTTCCCTTTCTCTGACACTCCCAGAATTTCTTTCTTTGTTCCTCCACATATGTTAGCATATGCTGACCCCTTCCTGGCAGGGAGGGAGTGGTGGAGAGTCCCTTACTGTGAACTTGCCCATATTCCCATTTCACGTGCCACTGGAAGAGCCCCAGGTCATTGCAGAAGAAATGGGGATTTCAGAGCATAGTCCAGCTTCCCTCCAGTGTCATTCTATGTGAGCAAGTATTTAGCTGGTTCAGACACGACTTACAAGGACATACAAAGATGCAGAACAGATTTATGAAAGATACTTGCCAGAATGGTGTTGCTGAGTGGGTGAACAGATGAAGCAGGGTAGACTTGCTAATTCTTTGATACTGAGCTGCAGTTCCAGAGAACAACGGTTCTCTGTGCTCAGATGGAAGGTGATGCATGATCACATGCAGTAGGGCAGTGTGCTACAAAGTCACCGGTGACATGCTAACAGAACAAACTGCACCACCACAGTTCCAGAAGATAAATTCCTTTTCTATGTCTTCTATAAAGTCTAAAAATGTGAACTGTATGAAAGATGAGATCTTAATATATATTTAGAAAAGAACATGACACTTCTGCATGACTCTGGAAAAAAATAAAACATGGATGAAGATGCCGAGAGAATATGAACACTTACTAAAAATCTGCCAAACAGCAATATTGTTCTGAAAAAAATACATGAAAAAAACACCCTTAAGAAAAACTAATGGAAAGCAAATATCAAGATAAGGTAAGAAAAGAATGGTGCACACTGAGCACTGAACATTTATTTGTGTACCAATATTCCAAACCTATGTGCTGTAAAGAAAGGTGACTGTATTTTAATAGAATATGGCCATGTAAGTTCACATAATAGGGATCTTGCAGCAAAACAGGTACGGGAGCACTGTTTTAGATCACAGCTAGCTCACTGTCTGCTTGTTTTTTAGGTGCTGGGCTGACATACCTCTCCACTGGAGAAATTCGTAACATTTGTTTCAGAAATGTATTTTTTTAAAAATTCAGCTTGCATTGAAATGAGTATGTTTTTAAGGTACCTGGCTAACATCTAAGTATTTCATCCCTGTGAGTAAAATTGCCCCTCATTTGGGACATTCTGTCAGTGTTCAGTTTCCAATAGATGATGCCAGGATAGCCAAAGTATGTGTCACTACCTCAACAGCACAGGCCAATTTGACAACTCAACATGCAGGGGAAGAGGGAAAGTAATGTATTGATGCTCACCATTACCTCTCTTCAGCAATATGGGACAAAATACCCAGGAGGGTTTTTTGATAAATAGACTATCGAGGGGGGGATTGATTAGTTCTGTCTCAGCACTGAACTAATACACTCTTATAGGGTTTTTAAGACCTCTGGGTGCAGGCACAACAAGATTACATTTGTTCAGATGTGAATGCAGGTAAGCGTCAGCTTATCTCACCATATGTAATGTAAACGTATCCTATGTCTATACACCCACCTATTGTCCTTCCTGATCTTCAAACAGCTTCAGATATTTTTGCAGCTTGAAAGGACCCAGCCTTCCACTTAGGTCACATAAGTTATCCCACTTCCAGGATCTGAACTACATTGGGACTGCTTTTTTCGTTCTTTGAACCTCATAAAAAGCCTTTCTGTTTGTCTCCTTCACCAAAGGAGCTCTGAACAAGAAAGAACAACTGTATGAGTCATTTGCGATCTCATTTCCTTTTCAGTCCACATGAAAATCCTATCAGTACCTAATACAGCTTGCTGTAGAATTAACTCTTGTGGCATCTACTCCATTACTTCTATGAAGCAGTTGCAGAGACCTCTGCCAGAAGCAACATTTACTGGGAAATCCATACCGCTAGTGGAAGGAGGCCAGCAGAGAAGCCTATTGGAGCAACCGTCCCCAGAGGACAATTCCTACCTCTGTAGGTCTGATACAAATAGTATTCTTGTAAACATCTCCTACTTATGAATTTCATAGGCCTCTGTATATTTTCCACAGCTGAAGACACATCTTGTAGAAAGCATGTAGGAAGTTTCTCCGTGTCTTTCTGTCATAGTAGTTGGTCAGGCCACAGGATTTTAAATAAGGATTTTAAAAAGGATCAGAAAAGGAGAAGGTGGTGAACAATCATTTTTCAGAGCCTTTTTATGCGAGAACAGACATGGGTACGGAGACCTCTGGAGACAGGAACTAATGTTAGGATGAATGATAGACAGAAGGAAGATATTTTAAATTATTTGAGGGTTGGCAATGTTTATTTGAAGGTGGAACATTAAGTGGCATGATTTATACTAGTAATTTTTTTCATTTTAACCGGTTTAAATGGCAGCAAAGGGAGATGACAGGGGCACATGATGTATTGTGACATCTGCATCCCTGATAATTTGTAAAAAAATAAATTTATTCAGCAGTGATGACAGTGGCAATAGCTCTGCATTTTCTAAGCAGTGTTTATTAGGAAGAAGCTGTTCCAGTATTACTAATTTATAAAATCTTTATAGAGAGCTATAAGGAACACCTGGAAAAATAGGTTTAATAGATTTATCCATGGCTTGTAGAAAAGATAAACAATGCTGAACTGGCATCTCTTAAAAGCAAACAACAATTTACAGCATAAGTGTCTCTTCAGTTTACAATTTGGAACAAGTTTTTATAAAATCAGTGCTTGTTCTGGAACTATTTTGTGCTGTTACCAGCCCCTCTGCTGGACACGAGGTCACTATCTTTAGCTTTGCTGGAAGTATGTTTTCCCCCCTGCTCAGACCTAGAGTGACCACTCTGCCTCTGTGAAGCAGGTGGGGGGAAGAGACCACTGGAAGCATGGATCTTTGTCTGCTCCCAACTTGCTTTGGCACTCAACTCCCAAACCAGGCAGTACTCATCTAGGAGTACATGCTTAATGAGTCGATTATGGCATCGCAGTCAATTTCTCTGTTGCATTCATGGCAAAGGTGCAGGAGTAGGGGAAGAAAATGGTCAAGGGACCTTGATGTTGCCCTTTCACCAGCAGCATCCTTAACTTAGTTTGGGTAGTCCTGAAGCTCTGCTGTGCAACAGAATTTTCTAACAGCAATGACCTAAAGCCCATGACAGCTCAAACACAGCCATGCTCTTCCTTCTCTCTTACTCTGCATGTCTCTCACAACAGGATTTGTGCAGGGGGAGGTCTACAATAAATAGAGGCACATAATTTCACTCATCATACAAATAATTTGAAAGGTTGCAAGTGCCTGTTTCCTGCTGCTCCTTCTGAAATATCTAACTATGTAAAGAATTTATCCACGTTTCTCTCTCTGAATACTTAAATGTTTCCATCTCCTAACCCTGTATGAAAACTTCTATTTACAAAGATCTTTCAGACCAGTAAATCAGCACTTCCAAAACGTATTTTGTATACAATTTTCTACATGAAATTACAGCAGAGGAGGGCCGCAAAGCTGGTGAAGGGTCTGGAGCACAAGTCTATGTGGTTTTTAAACACCTCCAGGGATGAAGACTCCACCATCTTCTTGGGCAACCTGTACCAATGCTTGACCACTTTCGATAAAGAATAAATTCTTCCTAATATCCAACCTAAAATATCCACCTGGTGCAGTTTCCTCTCGTACTATCACTTGTTCCTTGTGAGGAGAGACCAGCACCCACCTCACTACAACCTCCTTTCAGGCAGTTGTAGAGAGCAGTAAGGTCTCCCCTCAGTGTCCTTTTATTCAGACCTTAGAGGTCTGCCCTAACCTTAATGATTCTATGATTCTTAATGATTATTGTTTGAGAAGGCACTCACAATGCTTAGAGAAATTATTCAGAGTCTGTCAAAAAGTGTATTTCAAAGAAAACAAAACAATTCATGTTTTGTCTTTTAACTCCTGTTCCTTGTAGCAGCACTGGCAATACTGTTGCTCAGGATGAGCAAGGACAGAAACTGGGAAGGAGAGTTAGATTTATGCTCCATTTTAATCCCTTGTTCAAAGATTCAGTCCTGTCACTTCCCTCCTACATGATAATTCTCATAAAAACATATTCTTATGAAACATATATTTCTTTTGAATATAAAGTAGCTACTCTCTTATGCTACTGTAAGAACCAAAAGATGAATAGTCTATCCTTTGATTAAATTGACTATGTTAAAAATGACAGACAAAGCAGGGCTGCAGGTGCCAAGACAGGTAGTGCTCCTATCAGCTGAGGGATATTCATTCCAAATTAAAAAAACCAAACAACCCACAATAGAGCTTGCGGCATCAGGACATGTGAGACAGCCATGATACAGGCTGCTAGTTCTGTGGAGTAAACGGATATTTGGCTATAACCCTCCTCCTTTCCAGTTCTTTTTCTCCAGGGTGCATGCCTGACACTTCTCCTGCAGCAGCATGAGTGCTTCCCAGATCTCTATGTAAACTATCACCTCACTAAAGCAGCAGAAGATAAACGCATCAAGAACTGGAAAGCTGCTTTTCAGGCAGGGTAATTGCTAGGACTTACTAATCTGCCTGTTCAATCGCACTGTGAGGCATAAGTCAGAGCAGACTAATGTAGATGATAGTGTAGCTTAATGCAAGGAAAGCCAAATGTGCACTTGCCAGGACCTGGGGTATCACTTCAAGCTTGAGACAAAGTGACAGTCAAGCTAAAGCATCACACAGGAATAAAATAAGGAGTCAATGTGACTTACTTGAAACCTTCACTGAAAAGGAAACCACAGCAGAGATAGATCACTCATAGTGCAGAAAGGAGGTTCACAGAGGAACAGATTTAGCTTGGGTGGGTGGATGGTGGGGAGAAGGGGATTAACATGAAAACAGAATCTCTCTGACCAGATGAAAAGGAATTGCCCACAGCTGCGTCAGTAATACATCTCCTCAGGCTAGGATGAGATGCAAATGCTGTTTGGTGGGGTTTGCAGTGACTCCTGAGGACAGATGCCTGGATCCATCTGTCCACAGGAAACTGTGGATGACAACAGTTGGCTGGGCAGCCACTAACTTAGGAAACATTTATCTGAGACAGGCCTTGTGTCTTAATATACCGCTCTTCCCATTCCAATTTGCCTTTTTTTCTCCTTTTCTTGCATTTAGCCCTGGAAGTCAATATGGCTTCACTTTTCAGAGATTTGAAACACCTCCAGTTAACATGAAGTTCCACCAGATATATGGTTTCCCAGCATTTTTACAACCTGGGTTTCAAGACTGTAGATATGTCAGGAAAATTATCTTTAGTGAATCATAAAAACAGGCTAGATGAAAAGTGATAGGTTTGGAAATATATGGGGGAGGTGGAAGGAGGAGTGAAATAGGGAAAGAATTCTAGCTGTGGAAAAACTGCCTCCTCAGTGGAGATCTAATGTGCTGTACCCGGTGATAAGCATTATAGCACCAGAGCAGACTCTCACTGGCCTCAGGCACCCAAACATGAAGAGACTGTGATCTCTTACACTACAGCAGTGTCATGTTGACCACATTTACTAAATCTTCAATACCCTGAAGAAGGGAGAAGATACAATTACCGCACATAGTTAAACATTGCTTTTCTGTTTTTCTGCCCATGTCCTTCCTACATGAATTTTAGTTTGTAAATTGACTTTGTGTGAGTAGCCTTCCTGCTTAGTGTTTCAGAGGGTCAGGAAAAATATGGTTTTTTTCCTTCCTTAGGTGAACTGCAAGTTGTGCATGGGAAAATGAATAAACTTACCTATTCCCCATTACTTACTGATGTTAATCAGGGCTGTTCAGCTGTCTTGAGTGACTTCTCAGCAATGCAGTCAAAACCTGGGTTTTCCAGGCCCAAGGATGAGAACAAAGTGGCTCATTTGCTGTTACTAGAGATAGGTGGGAGGAAACCAGTGAGATCACAGAGGCTTTGGGGGTGAAGGAAGCACAAAGGGACAGGGAGAAATCACGAGCATTTCAGAGAGTGAGAGTGGAAGGAGCAGACTGAGGAGTCTATGGTGTGGAGGAAGCAAGCCAGGAGGATGCTGCCTATTGCTGCTGCTATGAGGTGAATCATAGAATCACAGAATCACTTGGTTGGAAAAGACCTCTGAGATCATCAAGTCCAACCATACCTGTCCACTACTAAACCATATCTCTGAGCGTTTCATCTACCTGTCTTTTGATGCCTCCAGGGATGGGGACTACCACCTCCCTGGGCAGCCCCTTCCAGTGCCTGATGACCCGTTTGGTGAAGAAATTTTTCCTGATGTCTAATCTGAACCTCCCCTGGCACAACCTGAGACCATTTCCTCTCGGCCTATCGCCAGTCACTTGGGCTGCGAAGGGAGCAGACCTTGCCGCATCTTCTCCATCTGCAGTGATCCCGTCTCACTGCCACGTTCGCGGGGAAGATACGGGGAAGGCCTCACCGATCTTCCACCGGGCTAAGCTCGCATCTTCCACAGTTCCGCAGGGCGATGGGGAGCGGGTAGCGCCGCACACCGCAAGCACAGGGGCTGCGGGAGGGGCGGGTCAGACAGGGAGCCTCCCGCCCGCGCCCACCGCCGGGGCCGCGGCCGCCCGCTCCTCCTCGGCTCCCGCAGCGCCCGCAGGGCTGCGGCAGGGCCTCTCCCTAGGGGTCGGGGCTCGGCCCGCAGCAAGCGCGAGGCCGCGCGGCGGGAGCGCCCCGGGGGAGGCGGCCGGTAACTGAGTTGCGCCGGTATACCGGGAACCGGCGCTGGCCCCCGCCTCCATCCCCGGTGCCCCTCGCTTCTTCTTCCGGGGACGCTCCCGCTCCCCCCGCCCGCCGCTCACCTGTGCCGGCCCCCGGCGGGCGGCGGCGGCTCCGCACGCGTCCCCGCGCCTCCGCCTCGCCGGTGGCCCCGTCCCGCGCTGCCCGCGGGCGCACGGCGCGGCGCGGCCCGGCCCTGCCTCCCCGGGCCGCGGGGGCCGGCAGCCAATCGGAGTGGCGCTGCCGGGCCGGGGCTGTTTACCCAATCTCATCCCGCCTCCCCGCCGGGAGCCGCCGCGGGGGGAGCGGGGTTCGGCGCGGGCAGGGACGCGGCGAGAGAGCCGCAAGGGAGTGGAACAAAGCGCGAAGGCGCAGCGGGGGCAGATGACAGCCCGGCCCAGGGGCTCCCATCCCGCCTGCGTCGCCCCGGTGGGGCCACCCCGCGCCCGCACCTGACCATGACCCCGCGCCGGTCCCGGCTGGGCCACCCCGGCGTTTCCCGCTGAAGGGACCGGCTCTTTCCGACCCCCGCCCCGCTCCCTGTCTCCTCCGCCTCCTCCTCGCTGCTGAGGCTACCGCCTCTCCCTGGAGCCCCGCCGGAGAGATGGGTTGCATCGGATCCCGCACCGTGGGTAAGAGGCGTCGCCGGTGACGGCGCCGGAGGATGCTCGGGCAGCGGCGGCCCCCGCCCGGGCAATGGCACGACGGCGCGTGGCGGGTCGCCGCTCAGAGCACCCCTCCCGCTGTCCAGCGCCATTAGCCAAGCACGACCGCTCCCCACCTACACCTGCCCCGCTTCCCCGTGGCGCGGCGGGGCGGGCGGCGCGGAGCCTCGGCCGCTGGCCTGGGTGCTGGTGGCGGGGACGGGGCAGCCCGGGGCTGGGGAGCACCCCTGGGGCTGGGGGGCGGCTCCCCGTGGCCGCGGGGCAGGGCTGGGGGTGGGGGCAGCCCCTCGTGTCACTCGTGTGGGAAGGTCGCGGAACATGTGGGTCAGTGCGGTGCCTCCGGAGCAGGTGATGGGTGCGGGGGGGGATGCCGTCCCAGGCGGGATCAGGCGGCCGGCGGTGCCGCCTTTGCTCGGTAGCGGTTTATTGTCATTCGAGTATACATGACGCTGTATGATCTGCACGTCGTGTTCTCTCCCCCTTCCCCCTGCGTAGACTTCAATGGAGAGCAACGAACAAAACTGAATCCCTTCCCTCGCCCAGAGCCGTTGCGAGGGGACATAGTGGGAGAAATGGCATCTTTCCACTGGGCCACAGCAGAGGATCCCAAGCCTTTAGGCTATGTAACCTAGCTCTCTCCTCCTACACACATGCGGATACCAAAAGATCCCTTGATGCCTAAGTGCAGGTCTCCACAGGTAAAAACAGCATTCTCTGACACACTTTCCTTACCGCAGAAAAATTTCTTTCTGTGCAAACCACATGTACAGACATCAGTGACATAGAGACATGTCATTCAAGCTTCCAAAACAATCTCTGAGAGACAAACACAGCTCATTTGGTAGTTCGCCTGTCTCTATCAAGCCTTTCCACAAAGCACATGGGCACTCTGACATCTGTGGGAAAAGAAAACGTCTGAGGGCAGAGGAGTTGAACCACCTCTTCAGAGTAAATCTGAGGGACTGTGTCAAAGCCTGGTGTTGTGACACTACTTGGTTCAATGAGAAAGCCCTTTGTGAGGAGTTCCAGGGAACGATCTGCTCCCACAGCAGTAAATTTTGAACTACAGACTCCAGTTTCTACTTTGGGAATTAATTCCCACATCTAGCCTATGTCTCTTACTGATCTCAAATGCCCTTTTGACCTAAAGAAATCTGTTAGGTCTTCTATAACGTCCACATGGCAAAGTTCACTGCAATATTTCCGTTAAGATTTGTCAAGCTCACCTGGATCTCTGTCTCTATAGCATACCACAACATGCATTGCCTCCCTCTCCTGCCATTCCCATATCCTCCACACATACACATTATTAAGGGCATTATTATCCTGTTAGCTGGTAAATTACCTGGTAAATAAATCAATGTGTGTCTGAATTGGCAGTGTTAATTCTTCATCCCTCTCCCCATAACATTGTTCAAATAAAACCCAAACACCTTTAGTAACATCCCTTCTCCACTCCAAAATGTGGTTAAGCTGTCATGCTTAACCACACAGGTATTTGTTCCTGTGCATGGCAGCATTTTTATGATGCTACCTGGAATCTGTATTACAAAAAAGCCTCGTATAACTGAGCTACTGCAAGTATGATTCTCATATATATATGTGAGAATAAATATTTTTATATATATTTGTAAATGTCATAAGGATATGTAGGCATAGATGAAAATATAAGAGAGTCCCTGCACTAAAATGATGATGGGATAACGATAATTGAAAATTAATTTTGTCTGCAAATTGCACTCCTTAAATATAGACCTTAATGGTACAGATATTGGACTTTCCATGCTATAGTGACTTTTAGTTTATGCAATATATGCTCATTCTAGATGGTGAGAGCACAGAGGACATTAGGGCCCTATTTATATAGCTAGATGAGGAATTTTCCTTGCCCTCATGTTATGGAGGTGTGTATTAAGGGGGATTGTACAGCTGCGATTCTCGCCTTTATGGGTGTCACATATGAATGTATTTATAGTGTCTGATGCCTTGATTCAGTAGGTACTTCATTGTTTAAAGTCCTGGAGGCTGGACTGGGTCAAAGTGGGATTCTTGAGTTTTACTTGAACTTCTCCACCTAAAGATGTTTGTTCAGAACAGTTCTTATTTGGCAACACGTATTTATCACTCCAGCCTTACTGGTGTTATTGGGAGGATGCTTCAGACCTATTTTGGGGAATCAATGCTTTTAAGTGCTAGGTCTGAGCTCTTGAATGCAGTTGGAAACTAACACCCTAACGTATGTAGAGCTTTGTCTTCTTGCTGTACATTGTATCTGGTTGGATTTTTGCAGAATTAGTTCAGTATTCAGCATCTGTATTGCCTCTCCAAGACTAGATAAATCCTAGAGATAGAAGAAGGGTGGTACACTTGTATTGGTTTTGCCTTGGAATTTGCATGTGGCAGATTTTGAACTCAGAATTCGGAAGGTTTTAATTAGTGATAGAAAGCCTGTAATCAGTCACATTTAGTTTATTTACCACACAAGGGCCAGTGCAGGATTGTACCCTGAGATTGCTCCAGGCCTTTTTCCATTCCAGTTTTAAGCAAGCCATGTGATTTCTCTATCTCCCGCAGGGATGTTTTACTATGATCTAGTTAGATGTCATAGTTTGCACATGTTTAGTGATGTGCAACTTCACATTTTCTTTCCTAAATATGAGGTTTTTGGTTATTTCTCCCTGGGGAAAAGTAATTGAGAGGGTCATAACAGAGCAGCTCTATATGCGTAACATTGAAATGGAGTCATATGACATCTTTCAGAGGACACCAGAAATCACAATCAGATCAGATTAGATTTTCCTAGGGTATGAAAAAAGCTGAAAAGTGATCTTAAAAGGCTAAACTGGTACCAAATCACCTTCTCCACAGATGCACCCACCCACTCACACCTCAATGTCATGCATGTGCTTTGTGCTTCATTGCATGATAGCAATTACACAGTGAGCACTGCAGCTAGATTCTGCATCTGATAATAGCTGAAAGTCAGGTCTGTATATTGGTGATAATTACTCCATCAGAATTCCCAGAGAGCTGCCTAGTGACTCTTATGATAGCTGTGACTCAATTTCAGTGAATGTAAAGGAAGTTTTTCTCTGAGGTTGCTGGACACTTAAGGCTGCAAAATTCATTCAGGAACTTGTAGATATTTGAGTGCCAACTAAATGCAAACATCAGTTTGATTACCGCCAAGTGACTGAATTAGCCAAATTCAAGATTTCAAGCCTGCATAGATGTCTGAATGCATTGCAAGTGTACCTTTGACCACAGCTTAGGCATCTCCTAATACTGGCTGTTTTGACTGGTGTGACAAGATCTCTTTTAATTCCTTGAGTGGATTTAAAGGAATTGAAAACTCAAGCCTATTAAGCTCAAGATTGCTGTCTTGTTTTCTGATAGTGTCTCTGATTTCTCTCATGTCTTTGTACAGAAGTCTGGAGGAGATGTTTTGTTGAGTGACATAAAATGGAAAAAGTAGAAAAATGTTCCAAGAAATTAAAAAAATAATAGTATTTTTGGAGTGTGTGCGAAAAGAGACTAGAGATACTCACACTGGATATCAGGAAAATCTTTTGGACCATGAGCAGTGCCAAGCATTGGAAGGGCTTTCCCAGAAATGTTGTGCAGCATCCATTCTTTGAGGTTTTCAAGACGAGTTTGGATAGGGCCCTGAATAACTTGGTCTAACCTCATAGCTGAGTCTGCTTTCAGCAGGAGTTTAGACTGCAAGAAGTGTCTTCCAACCTGATTATCCTGTGATCCTATGCTTAGGTTCTGAAGCCTGGAGTGGTTGACTTCCTGAGTTAGGTTTGACCTGGTGCTTTACTCCTGTTCTGCCAGAGGACCCCAGGTCTTCTGGATGTCTTTAGTACACTCCTGCTATATACTTCTCCCCTGTCACTTCTTTAACTACTGAGAGTACCATATGCCATGAGCTCTTTCACCATAATAACCCTAGCTGTCCCCTAGCTGTCAGTTGAAGTCCTCCCCATGTTTGTTTGGTCTGGCAATTTTTTGCAAGAAACCATGCACGTGATAGCTGGTGAAGGCTCCAGCACTGAGTATCAGTCACTTGGTAGGCCATGCACAATAGAAAAGACGGTGCTGTGCATTTATCAGTCTTCAGGTTAAATCTGAACTGTCAAAGCCAGCTAGCTGGTTTGCTGAACTCTCCTCTGCAAGGAATGATCAGTGCACTGTCAGAGGGAGGAGTACATGCTTTCTCGCTGCATGTTCTATATGAAGTGTAAATGAATGGCTCATAGCATCCACAAGTGGAAGAAATGGAGTCAAAGACCACCCACTTCAAATCCAGCCACCTTAGATTTAGAGTGGGAGCAGGATAGGAGACTGACAGGAGAGGGGGTAAGCAGCTGGAGATACCAGTGAACATCGCGTTTGTTTTTTTCCTTACTCATCCCCACACAGATCTGAAGGTGTGCGGAGTGAGATCTGGTATGGCAAGTGTAGTCTATGCACCTGGAGTGTGAAAAATTGAGACATCCAGTCTGCATGCATACATCATATCAAGGGGGCCCAGTGTGCAGTTCCTCCCTCTTTCACCTTTCAGCATGTGAGTGAGTCAGTGAAAAGAAATAGAGGGAGAAGCTTAGGAGAGGAAATGGTAATGCAGAAGAAACTGAGTCATGGCATTAGGAATATATTCATTTATTTGCGTGCACACAGGTGAAAGGGGAAGGAGCACAGAACTCTGTGTAGAAACCTCCATAGAGGCAATGTGGGTAAAGTAGTGGGAATACATTAAGTAGGGCATCCAAGTCTCTTGCTCCTCTCTTAGCTGGGGGAGAGGTACAGAACAGAAGGACGAAGAGGCCCCTTCCCTTCCAGATTAGACCACTTTGTATTTAGTCCCTCACTTCATTACTCCTACTTCTTCCCAATCTGACCTTTCTTTTTCTGAGAAGCTCTCAATCTGATCACTTTATAAACTCAACTAAAGAGCTCTAGGATAAGAACTTAGTTCTGCCAGTAAGAATCTGAACAGGGACTGTCTGTGGGACTCAGCAGCCAGTTCTCACGAAGTCTGTACAAACTGATCGTCTCCGAGACCTGTCTCTCTCTCGTCAGGGTTACTGAGAAAGGCCAGTAGTTTCAGAGTAGTTGTGAGGAGAGGGCTAACAAATAACAAGATTGCATGAGCCTAGCTTTATAAGGAAACCATACTAAAAATATGTATGGGAAAGTGTATCAGCAATGGTCATTAGTACAAGAAAACAGTCTTTGGTGTGTTGCTGATTGACCTAAGATGTTGTGTGTGGATTTTTGTGTTTTGGTTTGTTTGTTTGTTTGTAAGTTTTGTGGAGAACACAACAGATATGATTTTGAGGAACAGAACTGAAAAACAACATACTGGCTTTGTGAACTTTTATGGGCAGTAATATGAATTATGAGAGAAATTACAAAGGAGCTGGTGGAAAAATGGAAGTAATGAGTACTATTTCATTGGCATGATAGAGCTGGAAGTCTGACTTCTACAGGCATGTGTATTGAAGCACAAAAAGTGAATTAATCAATAAATAGTTCAGTCCTGTTTTCTTGGGGGAAGTAGGAGAAAAATAGTTTTCAGCTCATTTAATAAGGATATACTGTCCAACAGCAAACAACTGTGATTTTAGGGTGATACAACAGCCAATTCAAGGTAACTTGCACTCAGGTGTTTTTGAGCAGCTGGATAAAAAGATGAAGTTTGTTTTTCTGTAAGTCTTGAAATAGTGAGGAAGATTTGGGATTGAAAATCTGTGGTTTTATCACAACTTTAAAAGTTCTGTGAGATGACGTAGATAATTTTGTCAGTCTGGTATAATTCTCAATAAAATAGTAGGACAATTTGCCAGTCAGAATGGGTTTATGCAAAACAGATCCTGTCACGCTAACTTCATTTCACGACTTTTATGAGACTCTCTGCAGCCAAGTACTTCTAGAATAGAAGCACCTCTACGTACAGTCATGGTAATGAATCTGAAAAACTAAATTGGTAAAAGATAAAACCACTAATCTTTTAGCAACCAACTTAATACTACATGATTCTTTGACTGATGATGTATCAATACGATACATTTTAAGTACATTAAATTCAACATAAACAACAGAATTCAACAGAAACAGAAAGCAAAGTAACAAAGAATCATTGTTGAAAAGCTTGTATTCCTTATGTGATCCCATAATTCTCAATATAGTTGTCAGTACCATGTGATTTTAACATATTGCCCAAAATCCTCAGGGAAATCTAAAATACTAATAAACTTGGTAGAATCTACAAAGACTGGAAGAACTGCTAAAAATGAAAATACAAAGTAAAAGGATAAATCACTAATACAGAAGAGTTGGATTCTTTTGGAGTACTGAATCTTGACAGACAGTGTAGGTTTCAATCTAACCAAATATAAATTTGTTTAGCTAATGACAGTGTGAACAGTATTTACAGGACCAGAGCTCTGTGTTAGAAAGCAGTCACACTGAAAAAGATTATAGATATCTGAACAGATAATTAGTAGATCAACAGCTACTATTGTGATGCTGCAGCCAAAGAAGCTAATGTGGTTCTTTGATCTATTTAAGAGATGAATATAGAACAGGAGGAGACAAGGTCATATTTTCTCTGCATTTGGCCCTTGTGAAAAAGATTATTTTTTGTCTAATTCTATTATTACCACTTTGCGAAGCACTGTAAAACTGAAAAATGGCCATAAAATGAACCCAGAAGCATGAATAAAAACTTACTGAAGTGACATGATTACAGTCTCTTAAGTGCTTGAGTGAAGGAAAAAACTCTCAAAACCATCTGACTTTTCAACCTAGCAGAAAACAGTTCAGATGTGATGGAGAGAAGGCAGATACATTCAGATTGGAAATGAGACCAAAAAATCAAATGATAAAAATACTTAGATATTGAAATAATTTACAAAGAGTTGTATTGAGTCCTTTGTCACCCGAAATCATAAAAATCAAGATTTTTTAAAAAAATAATACTCTAGCTCAAGCACAGCAATAGAAAGTATAATTAACAAATGGAATACCTTTAGCTTATCTTACTTTAAGGTGATCAGATTAGATGTTTCTCTCTGAGTTCAAGCCTCAAGTTCTCAAGTCAGGGAGTGTGCTAGACTTTTAAAGAAAACGTAGTTTGTGCATCCTAGGAAGGTGTGGTTGTATCCACGGTTGCTGATCAGACATGGCTTACGGGAAAAGTTTCAATGCTAAAAGTCTGAGCTAAGTTGGAGGAAATAGTTTGATGATCCAATTTGCTATCATGTGGACTGATGTTCCATATGGGAAAAATAATTCCAGGGATTATAGTGTTTACCGTTTATGATCACTGGTCCCGATGATCAAAGAGGCTGCGAAGTCAGGAAGCTCAATAGAAACAGGGACTTCAGTTAACCCTGTGTGTAGGCTGGCAAAAGACAAGTACCATGCCTTGTGCAACCATTAGGACTTAGTGCACAATGTTACTACTTGAGAGGCTTCAGAGACTCAGAGAGATTAAGACCATAGCAGCACACCACCACCCCTCTGGCCTCAAAAAAACAAAGAACAATTTTGTGTCCGTTCCTTGTATAGGATGCTTATCCTGTGGAACTTTTCCATGTTGGTTATGCATCAGAAGATCAGCTTCCAGTTCCACAGTAAATGAAGTTGTAGAACAGATAGACAAACAAATAATAAGTCATGCTGGCATTCAGGCAAGACTTCTGGAGAAATTTGAGGCTGAAAGATCTGAACTACTGATAATGATTTGTAGCTCCTTTTCCAATTACTTTGGTACAAGAAGATTGGAAGGTACCTAATGCGATGCCAGTTGTTAACATGATTTTGAGATCTGGAAAGCTATAGGATAGTAAACAAGATAAGCCTAGCAGGCAACTAATAAACATTACTCTAAAGAACTGAATTAGCTCCTGCATAGACAAATAAGATATACAAAGACTTAACACTACTGTAGGTAAGGGGTATATCACACCTTATAAGTCTTAGAAGGAGTCAAGAAGTATATTCACAGAGGAGATCCAATGGCTATAGTCTACTCAGATTTGCAAAGCACATTTATAAAGGTAGCTCACCCCAGGATGTTAAAGATGTGAATCTGCTGTTGGATCAAAGGGAGGTTTCTGAGATTATTAAGTAGCTAGGTAAAGTTAGAAAACAAGGATTAGCATGAAATGGCCAGTTTTCACAGGGGTGGGTTTTTTTCAGATTTGTGCATATCCATGAATGATATGAAAAAGAGGGGTAAATAATGAGATAACAAAGTATGATAATGACAGTGGTCATTGAGGGGAGAAAACAGAAGCTATATGCAGAGATTTGCAGAAGGATTTCACAATATAGAATGAGTAGGTTTTAAAATTATGGGTGATAAGTGTTCTGGGCCTGGTTTTAGGGTACAGACATCACCTGGATTACTGACCCCTGTTCTATATAGAGTGAAAAGTGCACAAGTTGACAGATATGTCTTCAGTGATTTCAAAAACCATAGCCTGCATTTTTAAGGTGAACAGTGTTGCTGTTTCACCAAAGGTAGTGGCATGAGACTTTATCCATGAGGCAGCTAAAGTAGACCATACTTTTCTACCACTGCAGCACCTAGGCATGGCAGTTAGACTCTTGAAGATCTTCTGCAAGAAGGGAACACAGTAGGGAACCCTCCTGCCCAAAGGCAAGGGGAATACCCAGCCCCTACAGAGACCTTCCATCCGTGGAAGAAATCAAAGGGATTTAATGATGGGATTTTGAGCTGTTTCACTTGGAGAGAAAGACAAGTGCAGTGAGGAACCTGCTGCCCAGCAGTGGTGGTTGCCAGCGCTACCAACAGTGCTGTATACCAGCAAGTTCTGTAGCCAAAGCTGTGGTCACCATGGTACAGGGAAGGGTTCTTCCCCCTCGGGTCTACTTCCCTCTTTGAGTAGGGCCCTCACTAATGAAGATGAGGCTGTAATCTGCCATGGCAAGGGTCAGCTGCATCTTCTTCCCAGAGCAATGAGTGGGTGGCACAGCTTGTCCACCAGCACAATGGGACTTGTGTGAGCAGACTTATCCCTGTACTGCCCAGCCTAGCCCCACCAGTACACGCTGGCAGAGAGCAAGGACTCTCCCCCTGACGTAATGATAAGCACCAGAGGGAGTCAGAGAGGTCTCATGAACATCAAGCACTTCCTGAAATTTGGTCCGTGTGGGTGTGGAAGTCCTCAGGGGCAGAAGGGAAAATCGTGGAGTGGGGTTAGAGGTTGGTGGTTGTGATCAGCTGTGGCCTCACCCCAACAGATGCAGGGGTGGACAATCAGGGGCAGGGCTGGGCACCTGGTGGTGGCAGCTCTGCCTAGTGAGCTCAGCCCTTGCAGTCTCCCTGCCAGCAGGTCTTTGTAATTTTACCCAGTTGCTTAGGGAGCTGTAGTGCTCTGTCTGGTTAGGACATCTGAAGCCCTGATGGTGGTTTTCTAGGAATGAGGACATTTTCTTCTTCATTGCCCTATGCATCTGAAGGGAGCCAAGGCATTCTTGGCAACTGCTTTGGGTCACTGCCATGGAAAAGAATGGATCGGTAAGGCAGGGCTTGTTTCATCAAAGATAGTGGCCTGTGATCTCCTGACCAAGGACCTTAAATTCAGTGCTGACTGGAGTGACCAAAGGTGCAAAGGTGGGTGAACCATTCTGACATCCCATAGCTTGGACCTTCACAAAGGAATGTCAGCCATGGCCCCATTTTTTTCCAGCTAGCTCTGGCTAGCCGTGGCTTCTAGGCTGTCTTAGAATGTTCAGACATGGCCTGAAGTAGCCTCCTTTGGGGATGTGGAGAAGGCCTCTCTTCTCTCAAGAGATGGGAAATGTTGGGCCCACAGGTATGGTCTCCATATCTGTTCACAAGATGAGGGCCATCAGTGGAGAGGGTTTGGGTCTCCAAATAATAATATATAGAGGAAAGAGGCATGAGAGGTAGCAGTTTTTCCCTGTAAGCAGCCCGCTTCTTCCCTGTCTGAGGGTCCTCCAGGTGGGGTGGGTATCTGCTTATGTGGGTATCTGCTTATGTTGTGGCCACTTCCATCCTTTGCTGTCTGGAAGGCTAATGACCCTTTCCTGGGCCAGAAAACAGTCAATTTGGAAGTGTTCCAGACTCAGCAAGGGAAGCCCTGCATGTCCCTTAGGGAGCTGTGGATGTACAAGAACATTCCTGATGTTGAATAATAAAGGACTCTGCAGTTTTCCATGCCTTGTCCAGCCCCCACTGTCTAAATGGGAACTGTCTTGTGGCAGAGGGAGTTCTTCTTTGCAGCCCTACAGGAGAAGGCTGATGGGAAATACCAACTTCTTCAGGGCAAACAAGGGGAAGATAATGAAGAGAGTAGCATGAGGAAAGAGGGTGCGACAGAAGTTAGCATCACCTCTACGCCCAGCACCTGGAGGGACTTGAAGAGAATGAAGAGCCCCTCACCATAAGCCCTTTACCCATTGTCTCCCAAGGACGGGCGTGTGTTGCCAGGAAAAAAACCTGCTATGGCTTGGGGGGCATTGTCATGGCCTAGGGCAGGGGTGTTGAATTCACAGCTCCCGCTGTTCTCCTGCTCCTGCAGTGTAAGACGCATCACACGCTGCACATGTGACCAGCGCTGGCAGGAGCGGAGGGGAAAGGAGCTCGGTGCTGCTGCTGGGTAGAAAAAAGGTGCTGGGCTGGATAAAACAAGGTAGAGGGCCAGACTGGGCCCGTGGGCCGTGAGTTAGACACCACTGGCCTAAAGCATCACAGTCCCTGGAAACTCCCACACTTTGTCTTTTGGGGAGGGTGGTGAGAGGAAGGCAGGAGTCTTGGTGCTGCCTGGCTGGCTCTGACCATTGCTGCTGTTCTAAAACCAGATTCTTGATGAGGACTATGGCTGAGCGCGTGATGGCTGTGTTGAAGAAGGATGTAGCCACCTGGCTGTTTACTCTGGGGTTGCCAGAATGATACCCCACAGCTGAGGGGGAGGACAGGTAAGGAGAGTGGAGCCTGGAACTGACAGGCTGCCACTGCCCCCATGTGCTGATGTTTTGAGCAGGCTCTTGTTCTGCTTCTTCCTCCAACTTGTTTTGCTGGCTGGGGAATGGTAGTGGATCCAAAAGTGCAGTGGTGGATTCTCACCTTGGCCTGTTGACATCACATTGGCAGTGGTGCTGCCCACCCCACAGAGAGGGGCTGAGAGCATCCTTGGTGTGAGGGATCCATGTTTTTCCGTTCATCCCAGCGTCTCCATACAGGCAAGGCAATGGCATCTGGGATCTTTTCTAGGTCTTTGTCTATGACAATGCTTGGGAGAGGGTCCAGGAGGATACTGGGTGGGCTGAAAGAGAGGAAGAGGGCCAGGCTGCATGGGGCAGGGCATGGAGCAGGGTTGGGGCAGGAAAACAGAAAATGAAAGATCTGTGGAAATGCTGAGGAGGAAGACAGAGCCTGGGAGAGCTATGATGTATGTTGGAGAGCCTGAGGAAAAGGAAGGATGAGGGATGATCTGTATTTGTTTTTCATACGTATAGTAAGATCAAGAAGACGGAGGAAAAGGGTAAAAAGGGGGCTAAGGTAGCAGGAAGGCTTCATGCTATTCCCTTCCCAAGTCTTTCAGTGTGTTACAGAACCTGAGAACAGCAGGAGGTGATGGAAGCATGGCCCCGTTTTCACCAGGTGGACATGAAGGACAGACAGGGCCCTCAAACCCCTTGGGATCCTGCTTTGTGCAGGGTTATGTTCCAGCTGCAAGTGGAGATAAAAGTGTCAGCAGCAGCTATGTTGGCAGTAGTTCTGGAGGTAAAAGTGGTAGTGACACCTTTCCAGGGTTCAGGGAAGCGAGTTCAGGGAGAAAGGTGCTTTGTAATCTGTTGGTTGACTCTTGAGGAATATTTGGGATGGTTCTTCTTCCTCACTGCTAGAGGTGAAACTATGTGACATAGCTTACATCAGAATATTGATGATATTCTTATGCTCTAGGACAGTGCCCATGTGACATGCTTGCCATAGCGATTAAAATTTAAACACATACGGAGAGCAACAAATGAAATTGCCTGCTGCATTTTACTTCTGTGATGTTGGCTGTAGGCCAGCAAAAAAGAGCTGCTGCCTTGGTTCATATTGGTGTTTCATGCTTACTGTGCTGAATGAGGCCCCTGGGGACACATTCTCTGCACTCGAGAGAAGTGGTGAAGAATGAGGATAAACCCATTGCTGCTGTTCGTGCTGGCTGATACTTGTTCTGCAAATGAGACAGGGCTTTGTGATTCTTTTTAAAAAAAGTTATGTTTATTGGATGTATTTCGTTTTGCAGTACCTCCTTAGATTAAATGACATGACTGCTTCTCAGAACAGAACTTCTTGTGTCTAACATTAGGTTCTCTGGTCATCTCTTAGTTCCAAGGATGTGGTGTACAGTAGCCTTTAGTATTGGTTTGGAAATGTTTCCAGTCAGGAAGAAAAATATGGTGTTGGAGTTATGTTGATTAATTCTGTTTTCTTAAAAGGGACCTATCTGCAAAAAGCGGCAGAATAGTCTGGAAAAGAATTTACGTTACCCAAATCCACAGCAAAGATCCTGAGAACTGCCCATCTGATTCCTAATCTTACAGACATCTCAGAGCTGTAGGTGTGTTAATTTTTGATTGAGAACTTCAAAGACGTTTGTTTTGTGGACACCTAGACCTTTCTCTGCCTTGATGAGCACCAAACTGTTCAGCCTGATCTCATCCATGAAACCAGACCTTTTTCTGTTCATTACACAAGTGATTCTGTTGATTGGTGCCAACAGCAGCTAACTCATTTCTATGTTTCCTCATGCAGTACAAGCTAGTGTACTTGCATGGTTATGTGAGTAACTCAGGTTGATTGGTTGCTCAGCTTTACCTGGGAAAATTTGAATGCTTCCATCTGAGCTTCACCTCAGGGACAGTTCATCTGACAGAGGTTTATTCCTTTTCTTGATATTGACCTTTTGGCTAGCTTTGAATGGCTCTATGTAAAGCATGCAGGGGAGGAGAGGTCTTCTATGATTACACTATCCATCCTTCTGTCAGTCCTTTGGAGTAGCTTCTGCTGCTTTTATTTCAGTCACATTTGATGTTATGCTTGTCAAAGATACTACACTCCTACAAGTATTGTGAAAGTTGGTATCAGGGAAAGAATAATTTAAAGGCTGATCATAGTTACTGCAATTACATTTGTTGTTTTCTTAGCTGTTAAGCAAAAAGAAGGGAATGGAAAAGAATAATTGAACCGTTTGCTCTAAATATTGGTCTTTACCAACACTAATATTGGCTGCCAATATTGAATGATAATGTTTCTGCTCTCTGCTGGAAAGTAAAACTTGAGAAATAGAAGAAAGTTTGCTAACAGTGGTGCTGGAATTTCACTGTGTAATTGATATGTTTCTTCTTCTGTTAATTGGCATGACACATCAGAAAGCAATTAACACAAATACATTTGGTATATGGTGTACATCTTCACCTGCATCGTGTCAGGAAGGGAAAAAGTAGAATTTAAAACTTGCAGACTGTATTGATCTACTTGGTGTGGAACAAAATAGGCAAGACAAATTAGAAAGATGTTTAGCATCCAGCACAGAAGTTACAACAAAATAGATTATTAAAGGATTCTGCATGGATGCAGATGCCTGATTCAAGCATGTATCTTTTTAAAAAGAACAAAATACTGGTAGAGGTACCAAACATAACATCAACAAATACACTGGTAATAGGAATTGAGAAAATGTCAAGAGGAAACCCAAGGAGAATGGACTTGTTTAGATTAAGTAATAACTAATTCAGAACAAAATGCTTTTCCTATGATCACAGAAATGCAAAGAAATTGAAAATATGTCCAACTAAGAAATTCTGTGTCTCCGTGATAAATTAAGGTATATGGCAAAATGAGCTACTGAAATAGGAAGAAAGAAATAATAGGTCAGCAAAATGGGATACAGTCATCCAGATGGCTTCTTGGGTTTTTACAGTGCATTCATAAAAATGGTCATTATTTCATATTGCTTGGGAGTCCAAAGTTACAATACTTAAAAAAAAAGAAAAAAAAAGTGGGGGAAAGGGTACTGTGTTTCCCCCATCTTTTTTCTTTTTTTCCTCTTTAAAAGTTTTTCATCTTTATTATTAGAAAGGCCTGTCTTAAAATCTTGATTTTTACCTTAACAGTATTGTAACAGAAAGGCTTAGTGGACTTGAGTTGGAACATTACTTCAGTTGTGAAGGAGACATCTTTTTTTTGATGAGTGTTTGTCAGAGTTTTGTAATCAAATTTATGTTAAAAATACAAATCAACTGATCTGCAAACACTGTGACTTAATGCATCTATGTCTTTCAACTGCTTTGGTTTTATCACACTGCTTCATGTAATTAGCTTCCTACTTATTCTTCAATCAGAGCAAGAATGGAATTTATGATATTAAAAAAAAACCCAAACAATGATATTTTTTTTAAAAAATCAAGACATCTTTAAAAATTTCAATGAAAATGAAAGCCCTCTTTATCCTTACTATACACACCGTACAGAAACAATGACAAGAAAATCAGAAACGCAGTTATCTTTCAACTTTCATCATCTCTTTTCAGAATATTTAAACCAGAAATTCAGTAGCATGTGTTTGGAAAAATTCCACTTTAAAATTAGCTTTATGACCCACTCATGTTTTAAAATGCTTATCAGCTCTATTTGGAGAGGAGCAAATACTGTTCTGTAAAAGGTGATTGATGATGGAATTACAAATGGAATAGTCATAATGATTAGCAGAAGCTGAAATGGAAGATGGATAAGAGAAAATACATTATATTGGAGAAGAAACGTACTATTACAAAAGAAAAAAAACCCTATACTAATTGAAGGGAGAAAGAAGTTGACAAGAGGTTGGATAAAGCCAATACTAAAATACAATACACTGCTTTCAGTTTCTCTTTTCCCACTTTCACAATTCATACTTCTTTCTGATTTTCCATGTTTCTTTCCTTCCATCTGTCAGAGCAGAATTTGATCTTTCGTGTCTGTGGATTAATGTTGCTCTTCCTATTTCTAGCAGAAGAGAAAAAAACACTAACCTTTATCCAACTTTCAATAAGAGAAAGTAACGTTGCTCCAGGCCCAACACCAATTAAAATCTGGATATTTCAACCACAGTGATGTTATTACTCTTCAGCAGATATTCTTGCATTTAACAGATATTAAAGAGTTACTTTCTCCCAAATACTTGTGAAGCTGTTCAATGATTATTCAGTTTTTATCGCTACAGTGGATGCAAGGTCACGTTGCTCATTCGCTCTCCTTGTTTAGGTAGATGAGTTATTTCAACTGGAGAAAAATAGTAGTGAATAAATTTTATAGGCCTTTAGCTCTTCTATTGTGTACTTTGAGACAAATAATTATTTGATGTTAATGTTCCTCAACCACTATCTGCCAGAATGATACTAATATTTTCCACAGTTTAACACTTCTCGGAAGCTGTCAGTGGGCTAGCAGAATTGAGAGTAAAGGTTGAGTGTCATTTGCTGAACATTTGAGCTGTCAAGTCACATGTGCTGTGCACCAGACTCCCTGCACTCCCTCTCTTTGACTGGGGGAGTGCTTGCAATGCATTCACAGTGCAGTGCTGCAGACTGTTTTGCACTGTGTGTCAGGATGTCCGTCTAAATTTATAGAAGGGTCACAGCACTGTGCTCAGAAACAGCTGAGAGTACAGGAAAAATGCCTAGGGTGAACAGAGATACAAAGATAAACAGGCATGATACTGCTACCTGCACTGAAGCCTTCTGTACAGCTACCTTCTGCTCTGGTGAGGTGGCATTTCTCCTGCCTCTCCAGCACCGCTGTTTTGATCAGCTCTGTGGCTGGAGTGCCCCAGCCCGGCTCTTCTTGTTCGAAGGTTTGCAGATGGAAGGAAGGAGCAGGGGCTGCCTTGCAGGGGCAGGCTCCTGCTCTGCTCTTAGCTCCAGTTTCATCTTCCCACTGACCTCTGTTGCTCACCCTGATCACACATTCAGCTGCTCCACACCTTCCTGTACCTGACCTCTCTAGATTTGCACTTCCCGGCAGTGCCCTTTTTTTCTTACTTTTACCCATTCTCTGTGCCAGAGAGGCTAAATACAAATGTGTTTGATTCTGAGACACAAGCAAACCTTATAGCTTATGCCCCTGGGACTGAAATAGGTGAGAGCAGTTCTGCATTACTGTGTATGCTTTTGTGTCCACATTTCAAAGAACAGGAGAATTTGAGAATAACTTTTCCTGAATGTAAAAAAGGTCTTTAATCTTGCTGAACAAAGCAAGGACACCAGCAGCTCTAAGTTGGTGTCAGACCAATTCAAATCATAAAGGAGAAATGCCTTGTTAAGTGATGGTTGTTTAGTATTGAAACAGCATATTAAAATAGTTGTTTCTTTCTCAGTCACACATAATGATGAGATGCTTTTTTTTTCCTGGGGAACTGTGCTTTATCCAAGCATACATTGTGCTTGAGAAAAACACAAATGAGTGGTCTTCATGTGGCAGTACTGTGTGAGAGACAATAGTTGATGATGTACAGGTGGTCTGGTAAAACTCAGAAGGTCTGATTGAAGGCTACTGGGGCCTTAAATTCAGTGATTCTCCTGTGTGCTGAGATGACTTGGCTTAGGACTGCTGTAACAGAACCAATTGTAGTGGCACTCAGAAGTCTGACTGCATGTGTTCCCACAGGAAATGAGGTGATTGCAGTAGACTGGAAGGGACTGAAAGATGTGGACCAAATCAATATGGACAGCACCAGTTCACTGCATGGCAGCAGTTTCCATCGACCTTCCACTGAGGTGAGTGCTTGTCTCAAGCCCACTTACCCAGGGGGATCAGAAAATTTCAGTTCTTTTTGAGTTCAGAAATACGTGTTGTGCATCACTGGGGCAGCATCTAGGAGAGGACCAGAATACCAGTGTGCACCCAAGGATCAGGCTTCCATATCTGTGCCGTTTGGCTTGCATTGAATAGAGTTGGGTCACTCCCTTCAAAATATCCATAGTGAGTAAGAATTTGCAAATGCAAGTGATTTTAACCACTCATGACTGGAGTGGAGGAACAGAAAATAGAAAAAACTGTGGCCTGTAGGTCTGCATTCCTTGAATAACTGAATCATTGAAATGTCCAGCACTATGTCCATCCCAGCTTCTACAGCACAGCCATAAAATCTTTTGAAGAAACACATTTGTCTCCATGTTGTTTAGGGATGCATTTACTGGTAACTCACTGCCAATTGATTTACCATGCAGTATCTCAAGGGCTGGTTCATTTGCTGTTCTGAATTATTGCAACTTCTGCAATCTTAGATACCTGAATTTTCAGCTCTGTAAGGTTCAGGTTATGCAGTCACGATTAATAGAAAGGTCAAAGCTATTTTAAACACATATTTGAGAAAACACTAATAATCTTCACAAATAACCTTTACAAATAGTGTACAATTTGCAAAACCTTCCAAAGTGCTGATGTATAGGTATTTATATTTTCTTGTTACACCTTACTGGCTTGGAATGTAACTCCAAGAAACCTGGAATCCTGGCAGAAATTGTGGGGCCCAACCTTGTATGGAAAATTCAATTAAATCAAATGCAGATCTAAAAGTCAATGAGCATAAACTATACCCGAGTGAACATTTTCATTTATGTGGATAGATACTATAAGTGTGATTCATCTAAATTTTCCTGAGTGTCCACATCCCAAAGATGTTGAGATGTGAGTCATCCCAGCTGAAAGAAATACACTATGAATCGGTGCTGTAATGGCTGATATGGGCAATGGATCTGGTTTGCAAGGGGAAAGTGTATCATAATGGACAAACTGAAAGACTAAGAGAAAATAATTTCAGCAGAAAATAATGCTGTAGCTTGCTGTATTATACTCAAAATACATAGGTAGCATAGCTCCTCCTTGTGTTAGCCTCAGAACGATGCACCTCCCACACAGAGGTGCTCACATTGAAACATTTAGCGAAAAAGAGCTGTTAGAAGAGGAGCCTTATGAAAAGGTAATTGCTTTCCCCTCTCTTACTCTTTATATGACCCTGCTTGCTATTATACCTTCAAATACCGTGATACCTATGGACACCGTGGTCAACTGCAGGGAATGAAACCAGCTTGAAATGCACAAGATTTTTAATACATCAGATAAAGTAGTGGCTGTTGATTATGGCAAACTACTACAGAGATGCATGGCTATTTGCAGCGTGTTTGTTGCACTAACATGGTGTCCTCCTTTGCTTTCTTTAGCAAACACGGACAGATTTCTCCTGGGATGGTATCAATGTGAGTATGTGCCACATCAGTGTTCAAATTTCTAGTCACAAGAAGACCAGGATTTGTCTGCCATTGGAAACAGAAATTCTGTGTGTTTTCTAAGATTCAGAGGATGGTGATGAATTTTTGTTTGCCTCTGGGTCTTTTGCTGTCTGGCAGGTATTTAGATCTGCGGGTGGCTACTAAATTGCCTTTGTCCTCTTTAGGACAAATATGTGTCATTTCATGTGCTCTCTTTTGAAATTTCTGGGCACTGGTAGATAAAAGATGTCTGTCCAGAAGGTTTAAAAAATCAGTAGTCTTTGATTAGAGCATCCTTTCATCTTCTCTAGGAGTTTGGGGGAAATGTATCTCTCATTTTCTGTTGAATGCAGAAGAAAAATAATTCTTAATGTTCCCTGAGGGACATGGTCAACATCAGTAAACTTCAGTTAACAAGTGGAAGTAGAAACAAGCAAACATTTTAATACCTATGCCATGAAAAAGTATGATTTTTTTTTCCTTTTTCACTAATGCAAAACCATCAAGCTGAAGAGGGAATAATTTGTGTTAGTGCTACCAAACTACTTTTTCTGGAGGCTTAAAAAATGTGTTCACAAAAAGTACCTTCAATAGTTTTGTGCACTTGGACAGGCAGGGTAAGAAGCTACAATTTTGGTAGTATAAGCATTTTCAAATTCCAGATACTTTAAAAACTTTTACATGGTGGTCATTTTCTGGTTCTCTCTGATTTCAAAGCACTTGGGCCACTGAATGTTAAGGGGACTTCTATTTGTAACTAACCCTTGCTTTACTGATATCTCTTTCATTGTAACACTTATGGCTTGGGAGCTTTTGCCGAGGCTCAGTTAGAGAAACAGATTGTGTAAGAAAATTATGGTGCATGCAGCAGCTGTGTAGAAGAAATTTGTCAGGTTTTTCCTCACTGCACTTCTGTTTAGCTGAAAGCAAGGTATACAAAGTCATGTTTCCTTAAAGATAGTAGAAGACAGTTTCATTACTTGCAGTTTCTCATTTTCCAACCCGTTGTGAATCCATGGAGCTCTTTTCATAATGCAGCTCTTTCTCAGTCTAATTCTTTAGTATCAAAGCTGGATCATGAATTTCCTTGCCTTGCAGTTCATTCCTGCCTTCATGTCATAACTCTCCAATCTCATAGTGCTAGAGACTTTCTGCAGTTACTTTCTTTTCTGGACTGTTTCTATATGGTGGCTCACAGCACAGGCCCCAGGCTGTCCTGAAACAAATGGGTGGATACTGAACAGCAGGACTCAGGCAAGGATGACCAGTGGAGTCATATATGGACATTCTTCAACCAGCTTAATCACCAAAGGAAATGCCTCATGGAACAAGGGCTCTGTTCTCAGCTACAACTTTCACTTTTTACTGTTTTTCCCCTTCTTTCTGATTTCTTCAGCTCACATATTACACACAGACATTCCTTGTTCCAGAGTTACAGGATGCCTCCATTTACATTCAGTTTCCAGAGAAACTCACCTCTCATATTTTGGCAGTTGACCGGGATTATATGCAGTTCAATATCGTTACAATGCCTTCCTTTGCCTCCAACTATTTGACTGTCTTGTTTTTGCTCCTCTCATATTTGATGAGATTTGTGCCTGTGACGAAATGCTTACTTCATGTCAGCGTTTAAAATTTCCGGTGTCATGGTCACTACTTTTGAGTGTCTTTGTGTTTGAAACATGCTGAACTTGATATTCAGAGAGGTTGAAATGAAGAGCAGAAGCAATGTTTGTTTAGCCTATGTGAAAATTAAGCCTCTTATGCTATGCCTGGCATCTCTGAAGAAGCCTGATGAATTCATCTTGAGGAACTGTGTTTTATGATGATGTTTGTGACTGCTGGCTGTCGCAGTAGTTACCTGTCCTTGTTACTTGGGGACTGAGGATGAACATAGAGAAGAGAGCAAAGGGAGTTAAGCAGAAATGTAGAACTCGTTTCTTTAAAGGTAGTTGTAGGTGCTTGAAACAGGATGTATCACTTACATGGTCATGTTCACTTTATTAAGACCATATGAGAAGAAATGAAAACCAAAAGTAACATAGAAAGATTAATCTATGATGCATATATGATGCATTACTGTGTTCTGTCTATCATGTTATCACCTCCCCATTGTAAGTTCCCTGAACTGTTCATCAGCCATGTTCTGCATCTCTAACAAAGAGCTGGGAACAGTGCAGCATGTCCGTGGAGGACTGGCAGCAGCCAAAGGGAGGCTTCTCACAGCCCTACTTCTGCCTCTCCCACTGACCTTGCCTCACTCAGTCCTAATGCTATGCAATAAATATCCAGTCCTGGTTAAACAGGCTTTAATTTTTCTTTCCCTTTTTTAATTCTTTTCCTTGTTGCTTGCTTCTGCTCCTCATCTTCTTCCTATCTTCTGGAATGTTTATACTGATTTCTCACTTCAGTTCATTCCTTTTCTCCTTCCTGTATATCATTTCTTCATATTCTCTCTCTTTTCAGCTCTCCATGGAAGATACGACCTCCATCCTCCCCAAGCTGAAACGCAACTCCAATGCTTATGGGATTGGGGCTTTGGCTAAATCATCTTTCTCTGGTGAGGTCCTCAAATTTTGGGTTTATCCTTGGCAGCTTTTCTCCACAGGCCTTTGTGCCTCTTAACATATCTTCCTGTTGTTCTCCCAACTGCTCCTTTCTGACTCTTGCCTTTTCAAGGCCTTAGAGGAGTCTCCACCATCATGGTTCTAGATGCAGAAATCTCTTAGATTTCTTTCAAAGCACAGATTTGTCTTACACCTGTTGGTTTCTCACCATGCACCTCAGGCATCTTCAATTGCTTCCCCCCAAACAGTCTTGGGTTTAATCCCCTTTTCTTTTTCTTAGTTTGGTCACCTCCAGGCTTCATCCCTCATGTCCAACTCTGTCCTATATGGATTCCAGGCAAGGAAGGAAATGATCTTTGATATTTGGGGTTTCCTTTTTTGCCTATTCTGAGAGCTAGTCCAAGGAAAGATGGAGAAGTCTCCTGGAGGGTGATACAGTGAAACATGGGAGACGCCCAGCCCAAGGTCTGAATCCTGTCAGGAAAGGAGGGAAGAAGCTTCACTTCCAAGAGAGGTAAACAGCGTGGCCGATGATCTTGGAGCTGTGTAATAGCCCCTCCTTGTTTTCTAATGTCTGGCCCCTTAGGGATATCTCGCAGCATGAAGGACCATGTCACAAAGCCAACAGCTATGGGCCAAGGCCGTGTGGCTCACATGATTGAATGGCAAGGCTGGGGCAAAGGTAACAGCCAGCAGCAGCAGCACACGCATGAGACAGCACGCAAAGACGCTGACGCCTACTCAGACCTGAGTGATGGTGAGAAGGAGGCCCGGTTCCTTGCAGGTAATGCTCACTTTTTGACTTGCGGATTGGATTGGTTGGGATGTCCCAGAGAAGAATCTGTGAGAGACCAAAGTGCAGAAAACTGAAAAATCCACTCAGAAGAGCCTGTGGGGGTTTTGGATGGCAGAAGGAGATGAGAGACTGTAGTTGGGTGTATTGCCAATGAAATGCAAAGTGGAGAGGGTGAGGGTGAACTGCACAATGGATGTTGCTGAGACAGGACAGGAACGGGCCGGTGTGACCAAGAGATGAGGGTAAAGAGGGTGGTGAGAAATGGGGACTCACACATCCCCGCTTCTCCTCCCTGTCTCCTTTGGCACAGGAGTGATGGAGCAATTTGCTATTTCTGAGGCGACTCTCATGGCCTGGTCCTCCATGGATGGTGAGGATGTGAGTGTAAACTCAAATCAGGAGAACCCAGCAGGCAACTACTCTGAGAACTATCAGGAGCTAATGGAGAGCCAAGGTGAGCTCCAGTGTTTCTTTCTAATCTTGAAAGATCACTTTCCTGGTCTTGTTGTGTTGCTCTCTTTCTCTCTACCTTGTTTTATTCTGTAGCCTCAATTTTGGGGATTGAGATCTATCAGAGGCATCACCTATTTGTGGAGCTGTCCAAGGAGTCTAATCTTAATAGGGAGACTCCAAAGCACGGTTTCTTTGACTTTTTTGGGCACAGCTGTGGGAAGCTACCAGCTCTTGCAGGCAGTCGTGGGTATAATCAAGATCATCTGCCTAGAACTGTCTTTTCTTTTCACCCTCCTCCCCTCTGAAGGATTTGTCTACCCTGTATAGTAGAGACATGCACAGACACCCAAGCTATCTATCTAAATGAGCCAGTTTGGCCTAGAGAGGATGTCTAACTGTGTTGTTTCCCTCCTTTACTTGCAGAGCATATGGCCCAGACACAGTATGACAGCTGGCCTCACTCCTACGTCTCGCAGGGCATGTATTGCTTAGGGTCATCCGATGCGTGGGAGACCAGTGACCAGTCCCTCATTGCTTCCCCAGCAACTGGCTCCTACTTAGGCCAGAATTTTGATGAGTCCCAGACAAACCTTCAGGAAAGCATTTTGATGCAGAGTAGCCTTCTCCAGCAGCAACAGCTGCAGCAACAGCGGCAGGAGCAGAACTTCATCCAGAGCACGGGGCTGGTCCACGTGTGGCCCCTGCAGACTGCTCAGGGTGGGAGTGGGGCTGAATCCAGCACATACATGGAGGACCACATTGAGGATGAAGGGAACCCACGGCTGGAGAAGGCTCCTCTCCTAAACAAGAAGCCCTCTCCAGAGGAGGATGATGCAGTGTGCCGGGACCTGGAATCACTCTCTCCTCGAGAGGAGATGGAACATGCTGCACTGAGCCGTAAAGTCTCAGATGTCACCTCCTCTGGTGTGCAGTCCTTTGATGAAGAAGAGGGAGAAACAAACAACTGATGCTTTCTGTGAAGTTCTCATCACTGTTGAACAAAGAGAGGGGTGACAAGGAATGAAATGACAGGGATTCTTCTATCCAGCTCCCCATTCTTCTGAGCAGACACACCCCTTCCATTCCTGACAATTAATTATTTTTTTAAACAAGAGGAAAATCTAAAAGTGATAGACATATGAAGAACTCTTCTTCCCTTCTGCTATGGACATGTATTTTTGATTTTCATTACTCTGGGCAACACATGTGGAGTGCTTGGAGAGATCTGGACTGGTAAATCATTTCTAAATCTTTTTAATACAGAGTCTTGGCTGTGGATATAAACTATTCTGATACTGGGTATGTGGCTGATGAGATAGGCTTGGTAGAGGGAGCAGCTGTGTGGCTAGAATCCACCTTGGCAGAATGGATATTGCTCTGTGGACGTGGTCACCTTTGATAGAATATATGAATATAAACTGGTTTAAAACGAATGTCTGGCTTTACAAATATAGATTGCACTATTAATGTGATTGTAGCTGATAAGTCTGTATTCGATATAGACTGTACTGAGATGAAAGATTTGCTGTGTAACCAGATCCTCAATAGCACCTTGATATGAAAGTGTAGGGATGATGGATACAAACTGCACCCTGTGGGCACGGGCTGTGCTGCAGTACAGATGATGTGGCTCCGTGGGCATGGCTCTGGCCATGCTGTAGCGTGGAAGAATGGATGCAGATATGAACCTAGTCCTGCTCTCAGATGTTCATGCTTTGGACTCTTTCTAATCTCTATGACATTTCTACCTTCCCAGGAGCTGGCAAGAGTGTTGTGTCCTTCTGGCGCTGGGCACTGGATGGCGGTGGAAAGGACATTTTCGGCTATGGAGGCAGTCATAAAAAGCTAACTGTTGCAGGGGGCTTGAGAACATGTCCATCTTGGTGCTGCTGCTGTATCCTTCTGTCTTTTCCCTTGCCAGCAGTATGGGGAGACTCAGAGAGTAGGCAGCAGATCCAGGAACAGTGTGTACAGCTATGAGATAAGAGATATCCAGTTTACATTGGAGTTTTCAGTTTTTGCTTTTTTTAACTTTTTTATATTGCTGGGTAAGTGTTCCTGACAAAGTAGTGTATAATGGGAAAGGCCTGTACTCCAGTCACCACTTAACAGAAATACTGCAGATTTCCCATTTCTGCCAATCCTACTGCAGTGCCAAATCTAGCTGGAGGAAAATGAGTGAGGGGAAGTTTTCTCCTCCTATTGCTTTCTTCTTCCTGCCTGTATTCTTCTCTTTTCTTTTCCTATCCCCAAGCAATGTAAATAATGTTCAGTACTTGGTCTGTTTGTTTATCCCTACCCTCTCTTTTTTAGGAGTGGAGAAGTCTGATTTCAGGAGTTTTTCCTATTTGTACGGGTTCTATACTTTTCTTGTTAAAAATATGGTTCATTGACTAGCGGGAATTTGGTCTCTTGCAATTCCTCACCACGTTTCTACAAACCTTCTTTTGGGAGGTGGGGTTCTAAAAGGAAACTGAACAAACTGTCTCCTTTCAAGCTTTCGCTAGAAAATAAACAGGAGCAAAACCAAAAGCAAAAATTGTACAAGGCTATCGATTTTGCTGGAGGACTGAAAATGACCAGCAGAGTTTTAATTACAGTATTGCTTGCAAGGAAGCATCAGCAAAGCATGGGTTTAAATCAGATACTAGATCTGATAAGCTAGAGAAAGGAATTTGCCTGGACACTGCCATAGTGTCACAGAGCAACTCTTTCTCACTTGCTCTGACTCACATCTGCTTTGTTTTATTCATGATACGTTTGCCTCTTCAGGCTTGATGTTTATTTTGGATGACAGAAGAGTGATATATGTTGCTTTCCTGATTCAGGTTTAGTCCCAGCATATGAGAGTATAAAATGTAACTGAAGTAATATCGAGTATCAGAGCTCAGACAACTCCTGGCAAGCAAAGCAGATTATATCCAGGAATTATGAAAAGTTTGGATGGGACTCTCAGGTAGAACTTTACCCCACTGAGCTTTCTTCCATCTACACAGGCAGCTGCATTAAGAGGGTCTTCAGTGTGAACGTCCAAGTCTTTCCAGCCAAGTCCACTTCAAGCAGATCTGTCTTCCCTCTGCATTGCACCTCTAAAGGAAAAAGCTTTGGGGTATTTAAGTAAGACTGATTATTTGTTGTAGGTAAGAGATAAAAGTTTTTGTGACTACCTTCTTTACCCTTTTGCTTGGGCTTGCTTACATCTCTCTAAGGAGGTAGCTCTTCTCCTGAATGATGACCTTTCAGTATCTCTTTTAAAGATGTTTACACATTCAGGTGCTAACCTCCCTTGAGTAGGAGAGCTTGATAAAGGTGGTCTCCTACAATTCTTGCAGGGCCAGTGGTAACTCGCTGTCCTGAACTGGTTTGGGTCTAGCCGTAGAACAAGGCCTAGGAAATCACACTAGCCAGAACAGGAAGACAGAGCAAGTGCCAAGAGGGTCTCAGCAGATGACAAATGAGTGAGTGTTAAGTGAACCTTTTCTTATTTCTTGTTTTTAAAAAGCCTTCAGGAACAAAAGTGGTCGGGTATGTTGCTTTGTGGGAGAAGATTTGGGTGGCTAATTGCTTTTTTTTCCAAACCGTTTTGTTCCCATGTGCCTCTCCAGAACCAATTTGGATGTTTACAGTAACTTTCAGAGTAGGTTCTAATGATCCCTCTGTGTTGTTTACAGAATTGGGACAAGTGGATTAAGTTGTCCAGGGCTTCTTTTTCTTTTAATGTGGACATGTAGTACATTTACTAAGATATCTGATTGATATCTAAAAGATGTACATTATCTCCATGCAAATCAGTGACAGGGAATTATCTTTATGGGTAATAGTGTGGAAAAAATTGACCTTATATAAAAATTTGATTGAGTTCTATAGGAAGAGAAAACATACCTGTACAGTATTCTAAGCTCTGTATAATGTGTTAGAGACTTACACCCTGCTGTATAATTCCATTACCTTATCTTTAGGAATCTATAAACAGATTCTTATTCGCTGTGAATTCAGGCTGGTTTGAACAGTACTCTCTATACAAACTTTCAAGGTTAATAAATTCTTTAAAACTTTTCCATGGAGGGCCTGACTTTCTACGAATAACAAAATTTCAGCCTTTTTCTCAGAAAAGAAAAAAAAAAGGAGGTCTATTTTGCATGACCTCTTTGCAATCCTAAAGAGAAATGTATCTACATTTGCCAGGAGCTTTACTGGAAAGAGAAGGTCTGCACATCCACACTTGCTACCTGAGTGAGCATCCTGAGCTGAACTGGAAAGATAGTTTGAATTTCTGTGAAAATGGAAAATGGTTTGTATAACCTGGCCTTTTCTTATGCAACAGACCTGCTGTTTGTCTATATCCAGTATCAGGGAGAGGGACCTGAAACGTAATGTATATTTCCCAGAAAAGCCATTATTCCATAACTACACCTATTCAAGCATATGGAAGGCACAGGTGTTCTGTGAGTAAAATTTGGCCAGTTCCTTTATCCTGGTGAGGAGGGATGAGCTGGAGAGAGTCCAGCCAAATACTCAGAGCCCAGATTGAATTTATGAGGCTGAAAATAATGAGGAAAGGTAAGCTTAGTATCCCTGATCTACAGTTACTAAGAAACTGAGCCCTGCTGTTGTTTTACATAAACCTTTTGTAAAGCAGAGCTGCACTACGTAGAATTTTGGATTTTCTTGAAGCAGTGAAGGTAGAGGATTTCCATCTTTCCTCCCCACCACCCTCACCCCAAGCCTTTGTCTGTAACAGGAACTGGATTAAATCATTTGCTGAACGCAACAGAAGACTTAAACACAAGTGACCCTGACTGAAAAAGATCTCAGACTTGACTGCAAGAAAATTCTCTCTTATTCCTTTTCCCATGATTGTTTATATCTGATCAGTTCCTCTATTTCATATTTCTTTTATATAAACCTTAAGCTTTCTTTCCAAGCCTTATTAGTTCTCCTCAAGTCCATTACCTCAGGCTCTAGGATGGGAGAGTCAATATGCTTCTTTTGGTTTCTGTGCCTCCAAATCATTATCTTGTTCTGGGAAGCTGCTGACAAGTCACCCACTTACTTTTCCCCTTGAAAACTTTAACATCACCTTTCATGATAGGCATGCAGCAGAGAATAGAGTTTAGCTGTACTTCTACGCTGATCAAGCGGTGAGTTGCTGTGAAGGAGCCATGACTGTGCTCACCTCTTGCAGTTCTTCTGTGGATGCTGATGCAAACCAGTGCACTTTTACCCTACTGTAAAAGTGAAGAGGGAACAGCTGTGAGTAGAGGAAGAGAAAGCAAGTAACATTCTCAGCAGCTGGCTTTTATATCAGGTAGGGAAACTGGGAAAGTACGCTTTGAAATGGCATCTTCACGATGAGTCTAAGCTGCTAAAAGAAGCTGTTGTGCCTCCTCCCTTCTCAAACCAGTGCTAACACTCGTTTGACTGCTCAGGAACTGACCCAATGGCCAAAACTAACCCAGTTCCCTATCAAAATAAGGGTTTCAGTGGGATCAGCTCCTTGTATTATGCTACTTGGTGAGGCAAGTGTCACTGAGGGATGGTGAAAAGTGCAGATGGTCATGTTGAGGAATATTTCTTTGGTTGCAGATGCAACTTAAATTGGCTTAAGCTGACTGAAATATCTGTCCAAGAAGAATAAATCCTGCTGGGGTACCAGGGAGGACAAGTACTCCCCTTTCTTCCCTGGTGTTTTCTTTAGAATTTCTAGTATGCTCTTATCTGATTTGGTCTTTGTTGTTATTTAATGCCCTGTTATTTCCTTCACTGTTCCCTCCCCTTCCACAGACTCCTTTGAAATAAGCCCTTGCAGAAAGAGATGAGTAACTTGGTATATGCATGGAATTAAAAAAATAATTGTGCACAAATCTCATATGCACCCAGCTAAAGGTACTGAGAAGTGTTCTCCTGTAATTGCAAGAGTCAGAGCCTTGTGCAGGAGTGAAGCACAGCTGTTGAAGCTGAAGTTTAAACTTATCTTTAAGTCAGTTCCAATCTAATATGAGATCCCACGCCTAGGTGGAATCTGTACATGGTGTACTGTATACAACAGCAACTAAAAACTATTAGTTGTAGGCCAGAGAAGAGAACTGGAGAGAAGAAACCCGTTCTCTTCATTTGAAAGAGATATGAAGTGTGGTGGTGAGGTAAGGTAGTGTGCAACAGTGCAGGTTTGTGGACAGCTATGTGTTCCCTGTGCAATAGCATGGCAAAATCTAGACGGAGAGGGAAAGGCATTGGGAAAAAGGCTTAGGTAAAAGATCAAGGAAAGCTGTCTTATGTTTACACAACAGAGGCGGGAAGCTTGATGGCAGAGTCCAGGCAGAATGGGCTCGAGTAGAGAATTGCTACATAAGCTGTAGCTCCAGGACTGGTACCACAGATTGGCACTCCTTAGTCCAAGCCACACTTCTTTCTGTGTGACAGAGTGATAGGAAAGAGAAGTCCCTCAATTTGGGCAATTAGTGGCTTCTTTTTCGTTGTCTTTGAAACACAGTTCATATTACGCTTAATTCTTCAGGAGAATCATATAAGAAATACACCAAATAAGAACTAGTCGTTGTTCAAATAAAGTTAATGTGAGTTCTGTTCTCATTGGAAACCCCAAATGTCTAAATTTAGCTCAGTTTGCCTTAACTGTTGTATTGGTAATTTCCCATGTTCCATGTTCCGACAACTCTAATGTTGGCATTTCCCTTAAACTAGCTCTTTGACTTTTTTCCAAAGGAAAAGAAAGGAAAGAGAAAAAGCCCCAACCATTCCAATACAGAGATCAGCAGCAGCTGGTGCCCTTACATCTAGAAAAGTGTAAATAAATCAAAACTTCATCTTTCATTCTCCTTCCCTGAAGCAATCTGATAGGGAAAGTTTTCTATGCTGTGGCTTAGGGAAAGGAAAGTAGACAGGGGAAGTGTAGATAAAGTAGTGCCTATTAGAACAAAATGTATATGTAGGGCAGCCTACAGTAATTAAAGCACAGTCTCAAATATGAATGCAAGCTATAAAGTCAATGCCAGGTGCCTCTTTTGTATCATAGGGTTTTCCCAGACTAGGTCATAGTGAACCTGCACAGGAGTAGAAGAGAACAGTTGAGCATCTGTGGCAGATCAGTGTCTCTATCTCAGAATATGTCATGGAGCCTGGGCAAGACTGCAGCCAGCTTCATGAATTGACTGGGGTGGGGATGAAGACTGATTATTATGTTAACAAATGGACATGGAAGACCTCTGATTAGAGGTCTGTTTAAATCCTTGCATCGACATATTTCCCAAGCATAGGCAGAAAAAAGTTTTATCTTTTCCCTGGAAATTAAGAGAATCTCAGTGTCAGTGTTGGTTTGTGCAGAAAATAGTATGTGATATATTTTTCCAGTGCAGGTACACATTGTTGGAAGAGAAAAATTTAGTGGCTCTCTGAGAAAGAGTATGTTTACTAAAACTGTAAAGACTTGTTCATGAATGTTCTCAGTGCAGATACCATAGAATGGTTTGTGTTGAAAAGGACCTAAAAGATCATCCAGGTCTAACCCTCCTGCCATGGGCAGGACTTACCTCACTGATGAGTAGTATCTGCCATCTTCTAGAAGCAACTCTAGAGGTAGCAGTTTTCTGTGGAAAGAGTGCTACTGAGCATCTTCTTCATCTCCTTTGACTGAGGACTTTTTATTACTCTCTGAAACTTGGTTTTATTTTTGCTTTCCCATGAGGGATTAAATGCCCATGGTAGTGAGACAACGGCATACAAAAAAGCTTTTCTCCATTATGGAGGCAAGATCGTGCACCAAGATTTATTTCTAATATGATAAAGGCATCTAGTCCAGATTTACTGGTCTTCTGGAATAATTTTCATTAGGCAAGGAAATCCAGTTATGAGTTGGAGGTCGAAAGGTTAAGAACCCTTTCCAGAGCTTTGCCAGGTTCCCATGAGACAAGTATGGTTGGACTTCCCTTCTTTTCAGATACTGCATGTGTGATTTGCAATATAGCAAGCAAAAAGCTCTTTTGCGGGCATATATTCTTGTTTGGCTTCAATTTTTCTTCTCTGATTTGTGGATGTTGTGCATGATTGGAGGTCTCTCAGAATCCCTACAGTATAAAACTGGGACTCAGAAGTAATTTTACAGGGAATAGGATTTCTCTTGTTTCAGTTCTTTTCAGATACGGAAGGATACAGACTGAGGATTTGGGAGGTGAAAGGGTGGTGGATGGGAGTTTCAGAGTTGGCATGTGGAATGGATTCTTGAAGCATGTTTAGAAGTAACTAAAAGCTTGGGTCTTCAAATGTATTATCAGTATCTGAAAATTCTTCAGCATAAGCATATAGTACAACAGAGGTTGCCACAAAGCAATTTTAAAGAGCTTCCCCTAAGCCTGTACACATTTTCTGTAGGGGGGAGGCTGCATGGTGATTATATGTGTTCTTTCAAGCTAGTGTTTACAGAGATGCATTGATGTTTGGGGGGAAAGTACTGAATGGAAGTAAACAAAAAGGGAAAGGGACCTACTATTGAAAATTTTCATCCTTACCTTGTCCCATATTTGCCCTTAATAACTAAAATGAGTCTGATTTGCCTTTGGTCTTCCAGCTCCAAAACATATTTGCCTGAAAATTTTCTTTGGATGTACTTCGCATGTTTTGATAATGTGACTTATGAGATAACACTTCTACAAAGATATATATAAATACATACATGTACAACCACATACATACATGTACACATACTACATATGGACTTAGGAAACTATATGGCATTATACACCTCCATACCTGTATGTGGCAGCAACCACAGTAAAGAAGGGGAGGTAGCTCAAAATAGCATGTACAGTCCTTTATGGAGTTGTTATTAAACAGAATGTGGTCTTGCCATCCTGGCTGGTGGAAGTGTTTTATTTCTGTGGGACTGGTTCCAGGGGAGTTGCGTCTGAGGAAGGAGGATCCTAGGAAGAAGGGGTGAGTCTTAATGAGACAGTCTGTTGGAGGACATTGAAAAGGAACTATGGTGGCTTGGAGAAGCATCCCAGAGTAGGAAATGTGTAATACGCTCTGTTTCATTAAAAAGATAAGCACATCACATATTTGACTATACAGCGCTGAAATCTCATTTGTGCCTGTGTCTATTGACTATCATGACATAAATCCCTGGCCATTGTGGCAGATTTGATGATCGGCATCACATCAACAGGATCATCTAGTTTAATATGGAGTGACTTTTCCTGTTACGCTGAAGGATGAAACATGTAAGTTTTGTGCTGATATTAGTGACACGCAGACACATCTGGTACCGAGTTGGACAGAAGTTCCACAACATCAGGTTAGGACAGGACACAAAGAGGAGTCTGATGATGCTGGGGTTGTACGAGGCACTGACACTGGGTGGCAAGACGCTAGGTTCACATTTCTGTCCTTATAGCAGATTGGAGAATTGGTAGACCCAGAGGGAAAGGAGCATCTCTGCACTTCCAGCATTGTTGTATCATCTGCTTCTGATTTAGGAAATTAGGACAGATTCAGTAGCACTTTATTTACCATATGAGAATTTTAAGTTCTAGCCATAAAAGATACCTATTTCTTATTGAAGATATTTGTACTTTTCCACTGGTTCTTACAGGGCTAAGCAGTGTCCGTTGCCCTGCTTAAGGCATAGTCTGTTTCACAGTCAGGGATATTGGCTGATCTTTGCTTTCTATGATCTATTTGAGGTTAATTTGTTTCCTTCCAGTTTACCTGCCTTTGCTACTGAATAGATTCACACTCACCCCTTGGTACGTATGTCTGCATAATTATGTTCATATAATTAATTGTGACCTACATAAGACACATTTGTAAGTCCTTTAGGGTTTTTTTGTTGATTTGGCTTTTTTTTTTCCCTTCAATCCTGTAAGTCTACTACAACTTGCTCCTGACAAATGGCCTCTAAATCATCACTATTTTTTTTGTAATGTAGCATGTCAAATGAAACCAATTATTCCACATACATTTAAGACTGGGAAAATAATACGTCTCTGGGCCTGGAAGTTGATGTCTGTACAGGAAAAATGTCTGGTTTTCCTAATTTCACATTATACTACAAAGGTGTTGTCCAGCTGCTGAGTGCTTCACCTAACAGGGCACTTGTATCATCATTCCAGTCCAGATTTACCCCTCCATAAAGTACATCTTCTCTGGATTTAGCTGCTTAGCCCCAACGTGAACCTCATTCTGTGGTATCTGCCACAGTCTCTCATCTCCACTTAGACTAGATGGCAAATCTACCATATTTCTCATATTACTGTCTTACAAGCTCTCATATGTTACTTCCAAGTCATTAATGAAAACAGTAAATAAGAAGGGCATTTCTGCTGCACAACTCACTGGCTCTGCACTTTCTCAGCAGCAAGAGTATTTTCCATACAGTCTCTCAGACAATTCATATCTTCTGTGCCAGAGAAACTGCAGGTTTGATTGAAGCATAAGATTCTGTGATATGTTTGGTCATAATCCAACCACCTCTCAACCCATTTGCTTAAGTGCACTATAGAAGTTTGAGGGGGGGAAAAGGCAAATTATTTTTTTTTGGCAAATGTATTCTTCATAAATTTTCCATTTGCACTTGGTTCTGTGTGAAAAAGCTGAAAAGCTTCTAACTGAGTTTGTGTGACTTTAATGCTAAATTATAGATCTTGTATTTCTGTTCTTCAAACTAAATAAGTAGCTATTTGGTAAAAAGCCAGGTATTAGCAGCTTTTAGATTGTTGTTCATATAAAGCAGCTAATTCACATTTTAATATCTCTACATTCTGTTTCCTTTTAAATTTGCTACTGAACTTTTCCTCAACATAATTTGTCCTCTGTATCAGCTGCAGTCCTTCAAGTTGGCTAGCAATGTTTCAGTAACTGGTTTTACTATGGAGCAGAAGGTGTTTACACAAGCAGCACACCAAAACTGCTGGGATGTGAGCAAATGCTCATCTGAAAGGCCAGTGCTTCAATTGGTAATAGGTTTGGCTGAGACTGGCTTCATTTAGAAACTAGTCCCAGCAGTGTCCACGGTAGTGGCTTTGGTTCCGAGAGGCTACGTCAGGATTTACCAACTTCCAGCAAATTGGGGAAGGGGGAGATGTGACTCAAAATACGGGCAGCCCAATTGCAGAGCTGTCTACCGCTGCACACCCGTGATTTTAAGAAGGTGGCGTGTGTGTGAGAGAGAGAGTACACGTGCACAGGGTTGTCTGTCCAGTGTAGGGGAGTCACACAGTGAGAGCCTGAGTTTATGGTCAGGACCAGTTTAAGCTTGCCTCACACAAAGACTTAAAAAGTTTTGCTTCACATGGCTTAAGATAAATGTTGTTTTCTATTTGAGCATAATAACGCTCAGGCATGGCTTTTGTGCGGAAATATTAATTATTGGTCTCCAGTGTTGATTAAATTGTTTTAAGAGCTGTACTCCCATCCTTACTTATGTGGCCATGAACAATGTGGTGCTTGCTATGACAGTATTTTTAATAGTGTGTTTTTAATTATACCCCTCCTGCGGTTGGACTAATTTGGCAAAGAGGGATCTTTACTTGCTCAGCTGGTTATTGCCCTGTCTTGTACTCTATGGCCATAAGCCACACACTTCTATACAGTGTTTGAATAACTTTGGAGAGAGAGCAAGTTATTTTTAATGAAACTTTGATTCTGTCTGTCTCTGTATGTTTGCTTGTACTAACTGGTTTTGTCCATAGGGTTAGCAAACTAGAATTTTTTTAGTTTGAAATAATTTGCCAACTAAAAGAAGTCACATTGTTCAGGTAATTTTTTTCGTTGTCCAGTAGTCCATCTCCATGTGTTTTCTCTTTCATCTGAATCACGACCAAGTCTCAGCCTTGTCGTAACTACTGAAAGTCCAGTCTGTTTTCTTGTCAACCTTAAGTATTCCTTATTTTTCAATTCTTTATATTAATGAGTTTAAAAACAAGACATCTGCTTTCACATTTAAATGCCATGTAAAAGGAAGAGTTCAACTTTTTACTAGATTAAAACTTAATAGATAACTTCTTGCCTTCGTTAACTGAATATCAGTAAAGTGGCTGTTACTTGACATTAAGGCTACATTTGGTCTGAAGATACAAGGACAAAGGATTTTTTTTACGTGATGGTGTCCCAGAATTTTTCACTTAGGTGAAGATTTTTCACTATTGTGTTCTTTCAGACTATTATGTGTTGGATACAAAATTACAGTACAGCAGGTGCTTTGAATTGAAAATGCTGAACCAGATCAGCTCTATTTTAGGGCTTTGAGTGGTAGTGGCAAGCTTGGTGTAACATGAATTTCTGTCCAAAACAATGATTTTAAGCAATGCTATTTAGGAGAAAAACAAGCTTCTGTGGTTCAAAACAGCTTCAGAACTTCTTGTTTTTCAAGGCTTGTGTTTGGATTGTTGGGGGCAGATTTGACTTTGTAGGTGAATGGGAAAGCCACAGTGATAGCACAAATTCCGGTGATATTTTGTATTGGGGAAAAATATTTTTCTGTGTAGGTAGCCAAATCCACATTACTTGGATAGGATGAGAGTTGCAGGTTTTAGAGTGACAGATTAGTGACTTTGGTTCCTAGACAAAGGTTTCAAATTTAAACTTTGTGGGGGTGTATCAGGATTGCTCAAACGGGTGCAAGCTTAGAGTTTCAGCTTCCCCACAGAGAGCAGTCCAGTTCCTCATGGTAATTCTGGGACAGCTAAAGGCAACAGAAATGGAGCAATCTGTATGTGTGCATACATGGACACACGTGTGTGCTCTTATACTCCCAGGTGACAAACCTCAAGAAGCTTTCCAGGTTAGCTTGTGTCTTGCTCTGAGCTCCCCAAGCCTCTCTACATGCATCATTTTTGTTCCAGCTTCATCCTCCCCAGCTCACAATCTGTCTATCGTGACTCACGCTCTGTGGCTTTGATTTAGACTCCATCTGCTTTCTCAGCTAGTCAGATCCCAGTTCTTCTGTAACACACTGTAGGGGAAGTGTGGGACTGGAGCAGAACATATATCTGTATTCAGGAGAGAGGAGGGGGAGGTATATTGACTTCAGCCTCAAAGTTTCTCCTTCTCTCACCTGTCTCAGTGCAGGTGTTTGGTGAAGCTGTGAAATGTAAGTCTGTATTTGCTAGTAACACTGCTAGGGCCAACGTGGAGAAACTTATCCTTCCTGAGAGTGTGTGGACCCTGAGATCAGATTTGATCTCAGATTGTTGCCACTCACTGCACATTTATAGGTTTTTAAAAGGAATGTCCTTTCTCTCTGGCTTTTTTAAAGGATTATCATAGTTCCCTGAGAAAAGATAGCAGTTGTTTTGCCTGTTCTCTGCAGACAGGGGAAGGTGACCCAAAGGTAGCAGGGAGGCTGTGTGCTGATGCCTGGCAGCCAGAAATCTGCCACAACCCTGTAGTGGAGGCAAGCAGCTCATGGATGCAAGAGACTTGCCATCAAATCACCGTACAAGAACAGGGATTTCCTTGGAGGACTGAAGATCCCTTAGGCAGGGAGAGTCTGTCCCTCGTTAGCTGACAGAGGCAGGGCACGTGTCAAACACAATTCAGAGCTGGGGGGCTCTGAATCCCAGACAGCAAAAGTAAATCTCTCCTTCTTCAACTGACTAACTGGGGAGAATTCCCTTTACTGTAAGCTTGTCACAGACTCTCCCACCCATCATCAGAGAGGAACTGGTACAAGGTCAATCCTTGGAATTAAAGCCAGTAGGGAAATTCCTTAGGGAGACTGAGTTAGATGTAATGATGTTTTTTCCTTGCTTCTGAGACAGCTTATGAAGACCACCTGTTAAGTTGAAACTGGTCACTCTAAGTTAGATTATGCTTTACTAGTATCAGGAAAGGAGTTGTGGCCCAGCATTCAGGAGAATACTCTGAAGAACATCTTCTCAGAGCCTGGGTTTCTTCTCTGTTGCTGGTAAGTGGAAACACATCCAATATGCTGGCTGGGACTGCATCCAAGTGCCATAACACACCAAAAATATGGTAGAAAGAGATGTAGAATGTTAGAGGAAAGCTGCAGAATACACAGAATTTGATTTTGCTTGTTTACTGAGAAAACCTCACAAGGACAGCGAGTTAAACAAAGCAGCATCTTATCTTCAGATGCTAAGGGTTTGCATGCATGACACGAACTGACAAGACATCTTTTTGCAAAATACTGATCAAGATCTGCTCCAGGTTTACAACTGGAATAGAGAGGCATGCTTCAGACAAGGGTTGAGGTCACTGCTGTTAGTTACAATGGAGACAAGCTGGCAGAAGTGAGACCTGGAGTTCTCAGATCTGAGGTATGCAGAAATATGTGGAAAGTAGGCAGGGTAGAATTACCAAGAAAGAGAGCAGAAACTTCAGAGAGAAACCTCTTTTCAAAGTGTAGAAAACAGGGCATCCCTCTGCAATATTTCTTGGCAGCCTGCCAACGTTCTTATATTCTTATATTAAGACTGTAACTTTGTAAAATTCTGTACTGTGATTCAGAGACAAACACAGGTATTTGAAATACAGGTGTACACATGCTATTTTACTGCTCTTCCTCCAAAACTGAGGATGCCCCCACTTAAGATTTTCCTGTTCTATTTAAAAAATCCAGAGATGATGGGAGAACAGAGGCTTTCTCCTCTTCCTGTGCTTTTCTTAGTGCCCTGGCTGAATTCAAGACATGAGGCATAGACCAAATATTTTCTTCCCATCTGTTTCTATGGCACATCTCAGCTAAAGGACAGGGGGAAAGCTCCTAACTGCACCTCCATCCAGGAAAATCCCAGCATAAAAATTGAGAAAGAGAAAAAATGTTGTATGTGGGAATGTTTTGGGGGGATGCAAGATAAAAGCTAATGGGAGCTGCAGCAACAGGGACAAGATCGCAGTTAGAAGCAGCAATATGCTGCTAGGCTGGAGGTCTGGCTGTGTTTACACTGGTGCATGCAGGCCAGGTGTGACTGGAAAGATGACACCAGTGGAGAAGGGGAAAAGCTGCTGCTCCTCCATTTTCCACATGGCAGATTCATCCAGAGCATCCTGACTGTGTACAGCCATGTTATGTAGATGTGGCAGGAGCCTAAGCACTATAAGCCAGCTCTTAGCCACCCTGCAGTCCACATCTGACTCCTGCACACGCCTGTATAGTCCAACAGCCTAACAGTCTTTGCACAGAAGGAAAGCAGCAGAAGAAAAGGTCAATCCAATTCCTCTTCTCCCAGCTGAATGAATCCTCTGTGGAGATTGCAAAGAACATTCAAAAGCTTCTCTTTGAGGAGCAAACACAGGAAGACTTGCTCAGCTGAAGAGTGTGATGGACTAGTCCCCTCGCACCAGCTTATAAGGGGACATCCTCTTCCTCATCTTCATCCTCTTCCAGGTCAGTGGAGCGTAGGCTTATGTCCTTGAGGATGTCTGAGATGTTTTCAGCAACTGGCCCTGTCAGCTCCATCTCTTCCGACTCAGTATCAGTGATGTAAGTGGAGCACAGGACTTCCCCCTCTTCATGCAAATGTGAGGGCTTGGGGGAGTGCGAGGAGGGAGGCAGTGGGCTCTCTGTGCCCAAGTTCGCTGCTTGCTGTGCTGCCACCACGGAGTTGTCCTGCCAGCTCCACACCTGAGTGGCCTGACTGACCTTCTCACTGCTGATGGAAGTCCGGTTGGTATCACGGAAACTGGCAAGGGGTGGGCGGAGGCGAACCCCAGAGCGTGTGGAGCCCTCTATTGCCTTCTGGAGCTACAAGAAAAAAGAAAGTTCAGAAAAATTGGATGAAAAGAAGGCTGACCCAGCCCTATCCAGCAGAAGCTCATCTCCTCTCCATGGTAAAGGGAGCACAAAGAGTCACAGCTCTACCTCTGGGGCCTGTGGAGATCAACATTTACACTGGTGGGTGTAGTTTTTCATTCCATGTTAAGTAAATAATTCCACACCACTTTCAGAGACACTGACAGACACTCAGTTAAGAGCCCTGTGTTTAGAAAAACAATGAACTGTCTATCATCTCTGTAAACAACACCTGCTGCCGCCTCTGGAATACAGTCATCCTTTCCTCTCCATGGCTTCCAAAGGTTTGACTCAAGAATTCAACACTAGATTGAAAAGTAGCAATCACAGTTATATATATTCCCAGCTGGATCCTCCAGAACCTGGAAGTTACTGGAAGGATCCACAGGGCCTTCACAGTTGATTAGGAGGAGATGAAAGGATCTGTACGTACCTCTTCCAAAGCCAACACTCCTCTCAGCTTCCCCATACTGGTTATGTAGGCATGGCTGAGGCCCAGTAATGAGAACAGTGTGTGTGTCTATGAGGAAAAACAAAAAAGACCATTTCAGGGACATTGGAAACTGGTCGTACAATACCTGGTGCTAGAGCTGGGGCTTAGGATTTAGAAATGGGAATCACAAAAGTGCACAAGTCTGCAGTTACCCAATGAGAAACTTAACTCTTCCCTTCCCCTTCTGCAGATAGCAAATAGCAAATATCTGGTCCTTCTGCTGTACAGCCATGGTTGAGAGTGTGTTGATGATGGAGAACACATTCTCAAGGTCACTCCTGCTTCTGGCAAACAGATTCATATGCAACACCCTGTGCGTTTGGGGACTTAGGCAGATTCTATTTCATTTTGGTGCTGGAAATTTATCATATAGTAATATGAAAGGCAAGTGCTTTTCTTAACACTAGAAGATCTCTTTTTTCCTGTTCCAGAACATTTCTTATCAAAACTCAAGCTCATTACTGCTTATCCAGTGCAGTGGCAACACTGAGAACAAGTTATTCTTTTTCTCTTACAAAGCATTCTTAAAAGGACATATATCACACTGCTATCAATCTTCTTTTCTTCAGCCTAAATATACCTCATTACTTTACTATTCTTCATATATTAGGCTTTCTAAAACTTTCAGCATTCTCAGTGCTTGTCTGTGGTGTATTTCTGGCCCACAAGTTCATTAAACTGAGCTCTAGCTGGAATTTATCTCTGGCCTTACATGAAGTCGTTCTTTCACAGCTGATATTTTCCTATTTTTAAGATCACGTGGGATATTGAGTGTCATGTTCAAGTGTAAACTAGGCAAAATCTCATTTCTCATAAACAATACGTTTTACCCTAATGTAAATGAAAATCAGACTGGTTAAATACAATTTGCTCTTACTAGCTGCGACATTCTTGCCATTGTCAGTGGTTTCACCCTTAGCTCTAAACTATGCATACCTCAGATATAGTTTGATTATTTATTCCTGCATTTTTTTGTTCATCCAATTTAAGTTGACTTGTCTGTCATATCAGAGTTTCTCATTTCTTCTTTTTTAAGAGAGGTATGAAACTTTCCCCATTTACAGTCTTCAGGTCTAATTTCTTGTAATCGTTATATTCTCAAAGATAAATGTTAGTGGTTTACAGATAACTTTAGCCAGCCCTTTAGGAAGTACCAAACTCAAATACATGGAAATAAGTTCTTAGTTTGATCAAGGCTGAGATCTCACCCCTTTGATAATAATAATTCATTTTGTGCAAGGCATATGCTGATGTTAAATGAATATTGATAAAAATATGCACTGTGCACTTCTGCTTCAGTAGAGTGAAAGCCCAGTCCTCTCTTACTCCTGATATGCAATAATTTCAGTTATCCTCAGTCATCCTGTACTAATTCTAGAATTGTAGGAATTGCTAGAATTGTCTTTCCTTGTGCTTTACTTCAGTGAAGAGGCTATGATACAGGGTGGTTTCAAGGTTTCAAGCAACTCTTCTTGTGCACAGAGACAGACTCTACAGCCTGACAGAAACACCTCGAGGAATTCAGGAGTACTCATTCCAGTGCTGCACACTGACAAACAGAGCGTAAATCTCAGTGTAATGCCCCCAGCAGCATGGCAAACAATGCTTCTGTTAAAGCAGTGGCTGGAAAATGCAATGTGGTATTCAAAAGCTGTTTTAATTACTGCACTCTTATCATGTAGCTTTCCATTTTCCAGGAGGCTGGAGGTACAAGTAGAAGATTATAGGAACAAACTGTTTCTGTACCTGAATGTGGAAGTAGCTGGTGATAGTCGTTGTAGGTGAAGACAAGGAGAAGAAAAAGTCATAAACTAGACTTGCAATGATAGATATGAAGGAGAAAAACAGTATATGCCTCAGAGAGACATCTGTACCCACCTTGTGCAGGGAAGTTCTCTCCACCAGTTGGAAAGGGGAAGGGTCTATGTGACAGCTGTCAAAGCACACATTCTTGTTCAACTCCTCCTGTTCCCAAGCATCTATCTGACACAGGAAAGAAGAGGAGTCACTCTTAAAGTAATCAGCAGTGTTCTATCTTTTGTGCCCAAACTATTCCCATTCCCTGCTAATGCTTCTTCCTTTGTATGTAGATCATTCATCTTGCCCATTGTATCACACCCCTCAGGTTTCCCATCCTCTCCTTGCCAGATATTAAGATGCTATGGAAATAGAACAATTCCAGTACCTCAGAGGTTTTCGGAGAAGGCAGGGCTTTGTTCCTTCTTGCTTAAAGAGGGAGTGAACATTTTAGCTGTCCTTTGTCATTGCATGTTCCCCTTGTCATTGCAAGAATGGTTCCTTTGTGTAAAAAAATGAAGGAACAATACAGGCCCACAGAAAGATGTAGGAGAGGAGGGACCTGTGGAGGTCTCTAGTCCAAAATGCTGCTCACAGCAGGGCTGACTTCAAAGCTAGATCAGATGATTCAGAGCCTTATTTAGTATATCTCGCAGCACAATCTATTCTCTTACTGGGTTAGACTTGCCCATTGTGCAACTCCAAGAAGTTAATGTCTTTAGCTATGGCTTTATGAGGTTGTTGGAGTTCAGAAAGTAGTGCAAGTCATAGGAGATGAGCAAAAGAAGGACTCAGTTAACCTCACTCCCATTCTGCACCCAGTCTTACCTCTTCTGGCCTCATTGTGTCAACGACTTCCACTGACTCCTGTGGGAGAAAACACTGTTCAGGACAGGCAAAGAACCCACAGTTTCACAGAGTTCAGAAAGAAAAAAATTGCACAGCCTCCTCATCCCATGTGGTCCCCTTTTTGTTCCAAATGGTGTGTTACTAAGTGTTTAGATTTTCTGTATATTCATGCATTATAAGGTGTACTCTGTACTTGCTGTGCTTCCTTTGCCAATGAAGATTAACTCTGGAATGCTGGTGGAGCAATTCAGATGCCTAAACATGGTTGTCTGGTACTGATTTAGATCTTCTCAGATATCCCACACGGGGCCAGCCACTTCCCTGGAGTGGATGCATCTCCCATAGGCTCTGTATGATATCCAGCAACCCAATGCAGATATGTCAGATACCCAAGGGCATCTAACATGGCACAAGGCAAAAGCATTTTTGCATTTTTTCATTTTTATCTGGTCAAAACTGTAAAGAATAGCACTTTATTCCAGGTTAGCCAAAATAGCATTAAGTTATTCACTGAGAAAAAGATGCCCACAGTCAGTCTTGATGGTACCCGTGACACCTGAGCACAGGTGACTCATTAGGTGGATGCACACTCCTTTACAGTAATCACACCATTTCTCCTTGGGAGGGGTTTCCCACTGATGCTGTCACTGTTCAGGACCATAAGTACGTCCATGCTTTGGCCAAATGCTGAATGGCTCTGAATAATACGTTCTATTTCCTTTGCATTCCCTTCCCTCTGTAGGGTACTACTAGGCTCTCTGTATCTCTAACCTGGATGGCACTCTCTGTTTCAAGTGGAAGATTGTAATGGCACAAGAACTGCTGGATCAGTTGCCTCAAGCTCCTGAAATTGCCTGAAGGATGAAAACAAACATGCACATAAGTGAGAAGAACAAGTGAGACAAAAATGCAAAGCCCCACGTGCATCTCCTTAACCAAGGAAGGATGGCAAATAATATGAGGGACATAGCAGATGGTATGGGCCAGTCACAATCTAGCATTCAGTTTGTAAGATGCTGTCTCATACATGCCAGAATAAATATTCCCATGTAATATGTTTTCTTCAAGGAGAGGAGACAAACCATTACAACATAGCCCTTGCAGATAATATTCATAGATCAAAGTCCCTGAAGAAGAGAACCCCCCGCCCCAAACAAAAGATAAGCAAGACTACTAACACAGTAAACAATCTGAAACAGAGGATAAACTGCTCTGACAAGAGGTTTCTGCAGTCCACAAAGATAGTGTTTTGGAGGGTGAGTAAGGAAGGAGGAGAGAAGAACTTGGAAATTATTTTGAAGACCAAACATATCAACAGCCTGAATATAACAGCACAAAAGGGTGAGGAGTCCAGGGATTGTGATAGCAGTGTAATGGTGGGAATGAAAAATACTACAGAATTATTTTCCCAGGAAGGACAGTTAGAAATTAGCAAAAGAGGAGGAGATAGGGTTTGGTGCTGTTGTGAAGTGAAAAAGGCCATGGAAGAAGGTTGGTCAGTAACGATGACAGCTGTCGGCCAAACTTTAAATTGTGGCAGGGAAAGCCTCCTGTTTTCATCCCTACTCCACTTTCTCTTGTCACTCCTGGGTCATTCACTACTAGCTTCACAAGGAATGTCTCACACACTCTCTTTGTTTTGATTTCATTATTCTTCTGCTTTGGTAAGAAGGGTGGATGGCTGTCCCACTCCTTTAGAGCCCTGGAAGCATGAAGTAGTTTTTCCTATGCCTTAGAGGCTTAGTCATCCATGAGTGGTGTCAAGGAAACAGAATATGCTATATGTTCTGTTATGTGCTCACCTTTGGGTGCTTGAAAGCTTGAGCTACAGTCCTATCCTCTATTCTTAAGACTGGGCTACAACTCTGTGCTTACTCACTCTCTGCATATTTCAGGACATATTAAGGATGGAAGAAAAACAAACAAGTACCATTCTGCAACAAATATACATGATATACGAATCAGAAATTAGGAATGACTATAGTCTTGGAAGCAAAGTTCATATAGACTGGTGAGGTGGTGCACAAGGAACACAATATATCCGTATTTGTCCATCACATTAATGTAGCTTAATCAGAGAGATGCATGTCCAAGAGAGGAGCAGTACAGTTTTGGAGACAACTGAGCAACAGCCTAAGCTACTCAATAAACAAGTGCAGATGTGTAGTTCTTGGGTGCTTTTCCCAGGGAAATTCATTCACGGGGCGAAGGGGGCAAGAGATAGGACCCTCCCATGCAGACTCTCCAGAAAATGTCTGGGGACATGTTATTGCAAAGGATAGAGGGGGGAGTACTAACAGATGGAGAGCAGCCTGAGTGGGCCTACTTTTGCCACGCTCTCTGGCAAACAGAAAGTATTTCCCTGTGTGTTGCACTGATATTGAGGTGCATTAACAAAATACATTTAATACAGGAACAGCAGAGAAAACTCCTCTCAGTCTCTGGTAAGTCAGCACCTCGCAGAGGCATGTACACACCGTTAGCAAGAAAGCTTCCACAGGCTGGCTAGGGTGTGGCTGAGGCATGCGAGAAGTTACCATACCTGGGAGATGCCGTGGCTCCGAAGTTTCAGGCATTTGTTTAAGAGGACTTGTTGAGCCATTGGGCTCCTCGGGGTAACTGGGAGCGGGACTTGGAGGCTGAGGCAGCTGTTACAGAAAGGAGAGAAAACAGAGTCCACCCTGTGTCATTTTTTTCTCAGCCTCTCCTGATGCCTTACTGCTTCTTAAGCAGTCTCTGTGTTGCAGTCTTTCCACCTGTCTCCCTCACCTCTCCCTTCTCATCTGTATCCTCATCCTCATCAACATAAGCAAAAGATTCGTGCTTCAGCTTTGGCAGGGTTGCCCATGGTCCCTTGCTGTGCCCATCGTAGGGTGCCTCAGACAGCTTCTGCTGCTTTTCTCTGTTGAGGAGCCGTCGCCGTTCTGGACTTATGTGTGTCTGGAGTAGAGCCTGCAGTTCAGATCGCTCTACAGACCCCAGAAGGATCATGGTCTCTGCATAACACAGAGCAGAGAAGCATTAAGCCACTTCAAGGTCTTGAGTGACGCCTGCCACATGTTGCCCCTTCCTCCCTCCAACCTCCTCAAAGAGCTGAGACTCATACCATCTAGAGCTATACAAGAGTCAGTGACCAGCCCTGCTGGTGGCTGCTAATGCACTGTGGGGCTGTGGGAAGCTCACCATCCCCGAGCTGTGCCACTCCTCAGCTCCACAGCAAAAGCAGGTTCTTCGGTTATGCAAGATCCCTCCCTGTTGTCACTGTTCACTCCACAAACTCCCCCCACACCTCTCTTACTCGCTATATCTGCTTACCTGCCCACACTCCAATTTACCTGTCTGACCAGCTGAAGCAGCCTTCTGTCATACATCATCTATAGTGGAAGACTTTTAGGATGATTTTTTTAAGTAGTGTGACATCACAGCCTGCAATTGGGAGCTAATTTCCTTGGCTCTTTAAGCTGAGACAATGGTCAGGAAGGATCACTTTCTCCACATTGCTTACCTGGTGAGTCCACCAAAGGCAAAGTCTTAACAGTGGTGCTTTGGAGTAGAGTTTGCAAGTCTTGGTATGTACAGTTGGAGGAGACGAATTTCACATCTTGGACCATAATATCCTCAACAAAGATATTGTATTTGCTGTCAATTTATGGACAATAAGGGGAAGAGTTAGGATATTAAAAATTTCTAGCAAATAAATGCTTTAAAGAACTATATAAATGACCACTTCTTTAAAAAGGGTTCTCAATACAGTTAGATAATCTGTGAGATTAACTAAAGACTTTCCAACACAGATCAACACAGATTAATTGGATTTTCATTACAGTTGTATTCCACTCCATTCCCCCTCACCATAAAAATACACACATGTATACCTGCACATATAGATGTTTTATATATACATACCAATGTCTATAATATATACTAGAGAGAGGGAGACATATATGTATAACTGAATTTTGTTTTAATCAAAATAAAATGATGTTTCAAACATTTGCTGGGAAAAAAAAATCCAGACAACACTGAATTCAGAAAAAGGTGGAAATGGAACACGATTTTTAAATTTTTAAACTGAAGCAGTTTGCCAATATTAATACAAATTCAGTAATGGTGCAGATTATTCAAACCTGTGCTTTCAGTGAAAAAAAGAAGAGGACTTCTCTCCATTTCTGTGTATGAACCCTAATGCTGCTCCACTGCTTGTTTTTTTCTCACTGCAGGCCGACTCCGTGTTTTTATTTTCTTTGTAGTACTATCCTCTTTTCATGACCTTTTATTCTCCCATGGTCTCATCCTGCTTTATTTCTTTACCGCTCCCCACCTCCACCTCTGTTTTACTACTTTACCTTATGTGATTCCAGCCCAGGTCGGGCAGGTAGGGCAACTTCTTCACCTGGATGATGCTGTCGTAGAGGCTGGGCTGCAGACTCTGGGCCACCATGTTGGCAAGAATGACAGCCACCATCATGGGGAGGATGTGAGATATCTGACCTGTCAGCTCGAAGCAGATCACAGCAGTGGAGACAGTGTGGCTCACTGCTCCTGTCAGAGCTGCTGCACCTTTCCCAGTCAGGGTAGAAAAGGAATAACGAGAGAAGATGACTGTCATATAGAAACAGCACACCATTTCAACCAGAAAAGTCATGGATATGGGGTCAGATGAAGAAAAAGAAAGTCATGGAGACTCACCAATGACAGCATAGCCTCCAGGTAAGATCTGATAAACAATACCATCAAAAAGGATCCCGTTGGGAAAAAGGGATGCCATGATTTCTCCAATAAGGCGCCCAAATGCAGCACCTGGAAAACATTACTGACAATTATGAAATTGGCATCTAAAGAACACCTATTCTGTGCTGGGCAGTTGTGCTGGGCAATCACACAGTATTTTCTAACAGAAACAAAATCAAAACTTATATTTAAATGAGGCAGAGGACTAAAGTTACAGTTCTCAGTTATGAAACATGAAAGTTAGACTGCAAGAGGATAAAAAATACTAAGATATGTAAATACAGTTGACCCCTCATTCTTCCACTTAGGCTCACCACATGCAGCAGTATTTATGATTCCTAGATAGGAGGAAATATTTTCAGAATATATACCATGTCAGTCGAGATCACAGTTGAAGCCTTTCATACACTCATTCTGTAAATGTCCAAATGCCAGACTCACAGCTCACAGAAAAGTACAGGTGGGAAGGGACTTTTGGAAGTCTTGTTCTGACCCCTGTTCATAACAGGGTTAGTTTGAAAGTGAGATCAGGTCACTCAGGGCCTCCTCCAGAGAAGGTTTAAAAGTCTGCAAGGAGGGAAGTTCTCCAGCCTTTCTGAGCACCTTAACCAAGGAAACAATTATTTTCTTATATCCCATCAGAATTTTCCTTGTTGCAACTTTAGCCTTTACCTCCTATTTACTGTTTGTGTCTAAGAGGAGTCTTTCTAGCCTCTCTATCCCCCGCTGCATTAGGTGTGGAAGACTGCAGGCAGGTCCCCTCTGGACCTTCTCTTCTGCAGGCTGAACCATACCAACTTCTTCAGGCTCTTCCTTTTTTTTTTGTGCTCCAGCTCCCCAACTGTCTCAGTGAACCTCCACTGGACTCATTGCACTTTGTCAAAATCTCTTGTATTTACGGACACAAAATGGCACAATATTCCAAAATTGTGTCCAAAATACTGAATACAGGGAAATAACCAATTTCTTTGCCTTTGCTGCGAGGCTTTTCCTAATACAGCCTTGTTTGTGGTTAGCCTTCAACACTGCAAGGGAATGCTGCTGACTCTTGTTCAGTTGCTGCCTGCTAGAACCCGGAGGTCCTTAGTGCACCCCATTTTATTTAAGAGCTGTGGGTACTTTATGCTCAGCTTCATGAGCTTATATACTTTTGTCTAATATAGCCTCTCTTTCTTAACATTAGCAACATATTCTTTTTAATTTTTTGGCCATGCAAGTAAAGCTACTTAAAAAGCAATGAAGTCCTGTATGTTACCGTATGTTATTATGTCAGTCAGAAGCAATAAATAAGTGGTGGGTTACCTTACAGGTATCAGTTTTGAGATTGTCCCTTTCAGTTGGCCTTCATGGGCAGAAGGAACAACTACTAATTATAGGATGAAAGTTTTTCTATAGATGAAAAGGTAGAGAAATTTCCAATGCCATGGCTCAGCATGCCTCCCCATAGTGTGGCTTTCCTTATGTAAAAGGACAGGGATTTCCTCATGTGCACTTGGATTTGGGGGTAGAAAAATAACAAAGGCAGAGACTCAGAAGCTGTTATATGGACTGTTAAACTGAGCTTGTCATAGACGTTCAGTGATGACTCCTCATACACTGAAAGAAACCTACTGAGTATGTATAAAATGTCTTTCTTTTCCTCTCTACCTGTCAGACCTGTATGCTGCAACACAAAATTAAAACTCACCAAGAACAAAAACAGGCATAAATCCTCCACAGGGGATTGGCATCGTGGTAGCAATGACAGACATCCAGAACTAGAACAGAGGCAGAGAGTGCGGTTGTTACTGAGCAGCGATAGCATCTCCCACAGCCCCACACTACTGTCTAGCTTGTGAATCCATGAGGAGACATTTTCTGAGGCATCTGGCAGTTCAGCCAGAAAGTAAAGCGTAAGGAGGCTGTGGGGTGTGGAGGGGAGCTGGAGGAACTCTGGTGACATGCCAGCACTGACACAGAGGTCCTCTGGTTGGCTGCTGTGGTTGCAGAGAAGCTGAATCACCAAGGGGGTGAATGGACATGAGAAGTCCTTTGCCTCGGCCCTCAGAAGCTCAGATTTCCTACTGCTCCAGACAAGCTTAGCTTTTCGTAGAACAAAGCTGTCAAAAGAAAGATTTCATTATTTCTCTCCCTACTCCCAGAGGGGCTAATTAGCTTAGATCAGGTTGCTCAGGGATAGAGGCAACCATGATCCACCACATCAAGACCAATGCTTTCAGATATTTCAGGACCATATTCTCCTCAGAGTGGGCAAATCCTCCATGTTCAAGGTCCACCTTTAAGAAGGTGGTGCCTCTGCAGACATGGTTGTAGCTGTCGGCAGATGCGATACTAATCTGTACAGGGTCAGTTTAGTAAGAGGAAAGCCACCCAAGACTGTAATTCTCATAGGGTGGTTGGAATAAAAGGGAAAATGAAGCCAAGATAGAGCCTGTTGTTTAGCCTGCCCTCTACAAATGTAACAGAGAGCCAGTAGAACAGAATTTCTCAGCCCACGGTAGAGGAACATGCTGTGAGGATGGATTGGACCATCAATTTGATACTGGCTATTGCTCTTCCTTCAATAAGCTATTTGAATATTCCAGAGGAAATCTGCAGCAGTTTACTTCTAACTAAGTTCTGTCTTTGCAGTAACCAAATCCAAGCCACAGCTGAGAATGGGGACTATAGTGTAGTGGAGAATCAGGCCAAGTCTTTGCCCAGACTCAAAATAGCAGTTTGGCTTTTTTGTGTGATCTGTCCTGACCCTGAATATATCTAAAAGAAAATAAACTGCTTGGAGAAAGCCTTTATTTAGTGGGACAAGGCCAATAGTGTCTAAGGATATAGCTCTTCTAAAGGAGAACAGATCGACTCAGGATACACCATGTAGTCCATCCCTTTTTTATTCAAGTAATTAAGACCTTATCTGCTTGTTACTTTATAATCAGAGTTATCACAGAAGCAGAACCCTTAACTGTCTGTTAGAAATTTGATACAATGCTTTACTTTAGGTGGAATCAGCTGTGTAAATCAATCATTGGTGTCCATTCCCGAATTACTGAAATACTCAACTGATATTGCAAGATGATCTCAGCTATCTTGCTCCTTTGCAACAAAAAAAATTATCAACATTTATAGTTCTCCCTCTTAGGAAAACCTCTTTCTTGCTACTTGTATTTTGAGCACTGGAATATAATGTTTTGTTCTTTCAAATCTCTTCACTTGCTCTGACATGTATCAGTTACACAGCTCATCTTTTCAGAGGCTGAACAGTTGCAACTTCCACAGACCATGCCATCTCAGAACATGTTGCTTTCCAAGAAGTTATGGTATTGCTAACAATCCTTGAGCCTCACATAACTATAGATTGTGCTTGCATATTCTTATTTGTCTCCTATCTGTAGCAAGGAGTATCAAGTAGACTATACCAGACTTTATTTAGGCCAAATATAAATTATCTGAGAGCTTTTTACTCAATTATTTGTTTTTGTGGTACTTGAGAAATCTTTCCTTAGGTAGTCCTCTCTACCAACGCAGTGGGTGCCAAAGGTCATTCTGCAGAGTGCTTGAGAAAGATGACCTATATTAAGGCCAGGAAACTATTCACTAATAGTTTTGGTACTCTTGTGTTCAAGGTGGGCAAATGCCACATCAAAAGATTGTGAGAACCCATTGCAGTTGCAGGGCTTCATTCAATACCGAACAACTCCTCATGGACAGTTCACAAACTATTTTACAAAGGATCAAGAACATACGCTCTGAGTGGAGAAGGGTTGTGATGAGCTGCATTTCCTACCTTCATGAGGAAGAAAAGCAGGATGATGACGAAGACGCTGGCTTTAGTGTGGATCCAGGCAGCAGATTTCCCTAGGATCTGAGGGTCCCCTGTGTATTTTGCCCAGGTATAGTTATCAAAGAGAGAACTGATGGCTTCCCGTGGCATCAACTAAACAGCAAAAAACCAGGCATGAGCTGTGAGAATAGATGAACTAAATATTCTACCTCTGTTCCAAGACAGTGGAAGAGATTTTTACTTTAGTAACTAATTATTATGACACTTAGTTCACATTTTCAGGCTTCAGGAAGAGAGATGAGACTTTACCTGAACTGGTAAACTACTTTTACACATGAGGTAACACATTCCTTATTACTTGCTTAGGAGAGTGGATCTTTTTCAAGCTTTATATGAAGGAGACAGCAGAAATCATGAGTCTCAGATTATAGTCCCTCTTCAGTCCAAACTCCTCCCATATCTTTCTTCTGCTTTGCATGACATAAGGTTACTGGGGCACAGGATAAGGAGAGACTGTTCCACAGAATTGCAGACTTGCAAATACACACCCCACTCACCTCTCCTGCCATGAACTGCCCAAATCCTGGAGGAAAGGTCACAGTGGCTATGAGGAAGGTTATAACCCCAGGGTATACGAGGCGGCTGAAAAGAAAGAAAAATGTATTGAAATATAACCTCACATTCTTTTGTTATAGCACTATCACTTCACTACTATGAATGCTAGTTCTGTGAAAGCTCTCTGCCACAGCTGTATCCATTACTTTGAAGTTCTGTTGCTGGCAATTTAATGCCTTGCTCCATTGATCATCATCATTGATGGAGTCCAACTGTCAACAAAGCCATTTTTCCCATCAGAATTCATGTAATGGGAGGCATGGAGGGAGAGAGGGATGTACAAATTCACAAACCTGAATATACAGGGAGGAGCTGTGTATTTACAATGCCTTGACCTATTGTTGAAAGCTAGCACCTCCTCCATTTGTCCTGATTATGCCAGTCTTGCTTCTTCATCCTCCAAGTAATGTTTCCTGTCCTAGTGTTTTTAAATGTATCCCTCATTCCATTAATTCTTATAAGAAAAACTGCTTTTCTTTCCATTGCACTGCTGACTGTCACAATTTTTGGGAAGGTGTCCTTGGTGGCTGGTGGATCTAGCTGTGCTGGGCCAGTGGGGCAAAGCTGGGCAGCAGCTGAAGCCATCTGTGTTTTCCTAATGCTGTGTTCAATGCCAGGATAGACTTCTGGGTACTCTTCGTGGGCACTAAGAAATGATTTTCTAATTAAAAACATTTTCTGTCCAATCAGTAGTTTCCCTTGTCCTCTTAATGAGTATTAGAGTCTCCCTTCTAAATCAAGAAGATACTTGAACTATTGGAGCTGAACAAATTCTGTTGATGTCTGCCGATATCTCACTCTCATATAATTTCAGCCTCTCATATTTTTACAATCTTAGACATGGAATAGGTCTATTAGCTTCCAAAAAGTATTTGTTACTATCCAGTGCCAGTAGGGTATAAAAATTTCATCCCTAAAGAGAGTATTTTCAAAGGCACTCACTATTTGGTGAGAAACTCGCTCAGAGCTGTATGACGTCGGATACATAGGACCACTTGGCGATTGAGATAAACAAAAAATGCTCCAAGGAATCCAGAACATATCCTTAAGTGGAGAAAAAGAAATAAAATCACACCAAACACACAGTCATTTTATCACTTAAACTTTTTCCTGCTTAGAGGTGGAAATCTCATCTATAAAAATCTGTAATCTATTAAAAGGGACTGACAGATCTCAGTGGGGAATGGTGAAGAGCAACTGAGCAAAGACCAGTATTGCCAGAACATACACATCAGGTTGGAACAAAAACCAGTAAAAATGAAGGGAGTTTAACTCTGAGAAAAATTATACACCTACATCAAATAACAAAATAATAGCAACTCTTGTGCCTAAAGCACAGTGTATCATCTCTATGATCCTAATCACTTAGGCCTGAACTTAACAAAGCCAAAAAAGTTGTAATTCTCTAAGGACTGGCCTTGATCCTTACACTCTGTATATTAATGAGACCTGGACAAACAGGACCTAATAATCAAATGTGAAATACAAAAAAAAAAAAGGGAAAAAAAATTGGTGAGGGGAAGTATTATTTTATGTGGCAAATAATTAACCAACAGAAGACTGGGGATAAACAGATAACATATTCATTCTATTAAGTTTTATAATCAATGGAATTTTCCTTTGTTAAGCAGGATTTTGCCAAATCTTATTCGAAGATTAACTTAGCTCACTAAAAACATTGTATGTTGTATGCTCAATCATTTAAAAATTGCATAGAAACAAGTTTAAAGAAATATAAAGCTATTTGCAGACAAACATGTCCAATGAGCTTCTCTTCAAAATTTCAAGCTGGCACTGTTTAGCACTACTGTTTAAATAGACTGGTCTCTTAGGCAATACAAAACTAAGGGCTGTGCAGCAAAGTGACTTTCTTTATAAGACATTATATTAAAGAATAGATCCCTCCATTTCTGCCTATCAATTTTTCAATAAAATAGAAGTGCTTCTCCTGTGTATATTTTGCAAACTAAGAACATGTGCTGACTCAGAAGAACAAGATCTACCAGATGTTAGCGCTTGGGCTGGCTCAGTTTATTTGTCCTACCTGAAAGTGAAGAAATATATTAGATAGAGAGTTCAACTTTGGTATTTAATGTTAAGAGAACTTGGAGCATTCCAAGTTGGCATAAGGACTTTGTCCAAGACTACCCAGGTCTTTAGTTTTTGGGGTTTTTCTTAATATCATGTTGGACACTCGAGCATTTGAAAGCGTTTCACAGTTGTCATATATGCCTTTCCTACCCTATGTGCAGTACTGAAAAACACCCTGCCCTGCCAACTCTGTTTAAAACACAATAAGAAGTATTGCATTCTATCAGCTGTAAATCATAAGGATTACCTTTTTCCTTGCCAATCTAAACAAGCAGATTCCCCTGAGTTCAGCATGCAAGTCTATTTAAGAAGAACAAAGTGGATACTCACTATTATCAAAAGTTCCTCTATTTTCATAGACTTTCAAAATATCTGTCGTCTTCAAAAAAATCACACCCAAGTTCATATTCAAGTAAATGAATATGAGGGCAGCCTACTATGAGGAACTGGAAAACCTCAAATATAATTCTGGTTTTGGATCCAGGTCTTGCAACAGAATATGTTCACAATGCTAGCAGTGTGTTTGTTCCTACAGTGTATTCCCTTCACTGCTGCTCTGCAGTGATTTCTCTGGAGTTTCTCTCAAACTCTGACCCAATACATTTCCTCATAGCAATTCCAAATTCTGTTCTTCTCTACTATTTCCCAATTCTCTTCTCATTAAGTTCATTCTTTCATTTCTCAAAGGTACCTCCACAAATGAAATCAGCTCATTTATCTCCATAAATAAAATAGAACTGACACTCATTTGCTCTCAATGAATCCAATTACAATTAAGTTACCCTTGCCACCATGTTGAGTGTACCAGCCTGTCTTGAAAAGGGCAACGATTCTGACCTTGTAATTGGAAGCTTCCTAGTTAAATCTTTTGTCCCATTTTTTTTCAAGAGGTCATATTTCTTGAGTTAGGTCATTTGGGGATGCCATCAAAACAGTTGAAGGGCTATGCAGTAAACTTACAGCCAGAAACTAGACCAAGTTAGACTTAGTTTTTTCCCCAGAACTTAATTTCTGAAAAAGATACATGGAAAGGAAATAACAAACAGCTTGATCATATCCACATCTCCTTCCTTACCCATTGCTCTACGTGGGGACCATATCTAAAAGGGGAATCCCAAGAAGTGGAGGCCTTATTTGTGACAATAAAAATATCTAAGAGAGATTTATGTAACTGTGTTGCAAGAGAATTCTCATGATAACCTTCGTAGAGCAAGGAGCCAGGTTCTCAGGAACTTACCCTATTACAGCAAACGCTGGCAGCTCTTGCAGATCAAAGGGGAAATCCATGCGGAAATTTGTTCTGAACAGGGCGGTGATGGTAACTGAATGAAAAAAGAGGTAGAGGTAGAAAGAGAATGATCAGTTGAGAAGTTAAATGCCATAAAATCTAGTGGTAGGGACAGGGGAACTCGTTTATACATGGTCCTGTGTGGTTTCATGACATTACATAAAATATTTCAAATTGGCAGACTGCTCTGATTTTAGTAGTGCCTGTTCTGAGCACTTGCAGCCCTAGCACTCGAGATGGTATAGGTTTGTTTTCAGAGAATCGATACATATTTTTAGCTACAATCCCAGGTTCTTAAAGGGTTTTCTTTTCTTTATTTTCTGCTACCATCCATTCTCTAGAAAATAAAAACTCTTCCCACTATACCACTGACTCTGAAAACTCTCTTTTTGCTGGGGCAGGCAATGCTTACATATCTGGAGAAGCTGTGTCACACACAGCTGTGATTGCCTTCTAGAAACAAAACTGAGATCCTCTCTGACACTAAATCTGCAAAATTTTTGACTGGGACCAAAAGAATGAAAATCTTAGAAATCAGAGGTGGAAAAGATCAGCTAAGCCGCATCTTCTCCAGCATAGTTGTCCCGGTAATGTTGCACTGCTAAAATGACCCAGATCTTGAAATCTGTCCTGCTTTTACCTGGAGGTGCCTAACTGTGTGGAAAGAGTAAATACTTGTATGCCAACAAGCAAAGTACTGATTAGCAGTCTAGTGCAGAGTGGAAATACATCTGAATAAGGTTGGCTATAAATCCCAAATTGCCCTGGATGAAGAAATTATTTGCACAATGAGAAAAGAAACAATGAAAATGTAGCATTATATGCTAATTACATGAGGCATTAATTACTTGTTAATTGGTCAAATGAGACTAGGTTTAGAGCAATGATTTAATCAGATTTCTGTGGGTTACATTATCTAACATAGCTAAGCCTGTCTAACTGCATGCTACTCTCCAAAACAGGAAGATCTTCTTCCCTTCCTCTCAATCCTGTTCCTTCCCTCCTGTCTGCACTGTTCTCCCCTCCTGTCGGGTCCACTGCAATACATGTGAAAAACTTCACAGAATTCTTTCACCTCATGAAAACTATACAGAAACTATACAGAAACCTATCTGTTTTTTTCCTGGATTAGTCCTGGATTAGCCAGGGAAATGAGTTGAATGGAGGAGTCCAAAGAACACACCGATGCTACAAGGGAGGGGTGGAAGGACAGGCGGGGATGGATGATGGTGAAAAGCAAGATGTCCTCTTTTATGCTAGATTAGCCCAAGAAAAGGACCATCTCAATTTAGTTTTACGAAACAGATAGTCCAAGCCACTAAATGTCAGTGCATTAAAAAGTATAGAAGGACACACTTCCAAGAGTTTTGCCACAAGGGGAAAAATGACAAGAAGAAAGGGGAACAGTCACAGCACTTAGTCTGAGTTTTTCTGGGTTCCCTCTTTGCTAGCACAAGACGGAAAGAGATTTCTACAGAAAGATTCATCCCACCTAACTTCATCTTCTTTCCTGAGTGACTAAGCTATCCTGAAACCAATGGCTAAGCCTTTTCCTTTCTATTGGCTACAAACTCTAGTAGTTTAGAGTAGCTGTCCAGCTCTCAAATGGCAAAAGTTAAAAGAAGTAAAAAGAGATGAGAAAATCTAGTTAATGGGAAAGTTTACTTAAAAAAGGTTTGAACTTTAAAATAACAGAGCCATATGTAGAAGTGATCAGAGGCAGCAGGATGAAGGCAAACTGTAAAACACTATGGAAAATGAGATGAAGGCTCAGGACATGGTAGAACAGAAATTCTGCAAATTGCAAAACACCAGTATTCCATGATTAGCAAACAGGAGCCTAAGTTGCTGCAGCCAATCAGAGTGGGTGAGATGTTCTTTGGAAAGTACAGATAATGGTACAAAGCCAGCCACCAAAGTATCCAGAAGCCAGCAAAGATTCTGTGGGCCTAAGAAGTCCCACGTGAGGCTTTGAAGCTTCATGTAAATGCTCACTGATCAAACAGCAAAAGGAAAAACATCAAGGTCAGAAGCTACCTCAGAGAGGAAAAAAAGGTTAGTTTATCATGTCAGACATGTCGTAGTACACATGTAGCAGGAGGTAGTAATTGCTGTCTTGGGACCCTGTGGTGTTGACTGGATTTTTTCAGAAGTCAATATTGGAGTTGATTCTGTTTATCATCTACACCAAGGTGATTGATAGGATGGAACTCACTCACCAGTGAACATACTGACTGAGGAGGGAGTGGTTTGTCACTTGCAGGGCTTCACTCAGAGTGGCCTCCACAAACTAGAGCAGTGGACCAGTAGAAACACTTAAATTCAACAAAGACAAATACTTAGTCCTGCACCGGGAATGGCAGATGTGTCAGTGCAGCCTGAGGGCCTATGAACAGGAAAAGCTTTGCTTGTCATGCCCATGGATCTTGATAGATACGATGCTTATTACAACGTACCCTTGTGGCAACAAAAGCTAACCACATCCTAGGCCACATCAACAAAAGCACAACTAGTGAATAGTGATTATTTCCTACGAAGCGATGAAGCCACATCTAGAAAACCCAGTACAAATGAAATGTTGCAATACTGGAGAGAGACCAGTGGTGAGCCCCAGGATGGTTCAGGGCATGGCCACAAGAAGAAGCTGCAGGAAGTAGGTCTACTCAGCATGGAAATAAGAAATAAGAAGGCCCACAGGCGTTCTAACAGCAGTCTCCCCTCCCTTGCAAGGGAGTGGTAAAGATGTGGTGAAAGAAAAAGGGGCAATGAACACAACTTCCAACAAGAGAATTTTGTCTACATATAATGAGCAAATGCTTCTTTTTGGGGAAGGTGGTTCAGCACTGGAACAAATGCCCAGAGAGGCAGTGGTAAATGGTAAGTTGTCCCTGCTGTAAGCAGAAGTTTGGAGCAGGGATCTCTTCCAAATTAAATCTTTCTATGATTCTATGATTCAGAATTCTCTGTGGAAGACAATATATTCTGCATGTGATAACTGAATCAGTTTACTCTGGTTGGAGGCAGAGAGGACTGCATAAAAAAGGCAGTGTTCTGTGTTCATGAACGCAAAGTAATACAGTGGGTGAAGATTACTGATGTGTTAGAAAGGAATCTAATTTAACAACAATATTTCAAGGAAGAGAGTTGTATCAGTGTCAGCAGCTGTAAGAAAAGGGTCCTTTTTACCTTTTTGCTAACTGCAGCTGCCAGAAATGTGCAAAAGCTGTATAAAACCAGTATTATATTGCACAGTATTGCATTGCAATGCCTTTCAATAGATCCATGAAATAGCCATACCTGCTTGGAATTGTGACCATTTTAGCTCAAAAATATTCTGAAAGAAGATGGCAAATGCTTGCCTAAGCAGAAAAATTAGTTCACATATTACATGTGAATTTGCAATACAACTATTTCACATGAACATCACAGGTATCTGCACACAGCACGCTCTGAGAGAAGCAGTCTCTTCCACCTACCTCATACAGAGGCTTTCTTACTAGGTGATAATAGTAACCATGCAGGAAACTAGCACACAGACATCTGCTTATCTACTGAGTGCTTAACTTCTGGGAGTAGACAAGACTTTAGAGATTGTGAAGACATCAGAGAGAGGGCCTAAGAAAAATTCTTGCATGAAAAAAGACTGAGAAGCTCAGGCTTGTATCTCTCAGAAGGAAATGAGTAAGAGAAGACATGAAAGAGTAGTTAGAGCAGACGTAACAAAAGATCATAAAATAATGAATGACAGCAGTTTCTAGTTCCATAATACAAGGACAAGGAGACCAGCAACACAGAGAAAGAAAATTCAGAACTATGAAAGGGAACAATTTTTCATAGACAATTGTATCATGGAACTGTTTAGCACCGTCAGTGAAGCAGAAGATAAGGAACCATTAATGTGAGTGTTCAAACTGTCTGAATGATTTTGAAGAAGGGACAGTAATTAGGATTTTTCATGATTAAGATGATTTCTGATGATTTGGGAGATAAGCAAGGGAGCTAGAGTAGATAAAGTGAAAGATACGAGTTTCTCTCTTGTCATCTCTCTTTGAATTTCTTATATTTTTCTCTGGAAATAATGTGTTTATTGTGACAAATCTGATGGCTGAATACCCCACAATATGAGGCAATGTTTCACAAAGAAAGAGGTAGTCACTTTCTACATTGAAACTGAAAATGTAGTCACTTTCTATATCCAAGAGAATACTCAAGCCAAATAGTATTTTACAACAACAACAAAAAACTCCAGCCCTGTGAAGTCAAGAGAAGCATAAATTACAGAAGCTTTAAGTAAGAGAACTGCCCACATGAAGCTCAGATCGATGAAACAGTTATAACTGTAAGAATAAAAGATAAAGACATTATAAACAAGAAGTTTACAATGAAATGGCAGCCTTCTACCTCAGCTCGAACTCCATTCCCCCAGCATTCTGAAATGCTCTCCTGAACAAGCTTGTCCTGTGCTACATCTCTCTGCACAAATGTTGCACTCACAATTTTCAGTTACTTGAGATCATTATTTTTTTCAGGACCTTCAGTCAGACCCCACCAATCCTGTAGTCTCCTAATCATTTTATCATCTCAGTTTCCTAGACTATTTGTTTTTTATGCTTCTAGTCAAGAGATGACCAAAGCAGACCATGGCATTTCAGCATATCACAGCTGCATCCACTGTAGTGTGTATTACATCTTCTATGATAGGATACGTCTATGTTTTCAGCCTTGATATTATGCTGAGTAGAGGCAAAAATCCCACATTGGGGGCCCTCCTACTTGCTGAGGACTCATATTCCATCATTTTTCAGTCACACCTAGGAATAATTTGGGTTATACAATTGATGACATAAGAGACTTTCCTTTCTCTTTCCTTCAGTACTGTTAGAAGTCAAGTCATGGCAGAAATTTCAAGCATCATACAAGGTTGTTGTTTTGAGGAAGATGGAAAATAATAAATTAATAGAGAAACTTTTTTGCAAGGAAAGTAGGAATGGCTCTTAGCTTACCTGCATCCTTATTCCAAACGGCAAGGACTCGGAAAATGAAGGCACTAAAGGTAGCTGCAAAGAAACCTCTCCAATAATTACGCACAGCAAAGTAAGTGGAAGTGACCTCAATGCTGAAAAGGACTCCTAGAAAGAGTTGGAAAAAGAGCAAAGTTAAAATTAGAAGTGTAACGTTAGAAGTGTGAGAGAGGCTTCTAAATATTCTTCTAAAACAGTTGTCTCCACACTTCTTTAATCATGCACCCCTACCGACAAAATATTTTTGAGCACACATACCTAATATATGTGTATTTATTTAAAAATTATATACATGTTCTACTGGACTAATACATTATGTACAATATAAATCATACAGAAAAATAGAAGTTAAAAAGGAAAAGCAGTTACTTTCTCATCCACTGTTAGAACATCAACTTCACCTTGAAGGGATATGTGAAGTTTATTTTTTCAAAAATAACTGTTAGGTAGCATGCTACTGACAGAGGGGAGGCTTGTCATTACAGAAAAGCAGCAAATTCAGAATACTTGTATCACAGTATCACAGTAAGGAAAGGACCTCTGAGATTACCAAGTCCAACCTATAACCCAAAACAACACCAACCCGTCATCTAAACCATGGCACTCAGTGCCTCATCCAGTCTCCCCTTAAACACCTCCGTTGTCTTTTTGTGAAAGAAAAAGCATAACGGATCTTTAAATCAACAGCATTTTTAGAAGTCCATTGCCACAAGATAACCAGTAAATATTTGCATGGTACAAAGGATTTTCATGGTCACTTCCCATCTTATTGTGAAGTGTTGTGAAGCTTCTACTGTTAAATGGTCTTCTTTTTATGAAATTAACTGCATCAGTGACATCCTGTGACACTATGTGAGTATCTGGCTCCCATTTCTTTGCTGCAATAGCTTGCCTAGGTACGACACAGTGAGTGAAATTGGGTGGAGTGCTATCTGTGTAGTCTTACCACAGTCATTTTCTTACACCAATCAAAGCATCCACTGCACCAGTCATTACATTTACACAGCTTTTCCAATAAACTTTTTTATTAAAGAAGTAATTTGCTGTTGAGGTTCATCATTAACGATAGTGGCTATAAATACATATTTAAAGCAGCCTTTGATAATTTTGATCTTTTGGCCAACTTCTTGTCAGGTCTGATTAGCTGGTGATTGTTTCTACCTCATAATATGGCTGATCAAGGGCCTGTACGAGGAGAAGGAGAAGTGTCAGCTTTGCCATTTTCTTGTCATTTGTCCATGCTTGCTTTATTAGTATCTTCTTCAATCCACAGATTCTTTGTAGGAATATTTTTAAGCTGCTTATCCATTTTGTGAGGGTTAGCTTAGTTAACACTACATAATATAATCCATAAATCCCCTTAAGTGGGTACACGCTGATTGCAATACATTGCAATATGCTGAAAGTGAGCAAATGAGTGAGGGCATCACTGTCAGCCCTCTGTGTTGAGAAAAACTCTACACCCAGGAGATCTCATGTACTGATACTGTGACAAGCGGCCATAATACATATACTGAACATTAGTGAAGCTTGATTTATTTATTTTTTTAAAAATTTTACTTAAAAAAATACATATTCCAATATTTTCTTCTCACTTCCTAATGGATCATCTTGCCCACCCCCTGGGGTATGTGCACCTCAGTTTGGAGACCACTGTTCTAGAGAGTTTTCCCATCTTGCCTCAGAAGGCTGACAACATGCAGAAAAAGAAAAACGTCTGCATCAGGGATGGCGGGAGGCTGGCAATGCTAAAGGAAAGCTTCTTTATTCAAAGTAGATGACAGATAAAAAATATGGTGCAGGAAATAGGGAGAGGAAAAGAGGACTAGGCAGGAGAGGATTTAGGTACCTGAGAAAAAGGAAACAGAACAGCCACTTGCCTCCAAGTGGTGTCCCAAAGCAGCAGCCGACCCCCACAGCGCAACCCACAGTCAGGACATCCGTGTAATAATATGGCTGCTACTGGTGAAAGAGACAAAGAGAGACAGACAAATAGGAGAAAGAAGGAAAGAAAGCAGGGCATAAGTAACAGAACTGGCAGATATGGCCACATATTGACACCCAGCTCTGTCCCCAGTCTCAGTGTTGTAGCTACATTTGTTTTACTTCTCTTTTCTGGATGGCTTCAAAATATTTAGAAGACAAGACCTGGCACAAGATGGGTATATACATGGAATCACATCTTAAAGACATGTGAAGAAGGAAGCATCTCATCTTTCATTGTCACATGCACATTTCTGCCAAAGAAATATCTTGTGGAAAAATCCTCCAGAGGATAGAGGGCACATAAGTATGTTTTACTTTACCCCATCTCTTTTTCAGTTTGGCAGGGAATCTCAGGTTGCACGTATGCCAGGAAGTGCCTCAAAATTCCCACCCTGTTTATTTATGGGCACAAGGTACATGCATTTCCATGGGTGTGGGCATATACTGAGGGTTCTGTCACCCCAGATAGGTGAGTGGGTAACAGATCACCTAGTAAAGTGTTGTACTGTCCTGGTGAAAACAATCACAATAATAAAGGGAACTGGAAGGTATAAAAGGTACAGTCCCTCCTGAAACGGTTTTGGATGACATAGAGCTGTTGAAAGGGAGAAAATGCTCTTCTGCTCTTTCTCCAAGGTTTGGCCCTGAAGTTCTTGAGAAAGGTGAAAGGTAAGCAGGTAGTCAAAATAAAATAAAACAAAACCTAAATCCCAATTTTGAAATACACCAATTTTGAAAGCCTGTGTATAATACACCAATGTTTAAAGCCTGTGTATTTGGTACTTTCAACTACCATGTGTTCCCAAAGTAGGCTCTTAGATCTCCCAGAAGAGTCTGAGAAATGGTGGTCCTGTGTTATGGTGGGAATCTGAGTGGTCAGGCTGAATTCTAAGGCCAGAAGGTGGCCATTAATTCCCATTTACTGCAGTAGGGATTTAATAGAGCCTCAACCAAGAGATATCTCAAGACTACCTCTGCACAATCCAATAAAAAAGGGCCATGGACCATTCCTTGACCCAGAACAATGTGTCCTTATCCACAGCTTTTTCTAGGCAATTTCTGGACCCTATGGTCTTAAGGCATAATCACCTCCAGAACAGGGATGGGGTTCAGTTCACAGCCTTTGGAATAGTGGGAGAGTGGTACTATAGCCCACCAGCATGGTGATTAGCAGCTTGAAACTGAGGATACATGCAACATGGGTGCAGCATGGAAAGAGATAATTAGACTTGTTTGAAGGTGCAAACGAGACTTACAGGAACCACTGGGAAAACCCTGTGGCGTGTGATGTCTCCCAAGATTCCTCACTGTGCCAGAGAGCTGGTGCTATGTAGCAGCATAATAGCAGCCAGATAGACCAAAACAAACAGATAAAAAAAGAATACCAGAGTACACTCAGAAAAAGTAGGCTGGACACCTTTTGTTTGTCAAGGCCTAAACTGGCTTTTCAAATCCATTTTGAAGACTTGTCATTAATACATAGGGTGGTGTTCACCATCAGCACCACCAAGCAGTTATACACCATGGGGAATATGATGTGAAGTTGCAGGTTATATCCTGAACTAAGGTCAGCTAAAGATTACATGATGCTCAGGTAATGGAAATCTCATTCAGCTGTTCAATGTGAGTCCCCAAGAGGAGCCAAACTAGGGCTACAAAAGCTATTATGACTTTCAGTTTGTTCTCATACGACAATGTTATCACAAACTCACAACAAATTTTAGTCTGAAAGGTACCTCTTCTTCTTCTCCAACTCTCTGCTCAGAGCGGGGCTAACTTCAAGGTTAAATCAAGGCGCTCAGGTGAGCCCTGAACACCTCCAAGGGTGGAGATTCCCCAGCTTCTGTTGGCACCTGTGCCGTGCTCAACCATCTTGGGGCAAGGGTAGATTTTTTTTTTTATGCATTGATATAATTTCCCTTGCTGCATGTTGTGCCTGTTGCCTCTTATCCTTTCACTGTTCTCTGAGAAGAGTCTAGCTCTTTTGTCATGCTGACATCTCCTTTAGCTGTGGAAGACAGCAACCAGACCACTCCCTCTTTAGCCTTCTCTTTTTTTTTTTCCAGCTTCTCCTAGTGAACTATGTGTGTGTCCTGCAGTCTCTGAGACTATATCAATTCCAGGTGCAGAGAAAGAAACAAGATTAAGATTAACCATTAAGTTAGATACTGTTCTCAATATACAATGGTTCCACCTGACTGTGGTCTAATCCTTGGTTCTGAACCTGCTTTCCCTCAAAGTTTTCGTCAGACTTACAAGTTTGCCTTGAAGTCTCAGGCTGAAGTTCAGGCTGTCTCAGATTTGCTATATTGCCCATATATACACAGTTCTCAGCCTCTCTCTTGCTAAACCTGATTGTCTTCCTAGCACATCTTTTCTCAAGTTATCAACTGAAGAAATGCTAAATTGTAGCTGACAAACTGTTCTTTCTTTTTTTTTTTGATAGCAAACCAGAGTAAAGGTCATTATTATTATTGACACAAGACCACATTGTAACCATTTGAAGAGGATAGAAAGTAGTGCATGGAAGAAATAAAGCCAACTTAGAAAAAACATCACATTTCAAAAAAATCCTTAAACTCTTGGACACAATAACCATGGAGAGAGTTTCAAGTCAGTGCTTGGAGGGGAAGAGGAGTCAGGGCATGACATGGAATCGAGAACATTTTAAGACAAATTATCTATGAATATATTTATTTCTTCTGTTTTAGGAAGAAGTTACCATATGCATCTGGCACATGTGCTCTTTAAGGAAATTTTGTGAATCAGAAGATTAGTACAAATGTGAGGGGACGGACATAAATTTCTACATTTCTCCTCAGAGTGGAAGCGTAGAAAAGTGGGAAGGGACCCCTGGAGGTGTCTCCTCCAACTCCCTGCTCAGAGTTGTGCTTATTCCAGGTTCTTCTTCAGGTCTCCTGAACGTCTCCAAGAGTGGAGATTCCTTAGGCCCTCTAGGCATCTGTGCTCATGGCGAACCACCCTTGGAGGACGGGAACATATTTTCCTTATACACAGCCAGAATTTCCCTTGTTGCAAGTTGTGCCCATTGCCTCTTGCACTGTGCTGCTCTGAAAAGAGCCTGGATCAGTCTTCACTAAATTCTCCCTTTAGGTGGTTGATGGCATCATTTAGAGCACCCCCCTTTAGCCTTTTCTCTTTGGGCTGAGAAAACCCAGCTTCATCAGTTTCTCCTTGTACACCATGACTCCAACCTCCCAACCATCCTACTGCTCCTTCACATCTCTCATATGGGGAGCCCAAAACTTTATACATTGATATTTCTGTTCTCCAGTCCACTGTTAAAATATTCATATAGTAGTTTCCTGTTCACATTATCCCTTCTTGCCATGCTTGCCATCATCTCCTGCCCTTAGATGTTGCTACTCCTTACATGAAGGTTGTTGGCTTTTTTTTTAACTTCTGTTCTCTACTCAATCCTTACTGATTTTTTTGACAGCCCTTCGTTGAACAATATCCATGGCAAGCCGGGGCTGAACAAGCTGCATCATTAGAAATTAGCAAAATAATAGGTGTCACTTTTCCTATAACCTTCTCTTTCTTTCGCTGCTACCACTTACGTGTGAAAAGAAAGATCTTGGGTTGCCGGAGGGGAGAAATATCTGTGGAAATCCTTCCTAAGAGCAGGAAATCTCACAGGAAGAAGCTAAATGAGTTGTACATTAAATGTCACATACAGGAAGACACTTGCCTCCAAGAGGAGCCCTGAAGCAACATCCAACTCCAACTGTGCAAGCCGCCACCAGGAGGTCGAACTGCCTATGCACATTCTGTAACAGAGAGTGCAGCCAGAGAAGGGCATGCGAGGGTTAGAGGGGGCAAAGCCAGGGGGTTAGGATCAACGAAACAAAGCACCAGCCAGCAGCAGATCAGCCATTGCTATTACAAATGGCAGGCTCTACACACTTCAGTGCAGTCTTTAGTACTGTCAGCTGGTCTTCAGCAGTGACATCTGGTCCTTCTACACAGACAGGATCTACTCAAGTAGAACAGCACCTCACATTGTTGTATTACCCAGCCAGTTTCTGCTAAGAACCTGTACGTAAAGCAGTTCCGACATTTAGCTGTATATGCAGTTAATAGATTTTTTTACACTACTAGTCAATATGGTAATCAACCTGCAGAGGCTGTTCTGTGACAGCAAAAGCCTAAAGACAGTGTCAGTCTCTATAATTAGCAATGCTGTATAAATTTGGCTTAAAAACAAGTTGATCTTTTCTGCAGCTACTTTTTTACACAGCCAATGATCACAGTGCAAAGGTATCAGCATCATGAGAGTGAAAACTTGTCAAATGCATATTCCTAACTGAGCTCTGTGTAATTGCTAGGTAACATTGATGGTCCTGCACAGTTATTTGACTGCATATCTGACTTTCCCCTACCATTTTCTTTGGTTTGTATTTTTCTTCTCTATAGCAGTACAATGAACTTCAATCCACATGTTTCCTTTGTGTTTTGTGACCTACCAATCTGATCCTACGTGTCTTAGGAGTTCAGCCTGTGGAAGAGCTGTATGCAGAGACATGTGCCTTACCTCATACACACCACAGAAGATTGACATGAACTTGCTGAGTACCGCAGCACAGATACTGGCAATATGCACAAAGGGCCCCTACAAGAGAAGAGGAGAAGGAAATCAGAGACCACTACCCTCTGCTTACCGAAAACCCATTTACCCCATGCAGATCTCATAAATTCTCTTTGGCCATCTCAGCCAGTTCTCCAACCTTCCTTTTTTTCCTCTCTCAAAGACTACCTGACGTGATTTCTTTGGTGTTTTCTATATCAAGCCTTTTGAAAATGGCCAGTGGAAGGTAAGTGTTCCTTCAAAGAGCAGAGCTTTGAGAAGAGAAATGATGGCAAAAGGAAGAAAACATTTATTGACTCTTTTTCCACAAGCAATTCCTCCCACCTCCCAGACCCTGGCCACTAGTGTGTGTGAAAACAACAATATTTACCTCTTTCCCCACAGGCATGCCACTTCCAAGCCCAGCTGTGAGGCCCACAACTTTGGCCACAAAAGCTTTGAGAGTGAGATATTCCTTGAGGACCACTCCCCTCATAATGGTCTTGAGCTCTGGGATTCCAGACCCTGAAAACAACATCAGATCATAGGATGAAAAAAACCTGCAGGCAAATGGAATAAGAAAAACAAGACAGACAGAAACAGATCTTGCCATGCCTTCTGCCCTCACCAACAGCCTGTGGAGAGACGAGGTGGCAGAAAACGGCCGCAAACAGAATAAGAACAAGTGGGTATGCAACCCATGCCAGGTACTGCATAGGAACATTCGGGTGCAGCTCTCTGTACATCCACTTGTAGGCTGTAGACAGACAAACAAAACTGTCAGTAACCACACCTGCTCCAAACAGGCTGGTAGACATCAAAGAATGACACACACTTGCTAAACCTGCCCATACTAAATCTCACTGAGAAATGCTATCCTAAAGTCTTCATTTTCTAGGACAAGCCCTGTTATGTTTTGAGTATGAGTTCCCAAATTAAACAGGCATTCTGCAGAAATGGATAGAAGTGGCTCTTTATTCTTAAACACTAACAATAACTCTTCACAAATGTGGCACAAGAAGAGGTGTGTTACATGCAGTTGTGAAGATGAATCTCTGTATAGAGTCTTTTCATTTGGCAGCATGAAGGCATTACATGGGTCCTGAAGCACAACGAAACGGTCTAATAGCTAGTGCCCTCATCTCCATCTCAGTCACTTAAAAAGTCATTCATTCATGAAAATTAGCTTAAAAGCTCTGATTATGATTTGACTTTTAGAGCAGCACCATGAAGAGGAGCTGTACCAGCTGTTAAAATAGCAGGGTACCACTGCTGAGCCAGGTACAACAGCGTGAACTGCCAAGAATATAAATTGATCTGCAGTTCCTGTGCAGTTGATCTTCTTTGCCTGAACTGGCAACCCACACAGCAGGAGACTGAGGTTTAGTGGAGGGACAGAAAAAAAAACCCAAAGGACACAGCTGCAGGGACTATAAAGGACAGGGGCTTTCTGAGACTGCAGGGGACTGGCAGATAGGGAAGCTCTGTAGGCAGGAACACCGAGCTGAAGGAATATTGGGAGCTTTAAGGAACTGCCATGTCTGGTGGACATCAGCAGCCAAGAGTACTCGGAGGAAAGGGTTGGTGTGCACGTGCAGGACCAGACTGGGACACTGAGGGTAAGGACAAAGGAACAGTTAACACGATGTGGGCAGTGTTGTGTGTGTACACCAAGTTGGGGGCAGGGGGACTGAAAGATCTTGTAGTTGTTAGAACTGGCAAAGGGGAGCGGGACCACAGGAAAAATGCAGAGAAGTGATATTTAAAACAGTGATTAGGAGATCTTTTGTGAAAAGAGCCAAAGGAGGGAGAACTATGTGGCCAGGTAGCATGAAACTGCAGGGCACTGCATGAACAAACGTTGGAAAGAACAATAATGAAGTAAAAGTAGAAACAGTGTCAGGAGGGCATCTAAGTGCCCCTTCTCCTCCCACTCCACCATGTGCTCAGTATTCCTGGGGAGGATGGGAACCAGTATAACAGGAAGAACCACAGTACCTCTTCCCTTTGTCCCTATATATTCAAGGCAGAGGGAAGGAAAGAGCCAAAAGAATAGTTCGTCTTTGACTCATCATATACATATCCTTTGTTGCTACCTGCTTACTGGTAAATTTTTCCTTGCTATCCCTTTAAAGAACCTCTCCCTAGTTAACATTTTCTCTACTATGTTTCAAGTACTTCAGACTTCCCAGGCAGTGACAGGTGAGGATGGGACGCTCATATTAAAGGAAGAGGAACATTAGTCGCTGAGTTTTGTAAAACATTCAGATAATTTACAGTGTACCTTTGCAACACCTGAGCAGGACCCACCCTGTAAGCTCTTTGCACTGGCATAATCCATTCCCCAGCTCACCAACGCCATGACCAGACCCAACAGAACCAAGAAAATCCAGTCCTCTCCAAGCTTCTTGGCGATGTATTTCTGGGCACGTCTAGCACAGTCTGTGGAGGGAAGAGTGAACCAGAAATACTGAGAGAACATAGATGAAGCCTGTATCTGTCTCTTCTTTCCTGTGCTGAGAACTGACCCAAATAAAGATTTATTTGGAAGCATCATAAGCTTCATGTTGAAGGACTGGTATCCATCCCTCTCTTACACAGACCTGCAAAGTCTTTCACAGTTATGGTTTTATTTTTTAAAGTGGTGTTGGGGACAGGGTGGAATCTAATATCTGGTGCACTAGCAATGAAAATCTGACACAAGATAGTCCTTTTCCTCCTGTTACAGATACTCATTGTGGAAAAAATTATTAAATTGGTAATGCTGTATTTTTTTTTCCAAATGGACCTTGGCTCTTCCTAGGAAGAAAGCTCGCATGAAAAAGTCTTTTTGATCCACTGTCATTCCTTTTCCTTCATTTCCTGCTTCTCCCCAGTCACAATTTTCTTATCTTTTTGCCTTGCTTAGATTCCATCTCTCTGGTTGGCCTACTCAACATCTAGTCATATTGTTAGTGAAAGATAAATTATCCCTACCTTGACATTTGGAATAGTGCTCTTCTTTGATCTCTACTTGACTGTCACGTTTCAGGGGTCTTTCATAGTTGTTTTGGGCCTGCTTCTTATTCAGTAGTTTTGCTGCTTCCTTCTCTGGAAAGCTGGTTATGTGGTCTGTGTATTGACCATAAAGCTAGGGAGCAGAAAGCAAGAGAGATCAAAATGAAAAGGCAAATGCTTTTTCATAAATAGCATTAAACAGTCCAAGTTGCAGACCCAAATGTACCCAAGCAGGGAGAGACACAGATAATCTGAGACTGATACAGCTAATTTCTTTTTCCTTTTTCCTTGCTCTTTCCATGTTCCAAATCTCTCAAAAACCTTTTCAACTCCTTTTTGGGTGTACAAGGTATGATCACAGAATATTAATTGCTTTTTAACATACTGATAAAAAGGAGGCTGTGGTCTGAAGAGATTGAACAAGTTTTCTGGAGGTACAAAAGAAGGTCAAAACAGTTCACATGAGGCTGGCACCCTCAGAGCTGTCTCATAAATTTCAACAGCACTGTAAAAGAACTCTGAAGGCTTTGAGAGGTATTACACTATCAAACAGGCTGCAGGAATGTCCTGCATCTGTTCCTCCTGCTGGCAAGGAATGCTTAACAGGGCACAGAGCCACTGGTAGGGCCTGCGGAGGAAAAGAAGCAGCATCAGCTCAGAAATATCACAGGATACTGCCAGCATTATTTACCCAAATGTTCATGCTGAGCCATCACTTATCTCCAGTTCCTCTGAATTTCTCAACTAGCTGATCATTGTCTTCCATTGTGAAATGGAATTGGTTATATCCAATTCACTAGTCACATGTGCTTACCAGTGACATTTCATACATTGATCTGTAGTAAACATAACAGTTGTGCCTTCTTGTCAATGAGAACTCAAGGGAGCTTGAAGGGTTGTTGACTGCCCTGGTGCTTATCAGATTCCCTGAAGAGCACCTATCCTACCTCACTCTTTCAGAGTATAGGCGGGGAAGGTGTGCATTCGAGAAGCAGAGAATAAGCCTCTCATCCTCATACATTCTTCAACGAACCAGCTTTGGCCTTACTTGAGGTCAGATTACCACTTGATGCATGGCCTGTGATCCTGGTACTTCCCATCTGCTAAAAAGTCCTTTGCTTCCTCCCAGCACATCTGCTTCCCTAAGATTTTCTGAGTGGCAGGAAGAGAACGAGCAATGTTTCGATCAGCAAAATCAGACACTTCAGCTGGAGAATGACAAGGTATATAAGAGATATAAAGCACTACCACGTGCTTAGGACATATTTGTATTTGACAGCTTCATTTCTCCTCCTTTTGAAGTGACACAGATGTTGTTCCTCTTTCCCTGAGATCAAATAGATTTAGAGACTCACAGAAAGATTTACACTGGAAGACACCTTTGGAGGTTTCTAGTTTCTAGTCCAAGCCTCTGCTCACGGCATGCAAACTGCAAAGCCAGATCAGGCTGCCTCATCCAGGCAACTCCTAAACATCTCCAAGGGTGGAAATTCCCCAGCTTCTCTGAGCACCTGTTTCAGTATTCTACCAATCCATATTTCCACATAACAAATATGACTGAAGATTCTAAGTCGAAGAGACTCTTGAACCATATGCAATAGCTCCCACCAAAAATGCTACTGGTTTTTTCACAGAATCATCCTGTTCTTAAGCTGGCTCTCCTGTTGTGTATTAGACAAATTGATCCTATCTGAACATCTGAAAGTATTCTTCAATTCATCACTGTGTTGGAAGAAGAAAAATTTAATGTCATCATTAAACACATGATTATTAACAAACTCTAGGCAACAAGCAATGCAGACTCTTTGCTGTGAGGAATGGCCATGCTTTGAATCCCATAATACAGATAGGACAGTGAAACAACAGGCTGAAGAATTTCACGTAGAAGATAAGATGTCACATATAGATTATATTCCTAATTAGCAGACTAATCCTTCTATCTCTCACTGTAGTAGCAGATTTTAGAAAAATACATCTTCACATCAGCTCGGCTAAGATTTACATGGTCGTGAGGGATGGGCTTATATCAAATATAGCTTAATCAAAACCATGAACTCAAATTCTTGCCAAGTATGTTGTTCAAATCAAAGTCTTCCATCTGCCCAGATGGAACAGCATGACAGTGCAATAGTATGAAAGGTAAAATCCTCATGTGGTATCCTATTTCACTGCTTCTGCCTGGCTGGTGAATGGTGCACTCAGGATATGAGGAAAAAAGGAGTTTGTTTCTGGACACAAAAATGAAGGTTCTGTCCTGGAGAACAAGTTAGTTTCAACTCTCTTAAAGAATGCTTCATGTATGTACTTTGCTTCTGCAGGACTCTTGCACTATTTGAAATGGTAGGAGACTGTGGGACAGAGAAAGAAGCCAGAAATCAGAGGATGACCTTAAAATAAAAAGCAGGTTAGACAAGAAATATCCACTCCATTAGAAGACAAGTAAAACTAAAAATATATCACACTAGGACTTAGACTGTTTTTTCTGCTGATGCTTCCTCCCTTGTCTCTAACACAAGAGAAAATCTGGAGAGAATTTTAAAAGATATCAATTACCATCTAAGGGGTTGAGCCAGAAAAGGTATTATCATGCCTACCTTGAGTGAAAACATAATTGTACAAAACCAGCTGAAGATACAAATACTGTTAAAGGAGGGGGAAATGCCCCAGAAAACATTCAGGAAGGAAGCAGAACCAGGGTAAATTTCATTTTCAGGAAGGAAGCATTTATTACTGTAAGACAGCAGGGTTTGTGTTTCCAGAAAAGATGAGAACGTTTCGTTGTTTGAATAATGGAGGAAAAGTTCTCAGGGGGAAAACAGCACCACAATCTCAAGACTTTTCTGGGAGCTACGCTCTGAGAACTCAGCATCTGCATAGAACTGCCCTTCTCTCAGAGTCCAAAGCCTAAGCTATTTCCCATGCCATTCAGATTGAACAATATGTTCTCCACAGCATATTTCAGACCTGAAATTCCTTCCTCTAGCACTGTCAGTGCATACTGGCTTTAATTTTCTTCTCCTGGCCATTGATCAGCTCTACTGATCATCCCTCTCACTCCTGCCTTGTAGCCATCCTGCTGTTCCTGAAATGATCTTCCTTAGTTTATTTTTTTTCCTGATGGATCACAAAACAGTAGCTGTATTTGGTCTAAAAGGTGAAACCTCCCCAAACTCACTTCATAAGTAAATTTAAATGTCAGTAGAAAGTCTAGAACCAACTACTTATGACTTAGAGCCAATGAGGCACGTGTGAGGGGCAGGAGGTAGCAACGAAATAATAGCTCTTCTTGAAGAATCACAGAATAGTTTAGGTTGGAAAAGACCTTTAAGAACAGAAGTCAAAGGGGAGATTCCACAGCAGTTCCATCACATGAAGGGTGGGGGAGGCTGGACGGAAACACCAGAGTGAGATTTTTCAGAGGGACACAGTAAAGGACAAAAGGAAAAAGGTGCAACTTGCAAGAAAGGAAAGTCTGTGTAAAAGGAAAGCATCCGCATCCACCTCCTCTTGAGGGTGGTTCAGCATTGGAACAGGTGCTGAACAGTGGCTGGGGAATCTTCAGTCTTGGAGATGTTCAGAACGTGCCCTGCACAACCTGACCTAGCTTTGGAGTCAGCTCTGTTGTGAGCAGGGCTTGGGCTAGAGACCTCCAGAGGCCCCTATATCTTTCTGTGAGCCTATTGTTCTATGTTACTGGATGGTCTAATTACTCATTACACACCCCTCCCACTACAACTATCTGTGTATTGCTGAGTGAGTTCTCTGCCATGAACACTCCTTCTGTAGTCACAAATAACACAACTTCTAGATACTTCACCAGATGTAGCTGTTTTCTCATGCAGAAAGAAAACAATACAAAATCCTACAATCTATGAAAATGTATATTTTTGTCAGTGTATATTACATAATCTATCATATATCTACTGTCTGTTACCTAAATGTCCAAAATTATGTATATATTACTAGTGTTATCCTACTACTATTATTATTTTATCATCCAAGGGTCCTTAAAGAGCTGGCTGATGTCATAGCAAGACCTCTCTCAATGATTTTTCAGTGCTCTTGGTAATTTGGAGAGGTACCAGTTGACTAAGCTAGCGAATGTTGTCCCAGTCTTCAAGAAGGGCAGCAGGGATGAGCCCAGGATGACCCCAGTCTCACTTCAGGGCCTGGTAAGATTATGGAGAAGTTTATTCTGGGACCTACTGAAAAACACCTAAAAGACAAGACAGTCATTGGTCCCAGCCAGTGTGGGTTTATAAGGGGAAGGTCCTATCTGACAAACTTGATTTCTTTCTATGACAAGGTTACCCATCTAGTTGACCAAGGGAAATCAGTTGATGTAATCCTTCTGGATTTCAATAAGGCCTTTGATACTGTCTCTGACACTGTTCTCCTGAACAAAATGTCCAGCATGCAGCTGAATAGACACATAATGCAGTGGGTGAACAACTGTCTGATGGGTCAGGCTCAAAGGGTCATAGTAAATGGGGTTACATCAGGCTGGTGACCAACCACTAGCAGGGATCTGCAGGGATCTGTCTTAGGGCTAGTAATCTTTAATATCTCCATAAATCATCTGGATGCAGGACTGGGGGAAGCTGTTGACACTTGAGCACAAAGAGGCCCTGCACAGGGAACTAGACAAATTGGAGACTTGGGAAACTGTCAATAGCATGAAATTTAACAAGGGCAAGTGCTGGGTTTTGTACCTGGGACACACCAACCCTGGACACACGTACAGACTGGGGAGTTAGAGGCTGGAGAACAGCCCTGTGAAAAAGGATCTGGGTGTTCTGGTTGATGGCAAGTTGAACGTGAGCCAACATTGTGCCCTGGCAGCCAAGAGGGGTGTCCTGGGGTGCATCCAGCATGGCATTGCCAGCCAGTTGAAGGAGGTGATTGTCCCAGTCTAACCTACACTGGTGTGGCCTCGTCTTGAGTACTGTGTGCAGTTTGGGGTACCACAGTATGAAAAGTATATCAAGCTACTGGAAAATATCCAGAGAAGGGCTACAAAGTTGGTGAAGGGTTTAGAGAGGAAGCTGTATGAGGAGCAGCTCTAGTCACTTCATCTGTTTAGCCTTGAGAAGAGGAGGCTGAGGGGAGACATCATCGCAGTTTACTGTTTCCTCACAAGGGAAGGAGAAGGACCAGGCACTGGTCCTTCTCTCTGGTTTCCAATGATAGTATCCCAGGGAACGGCAGGAAGATGTGACGGGGAGGTTTAGGTTGAATATTAGGAAGAGATTTTTCACCCAGAGGGTAGAAGAGCACTGGAACAACTCCCCAGGGAAGCAGTAATGGTGCCAAGCCTGACGATACTCAAGAAGTATCTGGACAACGCCCTCAGACACGTGGTGTGAGTGTTGGGCTTGTCCTATGCAGGGATAGGAGCTGAACTTGATGATCCTTGTGAGTTCCTTCCAACTCAGGTCATTCTATGATTTATTATCTATTAACCACTATATGTTTTTTGACCATCAGTTATCTGAAGGTCCCAGGCCAAAGACCAAAATTTCACTGCTCTGGGGGCTGTGTAATTCCACTCAAGTGACAGAGCCAGTGTGAAATAGCTTCCAACCTACACATAAACCAGAAGGTAACAGCTAGCAAAAGAAAACAGCACAACAGAACCAAAATCTCTTTCTGCCAACCATTTTTTCAAGTAACAATTGGGAGAAAGAACACTTAATGGCTACTCTGCATGGAAATGGAGGAAAACGTGTGCAGTGTGTTGCTTTTCATGCTAATAACAAAAGCGTGCACGTTTGTACATGTGTGCATTACCACACCTATTTATACTTTATCTGCAGTGTGTGAATGGTCAACAAAATCAAGATATGCACAGCAAGCCTGGTTTTGCCTGAATATGTCTGCATATGAAGCTTCATACACAAATGTACACACACGTGCACACGTGACTGTTTATGTAAAAGTATTTCTAGGGCATATTTTTTAGTAAATCTCTAAACATGGCTGTCTGGTTTTTAGATTGCAAACCGCATTCACAAATGTATGCTTCCTCGAGGACATTATTGCCTGAAGATATGCATGGGAATGCCTCTGATGGATTACTTGTTTGTGTGTGAGGCTGTCTGCCCACATGCATTGAGCAGCGCGCCTCTGGAGCTGAGAACAAAGACACTCCAGAGCCAAGTATTAAGATCACAGAGGTGGTTTGTATTACCTCACTATGTCATCTGTTCCTTCTAGTGAGGGTGGTTTTAGACATATGGGACTAGTATATTGGATGAATACCTGTGAACTGGGTTGGTTTTGTGCATAAATGTGCTGGAGAAATAGTTGTTACCCCACAGCTCCCCTCGCCCCAGGCCAGTGTCAGAGCTGGTGCTCAGCACCAGGCAGTGATTCGAAGAGCCAGGCTCAGGTTCAACTGGGTGCATACGCCTGTCCACCCTGCCCCACCCTGTGCTCACCCTGTCAGTGTGACTGCTACATCCAAACTGGCGCCTTGCCTTAGTATAAATAAAGCCCAGACTACTCAAGTCAACCTCCATACAGACACTTTCACATTTGGGCTGCTTCCAAATCAGCCAGGGAGTGGTTTTGGAAGAGTTTAGTATAGGAGACATTTGTAAACTCTCAGATGTTTTAGACAGTTTCATAAGAGAAATTCCCAACTGTGACCATGGAACCATTCTCTGTTCTTCTGCAATATGGCACAAACAGTCTTCATTGGGACGTTTATCTGCTGGAATAGTTTTTCTTGGTGGAAAATGTGGTGCTTTTTTCCTATCACTAAATCACAGAAGTCTTCAGTAGATGATTACTGTATCCCCTCCCTCATCCTCCAGTCATTCATATAAGTGTTTTGTACTTACATATATATTAATTTAAGGGAATTCACCTAAGGAGAAGTATTCACTGTATGAATTTCACGTTCACACGCTCTCTCCCTCATCATTTGGCTGGATCCTTCATTGCTCTAAAGCCTTCTTACCTCAGCTTAGTCTGAGTAGAGTTTTAGAAAATGAGACACCTTTTTGCAGGAGGTAAAGGAGATAGAGAAGACAATGCAACAAGAAATCATAATCATACATCTATGTCCCAGATATTTTTCTGAACCACTGCCCGTATGAACCAGAGCAAGAGTCAGGCCAAGTTCGATGGTTAGAAAATCCGTCACTTACAGCTATCCTAAGACTTACCAAAATTATCAAGATACATGTATGGGTATACGACCAGGAAGTGCTTTCTGGCCAAGAGAAAAGTCAGAACAGAGCTCTGCAATGACCTTGTCTATACAGCTGAGCAGATAGATGCCTGTCAATACAGGTTACCGTTCTCTCTGCTTTTATTCGCTCTTCTGCTCTACTTAATATCACCACACAGCTGTAGGCAGCTGGAGTTTATCTTTACTGTTACAAATACATTAATGGTCTGTTTGATTTTCCCTATCCCAGATTGCCCTTTGTAACTAGTTTTGTGTCCATCACAAGGACTTGAAACGCTGATAGCACTTCTGGATGTAAACACAACAGTGATAGACAGTGTTGGATCTGGGATTCAGCAAGCAAAGGTTGCTGGGACAAGCAAAGTGTGCTGTTGGTCAGGTTGCAAATGGACAGGGACATGTTCCACCAGCACTGTTCTGGAAGCCCCAAGAGCCTACGTGATCTCAGGGAGACCTGCGTTGCCAGAAATATCCCAGTTGTCCACCCCTGCCTGTGGGCAGCTGAGGGAGTTCCCCAGGTAGCGCAGGTTGCCCCCTGTGCCTCCAGCCTCATGTCCTCTCTCCAAAAATATCCTGTAATGGATGCTTTTTTCAAAGCAGACATAGGCATATTGTGGTGCCCCCCTCACCAAAGTCAGCCCAAGATGACTTTGGTTTGAGCTCTCATTGCCTCTGCTCTTCCTTACTCTCAGTTGTAACAAAGCTGCCACTTTGGGTCTTACCTAGAACGTCCTCAAGTTCTGGCTGAGAGCATGGTCTGTGCACTTTCTTCTGCTCCCTCCTTCCTTTCTCTCCTCAAACCACTCTGACATGTCTTGTTCCTGCACTCACTTTTTCTCTGTCCCTCCTCCTCCTCCTTGTGCCCCTCTCACTTGCTCCTGTTCCTGCTCAATGACAGTGGTTGCAGGGTTTAACTATATTTATAGCAACCTTCCTCTGCCACATGATTCCCCAGTGCTGTGTCTGATCTCCGCAAAAGGCACTAACTCTGCTGGGATTGAATATCAGGTGTGAGCAAGAGGGGAACTCCTGAAGGAGTGGGAAGGGGGAGGGAAGGGGAGAGGAGGAAAGAAGATGATAAGACATATAGCTAGAAGTACAGAGGCAGAAAGTAAACAGGACAAACCACCAATTATTATCCAGGAGCTCTCATACCTCTTCATCCTGAGCAAGCCATATTTGCAATAATAACAAAATTCAGTGGGCTTCTAAGTTTCCTCCCCAAATACCAGATGTCCAGAAGATTGACAGTCATAAAGATGCCAGAAACTATGGTGAGACGGAACAAGATGTGTGCCAAGACAATTTTTCTAAGTCTGTGGTCCACAAGAGAAGAAGCAAACCTTAATGGAGAATTCAAACTGCTCTGTGGGTATTCAGTTATGGGCCTATGCAGAAATTTATTCTTCTTGATGCTCAGTTTTCCACAGGCTAGAACATTCAACAGCTTCTCCTCTCCACTCTACCACTTGTTTCTCAGGCAGGCAAAAAAAGCAACGTGCTCAGCCAACACCTCTGAGACACCAGCCAGTGACAGGAACGAGAAGCATGTTCCAGCAATATGATCTACAAATACCTCCTGATACTGTCGTTGTGCTGCCTTCACCATATGTCTTTTGATGGCTACTAATCAATGCAGAGCAGTGAGTTCAAGATGCTAGAAATTGTGTACAAGAGAAGACCCCATGTACCTCAAAGAGTGTCACGAAAGAGCTGCTATTAACACCTTCATCCTCTTCCACACTATCATCTGTCTAGAATAATGGTTTCCAAGCTGCTCATATTGCAGGATACGATATTTGCAGGCAGGATGGGGGAGAGAGAGAAGCAAAACATCCTTCTTTTGGGTCCAGAACAGTAGTCTCATTATTTCATTTTATAGACCATTGTAGAACATTTCCCCTGGAGATTCATTTTGCTTTTTTTCAGCGTTGTGGTTTTGAGCCCCAATTGGCAACAAAGAGCCACATGGTTGCTAGCCCCAGTGGGCAACAAGGAACCATGTGGCCACTCACTCACTCATTCACCTCTCCTCCTTCTGAGTCCAGCTGGGGAGGAGAATCCAAAGAAACAAAGGCAAATCTTGTGGTTTGAGATAAGCTGTTAAAAATGTACCATTTCATTTCTCTCACAGTATCTCCCCAACACTTATAGCTCCTGGTCCTCCCCATCTAACTTCTTGCATACCCTACCCTGCTTTCTCCTCTTGTATTGGCTTTTGGCAGTCTTTATAAAAAGTAGTAGAGAGAGTGTATTAACTGCAAAATAAAGTCATGTTTCATTGTTCTGACCTCTGTAATGCCAGATGTAAATCAGCCAATTGCCCTTATTAATGATTTGTAGGCAGCATTGTTTGAACAGTACAGGGTTTTTTTATCCCAGAAAAAAAAAGAAAAAGAGAAAGAAAAAGAATCTCAGCTCCTGGAGATTGATTCCTGCCATCAGGAATCATAAGGTATTAGGTACTTCTGGAGGTGCTGGGCTGTGGGCTCATGTTGGATAATCCCTCAATCCCTAAATCATTTCACTGTAAACATAATCTTTGAGTAACAAAGTCAGTCTTGGGTATCTGCCAACATCTGGGGATGAAGCTTGTCAAACGATTTCTTCAATTGCTTTTGGATGTAAATGGCTTGAAAGCCTGAATGCTTGGCAGGGCTGGGGATGCTGTGTCAGCAGTGAAAAAGCGATATATACCCATTCTGCCCCAGAATCCATTCTGTTTCCATCTGGGAAGCCCCATACAACAGGCGCCCTGAGGTCACACCAGCCTCCAAGGAGTTTGTGCTGACACACTGCCTGAGCCATCTTCTTCCAAGCAGCAGGCAAATAGCTCATCTTAATTGCAGTGGTTACCTTTGGCTTGGGATCTCCAAGCTGCCCTGTTATGGATGTCTTCCTCCAACACCTTACTGGGGGGCTGAGTTCTTTTTCTGGGAGTTAAAACTCTGCTTTTGCAGACCTCTCAATTTTTCAAGCCACGGACTGCAATCCGTAGCCCTCGAGGCTATTCCTTTCCAAAACACTGAATCATTCACCAATTATTGTCGTGGACAAAACTGACTTGACTTGGTGAAAAATATCAATCTTATCTATCACCAATAAAACTAGAACAAGATGATGAGAAACTAAACCAAATCCCCAAAAAACACCTTTCCCCCACCTTTCCCTTCTTCCCAGGCTAAACTTCTACTCTGAATTCTCTACCTCCTCCCCATCAGTGTTGCAAGGGGATGGGGAATGGGGGTTTCAGTCAATTCAAAAGTTGTCTCTGCTACTCCATCCTTTTCAGGTGGAAGTTTCCTCACCTTCTTCCCCTGCTCCAGCCTGGGATCATTCCCATGGGAGTCCTCCATAAACTTCAGCATGAGTCCTTCCTGTGGGCTGCAGTTCTCCATGATCTGCTTCAGCACAGGTTTCCATGTGGTCTCACCCTCCTTTGGGTGCCTCCACCTGCTCCAGCATTAGATCCTCCATGGGCTTCAAGTGGACATCCACTGAGACTCCTCATGGGCTGCAGGAGGACAGCTCGCTCAGCTGTAGTTGATGGGGAATTTCTACTCAGGCATCTGGGGCACCCCCTCCCTGTCCTTCTTCACTGACCTTGGTGTTCTCTGCAGTGCTGTTTCCTTGCATCTGATGCCTGCATAGTTTCTTCTCTCCTATCTGGTGTCTGCAGGTCTGATTCTCCCACATCCCACTTCTCTCTCTCTGCTGCTACACCAGGTCGGACCAGGGTGACCAGTTAACTGAGCCCTGGCAACCCAGTCACAGGCAGCCTATGCCTCCCCCTGCCCCTCCCCCTTCTCTCTGCTGCTGCCACCTTGCTTTTTTTCCCTGTCCTTCTTAAGCACATTTTCATAGAGGCATTGCCACCATCGCTGGTGGCTAGGCCTTGGCCAGAGACAGATCCATCCCAGTGCCAACCAGCCCCATCTTCTAGCACCACCTCAGGGAAGCTGCCCCTGCAGTGTGCCCCTCCCTCCAAAACCTTGCCATGCAAACCCAACACACTCAGTCTGCATGGTCATCAAGAGTGGGGTACAAAGAAAGTCTCCAAGAAGAAGATACATATGATTTCCTCCATAAACCACCTCTCCATCTCCTCCAATGTTTCTGTGAACAATACCCATTATCAATAATACCCGTACGGATATTGTTATTCTGTGCAACCCACACCTGGTGGCACACCAGGCAAGCTCTCAATATTTACAAAAGCAGTATCAGTGCTGCCTCAAAACATAAAGGCTCACCTGTTTCATTCTCACCAGCACTCCCTTTACTGTCAATAAACAATGTCTCCTGGAAGAAGACTGTGGCCCCTCAGTAGGACAAAACTGGTAATGAACCACCTTAAAGAAGAGCTTCTAAATGATTGCATCTAGAAAATGAGAAGAACATTTGTATACCTTCGTAGATTTCCATAGATTTCCACCATAAAGACATTAACTGCTCCCAACCTACTGAGATGCATTTGGAAGTCCAATGTCACTATGGCTTACACAAAAAATGATACACAGCATATGCAATGTAGTGTACAATATAAAAAACTGCACAGAACATAAGAATATACATCTGTATCATGTACAGAAAACTTAAAGACTGACCACAGTAAGCCACATCAAGCATCAAAGCTATAATACAGCACCAGATCTTCAGTTACTACTACATTTCCTGGAGGAGAACACTCATCACAGCCACTGGAGAAAACTAACGGCAACCTTTACTCAAAGGTGCACTCTTCTAGCTCTTGTTTTTCAAGAGGCACAAGGACAGCACAACAGAAATTGCTTCAGTATAGAAAAGAACCCCCTACTACCAGCTAATCAAACTCTTGTATGATAGTGTTCTGGAATTTCCATGGAAAATAATTATCTAACTATAGCCTAAAATAAGATGATCCTACCCTGAAATGTTTTTTCGAAGAACAGTCCCTCTCAGTCTCCAAAGTGGCCCCAGCCTCACTCATCTTGTTAATAAAAGCATGAAGGACCCCAAGGCCAACATTCATCAAATGGTTCTAAACTCTATTTGAACAAGAAACCTTTACTATCTTCATAAGAAAGACAACCCACAAAAACAGTGTGCCCTCAATGAAATATACCTCATGCAGGGCAGCAAATAGGAGACTGATAACTAGACAGATGAATCTCATCTCTGAAGAGATTATCTGCCCAGGTGAAGACTGAGAACTGAAATTCACACAAAATGTATGCCAGTTGTAGAGATACTGGATTTATGTCACATTATTTCTTGTGTCCTGAACACTAATCTTATCAAGCTCCACAGTTTATAAATCACCCCTCTCCCTCCTTCCCTTAGGAGGAAAGCACTTTATCAGCTCTCCGGGCCCTCTTAAAATCCTCTATTCCACAAGGTATTAATAATCTTTTCTCGTAGCCTCACTGACACTAGTCTAGTTAAATTAAGAGCAGCAGCTCTCAACTTGTATTTGCTTTGAGATCTGCTGCTCCTATTTCAGACCCGAAGAAAAACTTGTAGACCCAATAGTTTGTCCACATTTTTCAGTTGGCACAGCTGTTTTAATGAAAGGTATTGTTCCAGCTCCACCCATTTTCTTGTCCACATTTTCAGATCAGCAGTGTCCCAAAAGTACAGAATACTGAGCACACCCTGAAAAGATCTGCCTTTCTACTGCAGTCCAGCAACTGCTGTCAAATGTCCCTTATCACTTTTCCTGCAGTTTCCTGCCACAGTTATTCTTTCTACTTTTCTTTATTGCTCATCTGTCCTGCTTTCTCCTACCAAGGCCTAGCTGTGCCTTTCTACCAGGACACAGCAATGTAGTGCTGTTAGTGCTTGAGAGATTAACAACAGACTCAGCAGAGGAGGAAAAAGTAAAAAAAAAAAGGAAGATGTAATAATGTAATAACCATCTTGCACTATCACAAACACAAGTAACTCATATGTATGGATTGACTCCTCAGGTGCACATAAGCCTCTTCAAAGGTTCCAGATGAAAGTTTCTATAGACTGCCTCACAGCCTACAAGAGGAAAGCTATACAACTTGCTCCCTTCTCATAGACCATGTTTTTCTCTGTGGCCCTAGAGGGACTCCAAAGTGTGTTTCTATGCTACTTCCTTTAAGCACGATATCTTCAAGCCAGATGAAACTACAGCTACAGCCCAAATTAGGGCCTTAGGTGAGGGAAAAGAAAATAATAGGAGTTAGAATAACTCTCACCCAAGACAGGTCTCTTCTCCAGTCAGCTATCTACTTATCTCCCTCTTCCCAGTTTTTTTCCCTTGAATGCTTTTCAGGATGCAGAAATGTAATTCCTAGCCTTCTTGTCCTACTGCCTTTATAGTGAGAGCTCTGATAGCAGAGAGGGAGGCATGATTGAAGGGCTCACAATTCTCCTGTCCCAGGAGATTTATCACTTGAAATCCCAGTGCTATTAATCAACAGTGTTATTCCCTATGCCCTGCCCACACGATTATCAGACATCACGCTGACTTATAAGTCTTCTGCTTGTACTAGAGCTTTTTGTTCATTTGTTTCTCTAGTAGGTTCATCCTAGAAAATATAAACCACTTCATGACCTCACTGCATACAAACCTTTGGCCCACCATCAGGCTGCAGCCTCTTCTGGAATGAAACATAACATGTATTTTCCAGATGCCACCAGTATTACACACACAGACATTATAGCAGATGGTGATGCAGACCCCTCTACTACCCCAGAATGAAGTTGAATTTGTGAAGGTGGAGTTATGGGTACTCAGAACAATACATGCAGGATAGAAAAGCAACCATTTAAGGAAAAAAAGAAAAATATTCTGTACTTAAGAGAATTCAGTCCAAGGGGTCCATAAGGCTGTGAAGGAGATGATAGTATGAAAGGGTAGGCTATGAGACAAAAGAAGCTGTAAAGACAAAAGGGAAAAAGGGATTTTTTGAAGGAGGAAGGGGAGTTATGTGGCAAAACGAGACTACTTCCTAGTAAGAGGCTGTAAGAGATAAACACAGGGGCATTAAGAGATGAAGACATCACAAAAGGACATAAGAGGATGTGATGCAAGGCAGGGAAAAGTCACAGTAAATGTACTTTCTGTCAAGAAATATCTTCAGATGGAGCAAAAAAGAGGGAAGACGCAGGAAAAATAGTTCAGTGGACATAAGACAAGGCAATGTCTTATAGATGAGAACTAGGTCCTTCAGGACATTTTATTAGACAAGATATCCATGGAGGCTTCAAAGAGCTACAGGAGGCAACTGGAGCTTTGAGACTGAAAGAATGCTGTGAAAAGGGTTAGGAAGAGGGAAGGAGAGTGGGAAAAAAAGACAGATTTTATAGTGAAAGGAAGAAATAGACTGTGGACTAAGGCTTGAACAGTAGCAAAATACAGAAATTTAAGGTGTGTATTTGCACACTGCCAGCAAGACTGAACATGGAGGGATGATGACAGAGAATTCTCTTGAAACACTTTCAAGAACACTTGAAATAAGGGCTGAGTTCACAATAAAAAGTAAAAAGAGAAAGTCCAGAAAGTTTAAGGACTTTCATCGTGGAGAAATAGCAAGATAATATGATGATATTCAAGAGGACATGTACTGACTACTATTAGACTACTACTAGACTGAAATAGAGCTGAACTGACAGAAGCAGGGCAGATTTTGAGGATCATCAGCTTTTGATAACTGAAGTAGGGAGATGATGACGTTACCAGATCTCACAATTGAAAGCAGATAAACAGTAATAGGAACACAAAGAACGAAGGAACTATTGAATTAGATTTTAGAATAGGTGAACTTGGAAGAAATCTTGAACAGACACAATGACATTGTGATATGACATCATATGACATTATGATATTCCATGACTTGGCAAAAAACAAATGAGCTTTAAAGGGACAGTTATGTCCCTGTTTCAGAAATAACACCATTGTGACTCTGCACAGAGCACTTTGTGAATTCACCCCAAAATCAAAGAAAACAAAACCATATCTATGTTAATGCTGGTACACAAGGTAAATCACTCGTTAATTTGATGTTGTCTTATCTCACATCACAGTGCGGTCATGCTTTGGCACTGAGAGCAAAAAGGACAAGGAGAGAAATTTAAACAAACCCAGCAGGAAGAGAAAGACACAGAAAGCCAGATGAAAAAGAAGATAACATAATTAGGTTTTATAAGTGGATCTTAATTGATCCATTTAAGGAGGATCTGACTTAGTGAGCTCTCTGGTCAAGACCAGCAGGCTTCAAAATTCAAAGTAGAAAAAAAATAAGATTATTTGTTTTTTTTAATAGAAAAAACTTAAAACGAATAAGTCAAGAACCGCAGAAATAAATATAAGTTTATATGCAACTCTCCTCCATCCACTGCAACCTTGGTAGCAATTAACTCAGTGACCTTCCGAGCTGCTAAAATTTTGTGCTTACACTCCACTGCCTAGGAGACTGTTTCCACACCTCCACAGCTTGGATAGCTCCTCCCCTACAGCTGCCCCTCTTCTTAAATTGCAACTCTCAGTTCCCTCAGTGTAGCCTCTATTAAATAATTTCTGCATATACTCAATGGCTTTCCAAAGGAAGTGGTGTCTTACTGGTGGGGTAGAAATCTGATTGTTTTATCTTAGAGTAACTGAGAACAGATCAAACAGGTACTCGGTGTATAAAAGTTAAATCAAAAAAAAAGATGAAAAATAAGATTAGACTTCTGAGAGGCAGAAAACTTTTCATAACTGTATCAGGCAGCTAAAGTCAATAAGAACTAGCAAACAATCTAAATGCTTGAAGTGGGTTCAGGAGATTTCTTATTTTCCAGCAGAATAACAGTGTATCGCAAATATTCTCTGAAGTAATAAACCTGAAGACATTTTTAGTAGAAGAGACTAAGAAACATCTAGGAAATACAGATTCATATCTCTAATTCTAAATGGTGAATGTTTCCTAATAAGTCACCTGCACCATAACCTGTATTTTGTTGTCAGCTAAAACTATCCTTGAGAGATGATAGGCAATGCATGGTAGATAATTTGTGCTTTTCTTGCCCTCCTCCCTCCAGATTGGTTGCTGAGCAAGTAAAATTAATAATTGCACATTCAATCTGTCGACCACACAGTCACACAGCAGCATGTCTGACATCATGAGGGTGGGAAGAACATGCAGTGATGAGCTGTGTAAAACTGGGCTGGCACAGGCTTTATTAGGGCTCCTGGCTTTGTATTGGACTTGGCTAACTTCAAGAGAAGAATGCTGTCTCTTACGTAAGCCATGGCCAACTAGGAAAAAACGTGGTCATAGATGAAAATTTTAGGAGGAGGATTGGCTCATGAAGCAAAATTTGGACTGAGATGACAAAGAAAAGTTTCAAGGACATGTTAGAGGTATACTTGATCTGGGTTTGGGCAAGAAGAGACCTTGAGTATGGACTCATCTCCAGGAGGCCGTGGCTGGGATTAGAGGTATGTAAGGGAAAAAGTAACTTATTTAGTTTTCCTGATAAGTATTCAGCTTTCAAATGCTTGATAAGTCACTTCTGGGAGGCCCTAGAATCTATTGATTTCTCTGAGAGGTTGATGCCACTGCTGGTTTAGGGGACTTAAGGAGCAGACTGGTTGAAAACAGCAGTCCTAAATTGTTAGATACTGGAACTAGAGGTCAAGATGTTTGATAGAACTATAAAATATTTTTCAGCCAGCTCAGCTCTCCATTCCAGCTGATGCATGGACACATGAATGCTAGAAAAGAATGGGTCAGCACTGTACCTCAAAATGAGGAAAGGGGCTGTTTTTTTCTGATTGCAGCAGTGACATAAATCTTTTCTCAGTATAACATTTGGGTCTTGCTCACATTTCAGACTTTCACCGTTATTAGAGCAAATGCTATAAAATATGAAATTCATGGGTGCCAAGTACTAGTTGTTGACTGTACTAATATGGCCTGGATAAGTGATATAAATGATATTAATATAAAATTTGTAGCACAGACATGTTACAACTACCATTAGAGATATTTGATACTTTATTTGTTATCACAGTTATACTAGTAAATCTTGTATAGTTTTGACTAAGCTTCCTGTTTTCCTTCTCCTTCCCCCATCCAAATGCAGATACCTATGCAAAACCACCTAACCCTCCTGTACAGCAGGAGTCTTGCCTGTTTCCCATAAAACAATCCCTGGTAGTGATATGAGATAAAGACAAAGGTGAACAGAGGAAAGATAATAGTTCTCTTGGCAGCCAGAATAATAAATCCATCATAAACAAGAGCAAAGTAATTCCCCTGTGGAAGTAACCTTTCCTATTATCACTGGCTGCTAATACAAGAATGACAGTAACAGTCAGCATAACATTCACTGGACTTCCTCCTTCTTTTATCAGCTTTCTGGTTTGACTTGTAGGAAAGTGTTGGGGGAAGAACTGCATCAAGCAAGTGCATCTAGGTTGGAGTACTAGGTCACACTCTGGCAAGGAGGCTGCAGAAAGTCTTTTCTCTGTGGAACTCATTAAACTAAAGCTGCTGTGTACTTACCAGCAAGTGCCAATTTTAACTGTCACAAGGGGAAAAAGGTGCAAAAAGTACACCAAAGCCATGAGGGAGCAACAATCTCCAGATGTCAAAAAGACAGGTAGCCTAGTATTTCAAGCCCAGGACAAGATAAGTGAGCAGAAGAAAGTGCAGAACGTGCCCCACAAAAGACATTGTGTCCCAGGGATGACATTTAATGTCCAAACCATCTGAAAATATTAAACCTGGAACAGGAACAGGGAGGGGCTGTAGAAATTAGAAGATATTGAGCAAAGTCAGGAGAGGTGGAGGGATAATGAGACAATGAAAAAAAAAGGCACAGAGGATAAATGATGGGAACTATTCTAGCTTTCATTTAACTTGAGAACAGAAAGAAGTTCTAGAAGCTGTTAACTCTGGTTGTTTATGAGAAATTACTTCTTTTTGGATGTCATGTTTTTAGTTTAATAACATTGCTCATAGTCTTGCTATCTATGTCAGAACTGATACTGAAAATAGATCTTATTCTGCAATAAACATTAACAAAACCTTACTTTATTCCACAAGCAGCACTGTCTATAGCATAATTTGATGGGGATCACTCAGATCCCCCAAAAAAGGCAGAGATGGTCCTTGTGAAAATTTTCAAATCCTGCACCCTCTGCTGCTTGTCCTTGTGTCAAGGGGAGAGCCCTTGCTCTCTGCCAGGGTGCATTGGCTGGGCTGGGCAGTACAGGGTTAAGTCCCATTGTGCTGATGAACAAGTTGTGCCACCCACTGAAGACTCATTGCTCTGGGAAGAAGATGCAGCTGCCCCTTGCCATGGCAGATTACAGCCTCATCTTCATTAGTGAGGGCCCTACTCAAAGAGGGAAGGAGACCCGGGGGGTAGAACCCTTCCCTGTACCATGGTGACCACAGCTTTGGCTACAGAACTTGCTGGTATACAGCACTGTTGGTAGCGCTGGCAACCACCACTGCTGGGCAGCAGGTTCCTCACTGCACTTGTCTTTCTCTCCAAATGAAACAGCTCAAAATTCCATCATTAAATCCCTTTGATTTCCTCCATGGATGGAAGGTCTCTGTAGGGGCTGGGTATTCCCCTTGCCTTTGGGCAGGACGGTTCCCTACTGTGTTCCCTTCTTGCACTTCTCTTTCTCTCCAAATGAAACAGCTCAAAATCCCATCACTAAAACCCATGAATTGGAAGCAAGGTCTCTATAGGAGCTGAGTACTTTCCTTGCTTTAGGCAGAAGGACTCCCCGTTGAGTTCTGGCAGGAGATCTTCACCTTGGCAATCTAATTGTACTTTGTGGCAAGACCACTTGGACAGATGTGTCTGTGTACACAATTTCATACTGAGTTTTGTCACACTGATCATTACAACCCTGTCCTCTCTTGAGCTATAGTCTTGAATGCTGCACATTCAGATCTGCTTGGAAGTGCATTAGCATCTTTAATATATGTGTTTTAATACCAAGTCTGAAATGTCATTTTTATCAGGATGCCTTCCTCAGCAGTATCAGTCCACAGGAGTATCTGGCCCTAGCTGTGAATTTTGCCTCTGACCTGCTCACAGAGTTGTGTTGGAAAAGAGGCAGATATCATCAGGAAGGAAGGAAGTCAGCACTCCCAAAAGTACACCTTGTACCACCTCTAACCAGATAATAGGGCTTCTTTCACCTACATCACAGTGGGAAAGATCAGGTTGAGTCACTCCTGACTAGACGGAATCTGCATCTTGCACTAAAACGTGTCACAGACTCTAACATGAACTGTTCTCATTCACAGATGACCATATACAGGATTTGGAAGTTTGCTTGATCTAGTGGGGGTTTTTTGTGTGTTTTGGGTTTTATTTTGTTGGGTTTTTTTTTCTGGTCATTCATGCAGCTCCTCTGGCAGACAGATCATACCACACATTTTCTATACCCAGGCAGAAAAGAGGATTCTAGGAAGCACATCATCTGCATCCTGGCAGAGACAGCACTCTTCTTAAAGGTCTGAAGCAGATGAAAGAAGGATTGAGGGCTTTTCATGTGGACTTGTTATCTTTAGTGTCTTTCAGTAACATCCATTTCTTCAAGAAATGTTTTGGGTTTTTTGGTCACATCTTTTAATTGATTAAAAGTCTTCTGCACATTTTTTGTGGTTTTCTCCTTTATCCATCCTTGTGGATTTTTTTGACCCTTGTTTCTTCCACAAGGGTATTGACTCCAAGCACATTGTTGGCACTATGAAGCAGTGGTTTCAACTAAGAAGCTGAATAGTTTAGCGCGGTGTCTAGGCACAACCTTTTGTGGACTCCCTAGCTGACTATTCCACAATCATCAATTGCACCTGCTTCACATTTCAGTGTGACATTTGCCCAGCCTATATGGAAATCATTGCAGTTTTTTGTTACTTACTGAAGTTTCTGCCCTAGTTGGCACTTTGATCTCAGTCAACATATCACAGTGTTGCCATCCAGGTTCAGAAGGTAGTGATACAGATCCAACACTATTAACTTCCTACTCAGATCTGAAATTTCAACTTATTCTGATGCTGAATTCATTAGTTTAAACCAGATTATCATCAGCATATAGTACTACTCTATCACTAACAAGGTTAACCATATCTTTCTGCATATTTTGTATTCTGGTATTACAATTTCTTATTGATTAAGTGCCACAAAGTTTTAATATGCCTGGTGTATCTTCTGTTGGGACAAGAGATCGGGCCTATGTGTTATTTTCCATAATTCTAGCATTTGCATAGTAGCAAGTATACAACTATTTAGTTCTTGTTTTCGTACTCTATTTAAATAGAACCATTTTTGTTTTCTGTGTGTAATTTGGTTGTTCTGTGGTCTGCACTTGAGGATACAGAATTTTGGTAACTTTACTATCCTTTTCTGCGAGGCAGCTTTCCCATTGCATGGGATTGTTGTGACTGAAGTGCAGGACCCAGCACTTGGTCTTGTCGAATCTCATACAATTGGCCCTGGCCCATTGGTCCAGCCTGTCTAGATCCCTCTGCAGAGCCTTCCTGCCCTCAAGCAGACTGACACTCCCACAAAATTTGGTGTCATCATGCAAACTCACTGAGGGAGCCCTCAATCACCTCATCCAGATAATTAATAAAGATATTAAACAAGATTGGCCCCAAAACTGAGCCCTGGGAAACACCACTTGTGACCAGCCACCAGCTGGATTTAGGTCCATTCACCACAAATCTCTGGGCTCCACCATCCAGCCAGTTTTTTTACCCAGCAAAGAGTACACCTGTCTAAGCCATGGTCTGCCAGTTTCTCTAGGACAATGCTGTGGGAGACAGTGTTAAAGGCTTTTCTAAATTCCAGGTAGACAACATCCACAGTCTTCCCCTCAGACACTAGGTGGGTCACCTGGCTATAGAAGGAGATCAGGTTGGTCAAGCAGGACCTGCCTTTCATGAGCCTGTTCTGACTGGGCCCGATCCCCTGATTGTCCTGCACATGCCTGCAAAGTATGTTCAGGATGAACTGCTCCATAATCTTTGCTGGTATTGAGGTCAGGCTGACAGGCCTGTAGTTCCCGAGATCCTCCTTCTGGCCCTTCTTGTAGATGGGTGTCACATTGGCAAGCCTCCAGCCATCTGGGACCTCTCCTGTTAACCAGGGCTGCTGATAAATGATGGAGAGTGGCTTGGCAAGCTTCTCTGCCAGCTCTCTCAGGTAGATCTGGACCCATGTGGACCCATAGACTTATGAGTGTCCAGGTGGTGTAGCAGGTAATTAACTGCTTCCTCCTGGATTGTAGGGGGGTTATTCTGCTCTCCATCCCTGTCTTACAGCTCAGGGAGCTAAATGCCCTGGGCATAACTGGTCTGACTGAAGCAAAGAAGGGAGCGTTTTCCTCATCCTTGGTGGCAATGTTCCCCCCTGCATCCAATAAAGGATGGAGATTCTCCCCGGGTTTCTTTTTTGTTGTTAATGTATTTGTAAAAACGTATTTTGTTATCTCTTACAACAAGAGCTAGATTGAATGGCTAGACTGAGTTCTAGCTGGGCTTTTGCCTTTCTGCATGGCCCTTCTTCCAAAAGTGGTAAACTGTCCTTTTTTCTCCTGGCTCTCAACTAAATCTCCCTGTTCAGCCAGGCCAGTCGCGTTCCCTGCTAGTTTGTCTTACAGCACGTAGGGACAGCCTTCTCCTGTGCCCTAAGGACTTCCTTCTGGAAGGGTGTTCGGTCTTCCTGGACCCCTTTGCCCTTCAGGACTATCTCCCAAGGGACTCTCTCAAACAGTAACCTGAAAGTATGCCCTTCAGAAGTCCGTGGTAGTGGTTTTGATAACTTACTTTACCAAGAATTGAGTACTCTATCATGTCCTGGTTGCTGAGTCCAAGATGGCCTCTGACCACATTTCCTACCAGTCCTCTGTTTGCAAACAGCAGGTCAAGCGAGGCACCTCCTCTGGTAGGCTCACTTAGCACCTGTGCCAGGAAGTTATCTTCCACACACTTCAGAAACCTCCTAGTTTCCTCTCTGCTGTGTTGTATTTCCAGCACGTCTGGTAAGTTGAAGGCACCCATGAGAATAAGGGCTTGTGATTGTGATACTTCTGCCAGCTGCCTGTAGAATGCTTCATCTACCTCCTCATCCTGGTTGGGTTGACTATAACAGACTCCCAGCAGGATGTCTGCCTTATTGGCCTTCCTGTTCATCCTTACCCATAAGCACCCAACCTTATCATCACAACTGTTGAGATCCATACCATCGAAACCCTCCCTAACATATAGACCCACCGCACCACCTCTCTTTCCTTGCCTATCCCTTGCCTATGTCATCAGCTGACAATTGTTCATTATCTTTCGACGAGATTCATTTACTACAAACCCAAACACAGTAATCTGGGAAAGTGAGGAAAAGAAGAGAGAAACCTACACTCATAAAAAGGGTTGTGCTGGAGGTGGAAACAACTAGGTGTTCTGAAAGAGTCAAAAATCCTTGAAGAAGGATTTAGAAAGGGTGTGCCAGAGTATCTTAGGGTGTTTTGCTAATACAATATACTAACATAATACTATGTGCTTGCTAGAAGGATATCAGGCTCTATAAGGTATCAGGAGTTAGGCTGAATATAAACTGAATAAGTCTGGAAGGAACATCACATCAAGAAATAATGCGCAATCTATATTGAGTGAATCTTTTACTGTCAACTTAGGATATATGAATTCACTCCCTTTCTTTCCCAGGACTGACATTTTCAAAGGAAAATGTCAGTTCAGTACTCGTCTAGCCCCTGGGGTTCTGTTCTGATGAAGGAGTGGAGCAGATCTCACAAGGGTTGACCCGGTAGGGCACCTTGGGCAGTTGTTGGTACTGTCTCAAAAGTTTAAACCATTGTGATTCATGTGTCCCGGTGATGGAGCAGTAAAAGTAAACAATAAGGGTGATGTGGGATAGCACAGGGCTAGAACTGAACAGAGAATGAAAGGTACTTTGGGGAAGAACTACTTCTTGCAGATACTCTGGCTGTCCCTTTTTGTGCCCTTGCACAATTTAGGCTGGAATGGCCTACACTACATAGAATAGGCTGCCTGTTATGCTGTGCACCTGCCTAATAAGAAGCCAATAATCTTCCAGACCTCAAACTTTTCAGTTTTCTTTATTCCATATTTCCAGACAAGTCTCAAGTCTGGTGTTTTATCTTGTGGTATAAGGGCTGCTCAAACAAACAAACAAACAAACAAGCAGAAAGGAACTCTTTAGGGGCCATGAGGTAGTTCAGACTGCTTTTGAAAGGTAAGAAAGAGACTGGGTTAAAAGAGAGAGAACACACAGAAAGTCAACATTTTTCAGTGTTGGCCTGAACCTTCACAGCTGCCTCAAAATTGTGAGCAGCATAAAAACAGGACAGTCACATTCCCTTCCTTGCACCAACCCTGATATGTCTGCCCTTAGCATTGTGAAAGGTAAACTGGTGGAAAACGATTCCTGTCTTTATGCAGCTGACTTGTCAATGTCGTGCTTTGAAGGAGTTCACCATAGGTCATGGAAGCAGCCTTTAAGTAAGAAGCTGTTACATATGGCAGTCAATAGATCATCTTAGCTACGATGTACACCCTCACATGAAGCATTAAAACACATGTTTAGGCAAGAGGAGAACTTTCCTTAGTCCTTGCTTAATCTTCCTAACAGAGGATTTTTGGAACAAAGTTCCTACACACTATTGGCTCTTTCTTCTGTCACTGTGATGTGTTTAATCTTACATTTGCCTTCACCATTCCTGCAAAGCTTAGGTGAACCTGAAGTTCTTTTACCCTATGGGCCTGGAGCATCATGGATTTCCAATTAATGGAAGTGAAGTTTCTAACACGCCCCATTTCTGTATGGAAATCGGAACTAAAAGCAGCATACACTCGGTGCCTTGTCCTCTACTGCTGATAATAAACTTCATGCCAAGTAGCGTAATATCGCATACCTCTCTTGCCTAGAAAAGGGTTCACTGTTTGTTGATAAGCTATTCAAAGAAGTAAAAACAAAGGCTGACTGAATAATTGTATAAGGACCTTAACAGAGTGATAAAATGACAGATGAAACACTCACAGTAAAGGCAAATTGATTACTGGGAAGAGGAACAGGTGTTCTATCTTTGCATACACAAGAGTTGTCCAACTTTTACTATTCAAGTTGACTTTTACTACATAAGAACAAGGTCTTTGCATTAAACAGAATGGTCCTAATAATAACTCTCACTCCTTTTTTAGACCCATAGATTAGGAACTAGGAAAAGAAGACTACATAAAACGCAATGTGCAACTACATCTACGGTAACATTTGCATTTCTATTTCACGCAATCTCCAAAAGAATGTAGTAAAACTGGAAAAGTTTCAAAGGATGGTCAAAATTATGGTATAGCTTCTGTATGAGGAACAACTAAGCAGCTTTGAGCTTCTCTGGCTGGAAAGGGAAATGGGAGGTGTACATGAATAAAATCATGAGTGATACAGAGAAAGTGAACTGAGAAGGTTTGCTTTGCTATATCTTGGGAGATTGGCAGTGGGTTCAGAATAAAAAAATTGCTCAGATAACATGCATCGTCTTCTATTAAGTCACAACATCTTGGAATTTAAAGGAAGTCAAACAAGTTTCATTTGCTCTTCTGTAAATATCAGGTTTTATGTGAGTTCTTTAAAAATAAGGGTAGATAATTCACTACAGATGAGACATTAAAAATAATTTCTGTGTCATATTTACAAGACAACAAGCTTGTTGACCAATAGGTAGCTTGCACAGCTGTTCCTCTACTTTAGTTAATTATGGATGGGAAATGTGCTGCCTTGTCCAATACCATGCTCAAGTAGTGTCAACTGGAGCAGGTTGCCCTGCTCCAGACAACTATGTCCAGACAACTTTTGAAAATCTCCAAGGATGGAAATTCTACAGCGTCTCCTGGCAACTGTGCCAGTGCTCAATCACAGCAAAACACCTCTTTCCTTATGTTCAGACAGAATTTCCTGTGTTTCAATTCATGCCTGTTGCATCCTGCCCTGTCACTGGGAACCGCTGAGAAGTGTATGGCTTCATCATCTTCAATCTCCCATGAGATGACAAGATTTCCTCCCTCCCCTGGCAGGCCTTCTCTTCTCCAGGCTAAACAACCCCACCTCTCTCAGCCTTTCCTCATATTAGAGATGCTCACAGGTCTCTTCCTCGTCTTTGTGGCCCTGTGCAGAACTCTCTCCAGTAGCTCCATAGGTCTTTTGAACTGGGGAGCTCAGAACTGGACACAGAACTCCAGATGTGGCCTCTCCATCGCTAAGTGGAGCTGAAGGATCACCTACCACAGCCTACTGGCAATGTTTCTAATGCAGCCCAGGATACCAACCACCTTCTCTGCCATAAGAACACACTGCTGACACATGTTCAACTTAGTGTCCAACAGAACCCCCAACCCCTTTTCTGCCAAGGTGCTTTCCAGCCAGGCAGTCCTCAGCAGGTTTCATGGGAGCTTCAAAAGATTCTCTTCTGCTCGTTCCTCAGTCCTGTCAAGGTCCCTCTGAATGGTAGTGCAACCCTCTGGTGTATTGAGTACTCATCCCAGTTTTGTATTATCTGCAAATTTGCTGCAAGTTTACTCAGTTCCACCATCTAGATAATTAATGAAGAGGTTAAATGGTATTGGATCCAGTATCCATCCTTGAGATACAGCATGAATTACTGGCCTCCGTCTGGCCTTTGTGCTACTGATCATAACTTTTTGAGCCCTGCAGTTCTGCCAGTTTTCAAGCCACTTTGAGGTCCACTTGCCTAGCCTGAATTTAATCAGCCTGCTGTGAGGATGTTGTGGTAGACAGTGACAAAAGCCTTGCTAAAGGAAAGATAAACAAAATCCACTGCTCTCCTTTCATCCACCAAGCTGTCATCTGATTGCAGAAAGCTATCAAGCTGGTTTAAGCATGATTTTTCTCTTCATAAATCCTTGCTGGCCACTCCCAATCACCTTCCTGTCCTTCATGTATCTGGAAATGATTCCCAAGATGAGTTGCTCCATCACCTTTCTGGGAACAGAGGTGAGACCAACCAGCCTGCAGTTTGCTGGACTTCTTGCTCTTTTTGACGATACAAGTGAAATTTGTTTTCTTTCAGATCTCAGTAAATCGCTCCCAGTCCCCAAAGCCTTTGAAAAATAATTGTGAGTGGCTTTGCAATGAAATTGACCAACTTCCTCTGCACTTGTGGGAGCATCCCATCAGCTTCCATGGATTTGTGTATGTCCAGTTTGTTTAAATCTTCCCTGACCTCATCCTCTTCCAATGAGAGTCCTTGCTCCTTGTCCTTGCCATTTGTCATCTATTTTTACGTAGTGTTTACTGCCAGCTTCTCTCCATTATGCTCATATTCTTTGCTGTGATTTTGCGGAGATTCACAAGAGTAGCCAAGTTTACCTCGAGGATTTGTACATATCTGTACTGGTGCATTTTTTTCTCATGTACTGTACTTTGCTTGCCACCTGCTGTACAGCATGAGCAGTAACCTCTACATTCCAGTTGCTCCTCTGCTACCATTGTTGACAATTTTACTAGCAAGATGTCTAATTTTTTGAAATATCAGGAATGCTACTACATGGTCTTTATGCTCTCTTCCCCCACCCAAACTTGTCAGAAATATTTTTAGCTGTTATACTGCCAAATTAGCACGCAGGTATCGGCTGTCAAAATAATGACGTGCATTTTTTTTTGTCCACATAAGAAGCTTTTAGCATGCAGCTACCCTATTAGGTTTCAAACTAACGTGGGATGCCTCCTTATGCCATTAACACACAAGCAGGCTATTTTACATTTTACAGCACAAGATCAATGGTAGATGTTGGATTGATCAGCATGCTGCCAGACCTTGGCATTTATTTGCTTAAACAGGAGGGCTGTACAATTTGTGGAAAAGCTTACATTTTGTAGCATTATAAGTAAAGTACATGTAGCTGGACGAAGTCACTGAAGTATGAAGATACTCTTACTACTACTCTGCTATAGTTGTGATAGCTTTCTGAGGAATAGGCATCTGCAGTGCTGAGATAACATCACTGTTATTCAGCTAGCTCCTGGTGTGTGAAATCTCTACCTTGTATCTGGACATCTTGGATTGTTTGGAAGTAACATACTAAAACATACAATTCTGGACACCTTCATGACAGAACCTACTACCTGAATGATGATGGAAATGAGTGACAGAATGTTTTTTCCACAAGTAGCAGAAAAACCTCCTTAGAATCATAGAATCTTCTGGTTGGAAAAGACCTTTGGGATCATCGAGTCCAACCGTACCCATCATCCGCTAAACCATGTCCCTCAAAAACTCATCTACCCGTTTTTTAAACACCTCCAGGGATGGTGACTCAACCACCTCCCTGGGCAGCTGTGCCAGTGCCTGACCACCCTTTCAGTAAAGAAATTCTTCCTAATATCCAGTCTGAACCTTCCCTGGCGCAACTTATGGCCATTTCCTCTTGTTCTATCACCTGTCACTTGTGCTCTCCCACAGCCTCCTTTCAGGCAGCCGTAGACAGTGATGAGGTCTCCCCTCAGCCTCATCTTCTTCAAACTAAACAACCCCAGTCCCCTCGGCCACTCCTCGTAGGACTTGTTCTCCAGCCCCTTCACCAGCCTCGTCGACTTTCTCTGGACGCGCTCCAACACCTCAATGTCCTTCTTATAGTGAGGGGCCCAGAATAGAACACAGGACTCAAGGTGTGGCCTCACCAGTGCTGAGTGCAGGTGTACAATCACCTCCCTTGTCCTGCTGGACAAACTGTTTTGACACGGGAGGGGAGGGAAGGGGAGAGGGGAGGGGAGGGGAGGGGAGGGGAGGGGAGGGGAGAGGAGGGGAGAGGAGAGGAGAGGAGGGGAGAGGAGAGGAGAGGAGGGGAGAGGAGAGGAGAGGAGAGGAGAGGAGAGGAGAGGAGAGGAGAGGAGAGGAGAGGAGAGGAGAGGAGAGGAGAGGAGAGGAGAGGAGAGGAGAGGAGAGGAGAGGAGAGGAGAGGAGAGGAGAGGAGAGGAGAGGAGAGGAGAGGAGAGGAGAGGAGAGGAGAGGAGAGGAGAGGAGAGGAGAGGAGAGGAGAAAGGCTGAGGGGGAACTATTTGCTGTCTGCTTTTACCTAGAGGGAAGGTGTAAACAAGATGGAGACAGGCTTTTCTCAGAGAGGCACAAAGAAGCACAAGAGGCAACAGCCATGACTTACAACAAGGGAAATTTATGCCTGAGCAGGGAGGATTGGACTGGATACTGCCAGAGAGCCTTTCTCATCTAAGTCTTTCTGGGATTTTTTTTGGTTTTTTTGCTTTAATAGGGACAAAACCAAAATCCTGGCAGGCAACATCAGATTATTAATAGAACTATGAAGAACAGGTCTGCTAGCAGTACAAACTGGAAATAAGATAATTTCTTCAAAAAGTTGCTAGGTCTCACAGTGGAACTTATAGTCACAGCAATATATATGAAAACTTCCCATCCCCATGTTTTAAATAAGTAGGGTAGCTCTGAACATCGTTCCATGCAGTGATGGACAGAGCCCTACTTTATTGTTTGGGGAAACTGTTCTTATGTATATTATTTGCAAGCAAGGTGGGTAGGACAGCCGTTAACTTACGATTTGTCTCTAGGGCCTCGCACTGCAGAGGAGTAAAACTATCCTTAAACCACTCATTAACCTGCTCCTAATTCGATGAATCAATGAATGCCATGTGTATTCCAGCTCACTGAAACTTAAAAATAAAATGCTTGTTACTTTAAAAAAAAAAGCTAGTTGTTGGTAGGCCCGTTCTCCTTTTAGATTTCCTCAGCCTTCCTCCTGGCACACTGTGTGGCACTGGAAACATGCTGTTACTCACCAGGATTCTGAAACTAGCCCATCCCCTTAGCAAGGAAAGGTACAGGCCCAACCCCATGGCACAAAATCAGAAGGCCTGTTTGTCTAGTGACTGACTGACAGTTACAGAAGAAGAGCACTAGTATTTGTACCTTGCAGGGAAAGGCCTCTCAGCTCCTAGGTATTTGTAGCATACAGCCAGGACAAGATTCTATCACTGATTTCTGCAGCAAATTTCTGACAAGGCAAGGCATTAATTTTGTGACACCATTAATGGGAAGTGGGGAGCAAAATGAATGCAAATCTTCAAATAGCCTATAGAACGGAGCCAAAGCACAGGGAAGCAGACAGCAAGGTGGATATGGTGGACAAGTGAATAGGAAGCCTTTATCTTCAGTAGATATTAAATTCCAGTCTGACTTATGGGAAGATGGGCAATGGACACTTTTTTTTTTGTCTCTCTTAGTTTCAGCAGAGTCTGGCCTGTGAGCCAAAAAATACTACCAGTATACAAGAGGTGACTCCAAAGACTGAACATGAGAAGCTAAAAATTGTTCCCTAATAGCAGTAGATTATGGTCCTAAATGCCTGCACTGTTAATCAGACAGCAAGAAGCTGAAGAATTCCTTTCCTTCTTTTCTATTGTCATCGTCACGTTACCCTGTAGATCTTGACCCTATATTCATCTGTATTTTGCCCTCTCCAGCTTTCAAATCAGCAATAGAAATCTGTACAAGTGATCTTTGTCATGATCTCAGTTCTCTAGGTCTCTTCTGCCTTCTAACATTACTTTCTGCATGATTGACAGTATCTTCAAAACGAAAAAGAGGAGAGGAGGAGCTGTGGAGAATCAGAAAATCCTCCACCGCCTTGGGACATCACAGGGAAAGGGTCACACGGGATATTTTTAGAACAGAATCCAATGGCAGTGATGTGAGGAAGGCACAGAGAAAAACACAGCTGTGAAACCTAACACTTAGCTTCATATATACTGAGAGCAGGAATAGCAGAGAAAGAGAGGAGACACAGCAGAAGACAAGAGTGAGAAAAAGGTATGTGAGGATAACAAGATAATGGTAAAAGACTAAGTGACAAAAAAGAAATGAACTTGTGGGAAAGAAATGGCTGAAAGTATATGGGAGAGAAATTGCAAAGTTCTGAGCCAAGAAGAGAAATATTTAATAAAGTGGCCATGTTATAGAAATAAGCTGAGATATATCAATCACAGAGGGGACTGAAGGACAAGAAACGACCAGATGACTCATCAGCACTCTGATGTAGGTGATTCATGACCTTGAAGGTTGACCAGCAGCTACCCAGCCTATCATCTCTTCTCATTCCAAGGTATACGGGCTTCATAAATAACTTAGGTTTTGGTTTGTGATACTGCAATAGATTTTTTAAATCAGAGAAGAACAACAATCATTCCTATAGTCTTTGAAGCCAGGTGATGACCCACTGTCTTTCTTTTGCTGCAGACCAGCACGTCCATAGAATAGTGATGGCTTTATGTATGAAAACTGATGTATGTAGTGTTAGTTCACTCACCAAACAGGAAAGAACTAACATGACTGACTACATGGATTGGATAGCTGTAATGCTGATACTAGATTTAAGTAAGTTCATAAAGATAGCATTTTAAGGCATAACTTGCTAAGGCCCTCAAGTCCCCAGAGTGTCTGAGACTCAGTTGAAGAATCTACATCCAAAATCACAGTCCCTTGTTCACTTGCTGCCTAAACCTTATAACTTCATTAATGAACTTCCTTTATTTTTTCATGTTTTGAGAAATAATGTATCTGTCATCAAGGTTAATGATTCAGTGTTGACTTAGCCCTGATGCCTGGATTAGATCCAGTAACTAGCTGCTCTCAGCAACTAGCTGCTGCTCTGCCTGTGATCACTAAGGGCTCAAGCATATGGTAATTCTCAAAGAATTCCTAAATTTATAGTCACCTCTTTAATGTAATAGGTTGTAGCATAGTTGCCTCCTCATCATAAAGCTTATCTGGGATGTGGGTGGCTTGAATTCAATTAAAAACCCAAATATTTTGGGTTTCTCTATGCAACTACTTGAGAGTTCAAATCACTACCCTTTGTTATACAATCCTGTCCTGTCCAGAAGCTAAAAAAGCTCACAGTGGCAAGTATTTTGGGAAAAAAATATTAATAAATGAAGATCATGCAGTACAATGTCTTGCTTTCTCTCCTGAATAGCTATTTGGTAATGTGCAAATGTTTTGTCAAAGAAGACTTGTCTCAGGTCAAGTTATACAGATTTGAACTTTGAACTCAAGAAATCTAATATCAGCTGTGTCTTCCCACAAGCATTCAAGAAAACCATCACTAGTTTAAATACTGTGACTAGTACAGTTCTAAACTAAAGAATCTAATCCTGAAAATTCTAGAGATTCATGAGTTCGTTACAATTACAGAAGAAATACAGCCATTTTCCTTAAGTAGCATATTCACTACTTCCGCACATTTTGAATTTTTGATCTCAGAACCCAGCTCTTGTTCTCCCTTCACAAACCTTGCTTGTTTGTATACTGTGAAAACAGGCCACTGCAATCCCATTGTGTCATGTTTTAGGCCTAGTCTCAGTGTTATACTGTTGGTGCTACTCAATTCTGACACTGAGACTGCTACTTTTTTTATTGGACTACAGAAAGGCAGGGCAACAGAGATGGAATGTTTCATAATCCAGCCTTTCCACTGTAATGATTGGCTCCTTCAGCAACGTTAAAAGTTCACAAGTGATAAACAGCGTTCTTAATAAAACGCTGCTGAGCTAAGGAAGCGTGCTTGTAATGTGCCTTTGTGGAGCACTAAGAAATTTACATTAATTACATAAGTCTAGATTTGAAATTAGGCTTTCAGTCATAAAGGGCTATATGGTCACACTACACATCATACAATTCTCCGTTCATCTGTAAGGCACTACATCATACTCTACAAGAGCAGGGCTCAGCAGCAGAAAACGTTAGACTGAAAGCTTCTCTCCTGGTCTTCACCGCAGCTTTCTGTTCCCAAAGTTAAACATACCTTCCCCTCAGTAAACCAGGTGTTCTAGATTCTGTAAGGAGTCTCTCCATCTTTATTTGCAGTAGCTCAAAGAAGATGAGATTTCACATTTTCCTCAGACAGTCTTACTCGTCTCCAGACACTGCTACCAGAATATTGCATGCTCAGGTACAAATAGGCCATCATTCATTTTTAGAGGCTGAGATTCATGCTGTTCCTCGGGCAATTTTGAGTGTATGATGCCAAACCCCACACCTGTTACCAAAGGCAGTGGATTTTTAGCTACAATAAAAACTGCTACCTCAGCTCATCCAGAGAATTGTGAAGACTCATGAAGATGCAATAAATCCTAGTTCTCCTAGCTGGCAGTACTCTCTTAAAGTACTTAAACCAGAAAGTAGAGCAACAGCCTGCATCCAAATACCTATAAAACAAAGCAGTGCAAGGCTCTGGTGCGATGTGCCCAAAAGATGCTACACAGTTACATGCTCTGTGTCCTTCGTAGAACCCATTGACAACGAGCATGGCCGAATCCTAAACATATTTTCTGGGAGCTATAGCAAAGGGTATGGGAAGGTTTCAGTGCCTTATCTGTAGTTGTCTGGAAAAAGGAAACTCATTCACAACCAGAAATTGCACTTCTATACAGCTTTGGAGACTTTGCATCCCTTATAGACTCAGCCCTGAGTCTTTCCAGAATTGTTGCATTCAGTAATATAAACTTTTCACCCATGGAGGTTGGGAATGATTTCTTTTCACACTGAGAAAAGAAGAATATGGCTTCGTTCTCTCTTGGAGAAAGACACTACTGGGTTATGCCCTCAGGCAGAACTCTCACAGATTCTTCCTAATATAAACAGGGAAGGATATCTGTAGGCAAAGAAAGTGTTTAGCCCCTTAAGCAGAGAAGGGAGCATTTAGGAAGCATTCTGTCCTCCTGCAGGTATTGTACTCACCAGAGTTTCTTGGTATCGAAATGCTTTTGTTGGAGAGGCATCTCCAGTCATATCCCCAGAGACAACGTCCTGTGGAGTAGGGGTTGTTCAGAGCAACGTCTTCCCTTCTGCTCAACACTGCAAAATCACGGAGTGAAACAGACGCAAGGCTGCAGCTAAAATCCTTCTGAGCACCCTGAGAGAGAAGGTTACTGGTGAGGGAAATACAGAGGGAGAGTGTAATCAGAGACTCCCTGCCCCCTCCTGTTCAGTCTGTGCTTGGACACAGCAGTCGCTTCCCTGCTTTAATATCTTTCTGCTGCCCTGGCACCAGGACAGCTCAGCAAATTAACGAGAGGTAAAGTTTCCCTCTCCTCTCTAAGGCAGTATCCTTCTTCACTGCATTTGGAAGGGCTCAATAGCAGGAATAGAAAGAATTGCAGCTGATGTCAGAGAAAGACTTGGGAAGAAGATGGAAATAAAAAATTGCCAATATTAGAGACAAGAGACATCCTGCAAATTGAGCAGGATGATACTTCTGACCTGTTCCAGGAACGACTTTGTGAAGTGTCACCATCCGAGAAGGTCAATTCTCCTAGCAGGCCTTGGAAGACTTATTCCTTACATAAATTACACACTGTGCTCACATTTAACATGATTTTTCTTAAAATGTTACTGCTGATTCCCTGCCCACCACTAACAAATAGCCTTCCTCACAGTCTTTGTACTTTCATAAACCTTCATCCACTGGCATGACCAACACTCAGTATCTGCTTCACAGAGAATTCACAAGGTGGCTGAGGTTGGAAGAGACCTCCCAAAGCCATCTGGTCTAACTCCCCTGCTCAAGCAGTGCTACCTAGAACCAGTTGCCAAAGACCATGTCCAGATGACCAAGAATAGAGACCCTGCAACCTCCCTGGGCAGCCTGCTCCCATGTTTGATCACCCTCACATTAAAATCGTATTTCCTGATGTTCAGGTGGAAATTCCTGTGTTTCAGTTGTGCCCGTTTCCTCTTGTCCCATCACGGGGTATCACTGAAAAGAGTCTGGCTCCACCTCTTTTGCATCCTCCCTTTAGATCCTGCTGAACTGTTTCTTCTCCAGGCTGAAGAGTCTCAGCTCTCTCAGCCTTTCCTCATATGTGAGGTGCTACAGTCCCTTTATCATCTTTGTGCCCCCCTTTTGGACTCTGCCCAGTATGTCCATAGCTCTCTTGTACGCAGGAGCTCAGAACTGGACACAGGACTCCAGATGCAGTCTTGCCAGAAGTGAGTAAAGGGGAAGGATCACCTTCCTTGATCTGCTGGGGACACTCCTTCTAATGCATCCCAGGATACCATTAGCCTTATATGCTACAAAGGTACATGGCTGTTTCATATTCATCTTGGTGTCCACCAGAACCCCTAAGTCCTTTTTTGCCAAGCTGCTTCCCAGACGGGTGTCCCCCACCATATATTGGTGCAAAGGGTTGTTCTGCCCCAGCTACAGAAGTTTGCACTTCATGAGGTTGACTTCATGAAGTTTTAACTCTTAATTTTTTTTTCATTTTTCTTCTAACATTTTCCTATCACTCTCAGAAGTGAATTTCAAGTCTTGAAATATCTTGTGATAGATACACCAAAAGAATATTTACTCTAACATCTTTACATTAAATTACATATATGTAATTGCTGAGAACTTCATTTAAAAGATCTTGTATTTTCCTCGTGTTTATGTTGTTTTTTTCCCTGACTAGAAATGACATGGGAATACAGAAGACAACAAAAAAATTACCCTTAACCCAATTTGAGATACATAAAAGCAATCAAAGCTGCTCAACAGCACAGTCAGGGAGGGTTTGCGTGATGTTGGGGATCCTGCAACATCGCTAGGGGTCTGCGGTACTGTGCAAAACTTGTTAAAGAAAAGGGTTAGGAAGAACAAAGTGGGAAGTAGATGGAAAGGGGCTGATTTGGGGAAAACCAAGTGTGCTTGTCTGCTTGAGTGCTGCTCCTGATGACCAGTCTGTCCTACATTCTTATATGCTTTCTTAACTATCTTTCCATGAAACCTCACTGTCGCATGAGCTGAGGTGCCAGCAACTTGTAAGACTGGCATGAGTGAATTTGCTATCAGCAACTGGACTCAGATCAGAGGTGTAGGTGCAAGCAAGTGCCTGCTTCAGCCTCTAGGATGGAACCAGTGCATGTCCTGGGTGCAACTGCTGAAAGGACCAGCACCAGCAAGGTGAGGTGTAGGTGTGTCAGCACCAGCAGCTGAAGCAGGACATAGTCACAGCCCTTGTGTTGGGTGACAGCTGCGGAAGGCTGTCTCTGTCTTCCCTAAACCTGTGTTGCATGTATGCATATCATTTGGTAGCAGACTTCAATCTAGACTAACCAGCAAGTATTAGGTACTCAGTAGGACCCATGAGCACAGAGTGCCTGTGGGGTGAATTTGTGAGTGCACCTGTTTGCTAGCAAGCATCAAACTGGACTGATCAGGAGGTACCATGGAGCAGAAAAGGCAGTCCAAGATCTGGGCAGGAATATGGGACAGAGGGGTCATGCTCCCTAGGTACTCAGTGGATCCATGAATATGTTTGCAGGGTTGCAGGTGCTTTCACCACAGAACTTTAATCTTTACTAGCCAAAGAAAAGGATGGGGTGGCGATTGTCTATATTTATGCTTTGAGTCCTGGTAACGCCTAAGCTAGGTGCTGCTAAAGGCAGTGCCTTATCTACTGCAATCCGTGTAGCCAGCCACATCAGCATCTTCCATACGTATGTCTGTTTTCCAAATGCACACTCAGTCTTGCTACTGTTTGAACCTACAAATGGAAAATCAGCCAGGGATGGAAAGCCAAGGGTTTCCGGGCTGGGCAAAAGGAATATCCAAGTCACAGAGCTGCTAGAGGCAGTAGCAGCTTATAACATCCCTTAACTCTTTATGTTAAATCAATTTAGAAAAGTTGAGTCTAGGCTCAGTGCTTTGTCAAAGCATAGTTTCTGTGAAAGGTGTTACTGTTCCTCCTCATATTGCAGCTGAACATCAGAACTTTCAGGAGAGACAAAGGAAAAAAAAAAATCAACAGCCTAACAAACAGCAATTCAAGTTATTATTCTGAAGCTAGGCAAGTCTAAATAAAACTCTGAGCTTTTTGAAAGATGTAGTGAATTACAGAGGTGACCTCTTAAGAATTTGTGCATGCACGTGTTAACAATTTATGTAAAACTACAGGCTGGAGATTAAGCTATACTTGACAGTGGTACCAAACATAGATAAATGGAAACAAAAGAATACCAAACCTTCACAAAAAAGAGAATTCTACAGGTAGAATTGGCAAAGCAATTCACAAACTAGGTCAAAGTGCACTGAGTAGGACTTAGTACTCGTGCACAGTGGAACAGCCTCACCAAGACTGCTGACCTTGTGACAATGGTATTCTAATGACAGGTAAGAACTTCTCTGGTGATTCTTGTTTCATTCCTGTCCTTAAAAGAAAGTGGGTTTTATATACATATGATAATGACATCATGACTGTAAGGAAGACGACCTTTTACATAAGAATATCTTCTCTTCTTGCAATGACTTCTCCAAACTTAATTTAGTGTTGTGACATAATGAAGAATTCTCATACCCTGAATACAAGGGTAAGAAAACACTGCACAGCACAGGTACAATGCATGTTAGGAATCTCACCTCAGCATAAATTTTAATTTAGAAGACTTTTTATCAATGTTTAGCCAAATCTTTTCAATACCATTCCGTACATCATAATTTTAAAGGAAAGCAATTACTATTTTTACAAAGTCAAATCCTGTATCTATTACTTTTCATAATGACAAATGGGGAAAACAAAACCAGTTTAGAATTACTACAATTGTATGCATTTACTGAATTGTTCTGCTAATGAATAAAAAGATTTTCATGCATGTAAAATACCTACATCCTGTTCACTCTTCACTCCCTGTCCCACAAAAGAGAACTTCTGACCTTGTTATTTGTTTGGTTTTGAGCCAAAATGTGAACTTGTGAACACTTTCCTGCTATCCCAGCTATTAAAGGAATTCCTTAAACTACACTGGTAGCTCAGAATGGTTTTCTCTGAAAATACAGACATCTTGTTTACTTCAGATTCTGTAGTACTGGGAATACTTTCTGCACAGGTAGATGTTGGTATAATTCCACTGCTGGTACCAGTACCAGAATGTGGTATTATTGAAAAAAATGCACATGCTCCATTAAAAAAAAAAAAGAGAACTTAGAAGACAGGACACCTTTCTAGGTGTCACAGATGAGACAGAGTAAATGGCAACCTCTAACAGAGCTGGCTTTTACCTTCTTATTTTGCACACACTCGCTGCCTTCTTCCCAGGTGCATCACCTGGTTTCAGCTTCTCTTCCCAGCAGCGAGGTCATTGCTGGTCTGTGAAGATGGAGCAGAAAGTTATATTGGTTCTGTGCTGTGCAGCTGCTTGCAGTTACCAGTCTCAGGCATTACAGGTCAAGGACTTTGGGCACACCCTGGCATTGATTTCCATGCAGCTCTCTGATCCCCTGGATCTTCCCCCACTTCCAAGACCTTTCCTCCAGCTGCTATCTTCACTTTCCTTTTGGGTCCTTCCTCGTTTCAAGACTCCTTGAAACCTTCTTTTCTGGCATCAAATCTTCTTTCCAAATACCAAGCCCACAATTTTTCCAGTCCAAATATTTTATGTGCTGAAAAGCAACACTGGCCTCCTAACTGGTGGTTCTTTCTCGTATCTCTTCATTAAAAATCCATTAACTTCAGTTCAGTTATCAAAATTCACAAGCAACCTATACTGGTTGCAGCTAGCAAGTAGCAGGCTTCTTCCTGAGAGTTCAAAAATGCCTCCAGAGGTACTATCTCAAGAAATCATGCAAAATTCTCTTTATACAGAAGCTTGATTCCCACACAGGGGTTTAACTGTCCAAACAGAAGATACTGCACAGATTAATCAAACAATAATTCTTTATTTTGACACCTCAAGGCAGTAAAATAAAAGTATAAAAAAGTAGGTATGAAAGTGGCAGTGATAATGCAACGATGCAATCCTACAGAAATCTAATCAGAGTGGACTGCTTCATCAATATCTGTAAAACATTGCACTATTTCAAAGAGGAAGTGTTTATGCTCCAGGGACAGCCCCTAAACTGGTATCTTAAACCTCAGAGTAAGGCACCAATAGGCAGGCATGATTCTTGTTCTGTTTATCACATGTAACATAAGTACAAGATACACATTAAAGTTGCACCTTTGTCAGCTAGAGGTAACAGCCTTCATTTTCATAGGCCAAATGACATGCCCAGTTTTCCAGCTTCCCTCTATACTCTTTTGTGCTTCCTATTCATAATTCTATCCTGAAAAAATAATTAAAAAGCCACACTTCTATAAAAAGAGTAAGCCAGAACTACATCAGCTTACTTGTACAAAATGGAGAATCGAGAGACAAGTGAACAGACTGTAGTCCATAAGTAACCCAGTATATCAGGATTTAGGCTCCACCACAAAGAGAGAACAATGCTGTCTCCCATGTAACATCAAATGGGAGTAACTGCAACTGGACACAAGAGACATTACAGTATGAAGAGACTCTGTAGGAAATTTCCAAAAGAAGTGATAGATTATATAGATTATGCCACAACATTTCTTATTGACCAGCTGAAATGATACTTCACAAACAATATTAGCTAAACAAGCAGCTTGAAATTATCATGGCTGAAGAAAGAAAACTCACATAACATGGTAGTAATGTGAAACTTCCCTTTAATTGTGGAACCAAACTGCAGTGATAAATAATCCAAGCAACACGCTTAGACTATAAAGAGCTGCCTTGAATATTTTCATTAATGAACAAAACCTAAACTGTTTTACAAGGCTGTAGGGTTTCAGGGATTCAGCTGTACAGTGCAATTTAGAGAGTCCTGAGAAGACGGTGGATTGAACACTATGCCTGCTGTGTCATACAGGTACTATGGCAAACAAATTCCTCTAAAGTAACAGTCCATGCAGTTGTCCACTCTGGGGACTAAGGTGAGCTAATCTAGAATTTCTAGATTCAAATCTATTTCTTGGGCAGTTTATGGAAGCTTATTAAGTCTGTATTTTAGGTCCTGGATCTTTATTTGTTTTGCTGATAATTTGGGATGTCGTGTAGTTCTCTTGATAACTTGGCTACAGAAGGAATGTACAAAAGTAGACTTCTAGGTGATCAAGATGGACAGAAAAGTGCCAAGTACTGAAAAAAATAACTTCTCATTTTAGAGAGGGGAAGAGTCTCCTTTACAAGGGGTCCCTTTATTAATGTGCACAGGAGCCAGCTGTCCTGGATGAAGAGCCAGGCAGAAAGTATTTTAAAACTTGAAAACACAAGCATAAGAGAAGTAGCATTTTATGCATAATCTTCCTCTCAAAAAGGCTTAAGAAACGCTGTATGAATAGTCTGTTTCCTTTTCCACATTTACTTTGCTTACAAATATTTGTCTCCTTCCAAAGGATATTCCCATTTCTTCCAGTTTCAGTGCTGACCCTCTTTCCATCAATTTCTATATGTATGGAATAAATCAGGATATTAATAACTTTAAACCCTGAACTGAATCAGATTACAAAGAGAGTTGCCAGATCATTTCAGAAAAAGACATCAAGAATTGGATTGGATAGATAGAAACAAGTGTTCCTTGCTTGTGCATCTGATGTCACAGCTCATGAGAATGAAATTGTAGACATCCATACTCAATGTTGAGCCTTGGCAGTATCTATCTTCCAACAGAGCTGGCAGGGTTATTTTCCTGGCAGATAGCCAGGAAACAGGTAAAGGTCCCGACAGAGTGTGCTACAATATTCTGACATCTCCTTGCAGCGGTGAAATTCTGTGCCTGGGGCATAACCTTCTCGTTGCTTGATTTGCCTGTTTACCTAGATGTGAGATTAAAAAAAATAAAATGACTGGATGGATTAAGAGAGAAGTAAGAAAGATGTCATTGCTTTCTATACTCATAGATTATTCTATTTAATTTAAGTAGTCCCGTATGTATTGTCTTTCTAAATTGCAAAAAGTAGAAATAACTAAGGTGCAGTTTCACAGCAGCTCAAGTTGTTGTGGTCATACCATTGTTTTCATTCTTTCTTCCCCATTTTCTTAATTTTCCCTTATGTGAGTGAAAGTGCTTGTGCAGGTATGTGGTGAGACAGCTCAGGGAATTAATCCACCCAAAAAAAGAGCTATTTCCATAGAAGAAAAGTAATTATTGGCAAGTCAGATTAATTCTTCTCAAATTCACCATGTGACCACACAAATGAAATGGAAGGAGTCAAAGAAATAGCATTTCTACTTTCATTAAACTGCTGTGGAGCTGTATATAAGTATACATACATAAAAGGGGAAAGAAGTAACAATTTTGCTACAAAGAAGGCAAAACCAACTGTTTTAATAGTGGATTAATCCTAGCAATTTGAAGCATTGGAAGGCTCTTCAGAAACGAGGTAAGTGTAGGAGAGGAAAGACACTCCAGCTCACCTTCACCAACATGTCAGCCACATGAGTGTCTCGAGAGTCCTCTGCAAACACAGAGGTGAGAGCCTCAATATACCAGGATCCACGCTTGGTGTTTCGCATGGCTGCAGTGCCTGAGAAGAAACTGTGTACAATGAAGTTTCTGGAGAACATGGACACATAAAATCTCCTTACGCTGTAACAACTGGGATCTCTCCCCAGTACCTTTCAGACAGGCATATCCACAGATCATATCAGAGCATGTAGGCAGACGCAGCTTGAGATTTTCTTCCTTGTTTGCATCACTCTCCTCACATCCTGAGGAATCTGACCATTCTTTCCCATCTCTTTGATCCACTCCCCGGTCTGTCTCATCTGTAGGCAATAAAAAAAGAAGGGGGGGAGAGAGGAAGAAGAAAAAAAATAAAAAGAAGACATTATCCTGACTTACTGGATACAGTTTTCCTGTCCTTCCTCAGTTTTGGGCTCTGGTCAGCAATGCCACAACTGCTGTCAAGTAGAAAGCTTTTACATGTACGTTAAGCTTTTTACAGTTGTTTTTACAACTCATCTGGAAGTTCTTCTGCACAGACTAATGCAGACACCAACAAGTACCGAACCTGCTCAACCTAAAGTGACTGCCAGTCTGCATGTCAACTGTTCCTCCCCTCTCCATTTTCCTATGCAGATCATGGGATAACTGGAAAACAGTTTCTGATGGTTCTTCACCATGCATGGAAGGACTTGATGACTAGCCCTAAAAGTTTATATTCCACTTTTATCTACGTTAGAAATGTCAAAAAAATTACTTATTGCAGAACTCATTTGAGAACTATAATTTCAGTTCTAAATTCTGATTATAATAGCACTTGTTTCAATAAAAAGCATAAATTTTGCAGTACAAAATGCAAAATAATTTGACCTCAAGCACGAGAGAACTCCAGTATATTGGGATTCCTTTAAAACCTGGAGAAATTTGAATGTCATTTCCAGGATTCATTAGTATCTATTATGACAAGTGTAGATATTCTCAATTGTCTAAATGATGCATTGTAATCTAACTGTTTCAATGGGTTCCAGTTAACCTGAACGGTACAGAAAGACTGACTACTAATCTAAAGTGTCCACACTATTTGTAGTCATTTAAATGCCACTTTTAAAAAAAAAGATGGTATAGCTTAGTCTAACCTTTGAATGCTAACATGAAAAGGCACAGATTTTTGTTGACAACTCAATTACTTTGTAACTGGCTTTCTCTTCCAAATATTAATCAAGGTTTGAGAGAATTTTAAGAGACAGATTTTTTTAAATCAAAGAAAGATCTTTCCCTTTCAGTTGCTCGAGTTTCAATTCTTCGCCTATTGCAGTATCCCAGTTCTGCAGTATTTTGCATAGCTTTCTTTACTGAAACCTTTTTGGGAAAAAGAAGGCCAAGCCTGATTAGTTGATGTGAAAAGACCCATTATGGTAACACCACAGTCAAATAAACCTAATTATGTCAGCTGCCACTTCTGGCTTATTACACTTACTTCCACACTGTTATGAGTCTGCATATTCATATTTGTTCAAGAATACCTAAAGGTTCAATAACATAAGAAAAGCAGTCACATCCAATTCATATTGTAAACATGCATGTTACAATATTTCCAAATGCTTAAGAAATGAAATACTTTTGATACCCAAAACACTTCATGCAGACTCTAGTTTCTGCTCTGCTTTGGGATTAACACAAGTTACTGGTGAAGGAAACATTCTCTTGGCTAGAGGACAAACTGTAATGCTCAGCTAAAAATTAAAAATAAGTGAGACAATTGCAAGGAACAAGGGAAAAGGGGAGAAAGCATATATGCTAGAAAAACTTCTCTATAGCCAGGGAAAAAACACAGCTTCTCTTTGGAATATCTGCAGTTTCACAGCTATCTCAAAAGTCCAAACACTTCAGAGAAAAATTCGGTCATTAGCAAGTCTGAAAGGTACTTAGTTATAGACATGCGTTAGTTACTAAAAGGAAGGAAAAAAATAGCAGAATTAAAAGAAAAGGAATAGAAAGAATGGAAAAAGAGCAAGTCTATGAGAATCAAGAAAAGAATTCTGTACCTGTTAAAGTATGTGAAAAGGAGTGTAAGGAAAGGTCATTTGGAGGTTGAAAGCAGGATAAGGTAAAGGAAAAGAAGAAAAAAAAACTACTTGAAGTCTGATAGCTCGGGAGACAACACCACTAGAGACATAACACATCCAGGATGAAGAGAAAGCCAGGACCTCAGATAAAACTGCAGGTCTAGTGTACCACACTACGCTGGTGCGGCAACTTGATGCACCATATGCCCCACTCCCCCTACTGCAGGCATAGCAAGAGAAAGCCTAAATATATGAGTTGGATATGGTAGCGTTTTAAATCACTGAGATGCTCTGGGGTCTGCAAGTCAATGCACACACCTTATGCAGAGCAAAAGACACTTACAGAGCAACAGATGCAGTGGCAGCAGCAGGGCAGAGGGAGGTGAATATGGGTCCCACTTACACCTGAGAGAAGCAAAGAGGAAATTTGACAGCAAGTTGAATGTGAGGGTGTGTATGTGTGCAAAGTGACCCTTAATGGCATGCCAAACACATGGCTTTTAGGATTTGGGCACTCACCTCCCCGGCAGGCCTGAATAAAGAACATTTTGGGCTTATTCTGGAGATTTGGACAGTTTGCATTATCAAAGAGACGGAAAGCCTCCTGCAACTGACAGAAGGAAGAAAATAAATATTCTTCACTGTAATCTTTTGTGAGTCAAACCCTGTCTCACCTTACTTCCCTGTATTTTGTTATTACCTCACTAGTCTTGGGATTTTCTCCTTTATCTCCAAACTCACCATTTGACAAACAAATCCATGCTCTCCCTTCCCCCAACTCCTACTTGTGTAGTTTATGTGTTTTACCTAGTACTTGTACAGAAAGAATTAAAGAATTTCTTCTACCTGCTGTATTTCTACGCCATTGCTTATCTTATAGACAGATTCTTGCCCTTTTTTCTAGAAGTGCTTATATTTTTCCCTTTTTAAAAAATGCAAATCCTCAGTCTCCCATCCCTCTTTTTTTTTTTTATTTTTCAAGATAAAACCTACAACACCACATGGCATCAGACCACAGGAGCATACCTGTAGCAGTTTTCCGTCACTGCCATAAACCCCACCTTCCACACCATGGGAGAGTACAGCTACAATACAGGAATCCACATCCCGATGATCTGGCAGCTTAGAGAACCTCTCCAATGCATTCTGCATCTCCTGGAAGACAGAAAAAAAGTGCTTTCCATAGCTGCACAGGAAAAGAGGATCAACACAAATGCACAGCAAAACCACAAATGGTCCCCCTGTTATGAAACAAACCGTACGTCCATGAAATTTACAGGACATGAGGCATCCCAGCAAAATGTTACCGTTCTTTTATGTAATATTCAGTCCTAAGTATAACATTGTGAAGTAGGAATCACTTAGAATATCTACACTTCTATATGGCCAACAGAGGAATGCAGCAAGTATCTGAGCTGCATACAGATTCAACATAGGAAAAATCAACTGATATCTTATGAAGGTTTTATATTGACACTTGACTCTGGCTGGGACATTGGAGCAACTTAACTGACACATACTCGGGTACTCCAGGCATTCCAACACTAGTGATCAAAACATAACAACAATTCAAAGGGGAAAACTTTAGGAACTCTGACAATACGGCAAGGGGAAAAGTCTTATAATGTTGTAAAAGCTGCCTTCTTGAATACAATAGTCCTTAACAGGTTTCGTATCACTTTGTTTCATAGGGATCTAAAAGAAATAAGAACAAATGAGGCTGGAGGAGGCACCAATTGCACTTCTAGAGAAAGAGAGTGGTTTGATTCAGGCAGTCATGGAATACTGCCAGTTTTCCTAATGGGAGCACTGCCACTTCTCTGGCAAAGCAAAAACTGAAGGAGTGGAACTGCATAGATCCTTGAAGACTGATAAACAGGATGGCAACTGACTCAATCAGTAAAAAGACATGAAAAGGTCACTTATACTTGCAAAGACTAGGTCAAATACCTGCAAAGGTTAACCTTTAGGACAGCAGATCACTGCAAATATCTATCTAAAGAAAACGAGAGTTTTTATTAATTTGTGTTTTTAACACATATGCTAAGTATGGTTTAGAAATTCTTGCCACTTGCGCTACAAAGGGTCAGACTAGAGTAATACCTCTTGTGGTCCTTTGTGAACCTACTTTGCATTGTGAAGTCCTCTGTCTTCCAAGCTTCTGCCTTCCAAATTCCTTCATATTTGTCAGTATGCTAGCAGACATCATCCCATTTAGCGTAATTTTCTATTCCTAGAGTGACCACTCATATCTTCCTGTTCAAGCTTAGTTATACCAAAGGGAATCTCTTAAGATGTTTATGTAACCAGTTGTTACTGGTCGTGAAGTACTGCGACCCACCCCCCTTTACCTGTGCGGTTTTATCGTGAAAGACAGTCACTTGATATCCAAGATGCTTGAAAAGCATCTCCAGAGAAGTACAGTCCACATCTCCACCTGCACGATACTCCAAGTCCTTCTCACTGCTGAAATGGATATTGCTGAGAATAAGTGCTAAACCTCGAGGCTCTGATACCAGTTTATATGCCTGAAAACAAGATTTAAAATTGGTAAATTTAGACCACAAAAGGAAATAAGAGAGTGTTGGAATAGAACAGTAATCCCTACATACCAACTTGGTATTATATACAAGACTTCTCAATTGAGAAGGCACAGAAACAGCAGAGGTTAAATTTTTTGAAGTGGGTTTATTTTAAAATAAATTAAACAAATATTTGTATTGCAAGGGGTCCCAAAGACAACTGTATTTGCAAGTCTCCACAACTGATGATCCTACAACTCTGCTATTAAGATGTTATACTACCCTGCCTTATTTCTTGTTTTGAAAGAAACACAGCTTATAAATTTCAAACTGTGAATTAGGTCTTGCAAATTATTTCCCTTTCCCCACCCTCATCCCAGCATTGCTCCACATATTTCCATCATCCCCATAAAAGGCCTTAGGACAACACTAAAGCAAAATTTACCTAACATTTCTTAATTGCTGTTCAGAGCAGATAGAGATATAAGATGCAGGTGAGTACAATTCTAACAGCAAGGGACTGTCTATCACTGATCCTGAAAGTTACATGGTTGGCCAAAAAGGTTAACAGGAAAAGAACTAATTTAAGAGGGATGTCTTCACAATAAACTCCCTCTCTGCCTCTCCCACTCTAACAAAACCAGATCAATAGAAATCAGTTGATAAGCCTCCCATAAATTGGAAGTGAAATTTAACACCACAGGAGCATATAAAAGAGTGTATCCAGTAGCAGGTGTAAACAAAGACAAGTCAACCTCACAATAATGCTGCCTAATTAGGTCTCCCCAATAGTTAGTAAAAAAAAAAAAGAAAATATATCTGTTTTGTTGTACAGAGAGCCTGTGACAGAAGTATTAAATGTCAGCATGTTGTGTAACCCTAATAAAGCCTCTACCTCATTACATGAAATTGCTTATCTCCTTCAGCCCCCATCAACCTATGTTTTACAAACAGAATGAACAAAAAGTAATTAGACTACCTATGTAACTTCTAAAGATGCAGAAGAATAAAAACCCAGTTTGTTCTAGCCCAATATTACCTAGCATAACACAACACAGAATCCCGATCTAGTTCTTGAGACTAAGGAGAGACTCTTCTGGGTACAAGTTGGCAATTAAAACAGCCAAGACTGTGAGTAGTAGTAGAAACAAAGTTCTAGTATCTTACAGTCACTTGCAGAGGAAATAATACTGACAGCTTACACACAGCAACAGAACAGAAGGCAATTCATGAAGCTCTTAATGAAGAAAAATAAGACACATAGATTTGCATAGAGTTACAGAACTACTAAGAAGAATTTCTTGAGACTTGTAAATCAGAACTACATCAAATTAAACATGATGGGTAGTATCTTTCAGTTACACAAATAGCACAACACTGATCTGCATCCCAATGAAGTACGCATTTCGACTCAGTTTTAAGCAGCACATCTTCAGCTGATATAGCCAAATATCTCACATCTTGCATATTTTAAGGAGATTTTCTCAGTCAACTACTTACCAAGTGCTGATGATCGTGATAAAATTCAGATGTGCAGTACTTCACGAGAGGAATTGAGGGACCATCTCCATTATCCAAGGAACGTTCCATTGGTTCTGTGCAAAACAAACATATCAATAGCAATTAAAAAAAATTGCACCTACAAAGCCTCTGCCTTAACATAGTAACTCGCAAATTCTGAGGAATGTTGTCTTCCACATATTCCTGTATTATATGATTGATTCGTCTAAAAATTTTGCTTGATCAGAGACTACACACATACAATGACATATAGCAGAAAACCCCAAAGTACTTTTTAAGTACTTTTAAAAAATAATTTTAATTGGCAATTTTTCCCTCTCGTGTGTGAGCTAAGTTATCTAAGGGCAAGCAAATCTTGCACAGTATGAAATCAATGCTCATCTAAAATTAGATCCATAGGCTTTCTGTCATTTTGTACAGTATGTTATTCTTTTCACAGGTAGGCTGCTGAAATACTGCTACAAATACTCAACAGAATAGCACTTTTCCTTCCATAAAAGGCTTCTCGTGCTCACTGGATACGATTGTTTATTTTTTGCTGAACACATGCATAAGTGATCAAACTAGACATTTCTAACTTACATGAAGTGAAATGCCCCTTTTTTTTTTGTTTACTGCCTCTGAGTAACCCTTTCCTCTAGATAACAGCAGATGACTGAAATGATAATCAGCTATCTGCCATTTGCGGACAAATGCTCATTCTCCTGTCCTGAAGCTAATGAAATTCCTGATCTCCTTTGAAATCCTTTTTCAGCTTTTTGAGACATGGGTCTCCTGGTTGTAGGAATATATGGTCTAAAAAACCCAAACAACCCAACACTAAAACCTTTGCATCTAAATAAAAAAGCCTTAAAAAATCTAGACACTTGTTCTTTAATACCAGAGAGAGCTCCCACTAACCAGCACACAGTAAAAGCTGTGGTTAGACAACATGATTGATTCAGGTATTACCAGAGGCAACATGAAAACCAACAAGGAGACTCATTACAACTAGTTCCCTGATCTAAGTCACAAATGCTTGCTAGGAAAAGCTGATTTTCTGCTCTTGACAGAAGCTACAGAAATCTGTTGGGCCCATACAACATTCGTAAGGTCTTGTACTTAAATTTATTTGCTAAGAAGGAAGTCCAAGCCAAGGAATCTTGCCCCAAATCAGTATCTTCTCACAGCTCCAGTTCAACTAAACTTAATTAAGAATCTTAAAACAAAGAAGAAAATCTTTGAAAAACTTAAAATTTTACTGATGTGTGCTGTTTAAGCAACAAAATTTCCACAAGAATGTGAAGCCGAATAAAACTGACTGGGTTGTCTCTTCCAATATGCTATTTTGCTTTCATGACCTGGCCTAATTCTGCCTCCTGCACCTGATCATAATACAGTCAGTTCACTGTCAAATTTGTATTCCTGCGTTGAGCAAAGTGGTGGCAAGCTTAATTCTACAACTGAATTAAGAGAGTATTAAGAAATTAGAAGCAACTAACCACATAGCCAATCTAGTATTCATTATTCCATGTGCAACTCACCAATCCAGCGCGGTCTCTTTGAATTCCATGATTCACTGGCAGAGAGTGGAAGATTTGATCCACAACAGCGTTCAAGCTACAAAACAACCAGTAAGTCCATGAAAAAAAGTAGCATAAGCCAGTTATTTTTTTCTCTATGATACAAGTCTGCAGGTATCATGGAATAAACATAAATGTATTTACATACACATATATATGACTTAATATGATGGTTCACATCCAAACGAAACATCATGACAAGACAGAAACAGCATTTTCTATCGAAGCAAAATGCCTTCCCATCTTTGTACATCTCTACTTCTGCCTAAATCCTCAGTTTGGAGACCTTACACTGAGATCATATTCTCTCCATTTTTGCCAAAACTTGGTTTGTGCAGTCATTCCTATCTTTGTTTGCTTTCAAGATTTCATTGTTTGTATAGCAAAGCACAACTGAAAAAAACCCAAAACCAAAACCCTAAGCACAACAGCAAGAGTAGTCTAATAAATCCTACATTTTAAAGGGATCATGCCTGCTCAAAAATATCTGGTCTTCCTTTCTTTTTATAAAATGTTTACTGCAAAGTCCCATGCTCGTCAATGCACTAGTATTTTCATTTAATCCAGTGTTGACAACTGCAGATAGTGAAAAGGTGAAAATAAAATTAACAAAAGAGTGTCTCTCTCCTCAACAGATAAGACCAGCTTTTAGTAGCTTTCTACTCAGAAAATCGTTGAACACTAAATGAAAGTATTTCAGTGAAAATATTTTCTTTACAGTTTTTGGGTTCTTGATGACAAGTCAATTAATAACAAGTTTGATGCAAGAACATCCAGGAACCTTGGGCAGTTCAACAAAGAGAAGTGCAAAGTCTTGCACCTGGGGAGGAACAACCCCATGCACCAATATATGCTGGGGGGCACCCAGCTGGGAAGCAGCTTGCCAGTAAAAGACCTGGGGGTTCTGGTGGACACCAACCTCTATGTGAGGCAGCAACGTGCCTTTATAGCAAACAAGGCCAGTGGTATCCTGGGCTGTATTAACAGCAATATTCTCAGCAGATCAGATCAAAGATGATCCTTCTCTACTAAGCTGTGGCAAGGCCACATTTGGAATCCTGTGTCTGGATCTGAGCTCCTGCACACAAGAGAGCTATGGACATACTGGGAAGAGTCCAACAGGGGGCTTGCTTAAGCAGGGGAGTTGGACCAAACAACCTCTAGAGGTCCATTCCAACCTCAACCACTTTGTGGTTCTCTATGACTATATCAAGTGTAGTCCTTAGAGCTAGTGTCCTTTGTAAATACTTTTTTTCCATTTCTGAAAGATAACTGTGCCCAATCCGAATCTGAAATGTAGTCCACCCATTCTATGTTTTTTAAACTGTTGTACCCCTGCAATTCCATGGCTCAGGCTGGATGTTGTCTTCAAGATCACTGCCTCCAGATGCTCCTGTTTGGTTTCTCGTAGAGCTTCACAGAAGGCTGAGAAGGCATTAGGGCCTCTCTTGGGCAGCAAATTGAGGAATTCCACATTTTGGCTGAAGCTCCCAGACTTGGCCTAGATCCAGAGAAAAACAAAATCCACATTCAAAATAACATCCCACCACAATTTACTTTGAATAAAGCTTCAGAACAACTCAATTTTCTTCCTTCATGTAGATGTTACATCACTATATTTAGCTCTGCTAGATTTTTATAACTTTTCCTTGCTGATTTCACTTCCACTCCTCCGCTCCTATTAGCTCAAGGGGAAGAGTATTTGACTACCCAGCAAAACCAACAATTCATACGTTACCACACACAGTAATACATCTTCTTCTCTCTAAATCTTTACTTCCAGTTACTGATGGAAGAGTATCTATTTCCCCTCCTGCCATGGACAATCCATCCCATTTTATTTAAATTCATTTTATGCAGTCAATTCCAAAAAGATACTACATGTGTATAGACTGTACACTCAGACCAATGAAGCAATAAAAACCTAAATTTATGTATCTGTAAAATAGTTCCAGGAAGTTCTAATTGTTAGAATATTAACATTTTCCAACAAACTGTATAATTTACGCAATAGCCTTCTCTGTGAAATCTAAACCAGCCCAAAGCATCATATATTAAAATACTGGGTATCAAAAATAAATTTCATCCATTCCATGGAATTCACCCTATATTTTTTTTTAATTGCCACTCTTCTTTTGCTGGATGATAAGTAATAGTAAGTTGCATGGAATCAAGGCCTAACATTATGTTTGCAGTCACAGGAAAATTGGAAAAAATCCTCTGCTACAGAAGACATGACACCATCTTGGTTTCTTTCATAAAAATCATAAAACTTAGTGTTAAGAGTACCTTGGCTTTTGAAACATTGCATTGTTTGGAAGGATACTGCAAAATCTTGTTGATCCAATGCTGATGAACCTATTCTGAGATATAAGACCTATGTTCATTCATGAATGACTAACAGCATTTACTTTTGTATGAACAGTGTCCTTTAACTTCAGTGTTCTCCTGTCCTTTTCATTATTTATCAAACTTCTTTCTATAAATAAGTCTCTATTTCCTACAATAAACAAGCCACTTTCAGTCTACTCATAAATGGCCTCTTTCCCCTGACAATGCAAGTACCCTTTCCTATTCCCACAGAAACCTCAACTTCCAGAGCACTGCTGACTAGAATTGCATACACTTATCTCTTCTGCGACTTTCAGAAGTATGAAAATACTTCACCCTTTCTCCTGGTAACACTTCTCCATTAGCCTGTTGAAGCCAATCAGCTCCATATACTTATACATTGCTATAAGCCCACTAAATTTTATTTTATATAACAAAATAAATTGACAGTTGATGTGCCAAAGTACCTATCAATTGTTTCTTCCTTTTTAGTAGTTATGCAGCTGTTTATGACAAGCCAAGGATCACAAAATCTTTTTCATTTTATATCTTCATAGTCTACAACTAAGCCATAAATCATAGCTAAGAACATAAGCTGACCTCAAAAACTGGATCTTAAGTTTTATTGAAAAGTTAAGAAATTTCCATAATATTCATATTCTGCACTTCGTATGCACAGCAGTCAGATTTTGGTAGATGTCTTCCTTAATGCTTCCTAAATACCCAAAGTGCTACACCTCCTCATGTAACTTCCGATCAACACCACATTTAGGTTAAAGTAAATAATGTTCAGCAAAAATTCAGAAGTAAAACTTTCATAAGACAGATTACTTCCATTTTAGTTTCTACTGCATCTTTAATTAGTTTTTGTACACTTACAGATGAGTTTGATACATAACAGGACCTACTTGCACAGTAAACTCTGAATTCTTATCTTCTTATTGAGCCTGAATATATGCAGAATCTGTAGAAAGCACATATACTTGACAAAAATATTAATCAAATTTATGTCACTTGGTCAAAGCCAGTGATCCCTTCATTACTGTCTAGTGATCAACACAGAGCATTTATCTCTAACATATATCTCTATATATATAGAAATATATCTCTATTTACACAATTTGATAGTCTTTGATTATAGTGCCAAGTATTTAACTTGACAAAAAGCAGGAGAAAGCTCTAGCTATCATATCTGCAATTTTGAAGGTCCATACCAGAGCTGTGGAAGAACATCCGACTCTCTGATAAGAGGGCATTAATGAATTGGATTTTGGACCTCATCCTAAAACCAGCTGTTTCCACTGTCCCACTTCATCTCCACTACCATTTTTTGCTCTGTGTTTCAAATCCCTCTCCTCTGCACCTTGACCTAAATATTAACATCATCTTTGCTAGTCAGTAAACACAATTTTTTTCTTTATTCTTTCTTAAAAGCATAAAAATTGAAAAAACCCTCAAGTTGTTTAGTATGTTTCTAAATGACCTAATTTAAACTAATTCCTGACAATTCCTACTCTCTCTCTCCACGTATTGGACATCAAAGGATGCTGTTCTTATCTATTAATTCTTCTCCAGTGATCATACATTAAACTCTTTACTTACTCTTCATATTCCCTGTGAGCTCCTCACCCAGCTCAACCACCTTTGTCTTCATTGGCTCTTCCTGCAACATCCTCCCCCCCACCTTTTTCTTACTTGTAGTAAAGTTTCAGTACTGGTTTAGAATCCCACACTTGAAGAAATTTCATCCTTTCTTCATCTCCCCAAGCTCCTAGGTTTATTTCACTCTCCTTAGATTGCAAAAGTTTATTTAAGTGAAGTGTCTTACTTCCAGAACCAACTTGATTATTCTTCTGTTTAGTTTAAATCAAAGCAACAAGACCTGTGTAACTATCGTGTTTTTAAGACCAAATGATTTAAAACGTAACTATTCATCCAGACCTCCTTGATTTCCTGACAATTTGGGGAAGCAGGGATACAGAACTAGTCAGTTACAACATCCAGGAAAACAAAATCTATGCTCTGTCATCAGACATAGTGGCATTTGTCTCCCCTATTTCCACTAAGCTACCTGATAATTAGCATCATGTTTTCAAAAAACAGGCTACCTAACAGCAATCCCAAGATCTTTGTTTACACTTGAGCCAGAGCGTAGAAGACTACTACAAATTCACAGATCTACTGTAGAAAAATGAAAAGTAAGGAAGTGTTTCTGACTCAAGTGACGACTTTCTAATGCACATTACTTTTTGTTTATCTATAGCACTGTTATGATTAGCACCATCCTGCAAATGTTCCCTTCAAATCCTTCTAGTGCAATGCATATTTCACAGCACCACTATTCCAGTTTTGAATGTTTTCCTCCTATCCCTGCCATATTTCTATTTTTGCTGAAATTTCCAGATTCATACTCTGCAACAGTAGTTCATGTCATTTAGTTCTCTTGCTATTTAAATAAATTTAAGTTCTTTGTTATGTGTGTATGTTGTATTAGGCACAATTTCCCCACTAAACTATTACTATTTACCCAACTTGCCCATCATAACACCCTTCCCCTTACTGATAATCCATCACTAAGTACTGTTGCATCCATTTTACTCAATTATACCTGGAAGGTAAGATTCCCTTCATCTTTTCTCCTTCTGTTGCAGTTCAAAACTTGACTACACACAGCAGCATCTGGTGGAAGGTGTCCTTGCCCATGGCATGGGGGTTGGAACTGGATGATCTTTGATGTCCCTTCCAACCCAAACCATTCTATGAGGCTATGGTTTCCTATTATTTTCTCTGGCATCATTCTATCTTTGAGAGGGCTTTTTTTCCTGTCCTTTTTTTTTTTTTCCTTTTCTTCCCCTGCGCTGCCCCTTCAGTGACTAACTGCAGGTCAGCAACCACCCACACTCCAGCAGTGTTGCTGTTTAACCCCAGAAGGGTGATAAGCATCACACAAGTGCTCAGTCATTCCCTCACCAGAGGGATGGCAGGGAGATAAAAGTGAGAAAACTCATGGGTTGAGATAGAGATGGTTTAATAGGGAAAGCAAAACCTGCATGAACAAGCAAAACAAAACAAGGAATTCATTCACTACTTCACAGGACAGCAGGGCTCCATCACACGTAACAGTTACTTTGGAAGACAAACGCCATCACTCCTGATGTCCCCTGTTCCTTCTTCCCTCAGCTTTATATATTGAGCATGATATCATATGGTATGGAATACCCCTTTGGTCACTCGGGATCAGCTGTTCCAGCTATGTCCCCTCCCAACTTCTTGTGCACCCCCAGCTTACTGACTGACAGGGCAGTGTGAGGAGCAGACAAAGCCTTCATGCTGTGTAAGCACTGCTCAGCAATAACTAGAATATCCTTGTGTTGTCAACGCTGTTTCCAGCACAAATCCAAAACATAGCCCCATGCAAGCTACTATAAAAAAATTGAACTCTACCCCAGCCCAAACCAGCACAATTAGTTCTTGATTCATTCTCCAACATTCACTGTCTTCCTGTATCTTTGTGCTCTTCCACTAGGGACTGGAGCTATTTCAGGTAAGACTGTCTGCATCTCCCACCACTTAGCACAGCTCTCTCTCCTTGACAGGTCCCACGAGGAATTTCACATTATCTTTGACAGACAATGAGTCAAAATTCATCAGGAAGTTAATTATTCATTGCTTTTAAGAACCTTATCAGTCTCAGGCTTATACCTCCTGCACTTGTGCCCAGCAAGTAGCTCGTAATTCTATTTTTAAGCATCTGTTTTTACGATGGGACCATCGACCTTAATAAGGAACTAACGCAATCCCTCGATTGCCTACTTTAATCTTCAGATGTGCTGATGTGCAGCTTCAGTCATTTCCTTTTCAGTTTGTTTTCTCTTTGAAGACCTGTTTCTCCATCCTGCAAAGTCTTCAGTGCATTACCATACCTCTGGGTGCAATCCCAAACTATTTCCAGTGACTTCTCTTCACAGTACCCACTGCTCAGGATAAGTAACAAAAGCCCATTTATCATCTGATAGTGGAGTTTTGGATCACGTAAGGTTCTTCATGCAATTTACAAAAATGTGTATGAAATACCAATTCTTCAAGGGAAAGACGCACAAGTGCCACAACAAGCTGGTTTATAATGTATTACTTTACTCAATGTTACAGTATTTCTTTTGGAAACCTACTTTTACAAATAGGAGAGGGTGAATGAGAAGCACAGAATGACAAAAGACTAGAAGATACTCCTTGACTCATGACGTGCAGCCTCCTGCAACAATGAATACATACCAGCATACAAACACAATTTAGTAAATTTCACACAAAATCCATACAGCCAAAAGCAGCTTACAGCCCTGCAAGCCCCACACTGCTTCACATGTTCTCCAAATATCATCGTATTAAAATAGACATGTATACACAGATGAGTTTACTGCGCTGCCACTGACAAGAATGCCACCAAGCTTAACTAGAGGTGAAGCTCACAGTGCAGTCGAGTATGACCAGCGTACCTGTATCGTTTCCACCATCTCCGTGGTGATTATGTCTTTTTCTATCAGATGCTCCATCAGTTCTTTCAAAACCAGCTGCTTTGCCAGCACCACCCGGTTCTTCTTCAGCGCTTCCTGGTGACATCGCTGCATGCCGCACGCGACGCGCATCCTGCCAGGAGAGCGGGGACCAAGGACAAACTCAAAGGCAAGAGCCACCCTTAAGCCTCCCAACTTTCTGCTCAGGAAGAAGGCCGTCTCCGCGGGCAGCCACTGCCTGACAACGGGCGGAAAAGACCGTCACCGCCCGCCCCGCCGCGTATCGGCAGGGAAGGAAGCGCTCCCCGCCACTCCCGGCTCCCGAAGCCGTAGGAGCCGGGCGGAGACACCGTGCGCTCTCTGGGCACCGGCTCCCGCCAAACGTCTCCCGCCAAGCGGCCCGCGCCGCGCGCGCGCGCGCCCCTCCCGCTACCCACCTTCCGCTCCGCCGTCCGCGCGCGCGCGCGCACGCGCACTTTCCTTCCCGGCGGACCCCGCGATTCAAACAGCGAGACCCGCGTCCTCCAGTCACGTGACCAGGGCAGCCCCAGCCGCCCCCGCCCGCGGTGCCTCCCTGGCCAAAGCCAAACGGAAGAAGCGCCTGTCGCTGTGCGCATGGGCAGGCGCGCCCGGCTCGGGGGCTGCGCCGCGCGGAAGTGGTCCCCGTCACTTCTTGCCTGGTTTTGGACTCGTGGGGGCGGGGCTCCTCCCGTGGTCGGACTGAGCGTGCGGGCTTCGCCCGGCGCCGCCTAGCCCTGCCCGCACGGTACGCGAGGCCCTGGGACGGAGTGCGGTAGCGGGGGAGGGGGAGAACGGCGCAGGCACTATGGTCTGGCGCGGCAGAGCCGTGGTCTGCGTGGAGGAAGGGTTAACAAGCACGCAGCTTTCCTTGGAAACAGACCGGTTCTGGGATTTGTTATTGGTTTTGGAGTTTTTTAGGTATGTTTTGTTGATGAGTGTTTCAACTGAAATCAGCTGAAATAGAAAAAAGGGCTCAAGTAACGTTCAGTAATCATAAGGAAATAGAATCACAGAATCAGAGAATCGTTTGGCTGAAAAACACCTTTGGGATCAAGTCCGCCCATACCTGTCCACTGCTAGGCCATATCTCTGAACACCTCATCTACCTGTCTTTTAAACGCTTCCAGGGAAGGAGACTCAAACACGTCCCCGGGCAGCTCTGCCACTGTCGGCTAACCCTTTCAGTGAAGAAATTTTTCCTAAACTTCCCCTGGTGCAACTTGAGACCATTTCCTCTCGTCCTATCAGTTGTTACTTGGGAGAAGAGACCAGCACGTGCCTCCCTGCGACTTCTTTCAGGTCTCCCTTCAGCCTGCTCCAGACTAAACAGTCCTGGTTCCCTCAAGAAGAAAGGGAGTACACCTGAATATGACAGTTCTCATCATGTAAAGCTTCAGATAGGTGTTCCTTGGCACACAGGAGTTTCACATGCAAAACTTAACATGAGGTATTGAATAAACCTTTCAGATGCTGAAGACAAAATCCCAGTGATCATAACTGATGATGTTTTTGGTCTTTATTTTGCTAGTTTTTATCTGTGTTGGTCAACTGAATTTTTTCCTGACTCCTGGTGATTTGATGCATTTGGAAAGTCCTGGGGTACCCAGCCTAGACTCTTAAGTTTCTGTTCCTGCATGGTACACCTGTACTGCTTTTTATTGTGCATTTTTCTTTTGTGTTGGCCAATACAGGAGAGAAATGCAAGAAGTGATTGACTTTAAACAAATCACATTGCCTCTATCAGCAAATTTGTCTCTCATAAGACTTTTATGATAGAAGTATCATAGCTACTTCATCATTAATGATATTAAAGTGATTCAGCTGTAGATTTAGAAATGGAAGGGTTTAGAGGGGAAGCCGTTTGAGGAGATACTGAATTCACTTGGTCTCTTTAGGTTTGAGAAGAGGAGACCTGGGGGAGATCTCATAGCAGTTTATTGCTTTCTCACAAGGGAGGGAGAAGGAGCAGGTGCTGATCTCTTCTCTCTGGTGACCAATGAAAAGACCTGAGGGAATGGCAGGAAGATATGCCAGGGGAGGTTTAGGTTGAATATTAGGAAGAGGTTCTTCACCCAGAGGGTAGAGGAGTACTGAAACAGCTCCCCAGGGAAGCAGTAATGGTGCCAAGCCTGACAATATTCAAGTATTTCGACAATGCCCTCAGACACATGGTGTGAATGTTGGGATTGTCCTGTGCAGGGCTAGGAGTTGGACTCTGTGGTCCTTGTGGGTACCTTCCAACATTCTATGATTCTGTGTTTCTATGATCCTTTTTCTAAGCCAAGATTATCAAATAAGCAGCATGAAAGAAAACCCATGGCTTTGTAGAATGTTTCTTTTGGAAGGAAAAACTAATGATGCCACCAGGTATTTTTAACACAGTCCTGTTTATTTATAAACAACTTAAAAGTTTTTTTTTCTTTGAACTGTAAAGAATCAAACAATAAGAAATAATTTATTTCCTTCCAGCCTATGGTTTGATGGTTCCTGGTATGAACTAAAAATGATATAGTTGTGTGAAAAAAGGCTGTAATGATTGCTGTTCTACTTCAAAGGAGATTTGGACCACCATATTTCTTTTTCTTTTTTATATTTGGACATTCACCAGACATAAATGTCTCTCTGCATACTGCAGACTACTTTAATGCTGCAGAGCCCATCAGTTTAACTCACCCATTTTAAAAGACCACACAGCATTAGTGATCAGTAAGAGCTAGAACCTGGCTCCAGCCTAGAGCTATCATGTTGCCTTGGGACTGCTGTTCTTGGGTGCTTTCTGCTGCAGCCGTGACCTGAACAGACAGACTGGCACTTTCCAGAGTCCAAAGAGAACCCCCTGGGCATGGTGTTGTTATGGGGAACTGGAGAAGCATTGATCTTTCTGTGAAAATACCTGCCATATTGACAATAAAGTATCTCAAGTGATATGTTTGGGGCTGCGTGGGGCTGCGTCCTGGAGCCTGTGTCTTTCTCGGGGACGTGCCTCATGTCTTATACCGCTGACACCCTGAGAGTGTCCACTGTAATCTCTTCTTGGGCAGTACAGCGGAGAAATACACCCTCCTGTAGAGCTGCAAAGACTGGTGGTCCAAGTAGAGGATACATATGTGTGTGTGTATTCCACTGGTGGCCTCTCTTATAGGAGAAAAACTGATATCTCCTTGTCCATCGCTGCAGGCTGTACAGGTTGAGAACCTTGTGAACAACAGAAATCATTTCAGGGGGCCGTGCTTGCATCAGATTTTCAAACTCAAGTGACAGCTATGGTGGTGCCAGCTTCCAGATAAAGACAACCACCCTCCCCTTAGTCACACTCTTGGTGCAGCACAGCTGAGGATGCGGAGTGAGAGCAGCAGAGGGATAGTAACAGTGGGCACAGACCATAAAATTATGTTGCTGCAAAACAGCAGCTCGGGCAGCCTCAGTCTCTCAGTAGTGATTTTAGGGTGGCTGATGATGGCACAGCTCTCAGTAATACTGCTATTCGTAATGCACAGGGAGAACCTACTTAGGGCTGCTTCTCTTCCTCCTGTTTCCAAGGCAGATTCTTCTGGCTGCATTCTGTAGTCCTTTTACAGAGGTCCTTTGGAAACCTTGTCTCTTCTTGCGATTCACCCTTCTCTTCCATAAGGTGTATCTCCAGTTTGAAAATTTTTACTGTGTATAACACAACTTTCCTCACAGGATTTTTTACGTATCTTGCCAAGACAAAGCATTGTGGTATTGCATCGATCTATATTTTGTGCAAAAAGATTCTAGTGAGATCAAAAGCTGTGTTTGTAGTTCAGCCCTGGATCAAAGAATGGTGAGACAAGCTTCTACAGTTTTGGGTGCGAAAAATCTCAGCTCTTTCACCTTCCCTCCAGGAGGACCTTATATTGGGGTAAGAGTTTGGTTCTGAGTTCATAGAGGATGGACTTCATCATACGGAGGGCTGGAAGGCATATTCAAAAACTTCATCGTTGATACCACTTTCGTAAGCAGGTGGTGGAGTGAGTGGCTCCAGCGGTTCAAACCTGCCTTCAACACCTTTCACTTCGTGGATGTCCGAAACAAACCGCTGCAGTCTTGGGGGTAGCACCAGCTGCAACTGCATCCTGGAGCCTGTGTCTGTCTCAGAGGTGTGCCTCATGTCTGATGCCACTGACACCCTGAGAGTGTCCACTGTCATCTCTTCTTGGGCAGGTGATTCAGTAACTACATTGTAAGGAGGAGGCTCATTCAGTGGTGAGGGCACGAAGCCTGGATTGGATGCAATTGTCCATATTGGCAGAGCTGACATGGTCATTACCTCCTCGTAGGTGGGTGCTTCATAGGCAGCGTTCACCCTGTGCACAAAATGCATTACAAAGAATTACTACCTACTAATTCTTTCTCAGAGTAAAGCAGGACCTTGCTTTTTTAATACATTAGCTCAATGTTAATCTGTTTTTGAGAAGTGGTGAAAATTAAGTATTTCAATTAGTTTAAAAAAGAGTAACATCTGTGCTAGAAAGAATATCTGCAGAGAAAAATGTTACGTTAGAAATATTTTCCTTTTTAGGTCTTATTTTTAAACAAACAGATATTACTTTTCTTCTAGTATGCCCCCAAGCTAGCAAAGCCCAATGTAGACTTCTTTTTATGTACTCTTTCTAAAAATAAACACATAACATTTTTGCCCTCCTACAATAGCCTGTATTTGAGAATGTGATTTATGGACATGGATAATGATTAGCTGGATTATACAGACAAGGAAGCAAAGATACAAATAAGTTTAAACTCTTCACCTAAGTTAAATTAAGTGATGCTGACAACCTACAAATGTATATGAAGCCAAAAAGGTGTGGGAGTAATCAGAGCTTCTCAAAACCAGGGCTTAGTAGTATCAAGCTGGGTTTCTAAGTCTGGAAACGCACCCAGTTACAGGTTACTTTTTAAAAGTTGGCCGAGGAACAATTGCTCTGGAGATAAGGTTTATTGACCTAAACCCAGCTAAGATTCAGTACTGCTTCAGCATTTTTTCTTTTTCCTTGTGTGACTCATTGTTTGGCAAGACTCAGTTTCTCCAAGAAAAATAAAACTGGGCCTGGATCTGTTTAGCCTTGGAAGTTGTTAGTAGATTAGTTCCTGGGGGAAAAATATATATATTGAAAAAGATACAGGAAGTATGTGACATAGACATTTGCAACCTCCACCTGAAGAATGAAGGAAAACAACCTAAAAAGAACTTTTGTCTTCTGGAATGGAGTCTGTGTTAGGTGCCCTAGGGGAAGGGCAGAAAACCAATATGTGAAATAGCTATATCTGAGGAGAGAGAGTTAAAGTAAGAGGAGTAACCAGATTGCTGCTTACTCTGCTTGGCTTTGTCTGTTTGCAGGTATCTCATTTTCATCACGTCGGTGCTGATTCTTCAAGTAACACTCGACAAACACAGTCAGCAAATAGCCAGCTAGGCACACTCCCCCTACCCCCAGGAAGAAGTAGCCTACTGGATTGATGTTAGATGAAATGGCCAGCATGACGACCCCAATGAGAAGAGAAGCAGTGAAAAGAAGCAATAAGGCTTGACGGATGTTCTTCCAGCGTGTCTCCAACCACATGGTAGTATAGATGGTGGTAGCAGACAGTTGAGAACAGATGAGCAGCTAACGTGACAGACATCTGAGGAAGACAGAATATTTTTTTCAACATGAAACATGAGCATACAAACACATTAGCAGTATCATAACCAGAATAAGACATACATACTCAAGTACATGCCATCATGAGAACATGCAGTTATGCACATATGTAATAAGCGTGGGAAATCTATGCATCAATACAATGTAAGTGTACTAGAATTTCCTGTGTGAATGCATACTGAATAATGGGGACACTTGGACATATAGTTGCAAGATATCAAATGCGTAAATAGACCAGGCTTATCTAAAAAGGTCTAGCTTCTTAATAGAGCAGCCTAGGATGCAGGTTACTACGAAAGTGAAACACAGATTAACTTTAAAGATTAATTCTGGGACATTTGTATATTGTATAATTAAAGTTCAGGTACTGGTTCAGATCCTAGAAGAAAAGTCGACTTATTAATGGGGCTGCCTGCATCCGACTTCAGTTTTGCATTGTAGCAAGAACATTACTTTAGGTTCCAGATATAGCTGGAGTATGTCTGTTTTTGTAAAATCTAGGTATACATTTGAATGGTTGCCTATATCCTCAGTTCTTTTTCTGTTGATATACTTTTTGTGCCATTCTCAAACATGAGAGCCCCTCCTGTTCCCCATGCTAAATCCCATCTGTGTGAAAGAGAGGAGTCATCACTGTGTGCAGTAAAAATGGAACAAATACCAGGGATCTATAGTATACAAAAAATACCATAATTAAGGAGTCATCTTGCATATGTTATACTAACCTACCTATATCCTGCTGTTTTGATGGAGACCCCTTTGAATGAAAACAGCATGACACAATGTGTATGTTTTTATAAATATGCATCTCAAAAAAAATCTACAGTTTTATATAGTTCCATGTTACGTACGTTGTGTGGTTTTGCACACTAAATGTGTTCCCTTATTACAGCAAAAATAGACAAATTTATATATACAAATGCCAAAAAAAGAACAGATTATCTTCTTTTTACTTTTTTTACTGTCAGCTTTCAGTGTATACTTACCAGAGAGAGGTTTTGGTGGATAGAAACCGTCATGTTTTAACTTCTCTCTTCATCACAAGGAAAAATTTGCAAGCTCTTTTGTCCCTGCTTCTTCCCCTTCTGTGCTGAGAATGGGACAGCAGTAAAAACTGTCCCTTCCTCCTTCTGAGTTTTCTTGTAGAGAGACAACAAAGATTTCTTTTGAAAATAAAAGCCGGTAACTGGTCAATATGGGAAGGTACCAAATGATGAGAAGATCCTCTTGTATGAGTTTTGCATGGGAAACTAGATGCCCATTTTTCCAAGTTCTGAAGCCAAAGCAATTTCTAGACGATCTCAAACCTTCTGCTCTTTTACAGCTCTCGTAGGTCTGTCCCACAAAAGCAGGAAACTCATTAGGGAAGAGGGTGGAGTGAGCAGTGAAGGAGTGCTTACCTGTTGCAGATCTGCTTGGTCTGTTTTGCCTTAATGAGAGAAACTCTGCCCTGAAAATTACATTCTCTCCTCCGCGTAGCAGAGGAATCTTAATCTATGCCTTACAAAGCAGGAAGGACTGCTGGCCCAGCCCTCATCACATGGCCCACATGTAAATCTTTTTATGAGTCCTGTAAAAGGTAAATCTATACATTTTTATATCCTGATTGGGTGCTCTTTGTTAGACTTTTTTTATGCCCTCTGATTCTACAAACAAAAGGAAAAAAGGAGGCAATAGGTTATTATTTTGCAGAGGGCTGAGTTAGAATCATTTTTACTCTCTTATTTATCTGAGAATGAGGAATACTGATAAGCAACAGAACGGATACTGAATTACTTCATGAAGTCTGTTATCAGCTGAACCTTTACAGTGTATCAGGAAATAGAATACAATTAGAATAGAACGGAATAGAGGAATAGACTGTTTCAGTTAGAATGTGCCTCCAACCCTCATCTAGCCCAACTGCTTGACCAATTCAGGACTGACCAAGTTAAAGCACGTTGTTAAGGATAATGTTCAAATGCCTCAAACATTGACAGGCTTGGGGCATCAACCACCTCTCCAGGAAGCCTGTTCTAGTGTTTGATCACCCTCTTGATAAAGAAATGCTTCCTAATGTCCAATCTAATCCTCCCCTGGCACAGCTTTGAACCATTCCCACATGTCCTATCACTGAATACCAGGGAGATGAGATAAGCACCTCCTTGTCAACTTCCCCTCCTCAGAAAGCTGTAGAAAGCCATGAGGTCACCTCTCAGCCTTCTTTTCTCCAAACTAAACAAGCCCCAAGTCCTTAGCTACTCCTTATAGGACATACCTTCCAGCCCTTTCACCAACTTTGTTGCCCTCTTCTGGATGCATTCAAGTAACTTCACACCCTTAAATTGTGAAGCCCAGAACTGCACACAGAAGTCAAGGTGAGACCACACCAGTGCTGAATACACGGGATAATCACGTCTTTTGACCATCTGGTTATACTTTGATGCACCGCAGGATGTAGTTTGTCCTCTTGGCTGCCACACTGCTGACTCATACTGAGCCTGATGTTAACCAGTATCGCCAAGTCCCTCTCTGTAGGGCTGTTCTGCAACCACTCCTCTTCCAGTTTATACTTGTGTCCAGCATTTCTCTGTCCCAGGTGCAGAATCCAGCATTTGTTCTTGTTAAATTTCGGCCAATGATGATTGCCCAGTGTTCCAGTCTATTTAGATCCCTCTTCAAGGCCGCTTGTCCCTCAAGAGACTCAGCAGCACCTCCCAGTTTATTATCACCATCAGACTTGCTAATGGTGCATTCAAATCCTGCATCCAGATTGTTGATGAATAAATTGAACCGGACTGGCCCTAGAACTGAGGAATGCTGCTGATGACCATTTGCCAGCCAGATTTAGCCCCATTCACTGCAACTCTTTAAGCTCTGTCCTTTAGCCATTTCTTCACCCAGTGCATGGTGAACCTGCTCATCCCACAGCTGGACCACTTGTCCAGAAGAATGCTGTGAGGGACAGTCTTACTAAAATCCAGAAAGCTACACCCACCACTTTCCTTCATCCACTAGGTGACGGACCTTATCATGAAAAGATATCAAATTAGCTACATAGGTATTTCCTTCATGAACTCATGTTGACTGTACCCGATGATTGCATTGTTCTTTAAATACCTTTGAGTAATACCCAGTACAACCTTCTCCATAATTTTTCCAGGAACTGAGGTTAAACTAACAGGTCTGTATTTCCCTGGGTCTTCCCTTACACCCTTTTTGTATATTGGAATAAAACTGGCTAGCTTCCAGTCAGTAGGGACCTCCCCAGACTCCCAAGACTTTTGGTGGATGATCAAGAAGGGTCCTGCCATAATGTTCACTATCTCCTTCAGTATTCTGGGATGAATCTCATCAGGCCCCATGGACTTGTGAACATTCAGCTGATACAGCTGATCTCTTACAGTTTCAGTGTTCACAAATGGAAAGGCACTGTTCCCACACTCATAGTCCTCTTGACTTAGGGGACCGGAGAGCCCAAAGTCTATCAGTATCAATAAAATAATGTGATGAAAACACATTGAATTTCTGTGATGAAAAACACATTGAATGCCCTCATTTTTTATTTATCTTTATTAGTCAAATGACCTTCTTCAACAAGTTTCTGTCCCATGGTTTTTTTTAGACCTCCTCTTGCTATTAATATACTTTAGAAGAGTGAAACAACACTGGCTAGTTTCAAATCTAATTGAGCTTTGGCCTTTAATTTCTATTCCCTGCGTACATGAACCGCGGGACTGTAATGTTCCTGCAAAGCCTGACCTTGCTTCCAGAGATCATACAGTTTCTTTTTCCTCTTGAGCTCCAGAAGGAGTTCCCTGTTCAGAAAAGCTGGTCTTCTAGCCCACTTACTTGACTTATGACACAATGGAATCGCCTGCTTCTGTGCTTCTAAAAGGTGGTTCTCAAAGACTGACCAGCACTCATGGACTCCTAAGCCCTCAAAAGTAGATTCCCAAGGTACTTTCCTAAATAGCTCCCCAAATAGCTTAAACTTCTGAAGTCCAGGGGAGCAGCTTTGCTGTTGTTCTTTTTTATTGCACTGAAAATTTTAAACTCAATCTTTTCATGATCACTGTGGCAGACAGCTGACTCCCATCTCATTCCCCCCCAAGTCCTTCTCTATTCAAAAATAGGAAGTCTAGGAGGACATCTTTCCTAGTTGGTTCACTCAGTACCTTGACAAGAAGTTATCTCCTACAAAATTCAAGATTTCCAAGATCTGCTTGTCTCAAGCAGTATGACATTTCCAGTTGATGTCTGGGAGGTTGAAATCTCCCACAAGGACAAGGGCTACCAGTCCTGAAATTGCCTATAGAATAACTCATCAATGCTTGCATCATTGGAAGGACTCAACTACTATAGTGTGAATTACCTCCTGGAGCTGGCCGCAGCTTATGTTTGTCTGTACAAGGCAGTTCAAGGTTGGATATGGTCTGGTAAATTTCCACCACGATGATTTGAGGGTTAGGGAATTTTAACAGCTCAAGAAGTCGAGTTTGTACAGCCTAGAGAAGAGAAGGCTTGGGCAAGTGGCGAATGTCTACTTACAGTTTTCCAGTGTCTAGTAGGTAGTTACAGAGAGGAGGGAGGCACTCTTCATGAGGGTACGTGGTGACAGGACAAGAGGCAATAGGAAAGAGGGTGAGTGCTTCTGAGTATAAGAAAAAACAACAGAACCGAGCAAAACATTGCAATTACTTGCACAAAGAGTGAAGAATCATCTTGGCTGGAAATATTAAGATGCAGCTGAGTCTAGGACTCTGCTTTTGGTAGGAGGTTGGACCAGATCATCTCCCCTTCCAACCTAGATCTTTTAATGTTTTTACGTTTTGAATGTTTTCCCCTTAGAATTGCCTTTTTTTTGGCTGCTGACAGATAAAGGACCTTCAGCTGTGATCATTATCTATTCTTCTCTTTCAAGAAAATTCCTTTGAAGACGTCAGACTTAACATCCATGTAAAGGGGAGGAAGTCAGCCTTCTACTCTATAGCATCTCATTTTGCAGAACTCGTTTAAATGGGAAAACTGACTTGTTTCTTACAGTTCCTTTCATTTGGGGACAGTTGTCTAGTGTTAAGAACAGCTTAACTGCTAAGGCAGATTTGAGAGAACTGTTTTCACAGCCTCTCTGCACAGAAAACATGAATGACTCGTCCAGATTCCATCTCAAGTCAGTCTTGCTTTCTGTGCAGAGAGGTTTGTAACTGGGGTAAGTTGGTGGTTGTTAGAACTGTTCCTTAGAGACAAAAGATTTATATCCTGCTGGGTTGAGGAGGGAGTTATAATATACTACAGACCTTGGCTAAGTGTTCTGTTTACTGAGCTATTGTAATAGAAAAGCATCATTACTATAAAAATTATAGTAGTGAATTTTCAAATAAAAGGGCTCTATATATAGACTCATAGAACCATAGAATGATCTGGTTGGAAAAGACCTCTGGTATCATCAAGTCCAACTGTACCTGTCCCCTTACTAAACCATGTCCCTAAGAAACTCATCTACCTGCCTTTCAAACACCTCCGGGGATGGCAACTCAGCCACCTCCCTGGGCAGCTCCGCCAGTGGCTGACCACGCTTTCAGTGAAGAAATTTTTCCTGATGTCTAATCTGAACCTCCTCTGGCGCAACTTGTGGCCATTTCCTCTCTTCCTATCACTTGTCACTTGCGAGAAGAGACCAGCAGCCACCTCACCACAACCTCCTTTCAGGCAGTTGTAGAAAGTGATGAGGTCTCCCTTCAGCCTCCTCTTCTTTACCCAGTTCCCTCAGCCGCTCCTCACAGGACTTGTTCTCCAGCCCCTTCTCCAGCCTCGTTGCTCTTCTCTGGACACACTCCAGCACCTCAATATCCTTCTTATAGTGAGGGGTGCAACACTGAACACAGTACTCAAAGTGTGGCCTCACCAGTGCTGAGTGCAGGGACACAATCACTTCTCTGGTCCTGCTGGCTGTGCTGTTTCTGATACAGGCCAAGATGCCATTGGCCCTCTTGGCCACCTGGGCACACTGCTGGCTCATATTCAGCTGCTGTCAACCAACACTCCCAGGTCCTTCTCCTCCAGGCAGCTCTCCAGCCATTCTTCTCCAAGTCTGTAACACTGCATGGGGTTGTTGTGTCCCAAGTGCAGGACTCAGCACTCGGTCTTGTTGAACCTCATCCTGTTGGTCTCAGCCCATTGATCCAGCCTGTCCAGATCCTTCTGCAGGGCCTCCCTTCCTTCAAGCAGATCAACACTTCCACCCAGCTTAGTGTCATCTGCAAACTTGCTAAGGGTGTACTCGATCCCTTTGTCCAGATCATTGATAAATATATTGAACAGGACTGGACCCAGCACTGAACCCTGGGGAACACCACTCGTGATTTTTTTGAAACTGGATTTAATTCCATTTATCACAACCCTTTGGGCCCGGCCATCCAGCCAGTTTTTTACCCAGGAGAGGGTGTGCCTGTCCAGGCCAAGGGCAGCCTATTTGTCAAGCAGAATACTGTGAGAAACGATGTCAAAGGCTTTACCAAAGTCCAAGTACACCAAATCCACAGCCTTTCCCTCTTCCATTAAATGGGTAACCTTGTCATAGAAGGAGATCAGATTGATCTGGCAGGACCTACCATTCGTAAACCCATGTTGACTGGGCCTGATCACCCGATTGTCCTGCGTGTGCTCTGTGATAGCACTCAAGATGATCTGCTCTATGACCTTCCCCAGTACTGAGGTCAGACTGACAGACCTGTAGTTTTTAATAGAAAACTTCTATTCTCTGTTGTTTAATCATACTGTGGGGATCAGACTTCACTTAACAGAAGATTTCTTTATTTAAGACTACAAATTTTCTTTCTTTCTTTCTTTCTTTCTTTCTTTCTTTCTTTCTTTCTTTCTTTCTTTCTTTCTTTCTTTCTTTCTTTCTTTCTTTCAGTATCTCATTGCTGATCTTCATTCTTCATTCACTCTCTAGGAAGCATTTCACCTTTCCCCTGTTTCATTTCCCTATCTACTCTACCTCCTGCCCAGACTGCTACTAATTAACTTAGCACCTACGGTAAGCTTGCTTATCAGCTTGGTATGCAGAAAAGCTTACTTGGGAATCCAAGGGCTTGTGATGTACATACGATGGCATGATTAATCTCTCTGTAATTACGAAGTCTATTCTTCCCTATAACCTTGTCCTGAAGCAATTTCTGAGAGCCTGAGCAAGTACTGAGGACAAAGTTCTACTGAATCACCTTTTCCTATCTTGTCTATGTCTCCTTTTGTTTCCCAGGTACTGCTTAGTCATGTTTGTGAAATATGACTTTTATTTTTCTTTTCAGTAGCATAATTATGTTGTATCTACAGAGGTCATAGGACAGCCATGACCTATGGTTGATATCTTTCTGGTCAGTATAATGTATTGAGCAGGAGAAAGCAAAACCCCAAGAAAGATATACATATACTTGGATATTCAATAACGTGTAACTTTGAGAAATCCAGTTGTGCTTGACCTATCATAGCTGACTGTTCATACATTTCTTGGAAGCTGGCAATCTCTTTTTGCCTTACAGCTTATTCCAGTTTTTACAGGACAATGGTTGAAAGTTGTCATATGTGTAGTCACTATATGATGTTTTTTTGGCATGGCTGTCTTCTACCTGCAGTGACTTTTCTCTATAGATCAGGGCCGAGATGTGGTCTCAGAAGGAGTACTATTGCAAGGAGAGCTTCTGCTGCTCGTAGTTCCTCATCTGTCTCAGGGATACTTGAAAAGCATAAATCTACAGAGACTGAGTGGAAGACACTTGTTATGTTGTGTGGAACTAATGGATTTCTCTTTTCTGAAAGTGAGGAGTCACGTTTAAGGTGAGAAATGTTTCCAGGGCTGCCTGCACACCTAAACTTCCTAAGTATTTAATATTAACAAAGCAGCACCTCCTTTTCTGCAATGAGAAGGACGGAAAAGTAACGAGCGTTTACTAAGAATATGATATATAATGACTTTCATCTCCTTTTACATCCTTTGCTTATGTATGCAAAAAAAAAAGAAAGTGAGGCCTGGAAACATCCTCATCTTTTTATTGTGATGAGTTCTCCTTCGAGCTGGGACTGTTAAAACTGTGAGGTTTCATTAGCATTGGTAAAACTTTCTGCAGCTGCTTTAGTTTAATGACAAACCCTGATCTGGTCTATATGATTTGGTTTTGTTGGAGGACTTTCTATACTTGTGTAGAATCTCTGCACTCTTTTGAAGGAAGTTCACTCTGGTGACTGTAAAGCTACTAAATGAAAAACTACAGTGACTTCTCCTTTTGTGATAATTTAGCACTCCTAATGTTGATCAGACTGAGGAAGAGAGAACTTGACTCTGACTAAAAGTGAAGAAGAAGGAGGGCAATTAAAATCCTACTGCTAGAATATGGTGAAAGAATCAAGTGGAATACCTAGTGTGGAAAAAGGAAGCGATCAGAAAGAAACAGGTTCAACCTGAAATTAAGGAATCAATTGAGAATAGTTAGAAGAATACAGGAAGATCATTTGCTGTCATTCTAGATTGTACGAGGTGTCTTTGGAAATAAGAGAAGACCTGTGTATGTTAAGCTACTATACTACAGAACACTGTTTGCATTCCTTTTCTCCACACATGATTTCACCATTCCAAAATGGGAAAGTTTTGAGCCAAAGAACATAAGATGCAATGAGAAAAGTTAATGTGTGATTGCCACAGAGTTCCTGTTCCCTAATTTCCTCCCTGGTCCTAGTCACATATTCTTGCTGCTAATGTTGCCAAACCTGTTATGCACTGGAGCACTCCCTGACATGTTCTGAATTGCTAACAATGCATAAAATTAACCAAGTAAAAAGGAAAAAGATGATATTTTCTGTTGGGTTAGTAAATTAACAGTCACGAAAACTTGCAGGAAGTGCCAGTACAGCCACAAGAAAGGAGAAAGGACCACATGATCTATTTCTGTGTTGAAAAGTGGAGGATGCTCTTTTCTTTTCAACAGCCTTAGATGGTTCTGTTAGGGAACCACACCTGAGATATTTGGGAATTACCGCCCAACATTAAAATATAGCCTCCTTGGGTTGGAAATCAGTGACTATGCAACTCATAATACTAAATAACTGTGGACTGAAAACGAATAGGCAAGAGAGGAGGAGAAGGAGGTTGAAATTGCTGTTGCAGAATTTAGCTTCTTGGTGTGATCCACAGTCTCCTTGAGACCCACCTACATTCCTATTGTATAATTTGCACTTTCTTCAAATTCTTTCAGTGAGTGGGGGAGTGGGAGAATGTGGGAAATGTTGCCAGACAAAAAGCTCACTTAAACTGTTTTGTTGATGATCTGTATGTTAGAGAAGAAAAGAGTACACTGCTGAGCATTGTGCTTTATAGCAAATGCAGTGCAGAGTCCTGTGTGCTCCCTGGTGCCTATTCCCAGGCTAAGGTGCTCATAGTCTAAAGCAAGCATGACAAAGGCACAGAAAATCAATTTAAGTATGGAAGGCTAGAGAGAGATAACTTGGTAAGAAAAGAAATAAGGAAGGAAAAAAAATTTTACAACTATTTAATAAAGGCAGGTTTTGCTTGAAAACTAGTTCTATAACAGCGATCTTCTTTTTGTTTCATCATTCTCCATTCAAAGGCAAGACTGTTTCAGCAGTAATTTTCACTGTGCTTTTCTCCAGCCATATGCCATAAAGGCAGCTCAAAGAGAGGAAGCTTGATGTGGTTCCTTTTTCTCCCTCAGGAGAAACATTTCAGTTGCAATGGTACAAATAGGCATTCACAAGGGTCACTGAAAGAACATGGGATTTTTTTTACTTTATGAAAGCAAATAGATACATGAGCTGAAAAAAATGTAACATTTATCTTGGCATGGATCCTCAATGTGCGAGCTGTCACTTTATTCAGTGATATGTACAGGCTTTATCCAGTTACGACATGGATTTGCATTTCTAATGGATACTGCCAAATTAGCAAGAGCACATCATAAAGCATTTCCGGTATTTGCCACGGTCATGACTTGTAGTATTGCAGTTTGTATGGCATCTGAATTGTTATCCTGGTACATTCTAGCTTGGCATTGTGAAGATGCTTTGGATGTATTTTCCTGTGGGGTGAACGACTGTTTCCAAGGTCAGCCATCAGCTGCAGGGACATTCTTGTAAAGAGCACCAGGCCACATCACCAGATCAGGTTGCTATTTGTAAATCAGAGCTGGAAAGCATGTCATAGGATTGAGCCCCCAGTGGCAAAGAACCATGTAGCTGCTTGCTCACTTCTCCCTTATCCAAGTCCCCGTGGGGAGAAGAATTGAAAGAAATGAAGGCGAAACTCATGGTTCAAGAGAACGACAGGGAGAGATCATTCACAAATTATCATCATGGGCAAAAAAGACTCAATGTGGGGGAAGAAAAATCCATCTAATTTATTAACAATCAAATCAGAACAAGATACTGAGAAACAAAACCAAATCCCCCAAAGAGCACCTTTCTCCCATTCGTCCCTTCTTCCTGGGGTTAACTTTTAGTTCAGATATTCTCTACCTCTTCACCCTCAGCAAAGCAGGGGGGTAGGCAATAGGGGATTCAGGCAGTTCACCACACATTTTCTCTGCTGCTTCTTCCTCTTGGGAGACAGTCCTCCATGAACTTCTCCAGTGTGAGTCCTTTCCACAGTCTTCTGTCTTCCATGACCTACTCCAGCACAGGTTTCCACTGGATCCTGGCCTCTTTTGAGTGTCTCCATCTGCTCCAGCATTAGATCCTGCACAGGCTGCACCTTGACATCTATTGGGACTTCTCATGGACTGCAGGAGGATAGCCTGTTCCACTGTAGTCTCCTCCATGGGCTGCAGGGGATCTCTGTTCAGGCATCTCCTCCCTCTCCTTCTTCACTGGCCTTGTTGTTCTCTGCAGTGCTATTTCCTTGTGTCTGGTGTATGTCGGGCTGTTTCTCCCACAACTTGCTTCTCTCTCTCTCCTTTGCCTGGCACAACTTGTTCACTGAGCCCTGGTAATCCAGCTGCAGGCAGTGGGGGAGGCCTACCCCTCCCCCACACTTTTTCCTTCTGCCTCTTTAGCTGTTTGTTTCCCTCCCTTTCCTTCTTAAATATGTTATCTCAGAGGCATTAACAATGTCACTGATTGGCTTGGCTTTGGCCAGAGGCAGGTCCACCCCAGAACCAGCTGGCCTCAGCTTCTAGCAGCTTACAGCAGACTCTGGCAGCCTGCAGGAAAGGCCACCCCTGTAGTCTTCCTGCTACCAGAACACTTGCCATGAAAACACAACACAAAGCAATACACCACTTATACTTTCTCCTCAGGCAGCAGGGATAGGGATACTGCAACTCCTATTGTTTGTAAAGGGGAACTCTATTTTATCAAGGCTTCTATTACTGAGAGAGAGCTTTCGTGTTCACTGTAGGCAGTAAAAAACCACGACACTCAGTATGTGGAACTAAGTGTATAGCTGGTTGAACTGACAGCTTTGACAGAATTTATTAATGGTGATAACTGTGCAAGTCGTCTTGTTCCACATCGTGTCTGTATTTGTGAGAAATGTGATGACTGGTTGCAAAGGGTCTTTAAATGTAGATAAGAAGATTTTCCATGAAGGGAGAATTTCAGTTTAGAATGGTCATAATTCATGGACATATGTGTTGGACTGAAGTCATATTTAATGCCAAAGATGTTTAATGAAAACTGCTGTCAAATCTACTGGCTACTGGCAACCTCCAATTCACAAGATTGTTCTGTGAAATCCCTTGCAGATGAAAGACATCAGGGTGATTTAGGAGACTGTTAACTATTTGAAAAGCTGTCACTGACACTTGGTGTGTGGGAGAGCGTAGTTTTGGCTGAAGAGACTTCTTTTAATATATTGAAACTACTGATGAGGTATATGTTCTTGTCCACTGCCTCTTCTGTTCCTCCCTGCTTCCTCCAGATCTTGTCTTGATTGACTAAAAAAGAGATAATAGTGTCTTGTCAGAATCACTGTTAAATGACCCTTCACTTCTCACATTTTAAGTGTGGCAGATCTCTGACAAGTTTCCACCAGTCTACACCTGGTTGTGTATTCATTGATACTGACAAAATCTCCAAGTATCCATTGATATTGATGATGAAGCCTTAGATCCAGGTGCTATTTTTATCCTGATTCTCCTGCTCATCAAGCTACTCAGTAACAACTTTGACCATCTTCAAGACCTTGTGAATTTCTATTGTACTTTAGCTACTGCTATGGGATGTACATTTGGCCATCTGAAGAGAAGATAAAGGGTCTTCACAATGAGGGCTGGCTCTTCTACTTCCTTGGCAATATCATGTTCACCTGCTGTTATTGAAATGATATTTGCAAAGTAGGGGATAATGCACAATGAGGAATGTGTGGAGGTGAAGAAGAATTATAGCCTTTAGGTGATTTGTGCAATTTCCTCTGAGCACTGTAAAGGCCAAGTGCTGCACTGATCTTCATTTGTGCAAAATCTCTGACAAGTGTTTGCTTATATTAAGTACTACAGCTTTCTACATCTCTTGCTTCTGCTTGCTGCTTTCCGCTTGCAGCCCTACCCTGAAGTGTCCTTGCAAGGCAGCCCAGCTACAGTGAATTTTGTTAAGCCTGTCTCACAATTTCTAAAATTCCACACCTCAAGTACATGAAACTGGCAACATGAGTTCTACCAGTTCAACATGCTTCTTTATGCAGCTGGAGAGGGCAGAAATATGTTCATTATCATGCAAACTATGCATAGTTTATTTAATGTAATTATGACCAAAATATGAGTTATTAGAATATTTCTAGAGATCTTTTCAGAGATGATTTTTTAATGCTCCCATTTTATATTTTTTTAATTTGCAGGCTGAATGTCTTTCTTACAGGTTGTGTTGAAACTGGTAGGCCAAACAAGAAGTGTAGATTCTGACCCTAAATGTTTCCAAACAAAACAAAGACAAAAGCAAGGCTTATTCTGAATTGTGTTTCTCTAAATGGAGACGTTTCTGCTAGAAATTGCCATAGTAAGAGGCTTCTGTGGTAGGTTGATAAGAGACAACTCAAGTGGAACAGCGTGAAGAACATACAGAAAAGGGTGAAAAATAGAACCTGATATTCTCCAGATCAGCCCTGGATGTATGCCTTTGGATGAGTCAAGGGAAAAAAATTACTGATTTGTGGTGATAGAGGAAATACTGGTATTATAAACAAAGAGCCTGCAGTTAGCTGAATCCCTATATTTGACATGCCCATGCAAAACTCTTCAGTATGAGAGACTAATTGGTTGTTGCTTCTGCTCCTAAAGTCTCTCATTTTAGCTGTTGACCCTTCTGAGTTCTCTGCATGGCATTCACACCAAGTCAGTTGGGGTCTGAGCACTAACAGAATATAAGTATTTACTGCCTAACAAATCTAACTTTCCTCATTTTGGTAGAGTTCCACTTTTGATTATAGTTCTGCCTTTCATTCCATGAACATTATATTTACATCAACTGTATCAGTATATTTATCAATTCTTAATATTCTTTGAGAAGGAAATGAAAATCATGCTTGACCCATCTGATAGCCTTCTATGATGGTGTAACTGGCTGGGTAGATGAGAGGAGTGCAGCGGATGTTGTCTACCTCGACTTCAGCAAGGTTTTTGACACTGCCTCTCGTAACATCCTCACAGATAAGCTTAGGAAGTATGGGTTATATGAGTGCACAGTGAGGACTGGCTGGATGGCAGAGCTCAGAGCATTGTGACCAGTGTTGCAGAGTTTAGTTGGAAGCCTATAGCTAGTGGTGTTCCTTAGGGGTCAGTACTGGGCCCAGTTTTGTTCAGCATATTCATCAGTGACCTGGATGAGGGGACAGAGTGCACCCTCAGCAAATGTACTGATGACACAAAACTGTCAGGAGTAGCTGATGCACCAGAAGGCTGTGCTGCCATTCAGCAAGACATGGACAGGGTGGAAAGTTAGGCACAGAGGAACCTAATGGAAGTTCAGCAAAGGCAAGTGCAGAGTCCTGTACCTAAGGAGGAATAACCGCATGCATAAGTACAGATTAGGGGCTGGCTTGCTGGAAAGCTGGAAAAGCTAGAAAGCTTGCCCACCTGGGAGTCCTGGTGGGAAACAAGCTAATCATGAGTCATCAATGTACCCTCGTGGCCAAGAAAGCCAATGGTATCCTGGGGTGCACTAAGGAGGGTGTAGCAAGCAGGTCAAGGGAAGTTATCCTCCCCCATTGCTCTGCCCTAGTGAGGCTGTATCTGGAGTACTGTGTCCTGTTTTGAGCTCCCCATCTCAAGAAAGTCAAGGAACTACTGGAGAGGGTCCAGTGGAGGACCACAAAGATAATCAGAGGACTGGAGCTTCTCTCATACGAGGAGAGGCTGAGAGACCTCGGTCTGTTTAGCCTGGAGAAGAGAAGACTGAGAGGGGATCTTTTGAATGCTTAGACACATCTAAAGGGCGGGTGTCAAGAGGATTGGGCCAGACTCTTTTCAGTGGTGCCCAGTGACAGGACAAGGGGCAATGGGCACCAACTGGAAGACAAGAAGTTTCACCTGAACATGAGAAAAAAATTCTTTACTGTGAGGATGACAGAGAACTGGAACAGGCTGCCCGGAGAGGCTGTGGAATCTCCTTCTCTGGAGGTATTAAAACCCCATCTGGACGTGTGCCTGTGCAACCTATTCAAAGTGAACCTGCTTCAATAGAGAGGTTGGACTAAATGATCTCCAGAGGTCTCTTTGAACCCTGACCATTCTGTGATTCTTTGATTCTACGGACTTGCTCCCCTTTGATTATATTTTAGTTTGTGCAGCTCTACTTGCTGTTAGAAGATTGCTGAATATTCTCTGTTCTCAGTTTTACGTGTCACCAAAGTATTGCTAGTGTTTTTATTTCAGGTCTATAATTTATAGCAGTTCAGAAATTGCTGGCCTATCATTGTGGAATAATTGGTAGATGATTTTGATGACATTATCGTGAGACAGTACTCGTGAACAATCTTCATATTCTTTGTTTACTGTCCTGATTCAACAAACTAACAATATCCTCCCCTTCCCATACTTAAAGAAAGTATCTGTATTTCATGCTTTTCTTCCATTGAAGGATAATAGCAAAGAAAGGGAAACCCAGGAGATTGTTACACAGGGCTGGAACACCTCTCCTATGAAGACAGGCTTAGTTTGGGTTGTTCACCATGTAGAAGAGAAGGCTCCAGGCAGACCTCATAGCAGCCTTCCAGTACTGGAAAGGGTCTAGATGAAAGCTGGGGAGGGAGTATTTATCAGGGAGTGCAGGGATAGGATCGGAGGAATGGTTTTCAGCTGAAAGAGAGGAGATTTAGATATTGGGAAGAAATTTTTATCGTGAACGTGGTGAGGCACAGGCACAGGTTGCCCAGAGAAGTTGTGGATGCCCCATCCCTGGAGGTGTTCAAGGCCAGGCTGGATGAGGCTTTGAGCAACCTGATCCAGTGGAAGATGTCCCTGCCCATGGGAGGGGATTGGAACTAGATGATCTTTAAGGTCCCTTCTGACCCAAAGCATTCTATGATTCTGTGATTCTATGATTCTTGAAACTGACAACTGAACTCTAATTCAGGTAATCCTAGTGAAATTTCCAGTTGCTACAAGCCTTTTGGCCATGAATTTAAGTAAATTCCTTGGCTCATCACAAGTCTCTTGGAGAACAATTTTTTTTTAGAATGAGGTGTGATTCTTATTTTGTGCCTTGCAAATAGGGCTGAGATTTTGCTGAACTATCTTACAGCCTTCTTTGATGAAAAAAATATAAATATTTCACTGACATGTAATTTCACAACATTTCAGGTGTTGATGAAGCTTAAGAGATTAGCAGCACAAACTCCCCCCATCCCCGCCATGTATTTATAAATGAACTTGAGTACCTCAGGGTATATATCTTGTTGGCTTTCCCTAACATTTTCAGGGCACGGTGATTTGCGGTGCTCTCCGCTCCCGCCCGCACCGCAGTGGATCGTGCCGTCCACACTAATAAGCAGCTACCCGCGCTCTTAAAGGGGCCTCGGCATCTTTCCTGTTTCCCGGGAATCCACCAAAAGGAGGGGACTCTTGCCAGAGGAGCGGGCTCTGGGCTGATGATGTCCTATCGCTAGAGTTTGCTCACTTTGAGATGGCCTGACAGGCCTCCCTGCCACCCCTTGTACTGTAGGCAGCTTTAATTCTTTCTGCTTCCTTCAGAATTCCAGGATGACAGGAGACGTTTGTGGGGAATAATCCCCCTTGGTTCAGAGAAATTGAGACCAGCTTTATTCCTAACTCTGCAAAAGTAACCAGTGTGTCCAATTGCCTTTCCACCAAGGGTATTCTCTCACCCTTGCTGTGTCCCTCCAGGGCTGACCTCCCTTCCACCTCATCCAGTGTATCTTTCTAGCAGTCCCAGTGTCAGTGTGGAAACTTGTGGGTACATAAAAAGCACAAAAAATGTGCGTGTGTGCTCTGTCCTTCTGGTTTGATTAGACCACCGTTACTCCCCATGTTTGAATACCATTTCATTGCTGCAAAATGTTATGCTTGTTGACCCCACCCAGGTAAGGTCTGTATCTTCACCAATGTCCTTTTCAGCCTTTCCTCACTCTAATGACTTGACTCTCTGTTATCAAAAGTCTGTCTATCCGTCTGTTTCAACATGACCTTGGAAATCCTTTCACTTCTCAGCTTTGATTTCACATGTAATTCATGGATGTGAACTGGCTTTGTATATTCATATATTACTGATTTTGAGGGACTGTGCTGACTGAAAGTATAAAGTTTTTCTTTGTTAAAATTATTAGTTAGAGCCAATTGTGAAGTTAATTGTACAGTAAACCCCAGGAACTAAGTCCTTTCTCTTAGGCATGATTATTATATAGATAATGCACTATTATTTGCAAAATATGGGCTTATTAGGATATCTTCCTTTGCTAGAACAGTTCTCACATCTCGTGTTTTCCATCTTGTGAGCACCTGTGATATACTTCAAGGGCAAGACTTGCTGAATGCTACAAACTCTGATTTTCAGAGTGCTCCCTTGTGCACTAAGAAAACTTCCACCCGCTGAATGATTAGAAAACTTGATGACTTCTGGGTAGAAACCAGTGGTGAAGAATTTAAATTTGATTGGGATCTGATAAACTGCAGAATTTGAAGCTTTTACATTTGGTACTGAAATGATGGACTTTGGAGCTTTTCAACATTTTATGCCACAGGTGTTCTAGCATGCACTGAGTAAAATCATAAAATAAACTAGGATGGAAAGGTCTCATTTACGTCAACTACTCTGCACAAAATAGACAACTTCAAAGCTAGAACAGGTCACTCAAGGCCTTGTGCCTACATCTGCTGAAGATATCCAAGAATTGAGATAACTCAACTCTCTTGGCTATTCTTCCCAGTACTGACCTACCCTCATAGAAGGAATCAATTTTCCCTTAAATATAGCTGAAATTTTCGTTGGTGTAACCTGAATGTTACCTCTTGTGCTTCTGCAGTACACATACATGAGAATGTAGAAGTCACTTCTATGGAGGAATTGTTTCCTCTTTTCGGAATCATTTCAGTCATCTCTGAAATTAACAAGGAATTCCATGATTTCCAGCCATAAGAATTTTCTTTGTTGACAAATATTTAGAGTTGTACTGCCAAAATCTCCCCCAGCTTATACAGTACTGACAGTTGGATAAATTAATAAATATTTACCGTGTAATTAAGTTCTACTAGCAGGCAACATTGCTCAAAGTTTGCAAATAAGCTGGGTTGTTACTTAGGGGCTCTGCTCAGAGGCTGTCAGTGTCTCTGTGCCAGTTTATCTGTATGTGAAATAGTAGTATTAATGGTAGGCAATATCAATAATGTATTGTGAGATCTTCAAATAAAGATGGCAAGGAAATGTGAAATGTTAGCACTTTTGTGGAAATAATTTCTTCTAGATTATTTACAGACAAATGTGAAGACTCAGTGAGGTTATAATCTAAAGGTGAATTAAAGGTCTGTAGAAATGGCAGGATATTATAATTTTATAATCAAGTTATGAATAATACTGATTTAAAATTGTAAGATATCAGAATAGTCACACAATAAGTCCAGTATGAGTCTAATATTCTGAGTAAAATGCATAAGTCTATGCTTCTCTGTCTGTAGGTAGATATGCAGGTTTTGGTATCTGCTGTTTACTGAAAAGCAAAGCATGGCTGCTTTTCTAATATTTACAACACCAGTTTGCTTAGTTTATTGAGTTTTACTGTACTTTTTCTTAGCCTACTTTTATGGAAATAAAATATATTAGACAGTCTGTGTGGGTATGTTTGTACACCATTATCACTTTGGAATAGTTATCTTCTATCAAAATTAGGGGATTGAGGTCTTGAAGATAAGTTTTTCATTTGATAAATTTCTAAAAATTATATTTTGATAATTTAATAATTGTCTCTTTGATATATCTTTGATAATTATCCCAAAGAGAATTTGTTCTCTTATCGCTGACTAAAATTCTCTATAAACTTAATTAAAATGGTGATTCAGGGAAAAAAAAAAATCTTGTAATTGTCCCAAAAGACGGAAATGTTGCAAAGTAAACTTCATCAAAGATTAAGCACACGAAAAGGGTCCAGCAGATTCAGTGAGAGTTCTTAGACCTAGAACAAATACACAAAACAAATCCATGGGAAATTTGTTGTTGTTCCATCTATAGAACTTGTTGGTTCCCATGTACATGTGAAAACAAAAATATGCTGGCTTTTTCTTTATTTAAAATAAAGCATTACTGGCCTGAGTAATTGTGGGGAAAAGCTTGACAAAGCTTGATCCATGAAGTTTTGAAAACAGGAATATAACTGTAAACCAATTGTAGATACAAAGAGTTACAGAGTTGCCAGTTTTCAGGAGGCTTTCTACAAATGAGATTGCAATACCAACATTTTTTATTAGACACTTTCTTTTTAGTGTGATTTCAGAAAACTGTTCATCATTTCTGGTAAAATTCCTGCTGATATTTTTTCAAAATATGGGAAAAGTTAAATAGGGCAGAAAAGCTGATGATGACCTACTGTTTGAACACCCTAGTATGCTTTGTGTGTGTGTGTCTGTAGTTCTTCTGCTGTGGCTATGGTCATGGGAAGAATTAACAGAAGAAGTTACTGTGATGTTTGATATGACCTAGTAGGAGGTCTCCCCCAGCAGACTGAAGGGACCAGAATGAGTCAGGTGAGTTACTGCTGTGCAAAATGAAGTGGTTTTTTTGGCCTGGGAATTAAACCTAATTTTGCTCTGAGACAGATCTACCCGGTTGTAGGTAGTAGCCCTCTACAAGATAAAATGTTTTAAAAACATTCACCTAGGTCTACCTGAACTCATTTTATCATTGTCTTAGAGTGGTACCACATAGGAAATTCTTTAATTATCTACAAAAATTGTGACAACAATCATTCCAATCCACAGGTCAGTCTCATGACTCATAATTGCCAAAAGTATATGCAGGAAGTACCGTGTTGTCCTTTCCCCTCAGATTATCCTTTTTCAGTGCCTTTGCTAGGGAGTAAGTCATTACTAACTAAGTATTTTTCAGATTTTTCCAGTCTATTTTCCCTCCTGCTCCGATCTATACACATGAATCCCCATGACCCTGTTCACTGTCAACAAATAACTGTCATACTTGAGAGGACTAAAAAAATATGTTTCTCTGTGAAAAAAAAACAAACAACCTCTTATTTTTAAAGGTCATCCCTGCAGGTCTGAGATTAGAAATGCAGAGCGCAGAATGTGGGTGTACAGAGCTGCCCATGCTTCACCTATGATGCTGCCGGTCTGGCCTCTTCCCCTAGGACCAAGCTCCTCCATTTAAGAGCCTAGATGCTCCACAGGCTGGCTGTTGAATCGACAATGATCTCTAGTTTCAAGTATGCCAGCACCGACCTGCTTGCTCTCCATTCATCTGCAGGTGGGGGCAGCGGAAGAGAAAGGGAGGGAGGGAGAGGGAGGACACTGCAACCTACGTGAATAATTGATAGTGCAAGGAAAGGAGAGCAGCTGGGTTCCCTGTCTCCATCCGCTTACCAGCTGGGGATAAGAGATCCTTGCTCAGGTAGGGGATGAACAGCTTAGCTGCTTTTATTCTCGTCTTGCCTGCAATGCCAATTAAATATATTTTCCTTCTAGAAAAACTGGGAGCAAATACAGCTGGGGGAGGGTTGATCCAGGTCTCCTCTGCTGCTTGCGTGGTGTTGTGTAATGGATGGACCTTGGGGCAGTTTCAGCCTCAGCAAGGAAAGTAGCAGTATGATTTTTAAAAGACATTGTGCTATACTGCATTGTGTAGAGAAGCAGTTAGAGAGAGAGAGAGGGAAAGGGAGGGAGAGAGAGGCAGTGGGGAGAGTAGATGTCTGTGTAGAAAATGAGACAAACTGATGAGGTGGAGGGGTATGAAAGAGGGTCTGTCCAGACTCAAAGGAATCCCACCCTGATTCTGTCAACGTGTGGCATAACATGATGAGTCCAATTTGGCAGTGGGAGGTGTCTGTGCAGACTCAGTACTATGTTTAGAAGCTGCGTGCATAGGTCTGTGGAAGCAGCTAACGTAAAAACGTGTGTTTCTATCTGTGGGTGCATCTATGAGTTTGTGGCAACTGATTGAAGAGTTTATCGTTGAAGGAGATGTTGCTGTGATTATGTGGTACTGCGCTGCTTCTGTGGAGCTTCTGATGTTCTTACAATGACTCAAATGCTTATTAAAATTGCAGCCAATAACTTCTGTGTTACAGCTAATACAGACTTTTCAAGTGTGAGCAAGATGAAATGTTAATGCAGTTATAAGAATGAAAAGAATCTGTTAACAAACACTGGGAGAATACATAGCAAAAGATATAGACACCAATTACTGTGATACATATATTAACATACCTACAAGGATACCTGAAAGAACAGAAACTTTTTGCTATTCCCTAAAACACACAATAAATATAAAATGCATAATGTTCTATGCAAATATAGACAAATATATGGATTACAATGTCTACACAGAATTAGTCATATAAGAATGCAAGTGTCAACAGGAACTGAATCAATACAACTAAAGGCTTATACTAGGTGATGTTGTTGCATCAGCTTTGTAAATAGTAACAATTGTTATGATTATAAGTTGAGGAACAGTAAGGGGGAAGGAGAGGCTGTGATTTGCTTATATGTGGGAGTGATTTATTCATATGATTATTGCTAAAACAGGCTAATTAGAACATTAATTACAGTATTTAATAATTGTTTGCTGGTGGGACTTGAGGGCTTTGTACACAACTGGAGTTGTGCAGGAGCTTAGGTAAAGCTGTTAGACAGTTAAACGAAAGCTGAGTGCAGCATGGTTTTGTATGTGAACAAAGTTGGTTCTTGTCTGTAGTGGCAAGCTCCTGAAGAATGGCAGAAAAATCCGGGACTCTCTGTATACTTTGCTTTCACCATGCCCAGGCTTGCTATTGCTGCTGATAATGAGCCTGGTATTGGGGAGGAGAGTAGCACTGGGGCTACTGGCAGCCCTCTCTAGCAGCAGAAAATAACATCTCTTTCTCCTTCCTGGATGCAGCAGAAGTGGCAAGCTTGGGTATTTGCTTTAGCCCAGTCGCATCTTTGCTCAGAGATTCAGGTGAATGAGTGAAAATTGCTTATGCAGAGAGCAGCTGCTGTCCTGGACCCATCTGGATGGCATTTGGGTTGGAGTGAAGAGGTGGGCTTTATGAGTCCCCCACTTGATTCGGTGCCAGTTAACCTATACTTGTGACCAATCACCGCCTTCGCCTACGGGTTAAGATGGGCAAAGCCCAGTAGTCTCAAAGGATGGGTTGCTGTGGTTCACATGATCCTCGTCGGTGTGGGAATCTCATAATGATTATAACACATGACATTGTCAGAGAACATGACACAGGCTGGCTTCAGCCTCGGTGGATGGGCCACTGTCACTAAACCTGGAACAGGGGCATGCATGCCCATGCTGCTTGATAAATAGCCCATACTCCAGCACCAGATCTGCTGGGGGGTAGGGGGAAATAGGTAGACAAGAGGAAATGGAAACATAGCCTCCATGCAAGTTCCTAAAAACAGCAAGTAGATCCTTTCTTCGTCCAAAGTTGTCACCTACCTTGATTGATTCCTTATTCTTTATAGTTTCTTTTCCCACCAACAGACTCTTGAAGCTCCCATAATAATTTCTGTCCAGGTCTTTCATGAGCAGAATTTGTAGTGAGCATTAGGATGAAACTGCTGCACTCATCCCACACACTTTGGTGTTACTGCTTGCTCTCTCTATTTTAATTTTTGCCCATCTATATCAGCTGTTTCATATTTTCTGTCTGGTGTCTCTTGCATTTTGCTTTCACCCTTCCTTTGCATCTTTTCCTGACTCTCTGGCTGCCCTGCCAAATTCTGTCTCTTGTTCCGTGTTTGCTACTATCCCTTTCATGGGTTAGAACAAACCCAGTATGAGGCTAACACTTGACACAAGGTGGTACCTGCTGCCTTTTTAGCTTTTGATGTAAAAAGGAAACATTGCATCGTCCTGTGGAATGAAACTGGGAACCACGGGAAAAAAATGCTTCCAGAAGAGCTCGTATGTTCTTGTTTAAACACAAGTATATGCATACTCTTGCAATGGAAGATGGTGTGCTCATCCTCAGTTTTTATCAGGAATGATGATCTATCGATGAGTGAATGCAAATATACATGGATTTTTTGAGCTTCCTTAGAAAACAACTTACATATTAGATCAGTGAGCTTTTTCCTAAGGGAGATGTAGAGCCAAATCTCTGCAGTGCCTGATTTACATCAGCTCCAAACACCAAATACTAGTGGGGATGCTGTCGTCTTAACCTTCCTTTGAAGGGAATGGGAAGTTGTGGGGGATTGCCTTGATGCCCACTTTTCCCACTAGACACTGAGAGCCTGGGGAGAGATCTTACTCTACAAGAGAAGTGAATAAGGTACCCCTCTGCTGTCCTTGTCTGATAATGCTTGTCTCGCCATCACTGTCAACTCGGAGTACAGCTTCCTCCGTTGGACCGTCCCAGCAAGAGTGCCCTTGCAGGCTGTGAACCATCCATGGACACCCAAAAAAGAAGAGATTTAGGAGGAACTGATCTTCCACAGCGGAGGAGAGGCAGAAGTCATCACCCCCTCCCTCACTGTCTGACTTTCCTCCATCTCCTACTGCTCCTTCTGGTCGCTTCCCCGTGCCACTGCCCGCCCCGGTGCCAGCTGCGAGGTGCCCTTGGAAGCCCGGCTTGGGAGGGAAGGAAGAGGTTGGGGGCGGGAGCTGGAGCTTCGCAGGGAGCCGGAAGGGAGTCTGTGCCCCTCTCCATGGCAAGGCAGGAGGAGAGGAGTCTCCCGGGGTGGGAAGCCGGGAGCTGACTCGGCGGAGCAGGCCGGCATGTTTGCCCGGGAGCTCGGCTTCCCGGTCGGAGCCTGCGGAGGGTACGTACCGGTACCGGGCATTACCCCGGGGACGGGGCAGGGCATCGGCTGCAGGCGCTTGGCCGAAGGGTGGAGCGGCTCCCGCTCCCGGCAGCGCTCGCCCTCCGAGAGCAGACGAAGAGCGCTGCCGGAACGAGTCGAGGGAGCGGAGGCCGTGGCTGTGCCGAAGCGCGGCGCGTCCCGCTCTGGCCCTGGGTGCGGCCCCGCTGCGGCGGAGCTACGGCCCCTTCGCCTCCGGGCGCCGTCGAGAGGAGGCGGCGGGCGAGGCTGGCGGGTGCTCCTCTCGCTGAAGCTCGCTTGCTTTTCTCCTGCGTCCCCGGGAGTGGATGAGTTTTCCCACAAGAAAGCTGGGGAGGGACTTTATTACAAGGGCAAGTAGTGATAGGACGAGAGGGAACGGCTTTAATTTGGAAGGGGGAAGATGTAGATTAGACATTAGGAAGAAATTCTTCACTCTGAGGGTGATGAGACACTGGCGCAGGTTGCCCAGGGAAGTTGTGGATGCCCCCTTCCGGGAAGTGTTCAAGGCCAAGTTGATTGGGGCCTTGACCAGTCTCTTCTGGTGGGACATGTCCCTGCCCATGGCAGGGGGCTTAGAACTGGGTGGGCTCTAAGGTCCGTTCCAATCCAGACCATTCTATGATTTGTACTTCTCAGGAGGTCTGAGTGCAGACGCGTGGACGGGATTAATTTCCCTTGGGAGTTCTCCTTTCACTGTCCTGCAGGGTAGTACCTGTTGGGGAGTGCAAGGTAATTGGGTTCTGCAGTCCTTTGGGTACCCTGCCCACTATTTTTGTCTGTGCAAGCAGAGACAGAAGAAGTCCAGAGCATGGAGCAGGGATTGTCCACCTGTCAGAGCAGCGGCTCTAATGGGAGAGGCAGCAGCTCCCCAGCAGTCAAAAAGCTCCCCAGAGTGCTGCTGGAGGTGAGCTTCCTAACTGGAAGTAAAGAGTCTGTGGGCAGAAAAGTTTGTGACCAGCTGTAGTGCTTGCTTCCTTTTCCTAATTCTGTCTTGGCAATTCCTTTTCTTAAATTTTAATAATCTGTGTGTGAGCAAAATTCAAAGCCATAGTTTCTATACATACTGGTGCTAGTAAAGTGCTTACTTAGCAGAGAAAATATGTCTCTTTAAGGCAGAAGCAAGGGAGTGAAAGAGCAAAAGCTGTTGCTCAAGGGAAATGGTTGCCCAGAATTTTCCTCATGAGCATTTCAGGCCTGTTCTTGTTTCAAATTACTTTCATTTCTTCTGAATTGTCCATCACTCCTAATGAGTGATTTCAGAAACACATCAGCGTCTCATTGCGAGAATCTGTCATTAGACTGGGATGTGAGTTATTATACTGACTGTTGTTCCACAGTAAGATGCAAATCATGCCATATTGTTTCTCCTACTGGAAGGTTTCCAGATTAGCAGAGGATTTTACAATGTAACAAGTGTCTTTTTAAACTACAGTGTGTTGTTTGTGTTATTTTTTGTCTTTTCTTCTGTGAAGTCAAATGCTGCTGCTATTTGTATACAGTGCTACTCCAGCAAGGACCAAAATAATAATAATATATTTTCAGTTGAAGATGTGCAGACAAAAGCTCGTCTAATGTGCACACTGGCTTTAGCAGCAGTGGTAACACAGAACTATGCCTGCATCTCTCCTGCGGGGTGTATCAGTTCTGTTCTGGTACCATCTCTGTTATGTTCTTGTTTTGGAGACTAATACCCAGACTATGGCAACTGGAAGCGTCCTTTAGGTGCTGATTTCAGTGATATTTCAGAACTTTCACTTCTTTTAATATGGTTCAGTTTTGAGAACTGATCCCAAATCTTCCCATGAGACCTGCCATTATTCTGCTGCAAATCTATGATAGAGGAGGAACTTGGGGAAAAAAGATCGTTCAGTGCTTACACACAGTTTTGAGGAAAATAGTACATGTGAACAGAGACAGTTAGGGCTAGAAGATTTTTGCTGTCGTACCCAGGATGTTTGCAGGTGGCAAGTGGTAATTTAAGACAGTTCAGGGAATCTCACAGGGAAGAACAACTTCCTTGAAGACAAGAAATGATCTGGGGAGAGTAAGAATAAGCAGAGGCAAAGGAGGCACTGCAGGTAAACCCTGGCATCTTGAGTTTTCCAGGAGTTAGAAATTTTTCTTTTTCCTTTTTTTTTCCCCCCCTCATGCCTCTCTCTCTTGCAGGAAGTCTGAGGAGGGGGTGCGCTGCCTCAGTGATATTATAGACTCTCCCACCCAAGGCTTTCCATGTGCTCTCGCTCCTGCTGTCCTCAACAAGGTAAAGATAGTCCATGTTCCTCTGGCTCAGGGTTGAAGTGTGCCTTGAAGCTCTGAAGTCAGGGTTCAGCCTTGACCCGGCTAATTTTTGGCTAAACTCGTGCAGCTGGACTTCCTGATTCCAACGCCCCACCCCCAGGAGAAGGGAGAGGAAAATGTGAAGAAAGACGCTTGCAGATTGGAAACTAAAGCTACAGCTTTAATGAAATGATAATAATAATAGTAATAATGATTAAAATAATCATAAAGTAATGAAAATATATACAGACTTCCAATATCACAGCCCCACCTCACCTCTCGATGACTATACGTCACCACAACTGCTGTAGAGCAGACACGGGGAATGGGTCCACATCTAGGAGGGTGTTGAACTCAGGAACTAGATTCGGGAACAATCAGACAAACAAGCTCCTCACTGGACGTTGGCCATCGCAGAAGAGAGCGAGACCCTCATGATCTCTCAGTTTTATACCGAGTATGACAAATATGGGATGGAATACTCTTGTTGATCAGTTTGGGGTCACCTGTCCTGTCTGCCCCTCCCTGCAGGTGCGGCCATTTTTTGCTAGCTCGAGGTTGGCCTTGGTGTCTAGAGGAATAAATATAAATACTGACCTCTCTGCATACCAGTGTTCCGTGTTATCGCTGCTAGAGAGAAACTGTCTGAAAAACACGCAGTTAGTTTTTCAGAAAATGCAGTTACTTTAGACTAAGGCCAAACTAGAGTCAGAAGAACCCCAATAAACTCAAACTATAACAGCTGAGCAGAAGAAACAACTGAAAGCAAGCTTGTGGGCTGCATGTCTTAGAGCTATAATTGACCACTTCTATGAGATTCTTAAACTTGTTCGTTTAATCATTTCTTAAGTTACACTGTGACAAGTCAGTAGTCTGACTTATTGAGAGAAATTCCTGATACCTGTCTGATAAGGTTCCAGATCAAGCTTTTGCAACAGAAGCTGAAGATAGTTTAACTTGTAGTATTGTCCAGGCTCTCAGTTAAGGAATGATGATTTCATCTTGTCCTCAGCAAGCAAGTATAATAGTTTCTGTGCCAAAACATGGAAAGAACTTTGACTTCTTCAATTCTGGGTTGCCACAGAGGATAACATTAGCTTCTGCAAATGTTAAATTCTTTTCCCTGTTGTCTTCTCCCTTTCACAGACTGTGGACTTGTTTGAGATGATTGAAAAAATGCAGGTAAGGAGGAGTTATTCTGCCAAACTTTGGGATCTCTTGATTGCTTATAGCCAAACAAATAATCAGCTGCTGTTTGTCTTGTCATTCACTCCCAATGCCCTTTAATTTGGGCTTGCAGAATATTTAGCTCTACTATGCCCAAGCTTCTATACCTAATATTAAATGCAGTTTCAAAAGCATTTTCTTGAGTTCATTTTTCCAACCAGCATGATGAACGGAATAGACACAAATTACTATAGTTCTGTCTGTTCTTTGCAGAGTGAGATTCTGAGAGAAAACCAAAGTTGCATTAAGGTATCTCTGACATCTTCTTCAATAAACTATATTTCTGCTGGGTAGCAGGTGATAATGAGGGGTGATTAATAGAATGTTAACATAACTGCATTTGCAAGGTCAAACAGTTTAATAAATAACTACTGCAGGTCTTGTCTTTAACTTGCGCAAGGAAGAAGGACTCTGGTTTCCAATTCTCTTGCAGAAATGCATTTAATTGCATATATTAAATTATAAGATTAATATAGGGTAAAAGGGAAAAAACCCACTCTGCCCCACCAAATAAAAAGATATTGATATAATAATGTTATATATGTTATGTATCTAATAACAAAATCTTCAAAACTAAGTTTTTCAGCTGTTCTCAGGGCATCCTTACAGACTTCCAGTATTTTCTCTGAGCGGTACACCTTAAAATGCTGTGCGTAGCTGACATAACGTAATACACCACGTAGCACATAATACCTGCCTTTTATGATGTGGAGGAATTAAACTTAGAAGAAATTATTAACTTCTTTTCTGGAATTTGGGTGACCAATTTATGGATGTAAGGAAAATGCAAAACTTTGATGGGACTCTAAGGTGAGAAGGTGGAAGGCAACAGCAAAATATGGAGCATAGAGTTATGAGGCTGAAATACTATTTGGCAGGAAAGAGAAGCAGGGGAAGGAGGGTCTTAAGATATATCTCTTACATATTCATGTGTAGATTCCACAGACATTGAAACTACTATACTGGTACCCGGTCTATGTTTGGGATAGATGCTTAATGCTTTAGAAACTCTGTAAGTGCACCTAGCTGATTTAGCTCTGTTGCTAGAAAGTAAGCTTAGCTGCAGAGCTCATTGTTCTGTTCAAGCACGTGTTAAAAGGTATGAGGATCCTTTCCAGGCCTGTTGAAATCTGTGTAAGGAAGACTCACTAGCAGATGTCCCTGGAAGGCTGTGATGCTTAAGATTCTCAGTGTTTCTCAGCTCTCAGTTTACCCTATGAAAACTGTCTCTTACTGAATTTGGATCTCTTTAGTTAGAGATAGAGGGAGCTAATGAGAATTTCCAACATATGCAGACTTCTTAATTTTGGATCTATATTGGTTTCTTAGCTGCCCATTATTAAGAATGTATAGTGTTTTTTTTTTAATTTAGCTTTTTTGTCACCTGACTTGCACTAGGAGAATTAATAACTGTTCTTCAAGTAAAACAGCAGTTTTTTGAAAGAAGGGAAAAGAGTTTTCCAGAAGAAAAAGCTCTTCCCCCCCAATTTCTGTTTATTATTTGATGTGATTTTCTTTTTATTTTTAGGATTTATTTATTTGTTTAATTTTACTTTCCCTTTCTTTCCATTTGACTCTGGCTATTCTTTAGATTTGTTGAATTTTCTTAAAGTTCAGTCTGGAATTTTTATTAGTAATCTAGTGAGTAAAAGGCAAAATAGGAGACTTGGACATTTCTCCTGTAAAATAAAAATAACAAAGCCACAGAACAGAATTAGTTTTCAAGTAATTCAGCAATCGGATTGGAGTATAATTCTTTGACTGAAAATTAACATACCCTTTTCACATTACTTGTGATGAATTAACAGGTAAAGTTGTGCTCTCTTTAAACCGTAACCTGTTCTTGACATTTGGGAATGAAGTTTGTGGACTACTGGCCTTAGTGTTCTATGCATACAGATGTAGTGAAGTCGCAGTGAATACTTTGTTGAGGACACTTAGGAATGCATTTTTCCTAGATTGCTCTGAAGAGCAAGCAGTTGAACAGCAAGCAAATCTTATTTCAGCCCAGATGTTTTGGGTCTTGACATATGTGGGTAACCAACTCCACCCACCTGATTTTGTCTTTTATGGTGTCATATTCACTACGTCTATTCTGCATTTGTACAGTTTCAACATATCCTTCAGTCTTATTTTCTGATAAAAACCTTCATGTTTATTTTTCTTATGTCCACTTTTATATCTAAGTTGTCTGTTTTGAACTAGTCCCGTCAAGGCACCATAAAAAAACATGTATTATGCATTGTTACGCCATGTTGAACACAACTGTGAGCCTGAATGGCTTTTTCTCTTATCCATTCTGTCATCCTGCTCAGGCCAGGTGTTTCACCAGTACAAGACCCTGGGAATATCACATTTCCAGATTTTGCTACTTCCATTAAGCTGTGCAGGGAAAATAAAAATTAAATTTTTTTTTTTTTTGGGGGGTAGGGTTAACTCTCTCTAAGCTCAGCTTTTACAGTTTGGTCTTGTGTCACCCTGTAGACATTTTGGCAAGCTTATTGCTCCTAATATAGTTAAGGAAAATATTTTTTTCTGTTATTATGTTATCTGCAGATTGTTCGTCACTTGTTTTACTGTGTTTCTTTGTTTAATTTTTTGTATTTGAAATGAACTTAAGACTCACGAAGAATGCCCTCATGCATCTACTACCAGTCTCCCTTACCCTGGAGTTTAGCCATTCTGGTTTACTTCTGGTATTTCTAAGAGCTTTTTGAAGGTATTATGCATTTGTTGTGAGCCTCGAGGTCTGTCTCCTCATCATTTCATGAAGGTTTAGCTTTTATTATGGCTCATTTTTAGTTTTTTTAATAAGCTTTCGCATTTTTCTGTAACCTTATTTTTATATGTAATGGGATATCTTTTGTTGCTCCTGCAAGGAGCACCGTGATCATTATTAATCCTCAGTGTAATGTTGCTAATGGCCAATGTTCATGTTGTTGCTGTAGTAGCAGTTTTTGGCTGGAGCACTGGCCCCAAACTTTTGCTCTTGAGCCTCTTACATCTCTGCTATAAAGTTCCACTCAAATGTACATATTTGTAACGGATCACACACAGTATCACTGTGTCACAAAGTTGGAAAAGACCTCTGAGATCATCTAATCCAAATTAATTTACAATCTAGTTCCACTGTAGAATACTTGCATAGACATAGCTGTTATGAATCAGTTACTGCTTATTTTCAGAACAAAGTTGAGATCTGCTTATCCTGTCTGGAATTTCTGATTAGCCACTCCATTAAACAGTCACTGATAGTGTATAAAAATATAGTCTAAGCATGGTATTCCAGTGTGAGAGTTACAAAATTTAGGTGGCAGTAGTTGAATACTCATATATTGTGTGTAAGAGAAAGCTACAACTGAAATCTTGCTCTTCAGCAGCCTATGCGACAGTGCAAATTTAGCCTCTTACTCTTCTATCTGTATTAATGACTGCTTGGACAATGACCAACATTTTATGGTAGCCTCTTGGCCCCCATATCTTTTTGGCTTTTCTTGTTCTAGGCCTCTGCTCAGCCTGTGTTGAAGCAGTCCTCCCCAAAATTTTCCTATTTCTTTGTGCTTCTGCTGTAGATGTGTGGTAGAAATGAGCTTATTATTGCCGTGGTGAGAGGGCAGAGGATGGAATAGCCTTAAGAGAATCAAGACTGGATGCTAGCTGCTGGAAGAAACAAGGCATCCCGTAGTCCTTTGCCCTGCTATTCTAACCCACCTCACAGTAATAGTGCCTGTACAGGGCTTTGCTATTTGACTCCTTGCTGCCTGCAGCAGTGGGTTGCACTAGTCAGATGTATGGGTGCAGAGTGGCTCTAATTTTCTCTCTTACCTCCAGGAGATGGATTTGTTCCCTTATGTGGATGAAAGCAATGTACATAAGCTTCTTAAAACTCTCCTTGCCTAGTCCTAATTCTCAAAACAAGTGTTCGCTACTTCTCTTAACCCTGTTCTGAGGTTTTTAATGCTCTCTGCCTGACAGTATCTTCAGGGGAGAGGGAAAACAGGAATGAATGGTCTGAAATACTGTTCTTTCACGTTCTGACTTTACTTCTTGCTTTTTTTTATTCCTTGGGATAGGAAGTAAAGTACTTAGAAAAGATTAGAGAATTAAATAAGCAAATCAGTTTGGGAGATTGCTTTTGACTTCTGTCAGCTTTCTGCTTTTTAAGAGATATAAGTTGGGGGGAGGCTTTTCAGTTTTAATGCCAAACTAGAGCACTGGCCAAGTTCTGACTTTACTCTTTCTGTTTATTTCAAACCTCAGAAGAGCATAGAGGGTAAGTGAAACAGACATGCTACAATATAGGATTCACTGCCTGTGACTTTCTGTTTCCAGGGGAGTCGTCTGGATGAACAAAGATGTACTCTTCCAACTCCTGTCAAGGTCAGGCCAAGTCATTGTTGCCTCCTAAATTGCTGAGAATGGCAGATAATAACTGACCTGGCTTGCAATGTATTTTCATCTTGGAGTGAACGGGGAGCCTACAAACATCCCAGGAACACATATATGCTTGTCTTTTTTACTTATTTATTTTTTTAAGTTGCTGCACAAGAAGGTGAAACTATGTAGCTGAAACAGAATCAATAGTTCCCTTTTTCAAATTTAAGTGGTTCCAATAAGTGCTTTATGTTTTTAACAATCTTTGTTTTGTGTAAATTATTTCTTAAATTTTATTCAATTTAAGAGCTATAATAATATTTATGAAAATACATTGCATTTGTTTCAGTAATCTGCTTGGTGACTCACAGATGCTACTAGAAAGCTTGTCTGTTCCCTCAATATTGGGCCAATAAGAACAGATTCTTATCTTTAAATTCTCAGCTCTTCCTCTCTATTCTTTCAGTCTCATGTCAGGCACAGTAACCTTCAAATCAGTCTTGACCGTGAATTTAAACTTGGAATGACCTTAAAAAAAGCCACACAGAGAATTGATACAGCACATTTTTGATAGCGCTCTTTGTGGTGTTGGAAGGAGCTTTGAACTGGCATACAGTGGCTCAGATTATCCACCTATCATTGCAGTCGTGCCTCAGCACTGCTCAGTTGTATAACACAGGTCTAGCTATGGAGATGACACAACTTTCATCTGTGTAAATACCGTCATCTCTGTCTGTAGCTGTCTGATACTATGTGGAAGGAAAGGACAGAGGCTCTCCTAACCTCATGCAATTTGGCTATAGTTTGGCTACCTTCTCATTTTGCATACCTATATTCTGTGCAGTTTCAAGGAGGAAGGTGGGTGAAATCTGGCTTCTAAATTGATTGTTCTCAAAGTTCTATATTATCATGCTGAAACCTGAGAAATGGAGTCTAACCTTAAATCCTGAATTAGAGTTTTAAAGATGGGCTAGGGCAGAGTGGAAGATAAAGGCACAGCTCATGCTATCGTGAGAGCATAATACTTTAAATGTCACACATTTTTGCTAATGGTCTCTTCTGATTTCAGACAGAAGAGGAGTATATTCCTTACCCCAGCATCCATGAGGTGAGTTAGTACTACTTTCCTCTGTTTTTCCTTGGGCTTTATTGGCCTTTCAGCTTATTGGCCTTTCAGCTTATTGGCCTTTCAGCTTTCGTGTTCTGTGTCCTTCTGAATAGGTGTTACAGAAAGGGTGGCCATATCCTCTCATTATCTTACCCCAGTTTGGTGGCTACTGGATTGAAGGAACCAGCCACAACCTGTCTAGCTTGAGTTCTACTCTGTCTGATGTACCCTTTCCCTGGAGTGGTGAAGTGAAACTGGAGAGTGACCCAACAGCCAAGTTGTACCGCAAACATTTCCTGGGGAAGGTAAGGGTGATCTTCAGAGCCTTCTCTGCTCACCTAGCCTCAAGGCTGAAATGTGTCTCAGGCTTTTTGGGATAGACTTAGAAGTAACTGCACAGCCACTCCATTCCAATTCCTCACGGTGCCTTGGATTAATGTAATTAAGGTATGTGCTACTGTATGGCTGACAGTGTGTTAGGTTGGTTCTGTCCACTTGTGATATGTGCATCATCCTGTGCATTAACAGAAGAGAAAGGTTTGCATAAGAAATGCTTATATTTGATTAATAAACTCTTTTGAGGCTCCTTGACATATACCTTGGGATGACAAGAGGAAAGAAGTGTAATAGTATTTCAAATGGAGATGATATTATGTTTAGAGAGGATTTCAGCACTGACAGTGCAAGCCACTCATTAGTAAGAAAAATGTTCCATTTTCCTTTGTGTAGATAAGTAGCAAGTATGGTCACTGCAGAATGAATATGAAGAAACCGGACAATGTATTTTTTAGTTATTTCATTGAAGTAAGTTTGGTGCTAAATGTTGCCTGACTTTATGAATTTCAGTCTGACAGATAGAGAGACAGAGCTTGGCCTCATTAAGTGTATATTTGTTGGCTGGCCATTAAGGTCTATCAGAGTTGGCCTGTTTAGGGAATTGATTGATTCCCAAACCAGGTCTCAGTATGATATTAATCATCAAGAACAAGTGAGAACAAACTCGTGATCTTTTCTGAGATTCAGTTCATGGCATAAGGAGATAAGAAAGCCTGACAGATGTACTTGCACTGCATCTTATGCAGTCGTCTCCCTCTGTGGCTGCTTAATAAGTTCAAAACCAGGAAGACGTAGAGCTTTGGGCTGTGCTGGGGACCTGTTTTGCAGTTGCTGGACTATGTAGTAAGCAATGCTAGAAACCAATATTGATGTAATTTACATGTGAAGTACTTTTCCTGGAGGCTTCCTCTGTACAGTAGATCTGTCAGTCTACAGTTTGTTAATGGACTTTTATCCTGGGACATTCTGGAAGCCTTCAGTATGCCAATCGTAATTATTTTTGTATCATGGTAAATTTAGGGTTGTATTTGACGGTTTCCAGAGCCAGCTAGGATGAGAGGCAAATTGGAATATGATTTTTTCAGTCTAATTTAGGACTTGTTGCTGATCTGATATCACAGAATCATGGAATGATTGAGATTGGAAGGGGCACACTTATCTTGTGCATAACCGTGTTGAAGCAGGGTCATATCGTCATTGTCACTTCCATGTGAGATCCAGGAATTCCCAAACCATTGGATTCATACGTTTGTGAAGTGCCCAGACATCAGTGCTTCAGTATTAAAAATCTCTTCTCACCTCTATTCTTCCTTTTCTACAGTGTCTTGTGTTTTGTACTTTGTCTTAATTGACAGTGATGCACGTCTATCATAGAATCATAGAATGGTTTTGGTTGGAAGGGACCTTAAAGGTCATCCAGTTCCAACCTCCCTGCCATGGACAGGGACACCTTCCACTGGACCAGGCTGCTCAAAGCCCCATCCAAACTGGCCTTGAACACCTCCAGGGATGGAGCATCCATGACTTTTCTGGGCAACCTGTGTCAGTGTCTCACCACCCTCAGAGTGAAGAATTTCTTCCTAATGTCCAATCTAAATCTTCCCCATTCCAATTTAAAGCCATTCCCCCTTGTCCTATCATTACTTGCCCTCCCCAGCTTTCTTGTGGGCCCCCTTCAGGTACTGGAAGGCTGCTATAAGGTCTGCCTGGAGCCTTGTCTTCTCCAGGCTGAACAACCCCAAATCCCTTAGCCTGCAAGTGTTTGAGTAAGCCAGTGTCAGAAAAGAACAAGGTGAACAGGACTGTTGTCACAGAAAACTCTACCCATGGGTAGAAAACTTCACCCGTGTCTTTATCTGTGTCTCTAAAGGCATGGGTAAGGAAAGAGCTCAGAGCTTTTCCACAAGGAGACTATTTCTTCAGGCCAAAGTTGAAAGATAGCAGTGATTTTGATGCTGTGTTGACTGTGTACTTTCTTGCTCATAAAATGGGAAGGTTATTTCAGGAAGGCAAAGAAAGGTCTCTTGTATACTTTGAATAACTGCAAACAATTCTTAGTTGAAAAAGAGTCCATAAGTATCATGTGATGGGAGAGGCATAGTCAGTGGTTTAGGGAATATCTTTTAAGCAAGATGGGAGATTAGAATATGTGTGGTATTAGAAACCTAATACGCATGTCTGTGTTGTGAGTGTGCATATAATAGGTCATTCAAACTTGGACAAGTCTTTAACAGTTTTTGCAGAACACCTTATAGCAGATCCTATAAAGGAACAGAAAAAAAAAAAAAGGAGAGAGTGAGGCTTGTTCAGCCTAGAGAAGAGAAGGCTCTGGTGAGACCTTACAGCAACCATCCAGTACTTAAAGGAGGCCTTCAAGAAAGCTGGAGAGGGACGTTTCATAAGGGTATGTAATGATTGGATAGGGGCTAATGGCTTTAAACTGAAAGAGTGTAGATTTAGATTGGACATTAGGAAGAAATTCTTCACTGTGAGAGTGGTGAGGCACTGGAACAGGTTGTCCAGAGACATTGGGGATGCCCCATCTCTGGAAGTGTTAAGACGTCCATGCCCGTGGCAGAGGGTTTGGAACTAGATGATCTGTAAGATGCCTTCCAAACAAACGATTATATGATATGATTCTGTTATATGATAGGACGGTTGCACAGTGAGATTCCTTTTGCCTGTAGGAGGAGATAGGTAAAAGGCTGAGGAAGGAACTCTCAGACTAGTAGCTCTTCTTGCACAAATTACACACTTTGAGTCCTTATCCTTATTATTGTGTCCTGAGTATTCCTTCACCAAACACATTCTAAATCATGAAGTTCTGACTTGTACAGCTCAGCCCTTAACTGACTGTCCCACTTTTGGGTCACGCATTGAGAAGCATTTGTATAGTGCTTCCTGTTATTGACTTCATGCTCCTTGGCCATCATCTCTGGTTGCAAGTGGCTCTGTCTTTAATTCAAGATGATTGCTATTCTGGTGGTATAACAGCTTATTAATTATTTGCAGGGGAACAGTTTTCTTTATGTCTCTCCTCAATTTAATTTGACCATGACAAACACTTTGTAATAAGGCTGAGGAGATCATTTCCATATCCAAACAGTGTAAAACCACTGGTGTACATCAGAACAGAATCTGTACACACTGAAATGTGTTCAGAGTATTTTGCTTATATCTTTCAAGTAAGTTGGTGGTGAGCAACATTATTGTTAGAAAATATATCAACAAACAAAATAGTTTGCACCTCTTTTTTGTAAAAGAGTTGACAAGGGGAATTTGGGAATCGATCTCCCTTTGAAAGTGTGTGTATTTTATGTCCTAGGAGTGTCTCAGTGAGTGGACAGAACTTCTTTTTTCTGTAGAACCAAAAGTGGGAAATGCATCTGAATGTCTTGAGGTACATCATCTGAGATTGGAAAATGTTAAGATTTATGTCTGAAAGACACCAAAAGGCAGTCTTATTTTTTTCTGTTGCCTAAACCGTTCTGCACTGAAGATCTCTGTGGACACATTCCTGATTCTACCATCAGCAAATTGCTATATGACTTTCTCCCTCCCGATTTTCATGGTTCCAAGGCATAAGGAGACACTGATAATTCTACCTGGTATAGGGTAGCTGAGGTGATTTTGGTTTGTGGATTCTTTCTTTCTTTTATTTTGTTTTATTTATTATTATTTTCCTTTCCTGAAAAGGAATCTCACCCCACCTTCCACCATTGTTAGCTCAAAGATACCATACCACTCTCACTATATTCTCCTGGGTTGGGGGCTAGATGCTGTAATGTACTACTGTCCCTTTCAACAGAAGTTCTAATTAGCAGTGAGAGATTCAGATATTAATCTAATCAAATGCAATACAAAGAGAATGAGATCCCCTGCATGATGTTCTCATTGGTCTCTCTGTCCTGCTTCTATCTCAAACCCAATAATTTTGGACTGTTTGCTGAAAGCATACGTTCAGTCTCAGCTCTTTGTTTGGTCAGCGTTTATGCAGCAGCCAGCTCCAAAAACTGGCCCTAAGGTGGTTTTTCTCTAGGAAGATGGGCGGAGTGATTTAAGTATTTCTGGATGATTTCACCTATCTAGTAGTCTCATTGTGCTAGAGGTTTCTGTTCACATTATTTGTCAAAAGGCTTTAACTTTTTGAGGTTAGAGGTCATCTATATCAATGTATGTTTGTGGGTTAAAATCAGTGGAGCCCACAGTAAGTCAGACATAGTGGTGGGAGTCTGTTAAAGGAAACCGATGAGCTCTTCTATGAGCAACTGGGAGAAGTCTCCCAATCACTCGTCCTCATTCTTGTGGGCATGGACTCAAGCTTCGTCAGGGAAAGTTTAGACTTGATGTTAGGAAAAAGTTCTTCACTGAAAGGGTGATTGGCCATTGGAATGCGCTGCCCAGGGAGGTGGTGGAGTCGCTGACCCTGGAGGTGTTTAAGGGGAGACTGGATGAGACACTGAGTGCCATGGTTTAGATGATGGTGTTAGTGTTGGTGTTGGTGTTGGGATATAGGTTGGACTCGATGATCTCGGAGGTCCTTTCCAACCTTATGATACTGTGATACTGTGAGATTTCAGCCTTCCAGATGTTTGCTGGAAGTATAACACAGCAGAAAGGAAGCAGTCTAGGAGGTTCATTGAGTGTATGGAAGATAACTTCCTAACACAACTGGTGAGTGAACCGACTAGAGAAGGTTCCCCACTGGATCTGCTGATTGTGAACAGAGAGCACTTTGTGGGAGAGGTGACTGTTGGAGGACACCTGGGGCTCAGTGATCATGAGATGATAGAATTCTCAATTCTTGGAGGAGTAACGAGGGGGATCAGCAGAATTGCCACCTTGGACTTCCAGAGGGCAGACTTTGAACTGTTTAGAAGGCTGCTTGATAAAGTCCAGTAGGAGATGGTTCTAAATGACAAAAGGAGCCCAAGAAGTCTGGATGCTCCTCAAGAAGGAAATTCTGGCGACGCAAGAGCAGGACATCCCTGAGTGTTGTAAAATGAGTGGGCGAGGAAGAAAACCAGCTTGGCTTAACAGAGAGCTCTGTGTTGGTCTCAGGAAAAAGAGGAAATATATGAGCTTTGGAAGAGGGGGCAGGCATCTCAGGAGGACTACAAGAAGCGGGTGAGATCATGTAGGCAAAAAATTAGAAAGGCTAAAGCCCAAATGGAACTTGAGCTGGCCACTTTGGTGAAAGACAATAAGAAATGTTTCTTCAAGTGTATTAACAACAACAGGAGGACCAAGGAGAACCTCCCTCCTTTACTGGATGCAAGGGGATGGTAGTAACGACGGATGAGGACAAGATAAACGTACTTAACAGCTTCTTTGCCTCCTTCTTTAATAGTAATGTAAGATGTTCTCTGGGCTCCAAGCGTCCTGAGCCAGAAGACTGTGAAGGTGAACCCTCAATGTTCCAAGAAGACTTGGTTAAAACCTGCTTGGCCAAGTCTATGGGGCTGGATGGGATACACCCAAGGATATTAAGAGAGCTGTCGAAGGTCCTTGCCAAACCCCTTTCCCTCATCTGTCAACAGTCGTGGCTGACTGGGGAAGTTCTGCTCGGCTGGAGACTGGCAAATGTAACTCCCATTTACAAGAAGGGTTGGAAGGAAGATCTGGGGAATTATAGACCTGTCAGTCTGACCTCAGTACCGGGGAATGTCATGGGGCAGATCATCTTGAGTGCTATCACACAGCACACGCAGGACAACTGGGTGGTCAGACCCAGTCAACATGGGCTTATGAAAGGCAGGTCCTACCAGACGAAACTGATCTCCTTCTATGACAAGGTTACCCGGTTAATGGATAAGGGAAAGGCTGTGCATGTGATGTACCTGGACTTTTGTAAAGCCTTTGACACTGTTTCTCACAGTGTTCTGACTGAGAAACCGGCTGCCCTTGGCCTGGACAGGCACACCCTCTGCTGGGTGAAAAACTGGCTGGATGGCCAGGCCCAAAGAGTGGTAGTAAATGGAGTTAATCCAGTTGGAAACCAGTCACCAGTAGTGTTCCCCAGGATTCAGTGCTGGGTCCAGTCTGGACAAAGTTTGCAGATGACATCAAGCTGGGTGGCAGTGTTGATCTACTTGAAGGAAGGGAGGTTCTGCAGAGGGATCTGGACAGGCTGGTTCGATGGGCTGAGACCAACGGGATGAGGTTCAACAAGACCAAATGCCGAGTCCTGCACTTGGGGCGCAACAACCCCATGCAGTGTTACAGGCCTGGGGAAGAATGGCTGGAGAGCTGCCTGGTGGAGAAGGACCTGGGGGTGTTGGTTGACAACCAACTGAATCTGAGCCAGCAGTGTGCCCAGGTGGTCAAGAAGGCCAATGCCATCTTGGTCTGTATCAAAAATAGTGTGGCCAGCAGGACAAGGGAGGTGATTGTTCCCCTGTACTTGGCACTGGTGAGACCACACCTCGAGTCCTGTGTTCAGTTCTGGGCCACTCACTACAAGAAGGACATTGAGGTGTTGGAGTGCGTCCAGAGAAGGGCAACAAGTCTGGCGAAGGGGCTGGAGAAGAAGTACTACGAGGAGTGGCTGACAGAACTGGGGTTGTTTAGCCTGCAGAAGAGGAGACTGAGGGGAGACCTCATCACTGTCTACAACTACCTGAAAGGAGGCTGTGGCAGAGTGAGTGTTCATCTCCCAAGTGACAGGTGACAGGACAAGAGGAAATGGCCATAAGTTGCACCAGGGGAGGTTCAGACTGGATATTAGGAAGAATTTCTTTACCGAAGGGGTGGTCATGCACTGGCACAGCTGCCCAGGGAGGTGGTTGAGTCACCGTCCCTAGAGGTGTCTAAAAAACGGGTAGATGAGTTTTTGAAGGACATGGTTTAGCGAATTATGGGTGTGGTTGAGCTTGATGATCTCAAAGGTCTTTTCCAAATGGAAGATTCTACGATTCTATGTTTTATATATACATAATATATATATAAATATATAAAAAGTATATTGATATACCCAGGCCACTGGAACATGGCTGTGTACCTGGGAGATATGTATGGCCACAGCCCTTTCTATGTAGAGCCTGTGAAAATGTTTGCATTCTGGTTTGTTGTTTGACTGAATGACTCTCTTTTCAAGGCATGCTCCACTAAAGCTCAGGCAGTGTTAGTTTCATTGCTGAGAGCGGTTTTCATCTGTGAAGTAGTTACCTGATGCTCTGACTGCATCCTTCCTGAGTTGTGAGTGCTTTTAAAGATCAACTGTTTGGTACAATGATCCTGCTGTTACCATTGGTATAAATAATTCCCATGACTACATCCAGTTTACTGTGCTGGGGACCACATATGCTGGAGTCATGCAAGGTCTAAATGGATACAGGGAAAGTCCATGAAAGATACAAATTTATTTAAAAGAAACTACATTTCTTCAAAATGTGTTGCTGAATGTTCTTATCCTGCTCTCATTGGGAGCCCTTCTAATGATGGACAGCTGAGGAAGAACTGCACCGACAGTGGATGAACTTTGATATTCTCATGCATTAATTACCAAGGGGACTGGGAGAGCGCATATGCATGTCTTAAAGAAAAAATAACTAATCTTGAGTGGCAGGTTGTATGCAAAAAATCTGGTAAACTTCTCTGGGAAGCATGTTGGGAATAATGCATTTTGTCTTCCTGTTTTCAGGAGCACCAGAACTTTTACTCCAGTGACATGTCCTTGGGCTACCTGGTACTTTCTGTGAAGTATGAACAGAGTGAGAAACAGGAAAATCTACGCCTGTTGCTGAGGTAACAGTGCCTGTTGTTGAAGTGTGTGTTACTGTGCTGCATCTCTCGTGTTACATTGAGCTTCCTCTGCATGGGTGTGAATCTCATGTGTTTCTCCTTGAGAGGACTGCAAAGGAACCTTTGAGCTTTCTTTTCTTACCTTTCCCTCAGAGTTTTCTCTCAGCAGTTTACTTCAAGAAGTTGAAGTGATGTTTGTAGGCACATCTTTGTAGTTCCTCTGTGAAAAACATTGGTTCTTCCCTCAAAAAGAAAGTTTTTCTGTTTATTCTGTTTACTTAGATACTTGTGAGTACTCTCTAGGAGAATACGGATTCCTCAAGTGGAGGGCAGCCTAGCCTAGGCCTATCTTTGGACTCTGTACTTCAGACTGAGGCTCTCTTGAAGGTGAACTAGAACATTCCTTAACTTCCCAGGATAGCCTACAAAATACCATAACCTTTAGGGGTTCCATAGAGAGCCATTACTCAGAGAGCACTGCTGGGTGAACTAGAGGAAGAACAGAGGTGGATCCTGCATAGGTGAGAGGCATGCTACAGAAAACCTTTTCATCACACTGTGAGCTGGGTGCGCTTCCGGTAGTCAATATGCTACTGGAAGAAACTGCTGCACAGTTGCTGCTGACAAGGACTTGTCCAGGACTCAGGGAAAATACTGGTTGTGTAGGAGTCAGCTACAAAAAAATCACTGGTGAGTTTCCTCCATTGTATGCAAAAATATTTCAGAGTGGCAGGAGTAACAATAATCTGGGAGAGGGGGAAAGAAAGGGTGTATTTCTGAGTTATGCCAGGGAATGTTTATCTGAATCCAAAAACCTCCCTACATGGTAGAGTCCTATGAAGAACAAAAGGGTAGTAATTCCTCTATTAAGATGTTGTATTACTCACAGCACATTTTGCTCAATATCTTATTTATAATGGTTTGAAGAGTGACAGCTCACCCTCTCTTCTCCCATAGAAAGGCATCTCTCCTTTAATATACATAGAAAGAGAAAGGAAGCTTTTCTCTGTCAGCTTTCTAGAATAACACTACACTGGATTCTACCTCCTGTACTTTGCACAGATCTACTTTCCTAAGCTTTCTTTAACAGACTTATGGTCTTCTGGTATATATGGTCTTATGGTATATAGGAGCTTACAGATCCATTATATTAGCGTGTCCATGAATTGTATTTGAATGTTTAGATTTCTATGAAAGAAAATGGCAAGGGGACAGGGGAGAGCAAAATATTTCTTCAATCCAGAAATGAACACAAAAGAGCAAGAGACTAAGCATCCCTGGTTTATTTTCCTCTGCTCCCCACAACAACTGATGAACAATAAGAAGTGTAAATACCTCCCTTTTCCAGTGATTTTATGCACCAGACTTAAAATTAACCCTCTGAAATTAATTGTTTTAAGGGTAATCTGAAGAAATGGTTACACTTTCTTTAAAAAGCCGGTGTTGCATATATCTCTCTTCAACTTTTGTTCCAATGCTTTTTTTTTTGTTTTGTGGCAGGACTCGAACTGGCACCAAACACGATCTGATCCCCATTTCCTGTCTGAATGAATTTCCTAATGCTGTCCAGATGGCGAAGGTGAGATTCATGCTTGGCTGTTCACTCTTGTAGCCTCATTCTTTAAGTGATTTTTACCTCTGTCCTCCTGTTTCACTCATTTCTACTATTCCCAAATAATACTGTCACGTACTTCATTTTTATACTTCCATTAGCTTCTCTTCCTTCTCTTCTGATGTTACCTCAGAATTTTTGCCTAAAGGGACTCCCGTCGGATAACTGTAAATAGTGCTTATGTTCTCATGCCCACAGCAAGCTGGGACACATTATAATCACACTTTTGTTTCTCTTTCTGTCTCTTGCTCAACAGCTACTGTGTGAGGATGTGAGTGTTGAACGCTTCTTTCCTGTCCTCTATCCCAAGGTATAATGTTCTGATATGTCTGTATGTCCCTTTTCCATCAAGTTCTGGCTAATGACATCCAACTGATAATTTCTATTTTCATTACTTCAGGCGTCTCAGCTTATTGTTGCGTTTGATGAACATGTCATAAGCAATAACTTCAAATTTGGTGTCATCTACCAGAAACCTGGACAGGTAAGCTCCCTCGGATCCCATATACTTGAGGCAAACCACAAAAATCAGTTCTCGTAGCTTAAATGTAATAACAAAGTCTGTGCTATCCTATGAAAAATACAGACGCCATAAAGAAAAAGGATAGAAGCTTGTCTTATGTTGGTCAATTTGTTTGTGCAGGTCCTCAAAGATGGTTGAACTGTGTATAGAAATTACTGTCTGTTCTTTGTACTGCTTGTGGTCCTTACGACTTCCCCTTTCCTTTTGAAGACGACTGAAGAAGAAGTCTTTGGTAACACAGAAGAGAGTCTGGGTTTCCTGGAGTTCCTGGATTTCCTTGGTGACAAGATTCAGCTGCAGGATTTCCGTGGGTGTGTACTCAAAGAATCAGAGAACGGTTTCGGATGGAAGGGACCTTAAAGATCATTCAGTTTCAACTCCCCTGCCATAAGCAGGGACACCTTGCACTGGATCACGTTGCTCAGGGCCTTATCAAACCTGGATTTCAACACCTTTGGGGATGGGACATCCATGACTTCTCTGGGCAACCTGTGCCAGTGTCTCACCACTCTCACAGTAAAAAATTTCTTCTCAATATCTAATCTAAATCTCCCTTCTTTCATCTTAAAACTGTTACCCCTTGCCCTATTCCTGCACTCCCTGGTAAAAGCCTCTCCCCAGCTTTCCTGTAGGCATAGTCATTGCTGTACTCAGTGCCACTGGAAAGCCAAATCGAGTTAGGAACACCACATGTTCAGAGGCTGTGACTCTGTTCAAGGCCTGTCTTCAGAAAAGTGCTATCTTCTCTGAATGTACAGGTGGAGTAGCACAGAGAAGTCTATAATACTTTTGGCACCATACTGTCTGGGAATCAGACTTAGGTGTCTGCTGGTATTTTCATTTAAAGGTCTCCTGGTATCTCAGTCTGACCCACAGTATCAAGAAAGAATAATTTTATTTGCAAATGTAAATTTGTTTTGCAAAAGTAGGGGTCAGTATTGTTATAGTTTCTTTCTGTAGGCCAACCTGTCCTTTCTGTAGTTTTAAAATATTGATTGATTCTCAGAAGAATGCCAAAGAAACTACTTCCTTTGAGGATCCGTGGTTTCGCTTTGTAACTTTTAGTGAGCAAAAATATTAATCAGCAGAAACATTGTACTGCTTCAGTCAGTGTGTTTGTTTTGGGAAGATTTGATCCCCCTTTATCACTAATCTCTTTAAAAATTGCCTTTGATAATATTGTTGTGCCAAGCTACTGTTACTGATACGTTCTTTCTTCTCTCCGCTTCCTCATTTCTGTCCTGCCTGATCGGTGATGCTCAGGTTCCGGGGAGGCTTGGATGTCTCTAGAGGTCAAACAGGCACTGAGTCAGTCTATACAAATTTCCGGGGCAAAGAGATCATGTTCCATGTGTCTACAAAGCTGCCCTTCACAGAGGGAGATTCCCAGCAGGTATTGAAAGGAGAACTAAGGAACTGAACAAAGTGGCTAAGAGAGGAGGGGTCCTTGATGAGGGGCTATTTAGATGGGAGAACGCTTAACTGCCTAATATTGGGAATAATGGCTGGAGTAATGGTAAAAGTAGCAATGAGGGCTTTGATTGAATAGATGGATTGGAGATGCTAGACAGACTGGTGTTTGAGGCCCCATCATACTGTACCAGTCTTTTTCACCTGTCTTCTCACTTTGTTATTTTTTTCCTCTCCAGCTTCAGCGGAAGCGTCACATTGGGAATGACATAGTAGCCATCATCTTCCAGGATGAAAGTACGCCTTTTGTCCCTGATATGATTGCTTCTAATTTCCTACATGCTTATGTGGTAGTTCAGCTCACTCATGGCACCACTGGGGACACACTCTACAAGGTAAAAAGAGCCGATAGATTCCTCTCTACTGATTTACCAATATTGGTCCATGAAGTGGAAACCTGATCTTGGGCCTTTGGGAGATGTACAGGTTCAGCCAGCTATCATCCTAACAGTTTTGCTTCCTCTGTTAGTAAACTTGATCGGTGTTTTCACTGAAAGACAATAATTAGATCTATTACCAGTAAACCTAAAAATCCAGTAGTTGCCACCAGCTCTCCTTGCCCTTCACCCACTCTTTGATCTCTGACCAGAAGTCTCATTCCTGCTATGTTGTTTACAATTCCATAGGTTTGCAGAGGTCCTCTCTGTTTGGTGTGATTGCTCCTGTTTAGGACATGTGTTCGTGTTTGTTTAGTATTCAGATTTAATGAAGGTGCTGACAAGCTGGATGGGGCTAGGAAGTGAGGCTGAGAATGATTAAAATTCTGGAACACAAGTAATTTACTGAAAGGAGTCCAGGACTGCTTACTCCCTTTACCTAGGAAACAGAAGGTTAAAGGATAATTTCATCAATTTGTTAAGTCCCTGCAGATGAAACGAGAATGTACTTGTATGTTTTTCAAAGTAGCTGAGGAACTTCTGAAGCTAAAAGCTTGGGAGTTCACTGGATTTTTGTTTTTCAAAAGGGAAATAGAGGAAGAGTTGGGGAAGCTTGTCTCTTTCTTCTGTCTTTGCCAGTCTGTGATGGCATTGTTTTTGTCAGTGTGATAGGGTTTCTTGTGTCATTTAATGCAAAAAAATATTCCCAGTCAGGACTCTGAAGCCAGTGCAGAGTTTTCTGTGAAGGCTTTTCCAAAGGGTTTTCAACTCATTTTGCCTTGATAGCATTCTAAGGAACTTCTTTCTGAGAAGGGTATTTTGCGTCCATTGTTCCATTTACTTAAGCTTTAGTGCCTAGTGATTAAATGGGAATAATAATGGCATTTATTTCTTTGAATCAGGTTTTGCAGTCAGAAAATTAAAAATGCAAAACAGGTTTTTACGGGTAGGTATCTGTTGATAGGGAGAGGAAAGCCTTGTAATTAGAGGAACCGACCTACAAAGTGAAAAATCTGATTTAAATGGATGGCTATTTTCCTTCTTCCTCTCATTAAACTTACACCTTTTGCTGGCTCTGTGACATTTACACTAGAGCGTTATTTTGAGGGAGTTGCTGTTAAGTTGTTCTGACATTATTCCCTGTTGTGTGAAATGGCAAATAATGGTGGTGTTCCATATCAAATATGACAAAAAAGTAACTGTGAAATATTCTTAAGTGCTGTATGTATCTGGTAAGATAGCTGCATATAATTATAGTAAAGTGCTTTGAAAAGCCAGGTGACAGTATGTAAAAATTAGGTTTTTGACACTGGTATGTCGGGTAGGAGCATATTAAAAAAAAAAAAGTAGCACCAATTTCCTTATCTCTTACTGGGGAAGTACTTTTGTGTGCTTACCACGTGTGACTCCTTTCAGTGTGCAGTGTATCTCCACTTTATCAAAAAAATAGGTCAATGCAACTATGTTGACAAAGGTTCTTCTAGTGGAGATGAATCTTGCAGGCTGAACAGAAGCATCTATTTTTTTTGTTCTAAACAAACTGGTTCTTATTAAAAATATTTTTTAAAAAAACAATCATTCTGTTGGTTTTTTTACTCAACTGTGTGCTTATCTAGCTGACTGAATTTCTGGGAGATAAATCAGCACATATATTCTCTGAGTACAGAAACAGATGGATACATGGGATAGAATATTAGATTTCTTTTGGATATGTAAATGTTTCAGGAGGGATCAAATATGCCATAGTACTTTGAAGGCTTTCATAGTCTTGCTTGTGTTATGATTGTTATTTTTTTTCTCCATACATTGTTTCAGGTTTCAGTCACAGCCCGAGATGATGTCCCCTTCTTTGGACCCCCTCTGCCAAATCCAGCCATATTTCGAAAGGTTTGTTTCTCTAGTCCGTTGTCAGATGGCAGGGGAATATGGTACACGCCCTTGTGATCTGAGTCAGTTTTGTTAGTCTAGCTAGATGACTTTGGATGTCTAAAGAGTTAGCAAGGCAGATCTTTTCTCATGTGATATTTTTATTATTGTTTTCATCTCCAGTCTAGTCTTGATCTTGTCTTGCAGAGTGCAGAGTTCCGTGAATTCCTCCTGGTCAAGCTCATCAATGCTGAGTACAGCTGCTATCGAGCTGAGAAATTTGCTAAATTAGAGGTGGGTCTACTACCTGGTTGCTTCCATTAAAAACTATAAAACTATATTACTGCCAGATTAAGAAAATACAGTATGATTTTTTACTTTCTTCTACTTCTAATTTTATGGGTTTTTTTTAAAAAAAAGAAGATGAAATGTGATTATACTTAGTTATGTGATGCTTCCTTTGTGTTTCGCAGCAGGTGTGATGATAGAATATGAACAAGCACACTCTAATGAAAAGATATAACCCTCAAGTAGAATGGAAATATGATGCATACATTTTCCTGGATGAAATTCTGTGTTAGCTGAAACTCATTATTGTGCTATAGGATGTGTACTGATATCACTGATTTTCGTCCAAAGTACCAAAATTCTGTTCCAGACTCTGCTGCTTATGTGATCTAGGAAAAAATGCCTTCAGTTCATGCTTCTATTTCATCACCCGTAAAAAAATACCAATGTTCTTCATGACTTGCTTTAGAAAGAGTTTAAAAGGGCTGAGTATCACTGTAATATATTCTGTAACTCTATAGCTAAAACCTCTTCATACTGTTTAAATTAATTTTCATGGTGATTTTTTTTTATAGAAGGATGCGAGACATTGGGAAAACAGAGTGTGTGTGTGTGTGTGTGTGTGAATTCCCCCCATTCCCAATAACAGCTGTGTTTTCATTCCTAATGTTGATGCAGGAAAGAACACGGAGTGCCCTCTTGGAGAGCCTTTTTGAGGAGCTGCAGCTTCGCAGCCGCAATATGATGGGATTGCCCATAGGGGAGGATGACAAGACAGAGAATGGCAGTGGGGGCTTTCTCGAGAATTTCAAGGTGAGCCAAAATGAGTTGATTCCTTACCCAGTTGCTTACACTTTTCTTAAGCTCACGTGTGTCTCTCCAAGGAACATTGACCTTCCTGATCAGCTGTGCTTAGAGTGAGACAGAAAAAAAGTCTTTCCATCCAGCAGCCTTTCTTTAGAACACCTCTAACTGTGCTTTATCCTGTCTCTCAAGAAAAGATGTTTTTTCTCCTTCCTGTGCTCCTTTCTAGAGAGCTACAGCATGGTCCAGGGTGGAATTACTGTCCCAGAGAAGTCAAACTCTTTATGCTTCGTACTTGTGTGTAGTGTCAGATAGCATTTCACTCCATGACATACAGAAAAAAAGAGTGAGTGTTTGCAGGAGATATTTTAATAACTAATAGCAAGCAGCTTTCAGTTCCTATAACTGAAAGTTGCAAGAGAGTTTCTGTGTATCTGTGAGTGCACTGCCTTGAAAAACTTTGATACTTGCCCTCTAACAGCCAGAGTTAAATTACCTTGGTTAGGTGTAGATGAACTTTTTTCCTTCTGTTTTTTTAATAAATCAGTATCAGGTGACATGACTTACTTTAAAAGTTATCAAGATGATATGAGAAAGCATAGTTTTTGTATGAACAGGCAAACTGAGTTTTGAACTGATTACATAGAGAGAATCTTGTATAATTTTCTTGTGTACTCCCCTTTCCTGCTTCTGTGGGAAGTGTCTCACCATTTCTTTGTATAGTAAGTTATCTGTCTGGACAGAGAGACATATTATAAATAGCATTTCTTCAGATGACCTCTACCTGCTTTGTATAGTGGGCTGGTTAGAGTTGTTAATGGCTGTGAAACTAATCTATCCGCATCTACATTTGGCAGCTATATTGTGTAGCTTAGGTCAGAGCTGGGATGTTTTGGTAATGTGTATTTTTTACGTAGTCAGTCTACCTTACCTTTACTGTTAACTGGGGATTTCATAACCATCCATGTCTTACTCTATCCCAAAATGTCCTTTTCTGACTTCTAGCAGCTGCTGCAGGTTTGTGTGTCATGTACACAGATGACCTTAAAGGCTGGGAAAAGCTGAGTAAACTCAGAAAATGACTCTTTCAAAGACTACAGATTTTGGTATGGGTGCTTTCCCATTGGAACCAGCACTCAAGTTCATGCAAAACTGAACCTAACAGTCTTGAGCAGGAGTTTGATTTTGTGTTTTTTAGCCTGTACTGGGTAGGGCTACTCCAGATGATGCTGTCTGATCCAGTATGCTGGGATACTGGCAGGGAATCTCTATTTATTGCAACAGGACAAGGGAAGTGAAAATAGGACATATACTTGAGCAGTAGTTCTTCCCTGGCAGTGAGCTCCATTAATTGACTAGGACCAAAAATGGTTAATATCTAAGATACTGCCTTCTAGGCTTTAGGATTTCTATGGTTCTGGTGTTGGTCTGTCACAACTTTCCACCCAATCTGTGGTGTTTTTCGTGCTGCTCTACCTGTGTGCATGTCTATATGTGTATCTGTGTTTGTCTGTTTCCCCACCTCCCTTCTGTTCAGCGAGTGATCAGAGGCCGCAGCCAGAGCCTGGATACCGTGGGGATATCCATGAGAAAGCAGCATCCAGCCACCCTGCCCAGCCGGCCAACTACAGCTGGCCTTGCCCTCAGCCAGAGTGTCACCGAGGGCCCTAAGGCCATTGCTGCGGTAAGGTATTTGGGTGGGCTGTGAGAAGAAATGCGGCACAATACCTCTGTGGCCCACCTATATATTTTGTTTCTCTTTCCCTAATAGTTTTTCCTCTTGTCCTTCTGTTAATCTCTTCTTGTTGTATCATCCCGTTTCACACACGGTGACAGAATATGTTGCAGTCTGCTTTGTCAAATGAACAAACAGCAGAACTAATAAGGTATGAGGTGAAAAAAAGAGTGAATATTTCTAGCCACTATCAAAGCCTTTCTTATTTGATAGGGATGCTAAATATACGTGATTAGTGTGAGCATAATAAATTTATAACAAATGTCTCCAGAAAAGGATTCATTTTTCTGATTTTGGAAATATGGTCCTCTTGGCCAAAATGTATCCAACTGATTGTGGTCTCTGCACTAGTGATGTCAATACAGGCAAACTCCAAGAAAAATATGTCTGAGTAAGCCAAGAAGGTGCCTTTCAGTGTAGAAGTTTCTTGGTGATGATTTAGTAGGTTATATGCATTCTTTGTGTCAGCACAATAAAGTCGCAGAATAGTAGTGACTTGCGTTTGCTGTCTCCTTCTCTCCTTTAACTTCTAGTTTTCTTTACCTTTCTGATTCTGCCTCTCCTTTCATCATATGAAGATACCTCCCTTCCTTGGTGTCTTTCTCGATATACTGTGTATCATGTTCTGCCTTTGTTTCTACATCTCAGTCTCTTTCTTTTGCCACCTTAGATTCTCTTTCTCACTGACGCAAAGTACTCCTTGCAACAGTGGAGCTGAGCCATGCTATTGTATTGCAGAATAACGGAGAGGATTTGGATCCACATCACAAACTCTTGTCTCCCACGTTTCTAGTTCTCCATTTTTTTCTGTCTTCTTCCCCTCCCTCCTTTCTGTAACGTTTTTCTTTTTTCTAGTCTTTTGCATTGCCTGGTAGGAGCCCATCACGTACTCGAGCCGGCCGCTTCCACGGGCGACGGAGTAGTGCCATTGGCATTGAGAACATACAGAAGGAAAAGAGGTATGATGGGAAGATGAGACCAGAGAAAAAACAGGAGGAAATGTGAAAAGAGAGATAGAAAGGCATGTTTAAGGAGAGAAAGGGAATCAATAGGAATGAAAACTGAAGTGGAAATGTTTGGAATGGGAAGGAAAGCCTAATGGATAAACAGACAAATGAGAGAAACAAAATAAAAAAGGACATTTTGAAATGGAGGGAATCAATATTTGAGGAAGAATGGACAAGATGGGTTGGAGGAACATAATAAGGTTGCTCTTAAACATTGAGCAGTATGATCCAGGACTCTTAAGAGTCAGATGGAAGACTTACTTGGGAAGGGGAAACTGGGTGCTTGGTTGTTTGTTTTGGTGTTAAAAATTTCAAACAGAAAAAACTTCTGATATCTTAAAAAAGTATTTTTAAAAAAATCTTTAAGTCAAAATGGCTAGTGTTTAAGTTGGATAGTCTGAGAAATGTATTTAAGGGGTAATATATAGGTTTAAGGAGTAATTCGTCATATTTGGTGGAATTATAACCATTCAAAAATTATCTACAGGACATGAGAGATTATTTATTTAAATCAATAAATGTCTCAGCTCTAGATCAGACACGGGGTCTCAAAAGGCATATGAGTGTTCTGCATCTGTATTTCGTAGTTACAAGCATTTCCAGGGAACAGCTTAAAGACTTAGTGTAAAGGCAAAAAGTCATCTTTAATGTGTGTTGTGGTTTAACCCCAGCCAGTAACTAAGCACCGTGCAGCCACTTGCTCACTCCTCCCCACCCCATCCTCATCCCCCTATGAGATGGGGAGGAGAACTGGGAAAAAGTAAAACTCATGGGTTGAAATATAGACGGTTTAATAGGATGGCAAAGGAAGGAAAAAAATGTGCAAAATGAGTTATGCACAGTGCAATTGCTCACCATCTGTGATCAATACTCATCCTGTCACCGAACAGCAATCACAGCAGTCTGGCCAGCTCCCACATGGAATACCCCTTTGCCCAGTTTGTGTCAGCTGTCCCAGCTATGCCCTCTTCCAGCTTCTTGAGCACCTCCTTGCTGACAGAGCATGGAAAGCTGAAAAGTCCTTGACATATTATAAGAACTAGTTAGCAACAACTAAAATATCAGTTTAGTATCAACATTATTCTCGCTCTAAATCTGAAACACAGCACTATACCAGCTACTAGGAAGAAAACTCTATCCCTGCTGAAACCAGGACAATGTGGAAACTAGTGATTTTACAACAGGAAGCATTACTCTGTTTTTCCTTCTTTCCAGTTATTCTCTTGGACCTTTCCTTAATGAGATGCCTATGACCTAATCTGAATAAAAATAGTATAGAACTTTCTTTGAGAAAAATAAAATCTTCTGAGACAACTTCCCTGTAACAGTCTAAGCCAACAGAGTAGCCACAGCTACTCACTATTTTAAATAGTATTGTACCTTATGCTGCTGTGCCCCTCAGTCCATTACATTGGTTGCAACCACTTTCATTATTCCCTTAAATGGTCTGTAGTAGTTTTCTACAATAGGAAACCCCTGGATTTATTTTTTTCCTGCTCTTTGCTAGGCAGGAATTGGTAGTCTGTTGCATTTATTTAGCTTTCCTTTTGCTTATTTGTCATCTTGGATATGATGAACAGTGAGTCTTACCTTGTGTTTTGTGAAAGACTTTTTGGGTGATTCTTGAAGGTGTGTTTTCACTAACAACTAGTCTGTTCTAACAGTTCATTGCTGCTTAACAGCAGACCTCATACTTTCCCTCTCCCAATGTCTCAGCTACCCAATCCTGTCTCATTCCTTGTGGATACAATGCTTAGTACACTCTTCATGGAACTAAATGAGCCAATTAATCTAGCAGAAAAAGTATCAACTTTTCTTTCATTGGATTAATTGTCTGCCAGGTTCTGCATGAACTGGCTCATGAAGAAGTCTGATGGGTACCAGGGCTGATGGAAGGTACACTCAGCAAGAGTGGAGGAGGCTGGAGCAGGCTCCCTGTCTGGCAACAGTGAGCTCAACATGTCATGTGTGACTTCACCCTGAAGCTGTAGTTTAATGATATGCAGGCTTTGATCACAGAGGTGACCCAGGCCCATTCCACTTGCTCATGTGTCATAGAAGTTTCCGGGCTGCTTTAGTTTCAGGATTGTTTTTTTATGAGGATAATTTCCAGTCTCACAAACAGTTGTATTAGCACAAGTGAGAGAATGAGGAACTGTGATGAGAGGGGTACAGGTAGGATCAACTGACCAAGAAAGCAGAGGAGAAACTTTGTGAACTCTTATCACTGAAGCCACAAAATACCCCAACAAAAGCCTGAGTTTTCCAATACTCAATAAAGCATACCCCACTTTTCAGTTACTCACACAGACAGCTTTCTTCAGCAGTATCTTGACAAGTACTAGTAGAATAAAACTACTGTACCCATCCTGTAACTTTGTGCTGTAACTTTGGCCCTGGGGTATAGCTGGTTTCTCTTTTGTCCCAGCAGTGACACTGCGGAGAGAATACAGAAGGTGCTGGACAGTCCAGGAACTTTCTTTGACGTGAAGTCTGATGGGTCATCCAGTCCCAGCTCCCCAGAATTTCCCAGCAGGAAGAGCAAGTGAGTTCAAAATAATTTCAGTGTTTGAAAGATGCTCACTGTGTCTGGTATTGGCTTAAGTGTAGGGCATGTCTTGCTCTGTTGGAAGCTTTACTGAGATTGTCTACATCAGGCATTGCAGCATCTTAAAAGTTAGGTGCCTGGCTGTGGCACAGTAATTCAGAGCATGTAAGTAAGGAATCTGGCTTTTTTAAATAGCCAGTGATGAAAGATTGGACCACTTAAAGGTGATTTTGGCTGTACCTTTACCATAATGTTATTTGCATGCAGCAGGATACACAAAGCCCCAGCTGTCCAGTTATCCCTGCTTATTCAGCTGCATGTTTTCAGTTTGCTCTGGAGTGATTTTGGAGCTTCATGGAGAAGCTTGAACAAGGGGATTTTGAGTTGCACTTAAGTTCTGCCCCTTTAAGCAGTATTCATGCTGCTGCTCCCAACCAGCATGAACCGGCCTGTCTTACGTCCCCAAAGTGTTACAGCAGGATCTCCTGCATTCCACCTATGTTTCATTGCTAATTCCACATCAAGTGTCCTCTTGCAGAACTCTTTATACACTAGTCTGCAAAATAGTTCTCTAGTTTCTGGTGGTCAAAAACGAGAAAAATGTGCTTTCCTGGAGTGCAGATTTATTGTTGCTAAGCTGTGTTATGCTGGGTTGTGATCCTATCTAGGATTGTTCAGGACTTCACAAAACCCAAATATTTTTATTTCTAAGACACCAGAGCAGTCTGTCTCTAAATCCAAGGCTGCGCCTGACTTTCTGGAACAGCCTGTCACACTTGATTTTTTTCATGAGAACTTGGATGAGATCTGTGGCAAAAAGGGCACTAAGTACTCAGTAGTAGGGCATGTCCCTTTCTCAAGACTGATGCTGCTCTAAGAAAATTTCAGGAGGTGCCCTACAGCCAGACCTCTATGGTTGTAGTTGCTCCAGATACCAAGTATGACAAGGAAGGGCCTTCCTTCCAACTAGACCAAATGCTCCCTAAGAATTACAGGCTGATGACTTCAGTATTTCAGCTACCCAATTGTATGCTGTAGGACTGCACAGAACTTTGTCACAGCCAAACTGCAGAGTTCTGGTAAGTATGTTTTTGTGATACTAATTTTTGGGTGTCAAAAATTTTGGTGGGGATGAGGAGGGTAGCACAGTTAGGAGATACATTTAAGGTGCTAGCTCTGGCAGCCAAGTACAAGAGAGAATGCAGGACATGGATCTGCGGATTAGTCAGCAACCTCCATCATTCTCCCCTTCCTCATTCTTCCTGGGACCTTCTTAGTGAATTATAGAAGAATATAGAATTATATATATATATATAATGAATATATACATGTTCCACTAGGGACATGTGAGGGACCCTTGATCTGATTAGGTAGCTGAAGTAGCTTTGCATAACCAGCAAGAATTTTGTCTAGTAAAAAAACATACCTCTTTTAGCTTGGATAGGCCTAGTTACTCTACTGGAGAATGTGTTCATGTCCTGGAAAAAAATATGAGGCTTTCTTTACATCTGTTCCTGATTTCTGCATTTGATTGTGGGCTTTTCCTACTTCTTAACTCCCATTCTCTATTCATCAGCTGAGGAGGTGTGCCAGGTGCAATGGCTGTTTCAAATTGACGTCACATGCTTTCAGAGAGCAAACATAGCACGGGATTTCACTAATGATACTTGGCATGAATGTTGTTTATACACGAGGCATGACCTGTATGATTTGGCAGGCTGTCTACTTCTGTCCCCAGGATTCTCTCATCTCTGCATTCTCTGCATCTGATTTTTCCAGTCATGGACTCAAAACCACCAGAAAAAATCTTTTCATAATTTTGATGGTTTAGCCCATTCCTGGACAGTTTGTTTACAAGATTAGATGTAGTATGGAGCTGGCATAATTAGTGATTAGCTAGAGTTAGATTGTGATTTCAGAGTTAGGGACCAGCCCACGTACAGTCATACCTTCTGCATTATATCTGGGAATCAATGGCATGTAATTCCACCTTGTAAAGCATACCATATCCACCAAGAGAGTATTAGCACAGAACTGCAGGAACAGGCTAGGAGTGTAAGTCTAATAGTCTATCTCAGAGACAATTCTACTGAATTAGGTCTTTTTATTGGTCATTAATTGTGGAACACAAATCAGGATCATGACATAGGTGTATTTCAAATGCAGAAAGAGTTCCAGCTGGTTCTAGAGTAATTTAAGCATCCCATAGTAAAATTTTATGGTAGTATGTCATCAGTCTCCTCCTGGTTCTGTCCAGGGAATAGCATAGTAGGAAATTTCTCTATCACAAAAAATGTCAAGAATATTCGGGCTGATCTTAAATAATCTTTTCAGATTCCAGATGTGAATGATCAAACTCTTCACCTATGTTCTACTAAAACTAACCTGGAAATAAATGCAAATAGAACACATGAATAATTGAGTAATTATTTGACAGCAGAGACAAAACAGCACTTACTTTCTGTCCTTGCATGCTGATTGCTGACACTCCCTTCTGCAGTGATCAGCCTGCATTCCATGAAACTGCCTTGTCTGCTTGTGCTAACGGTGTATTCTCTCCCACATACAGGGACAATTGTCCTTACATTTTCTGCTTCACTGTCCAGGTAGCCTTCCAAATAATCCTTCTTCCAAAGGGACAGGCTCAAAAGAATGAACCCAGCCTAAGTAACGAGGTAGCAAAACTTCTCAGTATCAGATGGCTTTCTGGGTTGCATTAGAAAAATCAAGCACTGTTCTCTGTATGTCCAAATCCTAGGAAAAGTACATGTTTTTTGTGTGTGTTTTCCCTCCTCAGACACATCTGAGTGGGGACATCAAGCCAATCAGGAGTGGACTGGATGCTACTCAGTCATTTGTTACCTCACTGAAGATACTGACAAGACTTTTGGGGTGAAATGAGAGTCCTGGCTAAGAGGAGCATGAACTTAGAGGACCACAAGGACTGTGGAGAGACCAAGTGGCACCAAGTTACACTTCACTGGCAGTTCCTGGAGCAGGAATCCTGGGGAAGGGAGATGGACGTTTAGCTCCCATTGGAGCATTTTGGCTCTATGTTCTTCCTATTGCCCAATCAGCAGCCACCAAACCATTAGCAGTCTCTACTAATGATGAGGGAAGGAGGCCACTTTGAGTGCCTCTTCTTCCCTTCCTGTCAGATGAGTGAGAAGAGAACAGCGTGGCCCACAGAAGGCAAGAGCAGAAGAACATGTTTCCACCTCTGTCTGTAGTGCTTTTGGATGACATAGTTCAGGAAGCGCAGTGCAGAGAATGAGGATGGAGAAACCTGCTGAGGAAGGATGCTGAGAAGGAGACACTGTGTGATAATCTAGGTCCCATCCCATTTAAATTCATGTTATTGATTCACTCTGCCAAGGGAGCAGCATGATGGCCTTCATTTCCTCCAAAACATATTTCCTAATCTCTTGAGGAAATATCTTTGGCCTATGTTGGCCCTGTCTTTACTGTTCTCCCTGTTGCATGCTGGCATGTAATATGCCCGGGACTTAAGGTTTCATTACTGGCTGTAGGTCAAGATTGGCCACATTTTGCAGTGTTTCTGAAGGAATAAATATATTTAGTATGTTAAAAGTGTCTTATCTTTCTTGCCTTTCTTAGTTTTTTGGGGTTTCTTAACATTTTTAAGTACTTCATCTCTTTCTTATTGTCTGGTCTCTGGTGCAGGTAGTGAATATTTCACCATAAATATTAGGCACATACACAGTGCACCTTCCACCATATGAGCATATTAGCCTCATCCAGGAGAAAGAGCAGCCCATGATGGCAAGCAGTGAAATCTAAATTCTGAGATGGAAGGAGCTGACCTTAAGGGTCTGTCTTGACAGATATGAAACATGCACCAGGCTACCTTGGTGTTCATGACATATGAGAGAACGGTGGTCAAGTGATCTAATACAGTTTGGTGTGAATATTCCCTTTGTAATGACCCCGTGGGAGCTAAAAGTTTAGTGTGATGAAATTACAGGAGCCAGCCTATTGGCACCTGTGCACATGCAAAAATCCCCAGGATGGGCATCCTGACCTAGATATGTTCCTACCTGTAAGCAGGAGGAGGGTTCTGACCTGACTGTGCAAGAGCTTGGCACTTGATCCTAATTGTTCAGCACTGAGAGACCCTAAAATGATGCAGATCTCAGGAATTTGTTTCTGTGTCCCCATTGGTTCCTTAAGCTTTCTTAGTTAACTATTCTATAATGCTGGGTAATTTCTATATGCTTTCCTGACTTCTGTCCAGAAACACAGTGGTGACAGTTTAAGCTCTATGATATGAAAAATGTGCTTTTATATTCCCTTTGTAGCTTCCGGAATTTCACATGAGACCAAACATGATAGGCTGAGAGTGGCTGTGGGAATGGGTGGCCTAGGTTGGGTAGTGCCTTCGCTTTGTAATCAGTTTTAACACCTCATCATGTTGTATTCAGGCTCCTAAAATCTGTGAGCTCCAAAATGAAGGCATCTGTTGGTTTTGATGAATGTCTAGAGGTAAACAGTCTTTAAATGCAAGTGGTTTGTCTCAGTCTGCTTTAAGACATGTCTGTGACTTAAAAATTCAGTTATTCTTGACCTTTCATACAGTATCCAGAATGGATTCTACTAAATGAAATAGCAACTAGAAATCAAGGAATAGAAGCTGCTTGTAGGTGGAAAAACTAGCTGCGGGTGAATAGTTTTTTCTTACTGTTTCTGACTGCTATATAATAAAGCTATGTCACAGAAAGTGCAACAGTGTGTGACAATAAGCATGATGATGTTGAATGCTTGCATTTCACAGAACACTGAGGAGTCAGACTTCAGGATACTGTGTGATGCAGCCATTCTCATGTTCTTCATCCAGTGTAAGCAGTTGTTGTAGTGGTTTGAGAGAAAATGAAACATCCGAGGAAGAGAATGACAGGGTGGGTGCACGATCTCTAATAAACAGGCTTCCTCCCTGATTTTACTAAGTACATTGTTAAAACATGTCTTCTTTGCCCTCTCCAGGAGCTGATGTGCTCTCTTGAGGGCCTTCCAAAACAGGATTCAGTGGTTCAGAGTATGTGGCTGGATGACAGTGACTGCACACCCAGTACTTCTAGCTCACCAGGTAAAAAAAGAAAGAAAGAAAGAAAGAAAATTCTCTGTTTATGGTTCTAGAAGCACATGTGAGGTTGAGCCACTTTCGTTTGGCAAGATCTTTTGTATTGCTATACTTAAGATTTGAGAAGCATAGACAGATGATAGGCTTGGAGAAATAGGGAGAGAAGTTAACATGGAAACTGCAATGGGGAGAGAATGGGAAGGGGACATGTGTCAGTAGTATGAATAAATGGTACTGTACACATGCAAAAGGACTCACGGTAGATGGCAAAGAATGTGTTTACGTGTTTCTATGGAAAGCACATATCTCAATGTTTGTTTTTCTGAATGCAGTGCCTCTTTAATAAACTAGATAGTTTGGATATGGGATTTATAGAAATATTGCTTCCTGAATAAAGCAGTGTGCTCCTGAGAAGGTAGGTAATCAGGTGGCTAACATGCCCTGAGCTTTTAGGCTGCCAAGGATGGGCATTTAGGGTAGTAATTGTTTCAAGTTTTAGTGGTTGATTAAAGTTGGCTTGGATTGATTCACAGTGCAGAGATGATTATAGTCATTGTAAGCTCTCTTTAGTGCCATAGTAGGCAGAACTGTTGCAGTATCTGCTGTTGAAGTTGTATCAGCTGCCCTGATCTCAGACCCTGTTTGCAGCTGTGTTTCACTTTGTTAAAACAGACTGTTTTGGATTGAAGCATTTCTTGCTGAGCATCAGCCTAAAGCTAAAATTATGGAAAATTTAAATCAATTCCAGTCTGATTTTGAGAGTAAGACTGAAGGGGCTGAGTAAGTTTTTAGGAAAGTATGAGTGAAAAGACTAACCTTTTTAGATTAGGAAGTCATTAGGAACAGTGGAAGGCAAAACTTAACATTTGCTTCTAAAACATTCTGGAATGGAGCAGACTGAGGTGGAAAGAAATACTCGGGATTATGCGGATTGCAAGGAAGAAAGTTGGTTGGAAGGAAGAGTAAAACCTTTATAGGAAATGTATGAAATGGGATTGTTGGAAAAGATTATAAGGGTCAGACAGTGGAGCCAATTTACTTTGAAGGCAGAGTTTAGGTCGCGATCTCCGCAGCAGGCCTTTCCAAGAGCATCTACCAGATCCCTGCTTAAAATGCCTGTATCTTAGCAACAGCAATGAAGATGTGATACTGTGAGATGTTCTACAGAGACCTCTGTTCTGTGAGATGTTCTGAAAGATTTCTCCACTTCTGCGGAACAAGTACAGCACAAGTGCTTGAATGCTTAAGAGGCACAAGAGAACCCAAGGGGCTGCTATTAAAACTTTGGAAGAACAGGAAAAACAAGTGGAGTTATTGATCATTCATAGGAAGAAGAAAGCCATGCTGTATGCTGTAGTTAGGAAACGGGGTGCTATATACAAAGCCTGCCTGTACTGAGGGAGAGACATAAAGGTATTAAATGTGGCGGTATGAAAAAGCAGCACGTCAGGAACCATCATAGCAGAAGACAGCTAATCAGCTGCTATTAAGAGGCGAAAGTTGGGAATAAGCTTCTGGAGATCCTTGTGTTGAAGGCTAGAAAGAAAGAATTCAGTGTCATCAGCTCAGAGCAAGAGTCATAAATAAATACAACACCATGAAGTTGTCTCTTTGAAGGGATCTGGAAATGACACCACAAAGGCAACAGCTGTTTTGTGCCTGGTGGTGTGCGGATTTTCACTGTATCACCATGGCATTGTCCAGGCTACAGTTCTACAAGTCTGTGTAAAATCAGACTGCACTCTGTAAAATCAGAGTGAACTCATTTTTTATGAAGAAACCTAAGATACTGTGGATGCCCTCTGTAAGTCTGAGTCTTGCACTGAATGATTCTGGAATTCCTAACCAATGTACACATTCTTGGATTCTCCAATTTGCTATTCAGATGGAAACAGCAATGTCACAGAAAAGAAAAAAAATTGGCAGCAACCTGTGGTCATTATGCTAGATCAAGAGAATTGCTATTGCCAAAAATGCTGTTGCCAGAGTTGGTTTTAAAGCACCAACACATCTCATATGCCAGTGCCTATCAGATTAGGCAGAAGTGACATTTTCCATAGACTCAAGACCAGGATATAACTTCAGCTATAACACTCCTTAACACTTTCTTTAAGACGCTTCTAGATTAGTTAATATGCATAGTTGTTTTAGATGTGTTTTCATCCAGTTAATCCATCTATTAGTCACTACATACAAGCCTACATCATAATTAAATTTCAAAGCACTGGAGCTGAGATTTATACAAATTGGTACTGCAAATTCATGTTGTGTAAAGGCATGGTTTATCAACAAATGGCAGTGATTACCAGTTTCGTTTTTAAACCTCAGAGTTTACAATTACATCTTGAACCTTGGGAAGAGGATATTCTGCCTTTGAAAACCTACTGAAACACAGTTGCATCTCATCTGTTCCCTAGAAAATACTGGTATGGTCATGTATAGTTAAAAAAATGCTCCTGTGAAGAACATCTTGGCTTACCATCTTATTCCAGGAAGCGCTCATGTGCTGAATTTTAGAGCTGCTTAAACTTTCCTGATTGAATGATGGATAGGTATGCCATGAAAGTCATCTGTCTGCTCCTTCTGCCCCCTTAGCACGCTCCACACTGACACTACCTCCTTAAGTAAAACTTTTTGCATTTTCTTCTGATTCAGAGAAAAATTATAATACAGATTTACTGCTTCAATACAGCTATGCATAAACTCTCAGAAACTATACTATTTGTGAAATTACAGTATTTCATAATTTAAACCATCCTTAGTGCATAGGATGAAGGGTCACCTAAGAATAAATTAGAATGGTGTAAGAAAGAGGGTTGTTACATTCAAGGCATCACACTCATTTATTTCAAAATTTGTATGGTGAATATATAAGATGATTACAGAAAGTAAAAGAATGGTTTAATTTTGTGAATTTTGTGAAGTATTTCCTCCCTGGTTTTGTCATGGTGTTGATATGTGATGATAGGCAAATTCCTTAAACCCTGAGGTCAGGTGTGGGAATCTTAAGGGAGTAGGCAGAGGAGAATGAACACCGTGAGAGCATAAGATTAGACTCCGCTTCACAAAATGTATTCTTAAAGATAAGGCACTCAGGTTACACATGTATTCTTTAATGGCATTTCTTAGCTTGACTGCATGTTGTCACCTGCTGGAACCTGCTGTATTATTTTAGACTGGTTTTTGTGTATGAGTAGACTGATACAGCAATTGAAAATGGGACTGATGGAAACATTTGGGAAAGTTGGATGACTCATCAGATAGGTATAGACATAACTTCTTTAGGTAGGAAGCCATAGCCAGAACAGCTGTGGCATGGAAACATGGTTTAGATCTATTGGCCAATGATTTTTTTTTTAATTAAATGAAATCCAAGTAGTCACTTTCCTTGTGTATAAAGCCAGAATGAGAAGTAGGTCAAGGTAACAGTAGATACATTCCTTTTACTCTTACATGTAGATGAGTCACAGATACATGAAAGTTTAGGGTAAAACCAAAGTGTGCAGCTCCTGGGATACCTGCTTGATTATTTCTTTATTGTTCTGTGCTTGGTTCCCTTCTAGGAAGCAGGTTGCTTCCTTCCAGCAGTGTTGCTGGCTCCATTGGAAAAGGAAAAGGCAGTAAAGCAGATGCTGAGCACCATAATCCAGTAAGTGCTTTAATAAAATGTTTCCTTCTCACTTGCACAGAGATAAAAGAGAGTGACTTAATTTAGGAGGCTTTGCTTACTGAGAGTTGAAAGGACAATAAGAAGGTGCGTGCAGGGGAAGGTTAAAGAACTGCCTTGTTCTGCAGGCCTCCATTTTGTGCTGCGTGTGAGGTCACCGCTGGAGGGCTGTCTCAGTGCACACTGTGTGAGGAGGACAGGTAATGTATGTGGAGAAGCACCATAGCCCCATGGTTCAGGGTGGCAGCGAGCCCCTGGGCCATCCCTGGCCTCACTGAAAGAGTGCAGTACTGAACAGCTTCACAGGAAAAAGAGTTAATCCTATACAGTCTCCCCCAAATGATTTTCCATGGCTAGCTGACTCTGGCCTGTTTAATCTACCTAAACTCTGCCTTTCCCTCTTGGGGAAAAGCATTTCTTGTTGAGACACCTCTCTATGCTCAATATTATTGTCTTCTTTTTCTTTCATTGGTAGTTTTCCTTTGCTCAGATGCCATTTAGCTTTCTCTGCACCTATCCTCTGCTTCCTATGGGTTTATTATTTTACTGAACCACTTTCTTTTGCACACTTAGTGACTTTATGCCTGTCTCCACTTGCTTATTTGCTTTCAGCCTAGCATCCCCTAGATGGGACCTACTTTTCCATGCCAGTTTCACAGCTTTTCCAGAAATAGGAAGTGGAATTGGATCTCCTGATGAGGTCTATAATAGGGCAAAGGGGAACACAACTCCAAGTTTGTTCCCTAGAGTTCATAATCCAGTTTTTCCTGCGTTCAATGAGAGTCTCTTATGACTCAAAGTCCCCTTCCTTGCCCAGTATCTTCTCTGGTAAATAAACAGCATGATACTTTGAAGTGATGTGGATGTGAGGCTCTCAGAGGAGGAACCATCTTTATAGAAGAAAATTCTTCCAACTACTCTTAAATAGTTGGCAGTTCTTACTACTGCTTAGCATCTACCCCTGTGCCTGGTAAAAAGATACAACAGTTTAGCTCCTCAATGCTTTTTCAAGTAATGCTCAACTTTTACTTGCCCTACCACCTGGTGGCATTCAGAGCTAGAGATAAGCAAGTTCAGCTCCATGTGGTGGTGGCCACTGGTGTCACAGCAGACTGACGTTTACACACAGAAGATCAGAAAGGGAAGACAGGTAAAGAAGCTGGTACTTGGCATTGAGACTACTTAAACACACACCATGCCAAAGATAAGTAGTGAGAATGACAGCATAGCTGCCAGCCAGTGTTTACTGGGGTAATCACCAGAGCGATTGTATCACTCACTGATACAAAGGCTTGTAATCACTTACTAGTGGTTATCACAGGCAATAAGCAATGTAAGGAAAATCCTGAATTTGGATTTTCCTTATCTCAGTGGTGCTTAAGTACTATTTTAGTAACTAAGGCTTTGAGCATTTAATTTTCAGTCACTTCACGTAGGTCTAATGGCCTTTAAGATCATTTGGGGAAATATATAGTAGTTTTGTTTCATTTTGTCCATCTACCAAATTAACATTTTGTCACAAAGACTTTGTTTTTTTTAGCCAGGCTGGTTCAAAGAACAATTTTTCATGAGACCCTGGCTTTCACAATGAGATTATTTCAGGGTGTTCCTTGCATCCTTCCCACCTCCCAGCAGAGTTCATTACTTCCACAAAAGTGCATTTTACCCTTTTATGAGACAGCACTGCCTATGGCAGTGGGCTCAGGTCACTGGGAGTGATCTGCTTGTTTTCAGTCATTCAATTTTTATCACAATCTCAGAATCAGTTTGATAGCACAAATTGGAGATTAGAAAATTTCAAAATGGTAAATAGTAAAAAATTGACTTAACATGACTTTGGGGGACTCAAAAGAAACCTATGGCATCCACGTACATAACTTCCCTGTCATTCCAGCTCCTGAATGAATAAAGCCACTTACATCTCACAAAGATTTTCTTAAATCCCAGGCTGGATTTGTCCAAAGACTAATGGGTGCATTGGTAGAAAGGAGAAAGAAGTTCTCAAATTATAGGATGTTTGCTGAAGAGCTGAAAGAGGTTAAGAAGCGAAAAATAGGGGATGGGTGAACAAATTATACTCCCATAATGCTTACAGCTCTAAGAACAGGAAGGACAGATTTTTTTTTTGTGATGCTGTGTTCCAGGATTTGCTGTTCAAGAGAACAAACATGAATATGCTTTACCTTAAAGTTCAGAAAGAGGCAAAACCCAGAATTCCAGCTGCTGATAGTTCTTCTGTTTCCTTCAGTGATGCATCAGAGACAGCCAAGAATCACAGAGCAATCAAGCCTCATACAAATCAAATTAATTCGCGTGTGTTACTTCAATTCAGCCAATATAGGGCCAGGTGAAATTTCTAACTACTTTAAACAGAGGTGAGAGGGAAAAATGAAGTGTTTTGGTTTTAATTTTATTGTTTGTGTATCTTTCCCTCTGCAGACTGTATGCTGGAAAATCCCTCATAGCCATAACCAAATCACCTTCGGATAGGCAGCAATTAATCCATCCTTAAGGAGGCAAAACACAATCTGTTTCAGTTACCAACTAAACTTACATGGTATTCACCATGGAAGACAGTAGTCTTCCAAAGACATTACTGTAAAACTGGCATTAATTAAAAAGCCCTGCAAGGTGTGGGGTTGATGCCTGGTAATGCGTGTGTGTGGTGGCCTTCTCAAACGTCAGTCACTACAGAGCAAGGTGTATAAAATACTGTCCAGGATGGGGTCAGCTCCTTTTGAAGTAGTACCTGACTGGTTCCCCAGATTCTTTTCTAGGCTTGAATTGTTCCTCTCTCTTCCACCCTTCTCTCTCGTGTAGTGCCACGCTGCAGAGTAAAAGGCAGTGTGAATACCTGTTGTGTGCTTCTAGTGTCTATGTGGTATTGTGGTCTTAAAATAAAAGGAGAACATGGCCAGCTTCTCTTAGACTCTGCGTGTGTTTCTAAAGCATAAGCAGGAAGATACGACAAATCTAGACATCACAGTCCCATAACAACAATTTAATGCTCATGCTTTTAGGGTAAGAGAAAGAGAACTAATCAGGAAAGAAGAATGTTTATTCTTTAATGTCAACCATTAATCTGTTGAAAGAAAAGCGTATTTGTGTGGTAGAGACCTCACCAGACTGGTAATGCTGGCAAACATTCAACTTCTTTGTAATTAGAGATGAGACTGAAATGTAAAGTTAGCTATTAAGGATAAGAAAGCCATCTCTCTATAAAATTCTCTTTACAATTTGATACATTAAGGTAATCACTGAAGATTGACCATGTATATATTGATTTTCACTCTTACATGCTTCCTCAGGACTTTTCACATCTTGGGGCTTGGAACTGATGGAACTGGTCCCAGCCATTTTTCACCTGCAAGTCAAACCAGCACAAGATTGAAATTTAATGCATAGAAGTGATTGTCCAGTCAGATTTCTGCAGTAGGATGACTGTTCTACTCCTCTTTCGGAGGATAACTACTAAAGATGGAGTACAGATTTATATCTTTTTTGTCACCCTTCAGCCAGCTCCATAAATCTTTCACCATCTAGTCACAAATGACGCTGTACTGAAGAGTTATTTTCCTCTGTCACAGATGAGAGATTCTGCAGGTCTGGGGCATTCCACATAAGGCTGAAGCTAATTCTTTTTAGAACTGCTTTTTTGAGGGGCTGGGGGTAAGGAAGAGAAAGGCTGGGGAGTGAGAAAAACATAAAGAAAATCTGTGGAAGTCCTTGGAGTTAAGACTAGAAATCAGTCTATAACATTCCAATTAGGATTAATGACTGTTGTAGCGGGTGACTGGGTATTCATCTTCCTCATTCTCATTTTCATCAAGAATATTTTTATAGAATCAGAACACAAGCAGATAGAAAATGAAAATGTTAGAACTACAAAAAAAAGCAGTATCAGCCACAGTCTTGATCTTAGCCAAGACCTAATGGCCAGTATCAAAAGGTTAAATATGAATGTTTTGAAAATGAAAGAGTTTTAGTAGTAACTCAAGTTACTTCTTGTTTGCAAAAGGACTACATCTTTGATCATTCTGACTGCACTGGGATACATTCCAGTCAGCAGCTGTGTGCTACGAGAAGGATACAGAACACTATTTAATATTTCAAATACATTAATAGTGTTTTATTTAGCTGTATTAAGTATTTCATTAGAAGAGGGTGAAAGCATGAAACCAAAAGTGATGTTATTAGGTCCACTCACCTATAACGCTGCCTAGCAGCTCTAAACGATCAGAGCCAAAAAAGAGATGAGGTTCCCCATTAAAATGTGCCACAACAGCTGGCATCCCAAATGCCTATTGACACCATAGAGATGAAACAGAGAATGTTATAATGAGAGACATTTTTGCAAACATGATGAATATTCAGGAATAAAAAGCAAAAACTTTGACTATTTTTCCCTCCCCTTCATTTCAATTTCTTCATTCTTAAAGATGAGTCTAACAGAGCCATCAGAACGTAGAAGACTCTCCAGAGCCTGTGTGTCCCTTTTGAAGAAGCAAAAAAGCAACCTGATAAATCAAGCAGTGATAAAATACCAGATGACAATGCAACGAGCCACCAACAACAGCGAGTTAGCTTTTGCATATTCAAAAAGCAAAGACAACCTAAAAAAGATGGTCTATGCAGTGCTTTCGAATCATCACCTTCACTGTTCCATACTTGCCAGCATCCTTAATAGGGAAGGAATGCGTAGCTGTGATGCCAAATGGCACTAGAAGCAACTCACCCCATATTTTATTGCTTCCTCTGTTGTCTCTTTCAGTCTGTCCTTCACTGCAGGGGATGAGATCATTTCAAGTAGTTTTTGGGCTAACTCTGATGATAGCCCAGCCTGGTGGGCAACCTGAGAAGAGACGATATACTGAAGAGTACTCTAATACTAAATATTCTAATTCCTACTATGGTCTAATTTTAATCTTCAGAGTTATCACCCAATTTCTACTACCACAAATTACAAAATACTCTTGAAGCACTTCTTGCACAATTATCTTTGCTGTATTCCCAACCCGTTCGTCCTTTATCAACTCTTAGTTACAAAACAAAAGGGGTATTTTAAACTTCCAAGGCCCAAATCTGCATTTTTTTCAGGATTCTTAAACAGAAAAAAAAAAACAAACCCAACCTTTAATCCAATCAGATACCTTACTGAAAAAAAAAGTTGTTCTGAAACAGAAAATTTTACTGTACAAGCCTGCCAAGACAAAAACAGTTTGTAAGACAAATGTGGCCACACAGGAACTATAAGTGACAGTGCATGAAAGTGCACTATCAGCTGAGGGAACTGGGGTTGTTTGGCTTGGAGAAGAGGAGGCTGAGGGGAGACCTCATCGCTGTCTACGGCTGTCTGAAAGGAGGCTGTGGCAGAGTGAGTGTTGATCTCTTCTCTCAAGTGACAGGTGATAGGACAAGGGGAAATGGCCATAAGCTGCGCCAGGGGAGGTTCAGACTAGATATTAGGAGGAATTTGCTTACCGAAAGGGTGCTCGGGCACTGGCACAGCTGCCCAGGGAGGTGGTTGAGTCACCATCCCTGGAGGTGTCTAAAGAAAGGGGAAGACGAGTTTTTGAGGGACATGGTTTAGTGGATAATGGGTGCGGTTGGACTCGATGATCTCAAAGGTCTTTTCCAAACGGAAGATTCTATGAAAGAGACTGTAACTCACAGTTGCCTGTGTTATTACTGTATCTTTTTAGCCTTCTCTGTCCCTGTGCCACAGGGGAATGAAATAAAGTGGCCAAAGGCCTAGGTGCAATGTTTATCAGGTAACATTTAAGTTGCAAGTATTTATTTTAATGAAGTATTTCACAAAAGTGCTATCTTCCATGCCATCCACCTGAATGACATGACCTTTTCTTCTTTAAAAAAAAAACGTTAAATGTATTTCCCATGGAGCACTACTCCTGCATGCGTTAATGATCTTTTCTTTCTTCCCTCAATCAGTTTTTCATTTAACATCCACATTTTCTTCTACCTTCTCCTACTTCCACATCAGGGAGATCAGGAGCTCTTTTTGACTCCACTTGAATGGGAGATAAACAAGTGTAGCACTGGAGTATAACAAAATACTGTGTATGATTGGTAGCCATGCTGTTTAGACTGAAATATTTACACAGAGACATAGTATCCTGATCCTCACCATTCTAAGCCAGAAGGGTTACCTCAGTGGATTGGGCAGGATTCAAAAAAACATACATTGCTTCTATAGTAATTTATGTTACTACTGACTAAAAAAATTAACAAAATACTAATAAACTGTATCAAGTAAACAACATTCAATTTTTCTAATTGATGAGTAAAATAAATTCACCTATAAGGACTCAGATAAAAGGGCTAGGACCCCTCACCCAGCTTTGGATAGCTTATTTCCACAAGAGAGGAAGGTCTAGTACTTGCTACAGGGGTGAATGAAGATGGGCACAATGAAACAAGGAGATGCCTACCTCTCTGCCTTGCTGAACGTAAGGGAATACTCACAGACCACCAAACAATGACTAAATCACATAGAGAGCTTTTTCAGTATGATGTTTTTAAGTTCTGCATGTCCTTTCCTTACCTTTAATTAAATAATGACGGATTCAGAGACTATGTGAAGACTTTCAGTGTATATTTATGTATGGGTTCTGGCTGAGGTGAGTTAATTTTCCTCACAGCAGGTCATATGGTTCTGTGTTTTAGATTTGTAACCTAAACAATGCTGATAACACAGTAATGTTTCAGCTATTGCTGAACGGCGTTTGCACAGTGTCAAGGCCTTCTCTGTTTCTCACTGTCCCCCAACAGTGAATATATTGGGACTTTATAAGAGGTTGTGACAGGGCACAAAAAAGCGGATGACCAGAACAAAACAAAGAGATACTCCATGCCATATACCACCACGCTGAGCAATAAAAAGTGAGAGGAGGGGGCTCAGGAATGTTAGCCACCTTTTGCTTGATCTACCTGTGGGAGGTGGTTCCATATCTTGTTTTGTTTTCTTTCTGTCTTCTTCCACTTCTCATTTGCTTATTAAGCAATTTTACATCAAAACATAAGTTTCCTTGTTTCCTTCTTTTCCTCTTCTCCTGTCCCACTGGGCAGTGGGGGAAGTCAGCAAGCAGCTGTGTGGTGCTTAGTTGCCTACCAAGGTTAATGCACCACTGTTTAATAACATCCTTCAAATCTTGTCTCTTGAACAAGGAAAATAAAAACTTTGGCTGAAATTCTGGTAAAAAGAGGTGTACTAAGATGACTAGACTCCGGGGAAGCAGCCAGTCTGCAAGTTTCAGGTTTCAAACAGGGATGTTAGATAGGAGAGACTAGTCATGGATAATTCCTCTCTTTTCTTCATATTCCAAGAACTTGAAAAATAATGTAGAAATGAGAGCCCTTAAAAAGGATCTAATGGTATATTAACTTATATGCCATTGCAGGTTTTACTGTCAAACTCTAAATAGCAAAAGAAAACACATCAAAAGAGTACAATTTCTCAAAGGGCAATACAGCACAGTACTTAATAGTAATGACTGGCTCCATCATTCCAAGGAAAATCAACTTTCCCAAGTGTTACATTTCACCTGAAGATTTCATATAACAGCAAAACCTCAATGTATTTTGGAGATGCTGTTCGTACCTTCAGTACTGTTAATAAAACAGTATTAACATAAAATTCATTGTCAATCCTGGGTATCTCGCTACATAAATTAACAAAAAAAGGAGATTCTGGTTCCTCTGGTTCCAAGTGTCATTCAAAACATGACTGAAAAAAAAATCATTCCAAACAGAGCTGCTAGAGAAATTAAATCCACTTTTTTCCCTAGCTGAAGCTTTTCAGCACTCCAAGTGATCATTTGACTAAGCTGTCTTCATGTCTGTTACTGATCCAAGCCATCAATAAGAATCTGTAACAGAAATGCAGAAGCACCAACAAAGAGGAGACACTTACAGCCAATATGTTCTCTGGTTGACTAATATCTTCATTCTGGTAAAAGAATAAAAAAAGTAATTCAGTACTTAAGAACAAAAGCTCAGCTCTGGACTTGAAAGTAAGTTTTCTGAGAAAACAGAAATGAAATCAGCACTAGTTGCTGGAGAAATTTCCTCAGAAAAAGTTTTAAGTCAGCTAATCTAGGAATGTACTAAGTGCTTCCTGATACGAACTACTGATCCACTCAGCCCACAGGACTCACCATACTTACCTAAAAGAAGGCAAATTAAGGTGAGAGTAAGCTAGATTTTTTCTTCTAATGGCTCCTGAACCACTATGACCTTACATTTCCTGCTATGACTTTTCATTAAAGCATTTCCTTTCTCTTGCTTGAATTGCACATTTGAATGAAGTGAGGCAGGAAGGGTGACAGAGAAAATATCAAGAAGTCAACCATAAAATACTGACCTGTGACCAAAAACGTATCCAGAACTCTCTAGATAAGGGTTCCAAGTATTGTGGCTGTGTCATGTCAACGGCTGTGATAAAGCGCATGGCCCCAAGACTGCCTGGGATTAGTGGGGAGAGAGAAACATACTGAAACAAGGCACAAGATCAGGAACAGGGACTGTCTACACAAGCAATATCTAAGAATAGCATAATCTTGTCTGCAACAACAGTCCCCAAACAGTAAAGGTTATGTTGATTTGCAGTATCTTCCATGCTAATATCATTCACAAGCGTGTTTCTCCAGAAGTGCCTTTTATGGTTAAAGATGCACAGACTTAATCTTGCTCACACATAGAGGAAGAGGCTGTGGACAGGGAATTCATCTTTACCTTTCCTGTTAGGGAGAACGTGAACCAGAAGTGCTAGTGTTGCAAGATACCTGCTAAGCTAATTCTCTTACTTACTTTTACCAAGGACACGTTGGAAGTCACCTCCTGAAATTCTTACAGGCACTTGGTAGTATTTTGCCATCCTAGTTACATCCTTCAGCATGTATTCTGCACGCTTTGGCAACATTGCTGGGGGCTTGTTACCTTTCAGGAAAAAGTTCTATTGAGATTTTCAACAGTAGTATAATAAGAACAGAGGAAACAATAGTAAACAAATTAGATCTCATCCATATACATGCCCAAGGAAGAGTATAATTACATATTAGCTTACTGAAACACACACAGCTTTTCCAAAGATAAGCTAGGTTTTAAACACAATTTATTTCAGTTTTGCACAGATCAACCGTTTAAATCAGCAGAACTAGTTTTAAACTGAGATACAAATGTTCTGGCAGGGATTTATATTGATTCAGATAAATTACTTTTAAACTAAACTAATACATGGGTAAGCAAATCCAGAGACTTGTTAATAGTCTAACAGTGACTAACTTGTTCTCATAAGGCCACAGGTTCTATTTTATGGCATACTTAGATCCTTCGTGTACATTATGAACTGCAACTGTTCCACAGATTAGCTGTGGTTTATCAAATTATTATTATCCTATAACTGATGAGCGCTGGCATAGACTGTATGTCTTGCAACCAGTTGCTGTGTGGTTGCACAGTATGAAATTCCTTGTGGGAGCTCCACAAATTCTATAGATAATTTGCTGTTGGTGCCCAAACTTATAGTTTAAAACTGGCTTTGGGTTATGCACTCACTAAGAGCTTGCCCCCCTAGTGTCCTACTAGTGAAAAACAATATTTCCCTACAGAACTACCTCCCTGTATTGCCTACCAGTTGCGTGCATTATGCCACCAAGGAAAGCTGGACGAAAGCGCAGATCAATATTCCAGATGTGCTGGTACCGGCAAAGCACCTGCAACATAGAAAAGTTGTGATGGATTAACAGTCAGAGGAGACGTCTATAATCATAGAATCCTCCGGTTGGAAAAGACCTCTGAGATCACTGAGTCCAACCGCATCCATCATCCACTAAACCATGTCACTTAAAAACTCATCTATCCTTTTTTTAAATACCTCCAGAGATGGTGACTCAAGCACCTCCCTGGGCAGCGGTACCAGTGCCTGACCACCCTTTTGGTAAAGAAATTCTTCCTAATATTAAGTCTGAACCTCCCCTGGCACAACTTATGGCCATTTCCTCTTGTTCTATCACCTGTCACTTGAGAGAAGAGATCAACACTCACTCTGCCACAGCCTCCTTTCAGACAGCCGTAGACAGCGATGCGGTCTCCCCTCAGCCTCCTCTTCTCCAAACTAAACAACCCCAGTTCCCTCAGCCGTTCCTCATAGGACTTGTTTCCCAGCCCATTCACCAGCCTTCTCGCCCTTCTCCAGACGTGCTCCAACAACTCAATGTCCTTCTTTGGCCACAACAACCCCATGCAGCGCTACAGGCTGGGGACAGAGTGGCTGGAGAGCAGTCAGGTGGAAAGGGACCTGGGGTACTGATTGACAGGAGGCTAAACATGAGCCAGCAGTGTGCCCAGATGGCCAAGAAGGCCAATGGGATCCTGGCCTGTATCAGGAATAGTGTGGCCAGAGGACGAGGGAAGTGATGCTTCCCCTGTACTCGGTGTTGGTAAGGCCACACCTTGAGTATTGTGTTCAGTTCTGGGCCCCTCAGTTCAAGAAAGATATTGAGGTGCTGGAGAGAGTCCAGAGAAGAGCAATAAAACTGGTGAAGGGACTTGAGCACAAGTCCTATGAAGAGAGCCCGCGGGAGCTGGGTTGTTTAGCCTGGAGAAGAGGAGGCTCAGGGGTGACCTCATCACTCTCTACAACTATCTGAAAGGAGGTTGTAGTCAGGTGGGGGTTGTTCTCTTCTCCCAGGCAACCAGCAACAGAACAAGAGGGCACGAGCTTAGACTCTGCCAGGGAAGTTTTAGGCTGGATATCAGAAAAAAGTTCTTCACAGAGCGAATAATCAGGCATTGGAATGGCCTGCCCAAAGAGGTGGTGGACTGGATGTGGCACTTAGTGCCATGATCTAATAATCATGATAGCGTTGGATTAAGGGTTTGACTTGATGATCCTGGAGGTCTCTTCTAACCCAGATAATTCTATGATTCTATGATTCTACGATTCTTGTAGTGAGGGGCCCAGAACTGAACACAGGACTCGAGGTGCGAGTACTAGAGGTGCATGCAGCTAGAAAATAAGCCAAAGCATTAAATAGACACTGCAGATAAATCTTTTTCTATTATATTAGTGATGTTCCTAAAAGCCTTTTCTGGATGCTGCTGCCAGAAAACTCTCATCTTAGAAAAAGTGAAAGGACCACATTCATACTATAACTATGTAAGTCTAAGCAGGAGCAAATAAGGAAAAGATCAACATCATGAGTGGACACTTATACTTTTTAAACACTGAAACTATCCCTAAAGCAAAACGTTCAGCGCCAACTCCCAACCACGCACAGACAAGCTGCCATTTGGCTAGGACACGCTTCCTTAGCGTCCCTGTTTTTCAAGATGAGAGGTGAGAAACAAACCAACCCGACACCAAGGGCGGGAAGCCACACCAAGCCGGCCGGACGAGCCGCCCTTCAGCCGCCCCCGCAGGAGCGGCAGCGGCGGGAGGGACCCGCGCCGCGAGGGAACGGCGGAGCGCACCGGGAACGGCCTCCCTTCGTCTCCCCTTGTTCTCACCTCAAACCCCAGCCAGGAGTAAGGGGACACCACATCATAAAACAGCTCCACGACCGTCCGCCCCATCCCGACCCCGTCCTTTCCCGTCCCTTCCCGTCCCGTCCCAGCGTCGCTACCCATCAGGCCCCCGCGGCAGCGGTTCCTCCCCCGGGGCGGGGCGTCCTTCCGTTGTCGGCTGCTTCGTGCAGCGTGGTCGCTTCTACGTGCCACTGCCCGCCCCGGTGCCAGCTGCGAGGTGCCCTTGGAAGCCCGGCTTGGGAGGGAAGGAAGAGGTTGGGGGCGGGAGCTGGAGCTTCGCAGGGAGCCGGAAGGGAGCCTGTGCCCCTCTCCATGGCAAGGCAGGAGGAGAGGAGTCTCCCGGGGTGGGAAGCCGGGAGCTGACTCGGCGGAGCAGGCCGGCATGTTTGCCCGGGAGCTCGGCTTCCCGGTCGGAGCCTGCGGAGGGTACGTGAAAATAAAATAATTTCCCGAGAAAACTAATCAGTTGGGGTAACAAACTGAGCTTCTTGTACAATAGAAAATGAATAGTTACCAACCATTCTTTCTGAGTACACTGGCAATTTTAAGAATTTTCTTAAGCTACTAGCTAAAGCACAGAAACAATCACTATTTTTCCTTTTTTTTATGTTATCCTTTTTTTTGGTATTATGTTCCACACACCAGTCAAATAATCTGTAAGGCTCTATTTGTCTCCTTTCATGATATTTAAAAATCTTGTCAAGTACATTCCAATATCCCACCAAGGCATGTAGCGCATGGTGGCAAAATATTATCTTGCTACTGTCATCTCCTTGGTGTACTCATAAGTCTGTTTCACTGTTTGGAGCATTACTTGTGTATGTGAGCAACAGCATAAAGACAGTTTTTCCAAAAGCACACACAATCTGTGCTAACTCCATCACCTCTTTCCTCAGGTGACGCCTTGTGTTCAGAGACAATTACAATCTGGTCTTAGAGAACTGAATTTCATCTTTCATTCTGCCTGATGTGGAAGTGCAGTATGTCTCCCCTCCACCTCCTTCCAACACTGAGTGTTTGCTCTTTGAAGTAACTGAGGTACACCTGCAGAGTCGGCTCTTTGGTCTTTACTTCCTCCCTTATATCAATGAACAATACTGAATATGCTGGGCTAAATTCAGCTCTTGGATAGGCATCTCCCACTGGGCTTCATAGGTTTTCAAGCACTCAAAAGCTCTGAAAGGGGGCTTGTTCCTCTTCAGAAGTCACAACATGAATGTGCCTAACTTTAGGCAATAGATCCTAGAGGCTGAGATTATAACGGTGTCCAGCATAGAACTATTGTTATTCACAAACTTTTATGTCTTAGAAAAATAAGAAGTTCATTATAATAGAAATGTTTATCTTTGTATTTAACATGATTTATCTATGAAAATACATTCATTGATTATTATATATCTACCCTTGGAAAGGAAATGTGCTGCTTCACATATATTTCTGAAATGACATTGTAAGGATGGGCTAACATTGTTAACAGCTATAATCAATACATATTTTCTGAACGATTTTGAGTACTTCTAGGAATTCCACTTTTTCTATTTAGTTCTTCATTCACTGATACTATAAACAATCAAGAGGTTCAGTTTTCCCTTGGAGAAGTCAGACTAGCTCAGAATTACTGCTTATATTATGTGTTATATATATTTGTATAAAGAGAGAGAGTGATTGGCTGAGAGAGTCAGATTGGCTTCCTTTAAGTGAAGCACGAGTTATTTCTGTTTATGTTTAAGGTGTTTGACTCAGCTATCTATGGTTACCCAGGCTATGCATTATTTAGTGCTATCCCTCTGTACATTAGCTTTGACAACACTCATAGTAAGATAAATTAAATACAGACAGAAGGAAGCAAAACCCAGTCTATTTGTCCTTTAATTTATTACTTCCTATGTGATAGCACTGAGAAACTTTGCCACAAAGCCTGGTGGAGCCAGCTGTCTTTATATGTAGGTGTTAAGGCTAGCAATTGTCCTGTTAAAATTTGTTGAAAAACATAATTTAAGATCACAAAGAATTCCTCCTTTGTTATTAAACTAAATCTTTCCTTTAAAAAGTAGTTTGAAAAGTAAGTCATATGCCTGAGAATACATTAGCTTTGATAATGAGAACATCTTTTTCTAAACAACAAATACGGCTACTTTGAAGTGATAATTAAGAGAAGTGAGAAAGCAGTCTGCTGCTGAGTACCAGTAGAGTGTTCATTCTCTCTTCAGATCTTGTTTCTTTTGAAGACAGATGAAGATGAGACACACAGGGGCGCACACTGAGCTGGCCCTTGGAGACCTGCTCAAAGCTTCTAGATCTCAGGGGGCCTCACCTACTGTTTAGCTGATCTGGCTGGATCTTCACTAGCAATCACACACTTGTGTGGATGCCTGAACTTGGACGCGTGGCCTGGCGCCAGCTGCTGCACTCCACCCATATAAACACACGTGCACATAGGGTAGAGAGCCCTCACCCAGCCAAGTGTTAGAAAGGACTTTAAGGACAGGCACAGGGCATGGCCTTACAACTGTACTGATCAGCATTTAAATGCGACTGGCCTTTTTTTATCCCCCCATTGTTCCTCCTCCAGTCATCTAAACTCTTTTCTCACCTTTGGTTCCTCCCCTAACCATCCTACAAGAAGTCCTGGACAATCCCAAAACACTCTTCCTCTGCATCCTGTAATGTGTCACAGTGCCCTAGGCAGCAAAACCCCTTAGTCCTAGATATCATCTGGAATATGTTCCTGATGACTCATTTTGATTTTAAACGAAGCAGCTTTCTGAAATGAAAATAGTCTTAAGTCAAGCATGAAATATCCAAAATCTTTCTTAACACCCAAGTACTGGGCAGTAAGCCAATCATTAAGAAGGAATTTGTGAGAGAGCTGGGAGACTTCAGTGTGAGATATTTACCAAGCATGTTGGTAGACATGGTGGCAAAAAAGAATTAATGAACAACAGAATAAAAAAGTCTATTTGGAAGAGCTGGTAGGAAAATCCTGCCTTGCTTGTTTTCCAAAGGGTCAACAAAAATGTAGAGTATTAAGGCAAGGGACTTTGTAATCTTCCACTTTAGATGTTAATCTTAGTTAATGGTAAACAGGAACAAAGCACAAAGTGTCTCTTGATTGTATTAAGTCAGAGACAAAGAAGCCATTGAAAAGTCTGGTACTCCACAGCTATCTGCTAAGATGAGAAGTCAACCTATGGAAGAAGACAAAGAATCACTGGAGTAGCCAGAATTAGTTTAAATGAATATTGGGGGAATACTGTTGTGTTGTAAATCAGACATAAGATAATATGTAATTAGTTCCGAGAATAGGAGCGGAATAGTTAAATGATTTCGGGGAAATGTAATGAATATGTACGTGTTTGGTAAATACTTACATGCACCCTTTGGAAGCACTTAAGGAGGAACATCCCCAGTGCTGCTGCTGAAATTAATACCTACTTAATAGTATTTCAGGCTGTTGGGCTATTTTCTTTGTTTCAGATTTGGCAGCCCAGGAGGGACCCGCTCTGCTTGACTGCAAGACCCATTGAGAATAGGACTCCCTTAGGAACTTCTGGGGATTTCCTCGGAGGGACTCCTTGCCTCAGTTGGATCTTTGCAGGAGTAGACAAGGACCATCTGGTGAAGGGTATTCTTTTCTAGTAATTGGAGAACCAGTTAAAACTGTGACCATATATAAGGTACTCTATGTTGGGCTGCTAGTGCTCTTAAGGTACATGCAGGGGTTCAAGCCCCTGCTTGAATGAAGGGGTTTGAGTCCCCGCTTGGTTATTGAAACTTTTGTTATACAGACTACGGGAAGCATATGAGAATTGAGTAGGTAGTGAGATTTTATTTTTAATGTCATTGGAATTGGGGATTGGGATTGATTCAAAGGAATTGACCCACAGACAGGCTGTAAACCAAAGTATCTTTTATTCACTGGCAGGGAGTGTGGGGCTTAGCATCCCACAAGATGCAGCTTCAGTGTGGCAGAATTTTGGTCAGCTGATAGAGTGTATTTTATCAAACACGACACACATTCTGTGGTTACTACCCAATAAGCGAGCACTTAGATTACAAAACTTTTAGGGTCCTGTTTTGCCCACTGCAGCTAATTTTATGGTTCTACAGATAATACTGCCTACGTGTCCAAAGCAGTTGCCCTTTTGCCCTTGCAAATAGGGTAGGCCTCTACCTGGATTAGCCATGTTGGTACATTCTGTTACAAATCCCTGCTTCTGCCAAGTTATGCTAAGAGTGGCCTAGTAGGCCGTTAGTTAAGATTCACCTCAGGATCCACGAAATATGAGTGGTTGGTTTGGAGACTGCTGTAATATCTCTGTGTACCAGATGTGAGCAGTGTAATCCTCTAATTATAAACCATGTTAAAATTGGAGATCTATAAGAGTAGATTTGCAAGTACAAGTTGACGGAGAATGTAGTAGGTGCTGTATCAAACTGAGTAAAACTAGGTTAAGTTGAAATTACATGCAATATTCAAGAGTTTGCTATCAGACTCCATGAGGTTTAAATCTCTCTGTAAATTGAGACTATACCTTTGCAGCTGTGTATTTTCCTTTTGTAACTGATGATTTCAAAAATTTTAAAGATGGATTTGTAATGAGCTCAACCTTAACCTGACTCTTTTATTTTTCATCCTGCTCGTTAGCCAATATTGCTTCTGATTTGATAATTTGAAGCGATCTGTTCCTTATACGTACTCCTATAAGTATCTGTTTTCAGCTCTCAGAGTAGAATTTTTCCTGGTAGATCCCACAGTTGAACCACTTAACATCTCCTGTTATTCTTGTGTTCTGTTAATGTGAGTGGGTCCCATTCATTGCAATGTGTAGTGCTATAGAAGTTTGGTTACAAATTTTAGCACTGTGGGCACATTTTCAAGATCAATCCACTTTCCACATTGAGGATTATATATCTTTATATATGGTCACCTGAGCAGTACTCAGCTCAACTGGATCATGCCATCAGTTATTGCCATCTCCAAGGTTCTAAGGCCTGGGCACTGGAGCCCAGGCTGGTGCACCCAGGGAGGGGAAGTCCTGTCCTGTATAAATAATACTGGCAGGGATAAAAAGCCTGCTACACCCATTTCTGGCATAGAATTGGTTGCTCCTGTCAGTTTTTGCTGCCTTTTCCAATTCTTTGCAAATATTATTTCTGCTTTCCTAATTTTTCTGTTAGCAAGCCAGGAAAAGCAGATAGTGTGATCCTGTTAAATTATATGGATGTATGCTTTTCCATCCTTCTGTGTCTCACAGCGTGCCTGCAGCACGCCTGTCAAGTCTTGCTGATGTTGCTGGAGAAACAATCAGCAAAAGTTCCTTTCTCAAAGATTTGGCTGCTGCAATGGCTTTATGTCCTCCTGTGATCCTAGGTTTAATCAGAGAAGTGAACCACTGTTGCCTGGAGCTAAACATCAAGGCAGTTTCCCTTAGGATCTCTTTTAAGAAAATGCCTTATCTTTGCCAAACTTGTCTTTCATTTTGAATTTCTTCCTCTCTTCTTCCAGTCTAGCTTGGAAAGGGTAAAATTACACAGACAGAAACATCCTGTGCATCACAGAATCAACAGTACAGAGCACTCCTGTACTCTCACAGTATTCCATAGGAAACTCCATTCAGTGCAGAGAGGAAGACATCCCAGGAAGTTCCTCTCGGTGCAAGCTCTTCTGCCTCAGTCCTTGACACAAGGTTGTAGGCTGTCCTACAAGGAGTTTGGTGAGATTGTTTAGGAAAGCATTTGCTTGTCTGTATGTCTTCTCAGCTGTTTGGGATGAACTCACATTTCTTCACGTATCATGAGCTAACAGTGTGCCCTGGCAGCCAAGAGGGCCAAGCACGTCCTGGGGTGCATCAAGCACAGCATTGCCAGCCAGGTGAGGGAGGTGGTTGCCCTGCTCCACTCTGCACTGGTGCGGCCCCACCTGGAGTACTGGGTGCAGTTTTGGGCACCACAGTATAAAAAGGACATAAAACTACTGGAGAGTGTCCAGAGGAGGCCACAAGGCTGGTGAAGGGTCTAGAGGGGAATTTGTACGAGGAGCAGCTGAAGTCACTTGGTCTGTTCAACCTGGAGAAGGGGAGACTGAGAGGATATCTCATAGCTCTTTTCAGCCCTCTCACAAGGGAGAGAGGTGAAACAGGTGCTGATCTCTTCTCTCTTGCAACCTATGACAGGACTAGAGGTAATGGCAGGAAGATGTGCCAGGGGAGGTTTAGACTGGATATTAGGAAGAAGTTCTTGACCCAACGGGTGATGGAGCACTGGAACAGCTCCCCAGGGAACCAGTCATGGCACTGAGTCTACCAGCATTCAGAAGCATTTGGACGATGCCCTCAGTCACATGGTGTGAATGTTGGGAGTGTTCTATGTAGGGACAGGAGTTGGACATGATGATCCTTTTGGGTCCCTTCCAACTTGGGTAATTCTGTGATTTTATGATTCTATGATGACTGAACAACTGTTGTTTTTATGTACAAATGAGGATCTCATCTAGATTATAGTGACTCTCACAGGTATTTACTTCTAGGCACATCGGTTCAGTGGCACGCTCTTGCCGAGTTTCTCGTCTGCAAAGCACTATATAGAAAATGAATTCTTGTCCTCACATTCTGTGTTTCAAGCAAGAATATCCAAACAATGAAACTAATCTCCAGAAAGCTTCCCTGTGTGTCTTTGAGAAGCATAAATTTGATGAAATCTTTAAGCAGCTTCTAATAAGAAAATATTGTAAGTTGAAAAACTAACTTAGTAGGAAAAAAATTTCAATGAAAATATTTAGAAATAAAAAGCAAAAACTGTCCAAGCAGTCTTGGCAACGAGAAATTATAAGGGAAATTAGAAAGATTTTCTTAACAGTCATGCTTGTATTTCTTCTAAGTATGTAATTGCTTCTCTGCAAAGAAACCTAACTTAGATAAACTAATCCTAAATGCAGGTTGTTCTGGTTCTCCTATTACCCGATTAGCATTTTATGAACAGATGGGTATTTCCAAAAGTGGTCAGTACAGCTCTGCAATCTGCATCAGTGCCCCAGCTCTTCAATGTCATCATAGCCTGTATCTTCAAGTGCAGGGGAAGAAACTCTCTCAGCCTCAGAAGTCCTCTTTCCTGACACATTAGAACTCCAGTCTGAAAGCATGAAAGAAAGAACATGAGATAAATGCACATGCAGCACGTACTGCACCTGGTAGCATGGACTGTCCATTGTCTTCTTCAGAAGTTAGAATCACAGATACACGTGGCTGTGAAAGACTTGAGAAGTGCTTGTCTCGTCCTGCCTCTGCTACATGTATGTGTATCCTACGATCAAGCTTACTGTTTCTGGAAAACAGGTTGCTGATCTAACTTTAAACACTTCTAATAAAAGTAGTGTGTCAATATCCATGAATAAACCAACTGTCTTTTACTGCCTTAGGTGTTATCTGGCACACTGCCAATTTAGTAGATCTGTCCTTGCCCATCCCACAAGCTGCCCTAATCTGGCTCCTCCCAGAGCTATCACAGGAGAGTTCTCAACCCATTGTCTGTGTTTGAAACCCATTAAGAGGATGTAACCCACATTACTGACTGAGGGGTGGTGTTGTCCACAGTGGTATGAGACTTATTATGAGATTTAGGGGAAGATCATAGAAAATTTGTTATGGGTTGCGTAGGTGAGGAAGCAAAAGCACAGAGAAGGAGTTATCAGTGTGATTTGAGAAGGAACAAACATGGTTAACTGGAATGATGGGATAAAAGGGGCTGGTGGCATGCAAACAGGCTGCTGACCAGTATGAGTGTTCGGCAATGCCCTGCGTCTGATCAGCGGCATTTGTCCTGTCTTTTTTAAACTCCATCTGTAACTGTTCTCCCAAGTGAGAGAGCTCTCCATTCTTTGTGTGTGTGTAGATCTAAATACCAGCAACCAGAGCTGTGCCATAGGTCAGAGGGGTCTGTGCGTCTGTGGTGCCAGCAGCTGGAGAGATTGTAGTGACCTAGGCCTCTAAGTACCACCAACTGGGATGGCACTCTGTTTGTCAAGGTCTTACGTCCCTAGACACCAGCTGCTGTGGAGGTCAGGGGATCCAGGAGCTAGTTACCTGGCAAATGGCACGTCTAAGCCCAGCTACTGGGGAACACGTTGTGCATATGTGTGGGAGTTAGTGTGCATGTGGGTCTGGGAAGTAACTGGAAAGCCAGGGGATTCCGGGACCAGTTACTGGATAGAGTGAATGTCTAAAGCCCATTATTGGTGGAATTATAGTGTTTATGTGCGTGTGTGTGTGTGCAGGTAGATAACAGATAACATAGATTTATCAGCAGATAAACCTGTTTTTTCTTTTTGATTATCTAAAGGGAGTAGAGCAAATTGTCACCTCATGTGGTATTTTTATAAATAAACTAGACAAATATGATCTAACTCAAATCTCTGTAGACTGGCTACAAATTCAGTCAAAAATGGTGTTCTTAGTGTAGCTCTCTGTGCCAGGTAAGACAGCCCTACATATGACTAAGTAATTTTATTAAGTTCTGAGATAACATACCCCTTTTTCTTATTACATTTTTCCAGGTGGAACCATACTTTATTAGAATTCAAATGGTCTTGGCAAAGTTTTGATGAAAATAGAATGAAATCTAATAAGGATGCTTACAAGGCTAGAGATGATGGGAGAAACAATCAACTGAATAATTAGAAAGATCAATGTCTGCTGATACGTGCTATTTTACAGAGCAGGATTTGGAGTTGCATCAGGCCAGACACTGAACATTGCCAGGAATGTCATACTGTTGCAAAAAAGGCAGACATCACACTGGCATGCATAAACAGAAGGATGTCCTGTAAGACTTATGGCGTGGTCGTTCTGCTCTACTTGACACTGGCAAGGTCTTAGTGCCATGCTGTACAGAAATACTGTAGAATTTTGGGTTTGAAACTTTCTGAAAGATACAGACCTGCTGCCCCAACCTAGGTGGAGACATACAGAGTGAGCAGAGGTCAAATCAACAAGACCTGTGTAGAAAATTGACTGATCTAGGTAAGAGAAGTAAGAGAGAGAACTGAGGGGAGCTTTGTTAACAGTCTTCACATACTTAAAAGGCTGTTATAAAGGTGAATGCAGCTCCTCTATCCCCATAGACATTATAGTAAGAAGTATCAATTTTAATTTGCAGCAGTGAAGACTTACGTTAGACCACAGGCAAGAATTTTATAGCTGGAAGGAAAGCACAGCATGGGTATAGATTACCAGCAGAGGTTAAGGAAATATTGCTACTGAATACTGTAAGAACAGAATAACAAACATCTAACCTACTCTCTTTGTGTATGTAGGTAGTGTTCCTTCCCAGTAGTGGTTGGATAAAACCTATGTGATTCTTTGGGGTACCTGCCACCTTGATTTTCCCTGAGTTCAGTACAGTAACTATAAATTATGGCAACTAATAGCACTGCTCTTTTTGCCTCACCTGTCTGTGAATCCTTGTTTATGTCACTTTCTGCATGGATCCCAGTGATTTCCTGTTCATTCTGCTCAGAAGGAAAAGCATCTTTAGGTCCGGGAGCTTCTGTCACATCATCATAACCACCTTCCAGGATATTTCCAGGCAGTGAAGAGACCTCTGAAACAGTATGGGATATTGTTGTCTTTCTGGGCTCTAGCACACATGACTGGCTCATGTCCAGTTTGTCACCCGTCAGTATTCTCGAGTCTTTCTCCACTGGGCTGCTTTCAATCACAGTATCACAGTATCACAGTATGACAAGGTTGGAAAGGACCTCTGAGATCATCAAGTCCAACCTATAACCCAACACTAACACCAACCATCATCTAAACCATGGCACTCAGTGCCACATCCAATCTCCCCTTAAACACCTCCAGGGTCGGCGACTCCACCACCTCCCTGGGCAACGCATTCCAATCCATTCATCCCCCAACCTATGCTGATTCTGGTGATTATCCTGACACAGGTACAGAACCTTGCACTTGGCCTTGTTGAGCTTAATGAGGTGAGGTTCGTATTTGCCCGTTTTTCAAACCTTTCAAGATCCTTTTGGATGGCATCGCTTTCCTCAAGTGTAATAACTGCACCACTCAATTTGATATCATCCACAAACTTGCTGAGGGTGCGATCAATCTCACTGAGTAGATATTGAATGGTACAGGTCCCAGTACAGACCCCTGAAGGACACAACTTGTTACTTATCTCTATTTGGACATTGAGCTGTTCATTGCAACTCCTTGGATGTAGCCATCCAGCCACTTCCTTATTCATTGAATAATCCATGCATCGAACTCAGTTCTGTGAGTAGCCAGCTCTAATTCCTCAGGGGTGGAAAACTCTGTCATCCATACTTAACTGGAAGTGATCCCTCAGAGAATGTTAGTTTTCACTGGTTTATAGTATATACATTCATACGTGGACATACAAATAATTCATGTATAAGATTAAAACTCAATCAAAGCACTGCTATTTCATGTTTTACTGAATACTCAATATTCGATTTGAATAAGAAAAAAAGGTATTATTTGGATTAACTGCTTTCTTGATGAGCATTTCAAAGGAAGTAAGGAAAAGAAAAGCTTTTAGTTTAATTTTTAAATAATACCTTGTCCCCTTTAATATAAGAAAAACAATAGAAAGTAAAATTAAACATATGCCACAGCAGAGAATCTGAGATATGGGCAGCTGAGGTCCAAGACTGCTTGTAACTTTGGCAGTTGATTTGTCTGAGACCAGACAATACCTAAAAGAGCTTTTTGATCAGCTACAGGAAAATGCAATTCTTTTCCAAACAGTTGCTCTTCCTCAGCTTTTTCAAATAAAAAAAATACCACATATGGCAAACTGCATTTTCTTCGCATCACCTAGACTAAAATTCCCTAATTAACTCCAATGGTATGCCAATCTTATTTGGAGCATGTTTTTCCTCTATCTTAATTCTCCCCAGAAATGAAGCAACAGCTTACAGCTCACAAGCTGTTACAGTTGCAATTTCTGGAAGAAGTAGTTTCAAATTTTTGAAGTGTGCAATACTATGAGCAAATATTTGTCTTTAACTTCTCACACGGAACAGAAGATTAGCACTTGTATATGAGATTGTATGACATTCTTCCACCACAGGAGTTAAACAGAATTTTTTGATTCACTTCAAAACATCACTAGTGAACATGACATGCAGTGAGAAAAAAGTTTTAATCACCAACAATGCTTGGAAAATTAAAAGGTACCCTTATTTTGGGTCTCTTTCTTTGTAGGATCCCCATATTTGATTACCTTGAGTTGCTTTATGACCATTTTCTTCATCTCTTTCCCCACTATAAAATCGTGCCTTTGTTTTTGAACTCTGAATTAGAGTCTAGACAAATGAGAAAGAGTCTGATACCAGATTAAACTCTACTTAGCTGCTAAGACTACTTCATGAGGAAAGAGTAGGCTACAAGTCAAGTAGATTCTTGGGCAGTCAGTATTATTCCTACAAGATAAAGGGCAGAATAGCCAAGAATCCCTCAGGGGCCTCATAACACCTCCCATGGCTCGTGGTTGAAGCAATGAAGGGAACAAAGCAGTGAACAGGAGGAAGCCTACAGAGACACATATCTGCTAGGAAAGATATTCAAATTATTCTTTTATTTGTTCCTGCTTTAAATATTTGCAGCAAAAGCATTTTTTTTGTTTGTGGGTTTGTGGATTTTTTTTGTTTGATCTATCACAGAATCACAGCACAGTAGGGGTTGGAAGGGGCCTCTGGAAATTATGTAATCCAACCTCTACTGCAGCAGGTTCACCTAGAGCAGGTTGCACAGGAACATGTCCAGGCAGGTTTTGAGTATCTCCAGAGAAAGAGATTTCACAACCTCTCTAGGCAACCTGTTTCAGTGCTCTGTCACCCTCACAGCAAAGAAGTTTTTCCTCAAGTTCAGGTGGAACTTCCTGTGTTGCAGTTGGTGCCCATTGCCCCTTGTCCTGTCACTGGGCACCATTGAAAAGAGTCCGGCCCCATCCTCTTGACACCCGCCGTGTATGTATTTATAAGCATTAATAAGATCTCCTCTCAGTTTTCTGTTCTCCACACCAAACACAACCAGGTCTCTCAGTCTTTCCTCATAAGAGAGATGCTTCAGTCCCCTGATCATCTTTGTGGCTTTCACTGTACCCTCTCCAGTAGTTCTTTGCCTTTCTTAATCTGGGGAGCCCAAAACAGGACACTGTACTCCAGATGGAGCCTCATTAGGGGAGAGTAGCAGGGGAGGATAACTTCCCTTGACCTGCTACCCATATCCTTCTTAATGCACCCCAGGATACCACTGGTCTTCTTGGCCATGAGGGCACATTGCTGACTCATGATTAGCTTGTTGTGCACCAGGACTCGCAGGTCCTTCTCTGCAGAGCTGCTTTCCAGCAGGCCAACCCTTAACCTGTACTGGTGGACGTTGGGTTCCTCCCCAGGTACAGAACCATGCACTTGCCTTTGCTGAACTTCACTAGATTCCTTTCTGCCCCTGTCCAGGTCTCGCTGAATGCCTTCTGGTGTATCAGCCACTCCTGCCAGTTTTCTGTCATCAGCAAACTTGCTGAGGGTACACTCTATCTCCTCATCCAAGCTCTTTGATGAATATGTTGAACAACATTGGGCCTAGGACCGACTCCTGAAGAACACCACTAGCTACAGGTTTCCAGCTAGACTCTGTGCTGCTGATCACAACACTCTGAGCTTTGCCAGTCAGCCAGTTCTCAATCCACCTCACTGTCCACTCATATAACCCTTGCTCCATCTGTGCAGGTCTCCTGCGTCCTTCCCTTGATTTCTTACTCCTAGGGATGCATCAGTCTTGAGCTTGGAGGAAGATGTGCTTGAATATTAACCAGCTCTCTTGAACCCCTCTATCTCCTAGAGCTCTAACCCATGGGATTCTTCCAAGTAGGTCTTTGCAAAAGCTAAAGTTAGCTCTCCTGAAGTCCAGGCTTGTAATCCTGATTGTTGCCCTGCTTCTTTCCTGCAGGATCCTAATGTCCACCACCTCATGGTCACTGCACCCAAGGCTGCCTCCAACTTTCACATCCCAAATCAGCCTTTTTTTGTTTGTTAGTACAAGGTCCAACAGTACACTGCTTCTCATTGGCTCCTCCACCACTTCTGTCAAAAAGTTATCATCCGTGCTCTGAAGGGATCTCTTGGACTGCATGTGCCTAGCTGTGTTGTCTTTCCAGGAAATATCAAGGTGGTTGAATTCACCTATGATCATGAGGCTACCTCCAGCTCTCTGTAGAAGGCCACGTTAACGTCGTCTTCCTGATCAGACGGCCTGTAGTAAACACACATAATAGTGTCACCTGTATTAGCCTGACCCCTAATTCTTACCCATAAGCTCCTAACCTGTTCTTCATCCATCCCAAAGGAGAGCTCGATATGTTCCAGTTACTCCCTCACATAAAGAGCAACTCCACCACCTCAGTTTCCTGGTGTGACTTTTCTAAAAAGTGCACAGCCATCCATGAGAGCATCTCAGTCATGTGAACTATCTCACCTTGTCTCTGTAAGTGCAGTGAGATCATAGCCCTGTGACTGCACACAGATCTCTGGTTGTTCCTGTTTATTGCCCATGCTGCAGGCATTGCTGTACAGGCATTTCAGAGAGGTAGTTGTGCACACAGGTATCCCTGGAGCTGTGCAAGAGGATCCAACATAGCTGTACATACCCTTGAGGTAGCTAACCTTCTGGTTCTTGTCATGGGAGGCAGCTAAGGAACATTTCCTGCTGCTCTGGTGTGCCTAGCTTGTTCCCTGGTTGAATGTAATGACATACACATTGCCATTTTGGACCCCACTTCCTGAGTCCTTCAGTCTAAAGCCTGCCTCACCAAGTTGGCCAGCCTCCTGCCAAAGATTCCCTTGCCTCTTCTAGATGGATGCCATCCCTCTCTAACAGATTATAGGTATCAAAGAATGTCCTGATGTCATAAAAGCTAAAACCCTGACGATGTCACCAGCCACGTAGCCAGGAGTTGATATGCATTATATGTCTGTTTCTGTCTGCTCCCTTCCGTCCAACTGGTAAAATGGAGGAAAAGATAACTTGGCCACCAATATTTTTGACTTGCACCCCCAGCGCTTTATACTCTTCCTTGATTCTGCCTGGGTTCTGGCTTGTGTTGTCATTCATGCCCCATCATGTATGGCTTCAGTGGGGACAGCACAAAATGACTTGGCCCTAAGAGAGGAATTGGCGGAGTGCAGTGGACTGGAAACACCTCTCCTTAAATCAAGGAATTTTCACTTTTCAAGTAGATTTGGGAGCTACGATGTATCAGGTTGGGATATGGGACACCAGGAGGAATTTTCCCTTGACAAACCCAAGACACACAGACCTGAGAGACCAGTCATGCCCTGTTTTTCCCTCATCAAGTTATAGTCGATCTCTTCGTAGACAGCTTCAGAGAAGGGGTCATAGGATAGTCTTGAGCCTGGAAGTGAAAGGCAATGATCAGTCACAGTCTCTGCTCATACCCAGACTGGGGTCATAAAAAGGAGAAGTGACCTAAAAGGGTCTGTGTGGCCTGGTTGGTTCCCAGAAAGTCACCAAGAGGTGCTGACCGAGGATAAGCACTCCTGGGCTCTTTCACTGCCAGATGGTAAGTGAAAATTTCATTGTGGCAGTAAATGCCATTCATCTCAGTCACCCTCAGCCTCCTCAGCTGACTCACCAGCCACGTCAAGGAGACATTTCCTATCAGTACTGAGGGACCCACCTTTCTGCTGTGCCCTGGCACTTCGCATCTGTCCGGCAAGAATGGCAAGGACCAGGCAGAGAAGGGCCCCCAAGATAATGCAGAGGATAATAGGCATTGAAATTCTTGTAGTGTCTGTTGCAGGGCGGCGGGGGACATCTGAATGGAAATGAAGAAGCAACAGGTAGAGAATCAGGTGACCTAAAGGGCTGCTCCTCTATAGCCTCCTGTGCCCATGCTGAGCAGGGTGAAGCAGGTCACCTGCTGCCCAGTTGTGGATCCTGCTCAAGCAACTTGAATTCAACAGCTAGGTATATTGCCACGTGGTTCATCTTTACAAAAGGCTGCAGAAGATACTTTCTGATGAACTGGAATATACTGCTGGTTTACCTGCTATGCAGTATAAGGGACATTAAATCCTCATTTAATGGAAGAAAGGAAGGGGGAAAAGGAATGTTTTACCTGCTCTAGTGGGTGATGTTGTTGTTTCTGCCAGACCTATAAAAGGAAGGCAAGTCCAGATTAAGGAAGAAGCAAGTGTGAAAAATAGGGAGAACATTTTCACATCATTTGTGAGGTTCCTGCAGTCAGAATTGCAAAGGAGCTAGTCACTGAGTTGTATGACTGACATAATGTTCCTCTATCCACCTCCTTCCCAGCTCTGTGCAATGAACCAAAGGACCAGTCACTAACCGGAGCAATCCACAGCAGCGTCTTCCTTATGATCACAGGTTTTGCCGAACAAGGGCTTGGCCGGACAGTCCCAAAAAGATAGCTCTGTTCCTTTACAGTGCACCTTCTCCAACCAGATGGGACCAGTCCCTTCCCCAAAGGCAGCTTCACTCAAAGCAGACACAGCAGGTCCACAGCCCAGCTGCCTGCATACAACATTAGCATCTGCCATGTCCCAGGAATCATCACAGATTGTTCCCCAAGAACCTTGCTGCCAAATCTCCACTCTGCCTGAACATCCATGGTCTCCTCCTATAACTCGTAACTTCTCCCTGTCTGCAAAACACAGAAATACTCTATATTGCTGAAACAGCAGGAAGGTCAATAGGGACTAATAGGAGAAACAAAGAGGTAGAGGTACCTGAACAAGTTGTAGAGTTTGGACATTCAACAGGTGTGGCTGGAGATGTTGCCTCTTTTCTTCCTGTAGAGTTTAAAGACTGAAGTAAATAATCTGATTATTCTCTGAAAAGAGTGAGGGAGTGTAAAATGCCTGAAAATTAATCACCAACTTATTTTTTCCTATTATATATACATATATGACCTATTTATTACTTGGTGGATCATTGTTTGGCTATTTCTGTGAATTAAATAATCTTCCTGTGCTTCTTGTGTGAGGCAGCTGCAGTCCCATTCAGGAGATCTGAATGCAATCTAGAATTCATTTATATGGTAGTAGGAATCCACAGGTATGAAATATTGTCATAATAGCAAGATTAGAAACAGACCTTTAGAACAGAAGAATTCATACATTTGGACATGGCTATGTGCATGGTTGTGTGTATGTATGCACTGATATGCCTCCATATATGTAGAAACACATACATGCCTCTAGACTTCTTGAGAAGTCTTGGGAATCTAAGTCAGATTTCTCAGGCTGACTATGTATCGTGGATTTTTGCTTTAAAAATAAGCAATGGCACCATCCTATCATGGAGTTCCCTGGGACTGCACTTGCTGACATTCACGTAATTTGAAGTCACTCATTTACACCTGGGATATAGACAAAGTAAAATGTTTGTGCCATTTGCATGGGACTGGAAATAATATATACCAGAAAACAAATGAATGTGAAGTAATTGCCACAAGGTCCATATAGGCCTGCATAAGTTTATGTGTATGTCTGGGCAGTCCCGTACAGATACATTTCTAATTACCAGTGCAAGAAATATGAGTCTCTTCTGCTCGGTTATCACACGACTGAGGATCCCAAGGGTCTGACTGACATTGCCAGAGAGAGCTATGTTGCTCAGTACACTCAATGTGGTCCAGCCATGTGGGTCCAGAACCTCTGCCATATTTGAAATCTGTTGCAATTTCCCCACCATCTCCGCAGTTCAGGTGTTTGCATACAGTTATTGCAGTAACTTGAGACATTCGATTGGAGCAAATGCTCCCCCATGTCCCATTGTAGAACACTTCTAGCCGCCCAGCACAGTCATCGCCATCCATCAGCCTCAGAGCCAGGAACTCTAGAAAAGAAGACATAAAAATGGAATTAGAGGGGCCTGATGCTGCTAGAAATTTGACTGTGATAAGTGAAATCCAGAATCTGCTAAAGATCCTGTTCATCTCTCTGAATGAGAAAATGCCAGAGGAAACCACTCTAAAAACACCTGTCACTCTAAACACCTGTTTAGGTGTCAAACACCTAAACCTGTTTGAGTTTTGGCTCATACAGTGGTTCTTTCTTGTTAGCCAACATTCACCTGCATCTGCATCAACAAACAGCAGTGAGAGCTACCCCACATAGTTGCAGGTCTGCTTCTTTGGTATGTTGGTAGTGTAGGTGCCATGTGCTTTTCTGATTTGTTGAAGGTTTGGTGTGCATTGTCTTGTTTACAGTAATTTCAGAGCCAGCTGTAATGGCTCCCATGCAGAAGCAGAGGACACCTCTGCAACCTCCCTGCCGTTTGTAGCTAATACATTTCAACACTCACCTCTGTGAAACACCTATTTAAGATGTATTTGAACATACATCCATTATAAACTCTACCTTCATCATAGTCATGAAATACATACATTATAAAGTCTACCCTTAGTCCCAGACAATACGTATTGATATTGTAACAATGTGCACATATGGTCAATAAAACACTGCCTCTCATTCTGGAAACCACATATAGGAGCTAACATCATACCAATTTCAACATATATCTATTACAAGATTCAGACCATGTCCCTGCAAAACACGTGAAAAAGAACATAGTATATGAAGTCAGATTGCTCTCTTTTATTTACTTTATGTAAAGGCACCCATTTCATTGTTTTTTTTCCAATGACCAGCCAATAAGTAAACCCTGCTCTTCAAACAATAGGGATTACTTAGGGTTTTCAGCTGTTGCAGGCTTCACAATACAAGCATCCTCAGTAATTTCAGAGATATTTCCTCACTGCTGCCAATTATCACAATTTCATTCTTCAAACCATTTCCTTACAACGTTCTTTGCTATCCGTGAGTCTGTATATGTGGGCCTGTTGATGCTCCTGAGTGTGTTCCACTTATGTTTCACTTTATCACCCAAATGAGCTCAGGTTTTCTTTTGAGCTGCATGGGTTTAAGTAAACCATTTCATATATGTGCTTTTCCAGCTGCCTGGTGTTAGAATCATAGAATCATCTGGTTGGAAAAGACCTTGAGGTCATCAAGTCCAACCATACTTGTCCACTGACTGAAACAGGTCCCTCAGAAACTCATCTACCTGTCTTTTAAACACCTCCAAGGATGATGACTCAGCCACCTCCCTGGGCAGCTCTGCCAGGGCCTGATGACCCTTTAGGTGAAGGAATTTTTCCTGATGTCTAGTTTGAACCTCCCCTGGTGCAACTTGTGGCCATTTCCTCTTGTTCTATCACCTGTCACTTGTGAGAAGAGACCAACACTCACTTCACCACAACCTCCTTTCAGGTAGTTGTAGACAGTGATGAGGTCTCCCCTCGGCCTATTCTTCTCTAAGCTAAACAAACCCAGTTCCCTCAGCTGCTTCTCATAAGCTTGTTCTCCAGCTTCTTCACCAGCCTCGCTGCCCTTCTATGGATGCGCTCCAGCGCCTCAATATCCTTGTAGTGAGGGGCCCAAAACTGAACACAGGACTCAAGGTGTGGCCTCACCAGTGCTGAGTGCAGGGGCACAACCACTTCTCTGGTCCTGCTGGCCATACTATTCTGATACAGGCCCAAGATGCCATTGGCCCTCTTGGCCACTGCTGGCTCATATTCAGCCGGTTGTCAACCAACACTCCCAGGTCCTTCTCCTCCAGGCAGTTCTCCAGCCATTCTTCCCCAAGTCTGCAATGCTGCATGGGGTTGTTGTGTCCCAAGTGCAGGACTCTGCACTTCATCTTGTTGAACCTCATCCCAGGTGGCAGCTCTGCTGAAAGCCTTACTCTTCCAAGAACTGAGAATTGTATCATCTCGTGATAATTGCTAAGCCTAATTGCTTGTGTTATGTCTTCCCAAAGCAAGTCTAAGCAGACTTCTCTGTCCTTAATCCATAGCAGCATGCTCAGCAGTTTCTTAGTTTCATTTATATAAAAACAGTTTTCCTTTATGCTCCCTTCCCAAATCTCTTCTGACACGTTGAGCTGGCTTGTCAGCTTGGTTGATGTGTTTCTCTTCTTAAGTTGCATTTGAATTTGGGATATGTGCATTATTAGCATGACATACTAAGCACATCTTTCTTCAAGAAGCTGTTGTACTACTTTCCATACTTCTGCTTAAAATGGTTTTCCTCACTGATGCCAGTTATCACAATTCTGTTCTTCAAGCCATTTCCTTACCACATTATTCACTATCCAGGAGTCTGTATATGTGAGTCTGTTGATGCTCTTGAGTATGTTCCAGGGCTATTTTCAAGGCCTTTCAAACTTCTTCAAGTCTCCTTCCAGATGGCAACTTCTCCTGTAGAGGGGTTCCAAGGATTTCCACCTTCTGTTTCCTGTTGTGTTTTTATATAAGTAAACAAAAACTGTTGTTTATATTCAGTACTTAATTCATCATACAAGGTCCAACACAAAAAGCCTGAGACTAGCCCTATAGTTTGGGACCAAGAGTGGGAGGGGAGAGACAAAGGGTTATAGAACATATTCTAGCCTGTCACAGTGAGACAAGGCTCAACTCAATTGCTTCAATCAGAACAAGTGGACATTTGCTCAAATATAAATGTTTTCTTACCCTTGATTGGAAAATGTCAGAGTGCACCAGCCCATAATTCTTTGTCTGTGAAGCTGGTTTTAGCTGTAACAATGTCATTGTGTTTGAGCACTCACCCAGATTGCCAGAGCTGTATCTGTCTTTCCAAAGATCAAGTCAGTGCTCAAAGAAACCCATTTTTTTGTTGGTAAAAGATGTGAAAGTAAAACGGCAGAGACCCTCAACAGCCTTTCAGAAAACATTCTGTAGAATGGCTTTGAATGTTGGCAACATCATATGCAGCTGTGTGTCAACTCAGAATGGAACCATTTTGAAGGTGATTGTAGCTGATTTTCTTAATTTGTTAAATAAAAAGTTTTACAGGTGTAGTCTTATTATTTTTTTATGTTGGACCTTGTATGCTAGGGCTATGACAGCCCCCAAATCCTCCAAGTCCTTATGTCTCAATCTTTCTCCTCTACTCTGGTGTTCCAGTGATGCCATAACCACTGCAGAAGCCTCTCCCTGGAGCAGTGACTGTTAAGATTCTCCACATTTCTCCGTTCATTTACACTTGGGGGAAAGACCCACTGAGTGTTCAGAGTCTGGGAAACAGCTTTGGAAGCCTTTTCTGAAGGACTCCTTGATTACGGTTACAAGGGCTGCCTGAAAGGACTCATTTTTAATTCATCATGAGCTCCTGGTTTCCCTCTGAATGTGTCAGGGTCCCCTTCTAGATCAGTTAATCTAGGCTGTGGGTGCTCCCCAAGCAGCCTGAAGCTTGCAATTTGACCATTTCAGTGCTACTAGCTGCTAACTTCTGACCAGAATCCTCCCTTTTATGCTGAGCACTAGTTAACACCACTTTACCACATCGTTACTTTGACAGAGACCACCAAATGGATTCCCCAGCTCTGCTGTGCTGTGGGCACATGGTAGGCTCTGGTTTACCCCACAGCAAAGCAACACACCAGTTGCTTGATGTTTCACAGGCAACATAACCCCTTTGATTCTCCTGGGCTGATATTCTTGGACACAAAAATATCCCAGCTCCAGGCCACTGGAATTTTTCCCAGCTGCCTTCCTCTCTGACAAGATCTGTCACACTCTTCATTTCTACTTGCTTAGACATGGCTTGTACCCTTCCTTGTGCTCGCACACATGCACATCTGCCTCTGACAACGGGTACCATCTACACCACACCACACCAAAACAAATTTCCAATGTTAGAATCAAGGCTTCTCTGAAGCTTCAAAGTCACTACAATTATTCCAGTCCCAGGGCATGCAGGTACTAGTGTGGCCAAAGTGTCTCCTACATTTGCTGGCTGCCATCATGGGCAAAACAGTTTCCATTTGGGAAATTTAACTTAATTTTATCATAAAATCATAGAATCATAGAAGGACCTGAGTCGGAAGGGACCCACAAGGATCATCAAGTCCAAATCCTGTCCTGCACAGGACAATCCCAACATTGGCAGATGTGACTGAGGGCATTGTTCAAATGCTTCTTGATTGCTGGCAGACTTGATGCTATGACTGCTTCCCTGGGGAGCCTGTTTCAGTGCTCCACCATCTTCTGCATGAAGGACCTCTTCCTAATATCCAGCCAAAATCTTTGCTGGCACATCTTCATGCCATTCCCTCGAGTCCTATCATTAGTCACTAGTGAGAAGAAATCGGTTCCTGCTCCTCCTCCTTCCCTTGGGAAGAAACATGAGGCGGCTGTTAGTCCCCCCTCAGTCTCCTCTTCTCCAGGCTGAACAGACCAAGTGACTTCAGCCTCTCCTCATATGATTTCTACTCTCCACCCTTCACCAGCTTTGTGGCTTCCTCTGGACCCTCTCCAGTGGTTTGATGTCCTTTTTATACTGTGGTGCCCAACCAAAACTAAACACAATATTTGAGGTGGAGCCACACAAGTGCAGAGTGGAGCAGGACAATCACCTCCCCTAACTGTCTGGCAAGCTGTGCTTGATGCACCCCAGGACACAGTTGGCCCTCTTGGCTGCCAGGGCACTGTGGACCAGAAACCCCAGGTCCCTCTCTGCAGGGCTGCTCTCCAGCCTCTCACTTCCCAGTCTATGTGTATCCAGGGTTGCTGTGTCCCAGGTGCAGAACCCGGCACTTGCCCTTGTTAAACTTCATACGGTTTTGCACTGAACATAATCTTTCTTATTGCTTTGAGTAGTGAGGAAAAAAATAAACATTGACAATTAAACACAGGGAGGCACCTTTGATCTGTCCATTAGTCCTAACTTCCTTTGGTTTTCCTTCCCATTCCTTCAGTGGGAGTGGCAGGTTGTGAGTTTTTCTGCTGCTCCTTGCTTTTTAATTATTTTCCACTGCTCCAGCTTGGAAGCTCCACAGTCCTTTCAGGGATTGTACCTGCTCCAGTGTGGGACCTCCACAGACTGCAGTCGCTTCAGGAGTGTATCTTTTCTAGTGTGGCTTATCCACAGCATGCAGCTTCTCAGAGGCATACGTCCTCTGGCATGGAAACCATGTCTCCAGCCATGTCCCCAGCAGTGTCTTTTTCCACTTCTCCTTCCTGTGTCCTCCTTCTTGCAGCTGTCACTCTGTCTTAAATATGCCTGAGGAGAGTCATGCTACTCCGATTGGCTGATGTTTTGATGCCTAGTGGGTTGTTTTCTTTGGTTTCAGAGCCAGCAGTAACTGACTGTAATGGGCACGTGACAGTTTATGACCTCCTTCCACACAAGGAGCACACAGCGCCCTTGCTATGGAAAGCTTTACAGAAATCCTTCAATTTTCCCCAAAATATGTCACCCCACCATACACTTTTTGTGTATGTTAACACAAAATAAGGACTTCTGTTGGCCCTTTGCATCTTGGTGGGACTATGGGGCTGTGCTGACCAGCTGTGCTTGTTCAAGAGACCAAGAGGCTGTCCAAACAACTCTCCATTGTTCTCTGCTTCCTCTTCATGTAACCCTCTCCTTTCAACCCATAGGCTCAGAAAAGGATATTACGAACACACCTGAGCACAGGACTCCAGCATCCTCTTTGTGTTGGCAGTTGTGCTGGCCCCATGCCCTAGAAGAACATGCCCAGAGATCAGATTCAGAGCCAGTGCAGTTCACATCATCCAGCCAGATCTGTCCTGAGCCTTCGCCATAATGAGCAGAGGCAAATGCCTTGATGGCATGTCCACATCCCAGCTGTTTGCAAGCAACATTAGCATCCGATAGATCCCAGTTATCGTCACAGACGGTGCCCCAGATGCCATTATGATAAAGCTCTACTCTCCCAGCACAGCGCTTTGTTCCATTCACCAGCCTAATTTGTCTGCTACCTGTAGGAAGAAAACCCAGATGTCAATATGAAATATAACAATAATGCCAGGTCAGCATAATAGCACTTTAAGGCATCATTTTCTTGTTATATTCCAGTTCTTTTATTATGGTTTCTTGGGCAAACTGCTGTGAAGATAAAGCTATATAAAGGGAGAGGTCTACTTCTTCATTAAGTAAAGGTTTTGTGAGATGTTGCAGACAAGGAGTGAGTAGTCATAGTAAGTATATGCAGAGATCACCTTATCTTAGGAAGCGGGAGAAACCGTTTTCTATCTAAACTCAGTTAGACGAAGACAGAGACAGTTTCTGTTACAGATATGTTACCAAATAAAGAGTAGAAACAATTGTAATTTATTTCAGAAAAAAATTCAGGTATCTATAAAAATAGAAATGTCACAAAAATAAAACCTATTTAATTTTCAAGTGTCAGTCAGAATGTGTGGCAGTCATGGCCAAATAAATGTTATAATGGCTTCTATATTCTATTACTTCTTTTTGATTCTGCAGGATAAATTTTTTAAGAAATTCAGATGAAGGAAGTATTATGTAAATTACACTTACTTCCTTAACTGTCATTTGTCCGTTAAGGCATGCAAGGAGGTTGGTATCACAAGCTCAGATCCATGTCTATTTAAGAACTGGTGAGACCACAGCACGAGGTGGGTTAGAGGCAACCCTAGGAAGCATTCTGGATTTTTCGCACAGTAACTCACCTGAGCAAATCACACCAACGTCTTCAGCAACTCCTGTTGGCACTGTCTGAGAATGAGAGGTCTTACAGAGCATCAGCTGAGTCTCATTTCCAGCACACTGGACACTTCTTAAGCCAACAAGACCCAGGCCTCGCTCTGACCTTGGAAGGTAATAGGCTTTCTCAGCAATTCCACACTGGAGCTGTCTGCATACCACATGAGCATCCTTAATGTCCCAGTCATCATCCAGGACTCTACTCCACATACCAGAGAGTGAGATCTCAACTCGCCCATCACAGCGACTCTCACCACCTGATAGTCTGAGTGATTCAGCAACACCTGGGCTCAAAAGAGTCAGAAAATATATTGAATAACTATTCTATATATTATAAATAACATGCAAGAGAGATGGAAGACAAATGTCTATGTTGGTGAGAACATAATTCTCACCACCGATTAAGGAGAGAGCCTCTGTTAAGGCTTTGTTTGCTTTTGCGCACAAAAGAGTCTGCAATGGGAAGTGAGAAAGGCTTCCTCAACTCAAAGACTAGATCCTGTGAGGAGTCAGGCAGATCTAAAGAATATGAATCCATCTACTAAATGAAGTTTCTATGCTGCAACCAGGGTTGGAGAGCTGGGGGAAAGGAAAAGAAGGGGAAGTGCAAGCTGACATAGTAGACTTTTTTGGCAGAGTGAGGACACCAACACTTCTTTGGTCTGAAGTTGCACTACCCATAAAAGGCCAGTTCCGACTCACCTGAGCAAATAACAGTGGCTGTTTCTGTGGCTGAACAGGTTGGGTTGCCCAAAGACACTTGAGGACAATCCCACAGGCAGGACTCTGTTCCTTCACAGTGAAAAGCATCTTTCCATATGGGCCCATTCCCATGCACAAATTGGTCTCCTGTCTGGATTGACTTTGCATAGCCACAGTTTAGCTGATTACACAAAGTGTTGGCAGCTCGCAGATTCCAGTGGGAGCGGCAAAGTCTTCCCCATGTGTCTCCATGGCGAATCTCTACTCTGCCAGAGCATGTGGTGCCATTCACCAACCTGGCCCCTGGGCACCCTGAATATAAGAGAAAGTGAGTACTGACATGTCATGTTCATAACTGCTCATAGACTTGGCCTGAAAGTGACTGGGAAATGGGAATGAGTTTTCCTTAACATTCAGCAGTAAATATGACTCCACTGGGCCACTGGAACTTCCATACTCATAACTAGACTTCAGTCCACTTAAGAAGAATGACTAAAAATCAGGATCTGGTCCCCTTTGCAATATTTAACCTCTAGGCACTAGCTTTCAGGGCTCTGGGTGAACCAATAGACCTTAACTGTTCTGACCAGCCTCACCTTGGGCCTCCACCCATGCACCTTTGGGCTGCTGATCTAAGGCCTCACTTAAACCTGGACCAGGCCTTCAGCCCTTGCATCAACTATGTGACTACTATAACTGTCTCCAATCTTGGCTCTTGCTACTCCTGACTGTACTCTGCAACTGGATCCTACAACTGATTGATTACTTTGTGTAAAGACAGACTTCTTTACTTGTATCTAGGTCTCAAACATTGAGTGCAGGGCTGCATGTTCCTGAGGGGCTTTTCTGTGGCTCCTGGTTAACAATGAGAGGGGTGTATGAGCCCGTGCCGCCCCCTCACACCTGACTGCACATGAAGACCAAAGGTTTCACACAGAGGTTACTCTGACAAGGGCTTGTTGAACTGCCAGTGACACTGGAGCCCTCAGCCTCAATTTGAGGACCTTCCAAAAGAAGCTTCTACGCATGCCCCAATTTCAGAACTTTCACAGTAAGGCCACCCCTTACATGCTAATGGGGACACAGACTTGCCTTACAAATAGTGCCTGCCAAGAAGGCACTGTGCCCACTACTCCAGGGAACCAGCCTGAAGAAGTGCTGTGGCTCGGCTAGCCTGAAGAACTACTACTGCACCACGTGTTCCTGAAGAATTGCTGCTGGAGGAGTTGCTGCTGGATGGGCCACATTTTCCTCAGGGACTACTGTGCCCCATTGGAGTGGTGATAATTTTTCCTTTACCCTTGCTATTTCTTCCCCTCTTTTTGTCTGACTAATCTTACTGTTCGTTATTTTTCTTTGGCACTATGGTGAATCGGTTCGAATCCGAGGTGTGTTGTGGTTTGTTTATTGACCTTGACTGTGGTCAGGGTATCATACTGTGATCTGAACAGATTGGGATCTGTTGTTGCAGCTTTGAGAAGCTGCCACTCAGTGCCCTCATGTACCTGTTTTGTGATTTTGGCTGTGATGAAAATAAATACTGCATTTCAGTTTGCCCTGGGAGATTTGCCAGTCTTCAGTTTACTGTGCAGATACCAAAAGAATCCTTTTCACCCCCCTTTTTTGACTGTGTAGGTTGGGGTGGGTCCTAATGCTAATGGTGTCAAGAGCATGCTGTAACACTTTGCCTTGTCTGGAACTGTCCATAGACCTTGTTATCAGTACCTCTGTGCAGACCCTTTGGATTGTTCTCTGGGTAGTTGCTTTGGATTGTGCTGTGGAGGGTAAGGATGCTGCCTATGTTGTTCTCACCCTCTGCCCCCAGCTCACCTTACCTTGTGAAACAGCCCTGTTATTCCCTTTTCCCTGACACTAGGAAAATTTCACAGAGAGCAGCCTTGTGGTACATTTTATCTGCAGTCTCAACTCCTGGTAATACCTGTAGCAGCAGATAAAGGCAGAGCTTGGCTCCACAGAAACCCGCTGGATTTTGGGTCCTTATTTTTCAGTTTTTCAGTTCTCCTCTTAGACCTTTTCTCTACTCACCTGAGCATATCACACGAGCGTCTTTTCCAGCGGGACATTCATCGTGACCTAGCACAGTCACAGGACAGTTTCTCAGGCGTGAGCCATTTTTCTTGCAGCTAAATGTGCCGTTCCAGACAGATCCATTTCCTTTTCCGAAGGACTGTCCATCTGGTATCAGTAGGGCAAGTCCACAGTCCAGCTGCTGGCAGAGGGAATTGGCAGTGGGTACATCCCACAGGTAGTCACACAAGGTTCCCCATGTGCCTCCATGAAGAAGCTCTACTCTCCCTGAACATGGGGTACTGCCATTTGCCAGCCTGTACCCACCATAGCCTGCAGGAAGAATAAATGAACTTAGCAGTTACATTTCTTTTTGTGCTATAGCATTGAAAATTGTAAGAGAGATATAGCTGCAAAGAACTAGCACTCAGTATATCTCAGGTTACTAAGAAGCATGTTAGACTAAGGTTCTCATAAGCCAGCTCTGAAAAAACAAGTCCTTATTGTCCGTGTTTTAGCCTGCACTACATGACTAAAAGTCTTTTGACTCTTTAAATTCAGTCTCTCCTCTGCTCTGCTCTCTCCTCCACCAACGATTACAGTTCCTACCTTGCAACATCTTTCCTTGCAAAGGCAGTTCCTTTTTGATCCAATTGCCTTGCATTTGGATCATGTGAGAAGCTCCAAGTATGACCTACCAGTAGCAATCTCTCTCCTAGTAGTCGGTTATCTCACGTTGCTGGTAAGCAGCAGCTGCAGTGTGCAGTTACCAACTTTTGTCAATGCCACAGCATAAGGCTCTGACAACAAGTTGTGCCCATCAGCATATTTGCAATAACTGAAGTGCCCTCTGGGTAGGACTGTGGTGTCCTGCTGCCAGCCCTATGCAGTCCTGCTATTTTCTCACACTTTCACTTCTTACCCTTGCCTGGTCCTTGCATTGTACTCCCTCTAATGAGACCTGGATTTTTGCTCTGAGCTGTGACTATTTCAAGGTGGAGGCAGGAACCAAAACTTGTCAGTTACTTAGCTGGGCTGTTTGGCTGCCGTAGATCACCAATCAGCACTTGAGTTCTCCATGGCCAGTGGGCCAGTGTCCAATGCAGACTTGAAACAGACTGCAGCCCTTTGACTACAAAATGGACACAGAGTGCAGCCTTTTCCAGGCTTGTTTTGTGACAGGGTGTTGCCAACAGCTCTGCTGCATATTCACTTTGCCCCTCTTGATTTGTGCCCTCAGGAAAAAAGTTTGCTAGGTCTACACTTTTGTTGTGGGTGGCAATAAGTTAGCTGGTTTTAGAGCTCCCAGCAGCCATGACTATATGAAGTTCTTAAATAATGTTACCTTGTAGTTACAATTTAAGTCACCCAGGCCTCCGACAACTTTTTTTTTTTTTTAAAAAAAACACTTAAAATTTGTAGCTCATATCTTCTTTACGATTTGGAGATATGGTACCTCTCCCAGTTTTATAATTAGCTGAGGTGCCAGGGATTAACATACACACTGGCGTCACAGAAAATATATTAATTTCTCCGTGATTCTGCTTCTCTACTCTGGCCACCTCTGTTTTTATGTATATGAGAAAGACACAGGAGGAATTCTCAGCACTCTTGAGCATTTACCTCTAGCAGTATAAAAGAAATTACAGCCCTGGTGCAGAAATGAAGTGGTTAGAACAGTCCATGTTAAATGCAGACTCTCGGTAGAGTGAATGAGAGATTCAAGGGCTGTTCTTTATTACTTCCTGGCCTTCCCTGGATGGCTCAAGGCATGATAAGAGAAGCGCCCAAGAACCCTGAGGAGCACATAAACATGAAGAGGCTCTGAACTATGGGTTGATAAGAAGAAGACATATAGGACACACTTATTACATCCATGAGTGCAAAGTCTCACCTGAACATACAACAGTGGCATAATGAGAGCATGTCTTACTATGATGCAGCATCCTGGGACAGCGTGCAAGGTGAGTCTCATTCCCTACACAGTGAAACTCTTCTTGCCAGATCAGTTCCTGTCTGTCTCCAAAGGGAGTTCCACTCAAGACATCCACAGCCTGGCCACATTCTAACTCATTACAGAGAACAGAGGCAGTTTTGAAATCAATATGTGAGAAGCAGACTGCAGCCCAAATTTCTTCTTGCTTTACTTCCAGATGTCCTGAGCAGGCAGTGTCCCCTCCAGTCAGACGCAACTCAGAGAAACCTGGAAAGAAACCCCAAGAAATCCAGCATTTAGGGTTGGTTGACCTAATTTAATAACTCCCATACCTTCATGGGCAAGACGCACGTCACTTCTCTGAGGATCACTGACACTTTAAAATAACCATTTTGGCAATTGCTGTATGGCACCGACAAGAGAGAAAATGGTGTGTGGGAATGCTTATTTCTTAGTATGTGAAAATACTAGATCCTTGGGAAGCCACAGGAGGAGAGAAGTTTTGAACATTTGCCAAATGCTTGTGAAGTAGCAATCTCCAAATAAATAAATAAATAGCCATTTACTACTGTGTGTCTGGGAGAGAATTCATTATACAAAACAATAGGAAGCTGAAGTGCCCCAGAAAGAGGAAACAGGAAATGTTGCACCCATCTTCAGTAAAAGCTGAAAAGGCGGTCTGGAGATCTACAAGTTGGTCAACCTCACTTTGGTACCGGGTAAACACATGCAATGAGTCCTCCTGAAACACATTTCTGGGCACAACAAGGTGAATGGGAAGAGTTAACGTGGGTTTATGGAGGGTAAATCATGCCTGTGTGACCTTATTACTTTCTCTGATAAAAGTGACTGGATTTGTGGATGAGGGGAGATCAGCACGTGTCATTTACCTCACATTTAGCAAGGCTTTTGACACTGTCTTGCACAGTATTCTTGTGTCCAAACTAGGATGGTACAGTTTGGGTGGGTGGACAACCACATGCTTAAAAAGCTGATTGGATGGTCAGGCTCAGAAAGTAGTGATTAGTAGGTCGGCAACAAGTGGAATACCACTTGCTGAGTCTTTCCTAGGACCTGTTCTGTTCAGTATCTTTACTAGCAACTTGCAGAAGGTGAAGGAGTGAGGGGAGATAACCCCAAGGCTACAGCAGCCATTCGGAGGGATGTAGATGGGCTGAATGAATGGGCTGACTTGAAACTTATAAAAATCTAAAAAGGCAAATGTAAAGTCCTGATGGGGCTTTCCTGAAGGAAAAACCTCTTGCGATGGTACTCTATCCAAAGAGCAAAACCAAGCACATCTTGCACAGAAAGGCAGCCAAACAGATGTTGGATTTGTTTGCTTTTGCATTTTTCTCTTATACAAGGTTGGATGACTTCTTACCTGAGCAGATCACTCCAGTATCAAAGTAATGAGGGCAGGTAAAAGCACCCCATCCTGTATGTGAGCAGTTCCAGAGAGTGGGCTCATCACCATGGCAATCAACTCGATACAACCATGTTGGTCCAGAACCTTCTCCAAAAGGAGCTCGATTAAGGGCCTGAACAGCAGATCCACATCGTAGTTGCTTACAAACAACCTCAGCATCTTCTATGGTCCAGTCACCATCGCACACAGTTCCCCACTGCTCCTCATGTTTTACTTCCACTCTCCCGGAGCAAAGGCCAGTTCCATTTGATAGCCTCAGTTCATCAGCACCTTCATACACAGAGACAGAGCAAGGTTATGGAGAGGTCAGTGCCTAATCACAATTATCTATTGCAGGTGGGTAATGAGATTATTATAATCTTAATTTACTCTTAAATCAGATGTCTTTGGCTCATCCTTCTTAAAGGTCAAACTTAAAACTTTTTTTTTGCAGGGTGTTTTGGCTGTATTTACAGGTTTGAGATAATTCCACTGCTAAAATATAAGTTATTTCTAATGACAGGTGAGGTTTTTCTTCTCTGACCTATCCGGGCTGGGAAGTGCTGAATAATGTCCCTGCTGTGTGACTCATAAAGACTTCAACAGAAACTCCATCTTTCTCTTTGTTTTTCTGCTGTGTCAATATCCAGCTGAAAATGTTCCCTAGGCACCAGTTCCTTCACTTCCGTGTTCAGTATGGTGTGAAGAAGTGATTTCCCTTGTCTGCCTCAACTTCTTCCTCTCAAACGCACTATTACTTGCAACTGAGTGTCCCAGTACTCTTTATTCATTCTCTGCTGTCTTGTCCTAGCCATGGGGTCCCCTAGTCAGGGGTACCTGATGAGACATGAAGAAGTCATGAGAAGCTATCTCAAGAGCAGAAGACAGACAGATAAATCTTCATGCTTCTCCTCGTGCTCCACCATGTCTTGGGGTCGGACTGCTGCCTGAAGAACATCCTAATGCATCCAAATGATGGTGAGACACAGAAGCTGTTCTTAGGAAGCCAGGATACACGAAGGTCTACTAGAACCCAAGAAACCCAGGGTAACAGGTCAGAGTCTGCATCTTACACAGACACAGTAAACATTGAAAAAACTGAAGTGTGTAGCCTGAGGTGTAGTGACACGTGAGGGAAAAAAGTGAATTTGTTCAGGATCTGCCTTAAGAATTTTTCCCAGTCAGGAATTCTAAGGCAAGAGTTTTGGAACATCTTCAAAAAAAAAAAAGATTCTTTACTTGCAGAAAGATTCATATCTCCTTGAGTAAAAAGCATACACAGAATCACAGAATCATGTTGAGTTAGTATTCTGAATTGGTGTAGGCAATGCTTTTTGTAGATGTTTGTGAACAGGAATGTTGAAGAAACCCCCAAACCCAAATCTTCTGCCAAATTCCTTCAAAACCGGCCACTGCTGTAAATAAACAATATGGATGACATTCATTTTTTAGGTTATATGATAGACAGCTTGTCTCCACATGCAAAGGAGAACAGAGGAACAATGGCAGGTGGGGGAACCCAAAACCAGTCAGGGTCCTGCCCTAACCCCTTCTAAGACTCTCCCAGCCGAGCAATCCACCACATTGTCCTGGTGTGAAATTCATCAGATGAATCAACCTGAGGGCTTTTCACATCACCTTATAGACTGGGGAACTACTGCCCACAGAGCATGGCATGTGCTATAATGTGCAAGAGAAGAGAATCTTGGAATTGCACAGGGCTTATTATGGGATGTTTAGAAGAGGAATCAAAGGTGGGGAAAGGGAGGGATCAGGGATGTTTGGGTAGGAGCAAGTATGCGAAAACAGAAGGGTAAGTAGGTGAAAGGACAAGAGTCAATGGGCACAAACAGAAACACAGGAGTTTTTGTCTAAGAATCAGAATATCATTTACCATGAGGATGACCAAGCACTGGAACAGGCTTCTAAGGGAAGTTGTAGAGTTGGCTTCCTTAGAGATATTCAAAAGCTGTCTGGAAATGGTCCTGAAAATGGATCTAGGTGGTCCTGCTTGAGCAGGGGGGTTGGAACAGATGACCTTCAGAAACACCTTCCAACTTCAACTACTATATGATTCTGTGAAAAGCAGTCAGTGTAGGTAAGCAGGCTGCTGGTGACTATACCTGCCTGGTTGTGTTCTCCACCTTATCAGCACTGTCCATTGTGTCTTCTTATTAAAAATTTTCTAACTGTTTCCTGGGTGAGGTGACTATTCGGTGTGTATGTGTGCTTATGGTCTGACTGGCAGCAACTGGACCACAGGTGATAGAAGCATGTGTCTTGGTGCTGTACTGGTTTTAGCTAGGATAGAGTTAAATTTCTTCATAGCAGTTTGTATGGGGCTGTGTTTTGGATTTGTTAATAACACAGAGTTGTTTTAGATTTTACTGAGCAGTGCTCACATATCAAGGCCTTTTCTGCTTCTCACACTGCCCACCAGCAAGGAAGCTGGGGGCGCACAAGAAGTTAGGATGGGATACAGATAGTACAACTGACCTCAACTGACCAAGGGATAGTCCATAACGTGACATCATGATCAGCAGTACAAGCTGAGGGAAGAAGGGGGAAGAATGGGCCATTCAGAGTTGGGACATTTATCTTCTGAAATAAACTTTACATGTAGTGGAGCCCTGCTGTCCTGGCAACATTTTGCCTCACAATGAATGTGAATGAATTCCTTTTTTTCCTTTATTTCTGCATGCAGAATTTGGTTTATCTATTAAACATCTACCTTCATCTCAATCCATGAGTTTTTCCTTTGGTATTTTCTCTTCCATCTGCATCGACATCTGTGACTGTTCACTCAACTCCTCCTCATATTTTTGGCTAACACAGTCCATACTAAGGCATGTTCATGATGCGTGCTGGGAGTGCTGCCATTAGGTCAAAGGGAGAACACTACATAGGCAGGACACATGCCCATAAAGAGCTAATGAGTCTTTATACAGCCATTATCACCTGCAGAGTGCTGGGTCCTGCAGCCATCATCTTTGTCTGACAGTTTCTTCACAATCTGCTAACTTATGGAAATTATAGAGAGAAAACTTCCAAGCTGGAAGGTATAAAACATCAGCTTACCCAAAAAGCCTTTGGAGCAGTTCCAATATCAGTCACCACCAGTATCCCCAAGGCCTTCTCCACAGGGCTACTTTTGTTGCAAAAGAGTGTACTGTCCTAAACATCTTGATAAGGAATCAGCCTAATGGACTAATATTTGTTAATGTTAAATCAAATAGTACAGCAGAACTTATACTAATTAAAAGAACAAAGGACACAGAGAATCTGATATAGGATACATCATGGGCATCTGTACTAGGGAAGGACATGTTAATCTGGCCCTGTCATAAGCACTTTGGCAGAGGAACATAAGGAATCTGCCTCCAGAAGCAGGCTCCTACTCACTGACCATGTGTTGTAAAGAACTTGTATGATGCAATCACCTGTAACTTTATGTAAATCGCTAACAAATCATTTACAGAAGGAAGTACTTGGCATATATTCACTTCGTAACATTTGTAATAAATTGAGTGCAGAGATTCTGATCATGTGTGCTTGATTCGTGGAAAGCCACTGAACACCCAGGCTTGCGTGACTAATGAATTCAGTGTCTCAACTTGGCCTGTGAGAATGGCTATTCGCATGCTGGGTAACGAATCCAACTTTTCAGACAACACTTTCAATCCATTCATCCCCCAACCTGTACTTGTCCCAGTGGTTGTCCTACTCAAGTGCAAGATTTTGCATTTGGCCTTGTTGAACTTCACGAGGTAACGTTCAAATTCATCCACTTCTCAAACCTCTCAAGGTTCCTCTGGATGACATCCATTCCCTCAAATATATCAACTGCAGCACTCAGCTTGGTGTCATCTGCAAACTTGCTGAGAGTGTACTTAATCCCACTATGTCATTGATAAGAATATTGGACACTACAGTATGGACCCCTGAGGGACACGACATTTGGACAATCAACAGTTGACTGCAACTCTTGGGATGTGGCCATGCAGCCAAATCCTTATCCATTGAATAACCCATCCATCAAAAGCATACATCTCCAATTTAATGACGAGAATGTTGTGTGTGACCATGTCAAAGGCCTTACAGAAGTTAAGACACAGAAGATCACCTGCTCATAACAAGGCCATTGGTGCCATTTGTGTTTGTGTCACTGTTGCATGTTTCTGTCTGTGTGGCCAGCCATGTGCAGGTACATATAAATGGGTGTGTGCATGTCAGTATATATGTGTTAAACACACATGTGCCTATTGGGACTACAAGTTAGCCTTGCTACTGGTTGATCCTCAAGAAGTAGAGCTTTAAGTACCTTGTCTCTTATTATGCTACAAGTTTCAGCAACTCCTGCACAAGAAAGGTTTATAAGCAGTGATAACATGAGAAAGATACACATCTTAAACCTTCAGATACAGGTCAATCTCAAATGAAGACAATTATTTACTGAATTACATATAGAGTTTTGATATATTTCAGAAGGAATTTGTGTTTCAGAGGAAAGGAAGCTCTGCAGCTTTTTGTAAGTCACATAAGAAGAAAATTTAAGCCTGCCACAACGACTAGATCATTCTGTATGTGTCGTGTTTATCTGTTGGTTTATGTGCCCCTTGGAACCAAGTTGTTGGATGTGAAGCTTGTGCTTTTCAAGGAGTAGCCTTAAAAGGAGAAAATGGAAAAAAATGCTGTGTTAGCAGAATGTTACAACACAAATGAGGGAAATTTAGGGGGTTCTAATACTGAACTATGTGATCTGAAAGCCACTGGTGTTTAGAGCATGTAAAAGGAAATGACAAAATGGAAAATCAAATGGTAGAAAACCACATGCAGGACCACGGTATTTCCAGGTTAAGGACAAACTACAAGCTATGTACACACAAGAATCAGGAAGGGCCTGGCCATGACATCTGAGATTTGTCTTCAGTTTGATCAGATTTGAATTTCAGCATGTAATGGAATAGATAAATCCCTGAAGAGAGTTGGCAACTTCTTTCAGGGCGTTATTTGGATTGACCACATAGCTAGAGAAGGTTTACGAGATAGTTGTGTAAGAAACCTGGTAACTTTGCTTCCAAATTAGCACTGCTTCAAAAGCTGACACATAATGGAAATTTAAAGCAAATGTCCATAGGACAGGTTTGGTCCAATTGTCAGTGCCCTGAATGCACTAATAATCCATAATGACCTTGACCTTCCCCACCTGGGGCCACACGCTCTGTCCAGGGGCCCAGGCCCAGACCTTCTGTCCCTGTCTGAGCTACTGTAAATACATCTGTGATCAACACAATGACATCTGTGCTTGGCCATGGGCTCTGGAGATCTGCACTTTGAGCCACAGACTGACTTCTCAGCTTGACCTTGGACCTGCCTTATCATCATGAACTTGTGTTATGATCTGAGGCAAGTTGGCAACAAGAGCTGAACTCAACTACCACCCCTAGGTCTGCCCCTGCTTGTCTTTCTCAGACAGCTGGACCCTGGCTGATGAGGCCCCTACCCTGCTAGCTGTATTATCACAGCTGGAGCAGCTGACCCTTGCCGTACCCTCATAACAATGCTACAGGTCATGACTCAGGAATCACCTCTCCAAAGGTGACAATGAGTGGACAGCCACAATTCTTGGTGAGTAACACTGCACGAGAAGCAGGAAAGGTATCAGAACTTGACCAGGTACCACTAGAAACCTGCAGTACTCGTTAAGACCCAGCACTGGATTGTGATCTGAAGAGAAAATAGTGCAGCTGTGCACACCTTGCAAATAATCCAGAAAGACACCTCTTAGAGATCATCTCCCATCAATGGTGAAGCTTGATAAGGGTCAGAAGATAATTAATTTGCACTAAGAGCCTTGGGTTTTCCAGTAAGAGTTTTCAAAATAATCTGGTGTGGAAAATAATGTTTTACCTCTCTTCCTCAAAAAAAAGAGGTATCCTATAATAGGTGACCTATAATACTGCTTGTGGTCATTTGAGATTGTGAAACAAGAATATACTATTTTTCTTTGCATTTGAAAACAAATTCCTCTCTTGTGTCAGTCTTAGCCTATGAACTGATGCTAATGCAGTCACTTCCTTAAGTAACTAATCATTGTTTCATTTCTTGTTCCAGAGTAAACTGCTAGCAGTAGTCAACTAAAAGGCAATTTTTTCTTCATCTCTGTGTGGCCTGATTCTTCCCTGTTTCATCAGACACAGAAAATATAGCTTTGAGGCATGATCCTGTCTTTATACGTAGGCAAAGATTTTACCTTTTGCTGGACTTCCTCACGATTTCCTGTCTATCATTTAGATTTGGAAACACAAAAATGTTTAAGGGATATTATTCAAGTGACTAATGAAAAATATTTTTTTCTGCAAACTGTCCTCTCTCCACAACATTCCTGAGTCAGAAAGTCTCTCATATGCATAGCACAAGCCTCAGATAACTACAAAGTGCCTTTGTTCTTGCAACATATTTCTGTAATAGATTTTTAAAGATTCTTCTGAAGGATGTTCCGGGGAACAAGCCACAGTTTATTTGAAGAACATAGTCCAAAGAAGAGTTTCATCAGCTAAAAGTATATATACACTTAAAAGAGAAATAATTTCTAAGAAAAGCTAAATTTATAATAAAATAAATATATTGTTAAAGGGACCAGATAAGCTATTTCCATTAACCATATCCAGGAGCAAAACAAACAGCTCCTCATTTGACTGATCAACCTCTCTGCACTTGAATTTTTAAATAATCCATCATTGATGTTTTCAACACCTAACACTATGCAAGGCTGAGTGCAGGGGGAGGCATAATCCAATCAACAGATTTAAGTATTCCCTGATCAAAAAATTTACTGTAATCAATCATATGTCATTTTTTATGATACCTACAGACACAGCCTTTTGTATTTCCACACACCCCATAGGATGTCCCACGAGTGCCTTTCTTGAATTCAGTGGTACTAGTCACAGAGCGAGGTTCTGCTTGGATAAGCTTTGTTTTGGTTTGCTCCAGCCGAAGACCTAGTCCCCCTCATGGGGGGCCGTGGATGAGGATGAGCTGTGCATACCTGTACTCAGATACTAAGCGGTGGTTTTCAGCAAATGTGTGCTGCCTTGGTAGCAGATATTGTCCACTTACTCCCTGATGGCCGTGCCTTTGGCACTGCCTGTGCTGCACCCTTCCTGGGGAACAGCAGGGGGCTGCGGTGGTGTGGAGAGTGCAAGCACCCCCAGAGAAGAAACGTGGGTTGTAGAGCCTGATGACGGTATCATGCTAAAGCTACTCTTGTCTGCTTCTGCCAGTCAATCACTCTGTTACTGTTCCCCATTATTAAAAAGAAGTTGGCAGAAAATTAACTTTCATTTCTACAGTACTGCTGGGATGCCAATCAAGCATTGCTAAGATGTCTAAATACAAATATTTAATGTTGTTCTTCACAATCTTTGCACAGAAAAGCCTGTGTGTCCTCTTCCCACCCACTTGAACTGTGACTGTGCTCACACAACTAGCGAGAACTTTTAAGACCAGGGTCGTGCTACCTCAAAGTATCAACCAAGAAGTCTTGTTCTCATCATATGGGGATGTGACCACCACTACAATGCCATACTGCTACCTCCATGTGTATAGGTACAAAAATAAGAATTCCAAAATCTGTGTCTTATCTTTAGCTTCAAATATGTACACATAGCCCTAGAAGAGCACAGAGACAAATAGTGATAAGAGTCAGATATTCAGGAACAACTGAGGGAGCCAAACTCCACTGGACGCACAGAGCACGGCGACACCATTTTAACTGGTGCCGAATAAAGACTTGGAGTTATTAATTCTGCCAACAGAGAGCTCATCAGGGGGACAAGATGATAGTAAGAATACCCAGCTGGTTTCCATCTGGCTTGGCTGTTTTCTAAACTTGGACCTGAACTCCAACGAGAATGGCTAGTTGCTGATGTCTGAGTAAAATAAAATCTGTTACAAATGGCTTACTCTTCTTTCTCTCAGGATGACCAAAGAGACTGAATCAAAGACAAAATGTATTTAAACAGCTTCTTGATACTTTATCTTAGAGGTTGATGGAATAACAACCTCTTTATATTGAATTTGCATTCTTTTCCTATCTCACGGCCTTATGCAAAATAGAGTACGTATTGTACTTACCCCAGGAGAACTGAATGGAGAGCAGAAGAAGCCATGACATGAGAGCAGAAAGGTGTCCTTTTGTTGCCATCCTGACTGCAGAGAGATGAAACTTAGTTCTGTTAGGCACTGCTTAGACCAAACACTGCATGGGCTTCTCTGTGTCTCACAAATGACTACAAAGGAGGAAATATATAGATTCACATGCTAGCACAAACTACATGAAAGAACCAATAGAAACATTGTTCACCTTTTTAGACATTATCAACAGGTTGATCTCCAATCTGAAAGAACCAAAGCCTCCAATAAAATTTTAAAATTATGCCTATGACCTTATATGAAGGTTGATGGCGCTTCTGATGTTATCGTCAATATTGTCTTGTTTTCTATGGGACCAACATTAGTGGTACCAGGAGAGCAGGATGCAAAGTAGTTATTCCTCTCCTGACAAAACAGTGTGAAAATGCAGAACATTAGTCATTTGATGAATCACTTTGGAAGAGAGAAAACCAAAAAAATATACCTAAATTTGTAGCTTATCCGTTTCCTTGGGAGAAGTTGTACTCTCACTATAAAACCAACAGAAGTGGCATTTATCATTAGTAATAGTTCTGTGAGTCAAAAATGACACCCGCTTTTGGAGGCAAACACTTCTCAGGGTTTCCTTAGTCAGTCAAAACTTGAGAAATGTGTGGTCAGAAGCTCCTGAAAGGCCATCTTCCTTAGAATACGAATTACGTGACTTCTTGTTTCTTCTGCTGAGTTTGTTTTTGTTGCAGGTAATGTGTGAGCATTGTTGATAGTTCTGCCCACTATCTAATTCACTCAAGAATGACAAATTTAGGAAAATACAAGCTGCTGTTTATTGAACCGTGGCTACTTGACTTATTCTTGGTAACTGGAGCAAGTTGCAGGGAGCTGTCTGTTTACACCACGCAATTCTCTTTATGACACTGCACACATACTTTTTTTGTCCGATGGCATATAGCTAGCTAGTGTTTATCCAGAATCCCAAGTTCAGTGACATCCAGGCTGTTAGGCCTTTGTACATCAAAAACCTCTGCAACATTGTCCTCTGGTAACTGGGATTTGTGTGACTGTTTAAGATCCATATAGCCTTGCAGCATTGTAACCTTGGGTCAGACTGCTGTGGAAAGAGCTGCATGAGAAAGAGCAGAGAGAAGTCTGGCCCATCCTTGCTCAAGAGCTGCTCAGGAGCTCAGATATTTGCCTGTGGTCTCTGCTAGAGCTATATGGCAGCCAGGCTTGAGTCTGGCCATGAACTTTGCTAATACTGTCCCTGATCTGCTGATTTGACATGCATCATGCCTGGCTTACTGTCAACTTTAGTTCCTGGTTGACTTTCTTTTGCAGAGCAGTCTGCTTCGGCTTCCTCATATAGACCTCCCAAACCAGAAAGTCATCGCCACTCCATTGGAAATCTAGTCAGGGTGAGGAAAAAACTCTACAGATATGTTAATGAGAGGTAGACAAGGTATCCATTATAATGTCTGTTCTTGTACTGAGGTTCAGTGGTTTCATTTAGCACTCTTTTCCTTGCTGATTTGTGTCCATCAACAGAATTACTGCTGACAGTTTAAACCCACTCCAGGAAGTCTACGAGTGAGATCTGTTTCTCAGCCCTTGATGACCAGATTCTCCTTCATGCGGACTATGTCCAAGTAATCAGGTACATGCCAGTGCCCATGGACGTTAGAACTCCAGAATTCTCAGCTGAGGAGAAACAGGTATTCCCCTTGTGTTCTCTTTCCCATTGCAGACAGGGATTTCATCAGAATCAGTGTTCACTGAGAGACTGGCAGCATGGATTCCCTGTGCCAAATGGGCATGAGGGATTACATAAAAACCACAGTCCTCATAGTGACTTTAATATGTCTTGAATAAGTCTGGTTCTGCTTCTGGTTGAATGACCAGAAGACATTTATTCAAGGGAAAGTTCAATGACAACATGACACCACGTCTCTCCTTCAGCCTTATCTACCTAGCAATGTTTGTGAAGAACCTTATGAGTGTTTTCTCACTAGATGTGGACAGAGAAAGTTCATATACAGAAAAGTAACCTATCAGTTCCCATCGCATAGACAATCATTACCGTTGGTATCGTCTGTCAGGATACAGGGGCATTCTGGAACTCTGTCTATGCTTAGATAGCAGAAGAAAAACCAGCACTGTCTGCACTAAGCACAAACATTTTGATCTACATATCCAGAAGTTCTGCTCCTTTGTCAGATGGATGAAACCCTTCTTCTCTGACCTATCTACCCCTCCTCAGTGAAACTCTCTCCCTTCTTCACTTCTTTTCCTGGCCATTTATGAGCCGGTCACAGGCTGAGGATTCTGTCTATTCTCTCTTGGAAACAGGGATACTGACAGAAGTCTTGCATTTGTATTTATAGAGTTCACCTGTCATAAACTGAGTACTTGTCTGGAAAAGACTCTGCCATCAGTTTTATTCCTCTGCAAAACCACTCCTGCCTTTTCAGAAGCACTCATTTATGCTTTTCATACTGTATTTCCACTGTTGGCCTTCAAAATGAAAACAAAGTCTGAGGACAGTGGCTGGCAGGTTTTCTGTGTTTGCTAAGTAGGCTCTTAAAGACATACTGCTCCCCAAGCATCACTTTCTTCCAGGGGCTCCTGTTCTCAGCTCTGGAGGTACCTTCTGGCTGAGTTTTACTTCTCGGTTCTTTTGAAAGAAAAACCTGGTGTTGATTCAATACTCCTTACTGGGATAAGCAAAAATTAAAAGGTGGGCAGAACCCATTGTTTTCCAGCTTTCAAGGAAGGAAGACAAAAAATAGGTGTGGAGCAGGAGTCCAATTTGTTGGAGCACAGAGTGAAGCTTTGTTGTTCTGAGGATCTGTCCATATACAGGAGATACTTATTTTCATGCAAAACAGACATACATGGTGGGAACAGCCCAATAAATAGTCTGCTGTTCCATAAGGAAAACTCCAGTTTATATCATAGGTACAGCAAGAGATTAGTAGGGTAGTAGAGAGGATTCTGCCTTCTCTTCTGATGTTCCTCAATATTATCACTTTGCATTTGCAAAGAAATATAGCATAGGGAGCTGACGTATAAGGACATATGTTACAACACAGTTTTGAAGCAGGCTGCATGGGTACCATCCATGGGTTGTACAGCAAGAGTATTTGGAAGACTTATATTGCAGGACACCACAGCTGAGGGGTGGGGACTGCTTTCACACAGACTTACCTAAGAGAGTAAGTACCATGGAGATACTGGGGCTTTCATCTCCTGGAACACACAAAGAAGGATGTGGTTAGAAGCTCATCTCATTTTTGAAGCAATCAGCACAAATATTGTCTAAAGTGGTAAGTAAAAGTTGGTCAGGGACTGATCCCTGGATCTGGTCTCAAGTGGCCCAGACTGACTTGCACGCACACTGCATAGGATTAAGTCCCTCTATATCATATTTCCCTTGAAGCAGCCCAAAGCAAGCTTGAGACTGAACCAGTGCCGGAGCCATGGAGAGAAGTTAAGTGCTTGAGTTTACTTGCTTATTGTGCAGTGTAAGGGTACCCGTAGGGTCCCTCTGTCTCTCTCCTCTGCAGCTACCCTGATCTTCTTCACACCTGCCAGGATTCATCCCCATGGCAGCATGGGGGATCCCTTCCCATGCATATGAATATAAGGTATTTAGAGTAGGTTTTGCAGAGATGATCAGCGTGAGTGCAGGCATGTGCCACAACAGAGAGGGTGATCTCAGCTTTCATGGGGGTTCCCTGAGCCAGAGAAGCTCCAGGGAAGCACAGTGATCTGCAGAGTTCTGCCAGGAAGCAGGAGCTCTCTCGAAGGTGGCTGATATGGCATGGATGGGGCTCAACCCTCTCAAAAGGCAGACCTAGAAAGCACGAGTGACCAGGAGTGCTGTGAACAGGGTGAGCAGAGTGTGATGTGTCAGCCAGAGCACGGCATGGCAGCTTCTGTGGCAGTTTGTGAGGAAGGGCATGCAGGGAGGCACTTCTTCAAAGGGAGGCATTCCACTGGCTGAATGGGAGTCCTGAGGTACACAAGGCCCAGCAAATGGGCACCATTTTGTGACCATCTGCACAAGTAGAAGGCCTTCTGGCCCTCAAGGCAGAGTAGTGGACACTTGTTTTGGCTAACAGGCTGCAACTCTGGCTGGGGAATCTATACCATCTACCCCAGCAGTGGCTGATGTTTCCATGCAGACTGAGATGCTGAAGGGAGAGGCTGAGGAACAGACTTGAGACTGCAGGAAGTGCCTAGACCTTTCTCCTGGGGCAGGCAGCAGGCAGCAGGCAGCAGACCTGGCTGCAAAAGGTGTGCTTAGGTGGAGGGGCTCCTGTAGCAGATGGCGGAACTGCAGGAGGCAGTGAGAAGGCTGTGTAGCACTAGGGAGGCTGAGAAGGAGTTAAATAGCTCCTTCCAAGCACAGTCTGCAGTGGGCCCACAGACCACGGCCAAACAGTCAAGAACCTCTCCACCAGCAGACACGGAAGGGAGACGGGACAATAATGAAGAAGGATGGAAGCTTGCAAGGGCAAGGACCAGCAGGAGGAAGAGGCTTCACCCAAAGCCTGAGATGCCCTTGCAGAACAGTTTCATTGTTCTGCCCACCAAAGAGGAAACACTCATCACCTCCAGAGAGATGCTGGTGCTGAGTAAGGCAGCCCAATCTTCTCCCTGGCTAACAATCAGCACAACTAGAAAAGGTGATGGGTGACACTAGTGGGAGACTCTCTTCTGAGAGGAATGGAGGCACCCATTTGCTGACCCAACCCACTCTCTAGAAAGATATGCTGCTTACTGGGGACTCATATCGGGGATGTCACCACGAGGCTACCAAATCATGTATAGCACACTGACTACCACCTGTTGCTGTTGTTTCACTTGGGTACCAGTGATATAGTCAGAAGCAGTCTGAAGGGTATCAAGAAGGGTTACAGAGTCCTGGGAGCAACAGTGAAGGATTCTGGAATGCAGGTAGACTTTTCATCAATCCTCCTGATCAAAGGGATGGGGTTTGAAAGAACCAGTTGAGTCTGGCAAATCAACAGGTGGCTGCAGGGTTGGTGTCACAGCCAGGAGTTTGGCTATGCAGACTATGGGACTCTAAGAAACCTGGTCTACTGAGGGCTGATGGGGTCCATATGTCAGAGAAGGGGAAGAGCATCTTCAGTCACAGGCTTGCCAACTTGGTGAAAAGGGCTTTAAGTTAAAGCTGCCAGGGAGGTAAACCTCAATCCATGCCACTCCTAACAGTTTGGTAGCAATGCCAGCAACAGATGCCCAGAACCTGGAGAAGATCAGCAGGAGAACACCTGACAGCAACACAAAGGTTTTCCAGCCAGTGTCAGCTTCATCAGGGGCCAAATTTAAGTTCCTCTATGCAAACACATGTAGCATGGGGAATAAACAAGAGGAGATAGAGACGTGCGTGTGCCTGCAGGGCTGTGATCTCATTGGCATCACAGAGACATGGTGAAATGGATCCTATGATTGGAGTGTTGGAATGGAGGGATACAGGCTCTTTAGGAAGGAAAGGCAAGGGAGATGAGAAGAGGGTGTGACCCTCTTTGTCAATGATGAGCTGGAGTGCATGGAGCTCCACCTGGTTGTGGATGAAGAGCCAACAGAGATCTTCTGTATCAGGATTAAAGGATTAGGATTAAAGGGAGGGCAGGAACAGGTGACATTATAGTGGGGGTCTACTACATTTCACTGGACCGGGAGGAGTGAGTGTACAAGGCCCCCTATAGACAGCCAGGCATAGCCTCGTGTTCACAAGCCCTGGTCATCATGGGGAACTTCAACCAACCCAGTATCTGTTGGAGGGACAGCACAGATGGCCATAAACAATCCAGGAGGTGCCTGTAGTGCATTGATGATAACTTCCTTCTCCAAGTAATAGAAGAGCCAAGGAGGGTAGTATACTGGACCTTGTTCTCACCAAAAAAAGGAAAGGCTGGTGGAGACTGTGAAGCTCAAGGGAAGCCTTTTCTGCACCATGAAACGATGGAGTTGAGGATCCTTAGAGCAGCAAGAAGGGTGTGCAGCAAACACACTACTGTGGGCTTCAGGAGAACAGACTTTGATCTCTTCAGGGATCTGCTTGGCAGGGTACTATGGGATAAAGCCCTGGAGGGGAGATGGGCCCAAGAAAACCAGTTAATATTCATATATCACCTCCTCTAAGCTCAGAAGCAATGCATCCCAACTAAAAGGGAGTCAGGCAAAAATGCGAGGAAGCCTGCCTTGATGAACAAGGAGCTCCCGGACAAATTCAAATGCAGAAAAGAAGACTACAGAGGGTGGAAGCGAGGACAGGTAGCCTGGGAGGAATACAGAGAAACTGTTCAAGCAACTAGGGTTCAGCGTAGGAAAGCTAAAGCCCTGATAGAATTAAATCTGGCCAAGGATGTAAAGGACAACAAGAAAAGCTTCTATAGGTACATCAATGATAAAAGTAAGGTTGGGGAGAGTGTGGGCTCTCTCTGGAAGGAAATGTTACCTTGTTACCCGAATATGGAGATGGCCAAGTTACGCAATGGCTTTTTTCCCTCAGTGTTCACCAGCAAGGGTGCTAGCCATGCCCCCCATGCTGCAGAAGGCAAAGGCAGGGACTGCGAGATCAAAGAACTGCCCACTGTAGGAGAGGATCAGGTGCGAGACCATCTAAGGAACCTGAAGGTGCACAAGTCAATGGGACTGGATGAGATGCATCTGTGGGGCTTGAGGGAACTAGCAGATGAATTTGCTAAGATGCTATCCATTTTATTAGAAAAGTCATGGCATTCCAGTGAAGGAAGACCTGAGGAACTACAGGCTGGTCAGTCTCACCTCTGTGCCTGGCAAGATCATGGAACAGATCCTCCTGGAAACTATGCTGAGGCACACGGGAAACAAGGAAGTGATTGGTGGCAGCCAACATGGCTTCACTAAGGGAAAATTGTGTCTGATGGATTTAGTGGCCTTCTACAATGGGCCTACAGTTTTGGTGGTTAAGGGAAGAGTAACTGACATCATTAAACTGGAATTGTAACAAGCATTCAACACTGTCCTGCATGACATACTTATATCTAAATTGGATTTGATGGATGCACCACTCAGTGGCTAAGGAATTGACTGAATGGTGACACTCAAAGAGTTGTAGTCAATGGCTCTATGTCCAAGTGGAGACCAGGGATGAGTGGCATTATTGGGATCAACAATGTTATTTAACGTTTTGTTAGAGACAGTAGGATTGAGGGCACCCTCAGCAACTTTGCTGATGACACCAAGCTGTGTGGTGTGGTTGACACATTAACCAGGCCCTGTCATCTGCTCTGCCAATCTGGGAGAGGAACATAAACAATCTACCCCTACTCACTGAGCACGTGCAGTAGAGAAATTGCATAGTGAAATCATTTGTAGCTTTATGCAAATCATTAACCAACCATTCGTAGAGGGAAGTACTTGGCATGTGTTCACTTTGTAAATTTTGTAATAAAATGCATGCAGAGACTCTGGTCAGGTGTGCTTGAGCTGAGGAAAGCCACCAAGCACCCAGACTTGCTTCCTTGATGAGAGGAAAGGGCCTCAAGTTGCGACAGGGGAGTTTGAGATTGGGTATTAGAAAAATCTCTTCACTAAAAGGATCGTCAAGCACCAGAAAGGGCTGTCCAGGGAAGCAGTTGAGTCACCATCCCTGAAGGTATAGATGTGTAGAAGTGATGCTTAGGTTTACAGTCAGACTAGATTATTTCAAACTTCTTTTCCAACCTAAACGATTCTATGATTCTGTTAAAATCAAGCAGCGTGCAGCAGAATGACTCTGAGATATGTTACTCAACAAACTGAACACAATAAAATAGAGCTTGGCAACCAAAATAAAACAGAGTTTACATGATATCATGGTGTGAGCAGAAGGGAGGAGTGGAGTTACCGCCACTGTTACCAAGGAGCAGTGGGAAAATATCCTCAGGCAGCAGAAAATCCTACAGAAATTCCCTTAAAGGAAAGTCCAGAACTTTATTAGAAGAAAGATATTTTTTGCCTATTTTCTTAAAGGGCAAAACCCACAATAACTGCTAAACATCCAGAAAAAATCTGCTAACCTGACACAAAACACATAGGAACCTGTGGGCCTTTACTAGCTGGTGACAAAAAGTAAATCATCATGACCAAGAATTTCTAGGACTTTTTTATATTCTGTCCATAGCCCCTTCTGTGGACCAGCACCTCTTGTCTTTGGTAGGGGGTTGATATACACAAACCAGCACCACTGTCAAGGTGCTAATACAAGAAGACTTAGGGATGACCTATGAAAAGCAGATGGGTAGGTTCCAAGATCTCAAGGTATGTGTCGTACATCATCAGTATAAGGTAAACTTGAGATATTTGGATTCCTACTTTTACCACAAAAGAATTTCTTAATCATTATTTTTCTTCCAGACAACTAGTTGGCTTCATTAGAAACTTCCTGTGAAGTTCTGTGGCCAGCTCTGTATGTGAACTTCATAAGTGCATTTGGTTTTGTGCACACTGGGAATACATGACCAGTCTTACTGTTGGTTGGTCCTCCAGGTAGCCTTGCTTCTGTCAGGTTCCTGCACTTGGCAGGACAAAACCAAAGCTTTGTTTCAAGATTGAATTTATTGAGTTTCTCTTTTAGGTCATTTCTTTATCTTCACTTTTGCATTTAGCCTTATAATCTCCCTCTGTTTTCTTTATATTTCAAACTACTTGTCGTATTTTTCCTCTTCCATCCTTTATCAGAACAGATCAGTCTCTGATCTTTTCCTGGTTTTCGATTCTGATTTGTTTTTTAATGTTATGCTTTTCTACCTTTCCGCTTGTGTTATACTCAGCCTGTACATCTGGACTATTTTCTGATAGTTTCAGTTTCTCAGAACTAGAATGTTTCTTTCTTTTAACTTTTCATTTGTTGTTTTTTTTTTGGCCTTGGTGGTAAGGAGATCTTTGAAAGGAAAGTTCCACCTTCATCTTATATTTATTTTCTTAAACTAATAATGAATATAATTTAATTTTTTGTCTTGTTAAAGTAGCTTGTTACAGACTATTAAATGTAGTGTATCTTTTCTCCTAGTTATTCTAAATCTCACTTTCTTTTCAAAAAATTCATTGTATTTGAATTACAGATACAGAAATCTATGCCAGATTTAATATATTTCTGCTTGTATGTATAACAGAAGTGGGAAACATGCATTAAATATTCAAGAGGTTCTCTGTTCTCTCTATTAGAGAGAACACTTCTGAATCTCTAATAGTTCCCTTTCTACAATGAGCTGTATTTCCTCTTTTCCCTAAAAGATCCTCCCCCCACCCCTGCAATTTTCTTCATTGTATTTTTTTGTCTATTTCTAATTTCAGGTTTTGCCTCTGTTTTCTAGATCACATCATGCCTCAGTTCTGTTGCAACACTAATCCTTTCAAAATGCTCTTCCAGTATGTATTTTAGGGCTTATTTTTTTGAGTTCAACTCAAAATATTGTCTGTCACGATGCTCTGTTGTTTTATTTTCCTCTTCTCATGAGGAAGACACACTTGTGATACCAACAGCCCTTTGTATTTTGTCTCAGATTGTTCTTCTGGGGAAACATTTTTTTAAAAGTAGAGCTGTTGCCATTCCATATAGAAAGAAAGTAATTTTTTGAAGATCAAATGGTCAAGATATTCTACTGAAAGAAGCATGGTGTTTTCTTAAGACTGTGGGAAGAGTAATCCAGGCTGATGATGCAAAGTTAGGATGTATCAACTGTACCAACAAGGAAGGAGATAACTTGAGGAAGATGGTAAGGTGACAGGATGATATACATTGCTCCAGAAAAGGAAGAAAAATGGCTGTATCTTGTCATTCTCTAATCAATAAACAGGAACCATATCATTATTTAAAAAGGCAAATGCAATTCTAGGCTGTATCTGTTGAAAATTTGCAGTACAGATAAAAGATTATTAGATTGTTAAGATTACTTTACAGAGTATTTTTTGCAGTAAGCAATTGTGATCACATAATCAAAAGGATTTACTAGAGTTGGAACAATACGAAGAAGAACTTCAAGGGTGATCAGAGGAATATGAAGTCTGTCTTACAGTCAAATGGGTTAATTGAGTGATGAAGAGACTAACAAAAAGTTTCAGTCTAACAGAACAAATTTCTGCTTATAAATATTTTCAGACAGGTTAACGCTAACCAGAACTAGGACTGTATAATGTGAAGAAAAGTATAAAGTTGCTGTGAAGTGATTTAAGACTGGATGTCACAAGGAGGCTTCTAGCAAATAAGGTCCTGGAATAATAAGCTTCCAATAAAAATGGTAACAGGAAGAAACTTTTCTAGTACTGACCAGGGCCATAATCACTGAAAGAATTACTGGGCATGTTTCTTTTGGATAACAAAAATGTAGACCAAATGACTGATGTCCCCTTGCCCCATAATTCAGGAATTACCACAATAGACTTTCTGTATAAAACATGCTTTTTCTGTAAAAACATAGAGAACACATAGAGAATACCCCCTCTGTTTTCTGGAACCATGCAGAGAAATAAATCTGAAACTGAATATGAATGAGAGAAGATTGCTGTAGAGTAGACATAAAGACCTTACTCCATAGCAAGCATGTAGCTTTTTCACCTGGCAATGGCCTCTCCCCTGTGGACATGCAAAAATCTCAGATTTGCCTACACTGTGACCACCAAAATACAAGGCAGGCCAGTCAGTGAAGGGAAATTAGCAGTTTTAATGGAATGTTTATTGATCAAGTGAGGTACAGATGGGTCTTAGGCAGCCCGTCACTGATGAGCCTATGCTAATCCTAAAGAGTCAAGCAAGAACAGGATGGTTTCATGAGTAGAACTGTAAATTTTCCTGATAGGTTTTCAAGTCAGTGGACAAAAAGATCACAATTGATGTTTATTAGGTTACCTTTTACTAGATAAATTGTTAATAGAATCAAGCTACTATTGTTAATAGGAGTTAACTATTCACACTATATGTTCAATTATTGACATTCACTGAGTTTAGAGCAAGAGCTGTGAGGCCTATATCAGAAGCAAAGGGTTGTCATGCCAGGGGCTTATAGCTGAGCTCATAAATTACCTTTAGGTCCCATTTTTCAGCAGGTTTGTATATAATTCTGTACATAGAAGTCACTGCATCCTAGGATGTTGTCTAAGTTACACAGCCCACTGTTGATATTGTTGTGTGCTGGTGGCCTTAACAGACTTGAGATTCTTGATGTTCTGAGTTTACCTATTTTTGTGGATCCACAGGACTGAGTCTCAAGACCTTATGTATTCTTGGGAGACTTTTACAAGCTGCTTCTCAGCATCTACTTGTCATTTCTTTGATCTGATTTCTGGTTACTCTTTTCTATTCATGCATGTAGGCATTGCTCATTCATGCAAATTCACCTCATAATGGCTTTTAAGACAGAATTGTAGTACCTGAACTGATCCATAAGCCAGTATCTGTCCCACAGTATGCTCTCCTATTCCATGATTTCTCCTTGCAGCAGTAATCTTCAGCTCCAACCCTTTGGACACAATTCTCTCGTACTTATCTGAAATTGATAATATTACGGCTGCTGCACGTTTGAAGCTAGAATTTTAAAATATGTCAAACAGCTTCCATTTGATTGTTTTGATTGCCCCTTGACATGCTGACACCTAGCTTACCCTCGAATGACAGGAACTCTGTCCCCATAGAGCTCTGTTTTCCACACTTTTGGTTTCAGGGACACACAGTTTTCCAGTTAAAACTGGCAGAGCACAGCAAATCTTTGTAATTTGCCAGTCTCCACACAGCAGAGCCAGACAGCAGTCCAGTGATTGTTATCCTGCAGCTGCTTTTGCTGCCCCTTAGCTGCTTATCTCTGCCAACCTCTTTAGCATGCTAAAGGCAGGCAGGTGAAGGAGTTACTGCCCCACAACTGTTGTTCTGTAGTGTTCAGGAAGAGCCACTGTACTGTCTCCTTACCAGGCAGTGCCATCAGTGAGGGTAAGATTTTTTCCTGGTAAGTTTTCAAACTACCAGGCTTACAGTTAAAAACAAATTCTTAAATATTTGTCCTACAGTGCTACTAAATGGATTTAATCAGAATATGAAACCTTTAGTACAGAAGGCTGTACACATTTCTAAAAGCCTCCTCTAGGACCCAAGATCTTCTTATCCGCATGACTATGAAAGTGGGTGAGGAAGATAAACACACACACAAATACACGTGTTATGGTCCAAAGTTAGTACAGGCTGCTTCAAAGCTTGTTTTGGGGCCATGTAAGTATGTGTCTTGGAACTGCTGTTGTCTTGGAACTAAACATAGATGGAGCTAAGAGATGGAGTTAATACACAATGCTAAGGTAAAGATGGGGGTGTCTGAAGGCAAACAAGCAGTTAGGAAGGAAACCACTTTCTTCCTTACTTGGGCCTTGGTGGAATGATTTTGAGTTTCAGAGAAATTAGATATATCCTGTGGTTAAGTTAAACCTGAGCTTTGAGAAGGATTAATCTCTATATCTCAAACTGACAATGGTTTAAACAAACACCTGAAATGAAGTAATCTGCAGTGGTATGTACCTTTGTGAATTTTTTTGAATGTATTTTTCGAAAACTTCCAAAACTAGCCATACATTTTGTTACTCTCTTTCAAGCATTTGGAGAAGTGGCAGTCAGAAATTTTCCAACTAAAACATGACTTGAAGAAAGCCTACTTTAAAGAAACACGTATTTGACAAAATTTGTTTTTAGGACAGACTCAAGGACAAGCCACTATGATTTATATTGTAAGAAAAGTTAAGATGTCAGTTGGTTTCAGGATAAACTATATTTTCATCTTATCAACCATTAAATGTGTCTGTCCCTGAAAGTAAAAAAAATTGAAAGTAAAGTTTTAGTGACATCTTCTTTGAATTGTGGTCTAAGGCAGATCTTCTTGGTGCACTTTCTCTAAGACATTTTAATTTATACATGGAAACTTAGATGTTTCTTTTTGTGGCTATAATTTATTTCTTTGAGATTTTCCTTGCAATATTTTTTAAAATATCTTTTAATATGGTTCTTTGTTATTTTTTCCCTCTAAGAGTCATGAAATCACTATTTATTCAAATCACGTATGGTAAAATCATCTTGAGGTAACTGTCAAGGATTTCATGATAAGTATGCAAGCAGCTAATGATGGAACAACTGATCGAATGGCTTCTGAAATGTTGCATTAATGATGGTGCATATGTTACAACCTCTGCTTCTGAGAACTGTGAGGTCACCTCTAGTTTTTAATCAAATGCTTTAATTAAATTAATTTTAATTACATTTAATTAATTGGTCTCGATTCTGAAGACCAAAATGGTTCTTTCAAGTTTAAGTAGGAAGGAATTCATCTGTGCATGTCTGTGTTTTTCTCTTTTTGTAAAATAAGGTTTCTAAACGTTTCATCCCTGAATTCCCAGAATTCCGTTTCTTAATTCTGTTCTCCTCTTCCACCAAGCTCCCCGTTTTAATTTCTGTACACCTTTATGCAGTAGTCTGCCTTTATTTGCACTGTATTCCAAAGAGAATCGAATCTTCACTGAGTGTTTTAGAACAGGAGCAATTACTAAGCTAGTAATCTTCTATGGCTTTAGGAGTAATTGATTCAAAGGCATTATGCTGGCCAAGTTCTTGATTTGTCACTGTATTTCCGTTTGTTTTCTGTGTATTTGTATATCTGCATTAGTCAGATATCCTTAACAGGTTTTTACTTATTAATCTGAAGTATACGTATCCTATGAACTTAGTTGTGTGTCTTGATCCTTAAAAAGGTTAAAAAATAGCTCTGTGTTTTGCCACTTACAATTTAGAAAGTGAATGAGCACGCAGTCTTGAACTTCTAGAATGTTATAGTTAGGAAGCACATTACCAAACCCTTGAAAGGAACTATCACACCTTCAGTAGATTCCAGATTTGATTTATGACTCTCCATAAGGAGGCACAGAGGTTTAAAAGGAGAGGGAAACCATGATCATCTCCATCTGTGTCTGTGTGGTGCCACACTAAAAAATGCTAAATTAGGCTAGAAAACACCCCTAAATGTAAGAAAATCAGCAAAAGTACAGAAACTTTTGTCAGCCAACAGCTGAAACCAAAACACTACTGTGAACCTCCTGGGGATGCAGTGAAATCAGCCATGCCAGGGATAGGGTACTTAATAATACCTCATAATCACACAGGAATTTATTTAGTTAATTTCAAAATATGCCACATTGCTGGGCAGATAAAAAACCTTCCAGTTAGCCGATGACTCAAACCCACATGTTACATGAGGATCAAATATAGCAGTAGGACTTAAAATCTTTAGAATCCTGAGTTTAGATCTTAACTACTGAAACACAATGCAATAGCTGGAGATAACAAACAGGATGAAAACAGTAAGAAGAGAAGACATAAAATGAAAACTTGGTGGAAATACAGAGGAAGGAAATTGAAGGTTCTGCTGAGGACAGATGAGGTCACTTTTCTTTTTTTTAAAAAAAAAGTCAGTTCTCCTTGCATTTTACAAGTATATTTTGTGATATTGCAAAGTACATGAAGAATTTTAGTTTCAAATACTATCTAAAACACAAATTGGGACAGCAGATTTGGGGACTGAAGAGGTGAATTTTTATTACTGGTGACTGTTAAATATCTGGCCCATAGCTGCAACTAACGATAAATAAAATTGATGTACTTCTATTCAAAAAATATTGAAAAACAATATTCTTGCTGGCATCTTCTAAAGCATTGTCAATGGCCATAAAATTCCTATAGTTTCTGATGTAACTTTAAACACTATGCTTCCCCATGATTCCTTGTTGCGGCTTTACAATTAAAATACACATTAAGACAGGTCTCTGAGTTTTGGCCAAGTGACTACTGCATTTTACAACCATGACAAAGGTGATTTTGCATCAGAAGAACTTCATCTACATGTGAAATACAATTGATTCTGCTTGTTAGCCCCGTAACCTCTGAAATTCAAGGCCCTTTTCACCTTACACATTAGCACCCATCACCAAACACAGAACTTAGCCTGAGTTTGCCGTAAGTAGATATCAGTGAACAACTCCACATGTCACACAAGGTTGTCTCTCATCTCAGTTGGATCTTTAGAGATGATGCAGTAAAACACAGGACATAAATTTTGTATTTCTCAATTCACCAACTCTGGTTATGTTGAATATGAGAGAGATTTTTTTGTTCTATTGATATTTCAGAATCAGAACTGAATTTTAGAGCAAATGTTATTTTAAATCACTCTGTAAGCAATTTAAAAAGACAAAGTAGGTAGCCAGTACCTATGGAAAATGGTTCTCTAGGAAGTGTTTCAGAAGGTGGTGCACTCTGAAGAAGCAAGAACAGAGTTGATACAGACTCTGTTCCTAACAGAGTCCCTCTGGAAATCTGCTGGCTCAAGACATTTCATTCACCAAGTTTATTTTTAAAATTAAGTCTCTTTGTAAGCGATAATCTGTTTTCAAGATGACCAGTGACATTAACATGGCTGCATCATGTTTTCTTAAATGCTCTTTTTTTCATTTAATTACAAAAAGCTGGGATTTTTTTTTTGTGCAGTCTGTGATACACATCTGTTTTTGGAAGACTGAAGCTGGAATATCACTCTAAGAGGAAAAACTTCACCCTACCAAACTTTTCCAAGGGAGTTTACTATTCACGCAATGTAGAAGATCCAAGTCTCAATTCAATTGCACTTCAGGACAGACATTAGGAAAATAATTTTCTGAAAGCTGCCTAGATTCCTAATCATCTAATCACGTATAAGAAATGCTTGCAACATCATCCATCAAACACACATTTCTTTGAATCATCCATCTATTTAACACTAAGCGGTATCTAAAAGATAATTACAATTAATTTTTTTACAGCTAGGAGGCCTGTCCAACACTGTATTCAATTCAATATACTGATAGCTGTTACTGAAAAAGTAACAGTGTTATTTGGAAAAGCTAATATGCTCTATAAAGAAGAGAAAGAGGCTGTCACAGAGAAAAAAGCTAGAGGTCCTCTCACTAATTTGTGGACTCAAGAGAGCAGAGCTGTCATCTGTGCCTTAAAGATAAGAAGGGAATCAGCCGATAAGAATTACTCGTGACGTCTCCCCCAGCCCCTCCACCCCTCTTCCTGTTTCTGTAGTTAGAAAAAGTTTGCAGGGAACCTTTTTGTCTTTACTTTTGGTAGTTGATAAAAGTGTCTTCAAAGCAACTGATGTGCTGGCAGGAGAAAACAACTGCATGTATACAGCACCATATCCTTGTATATGTGAATATTTCACATCTTCAGCTCAGAAGATCCTCAAAGCTCTCTGTACAGGCTGTTTATTCAATAAAGAAGTCAGACTGTGCATTGTCATCATGCAATCCCCTCCAAGGCAGAACTTTTTCAAGGCTTAAAAGCATAATACAGACACTACTTTGCCCTGTGGCACCTAATCTGAAGAAAACTTCTGTATCCAGCTGGTAGTGTGGAAAACGTAAGATATGCTTCCCCAGCTTATTGCTACCAGATGTAAATGTGCTTTGTCCTTACTCTGACAGATGCAAGAAACTCAGCTTGAAAAGGTACATCACTACTGTGTTTGAATTACTCAGCTTCAGCTAATGGCCACAGCCAAACAGATTTTTCTGAAGTGTGAGTCCTACCATTTTGGATAAAATATGTGCTATAGCTGGATATCTCAGAGCACAAGCACAGAGAAAGCATCTATGTGAAATAAATTCACTTTCTCTCCAGAGATACATGGATTTTGGAATAAATAAAATTTTGAGAACTTGATTCTCTCCAGGTCAACTACCAAAATATGCAACAAACTCTGTTGCAGCAGCATGCTACTCAGAAGCATACGCTTCCAATGGAAACCAACAGTAGTGTCTCTTAGATCAGAATATAATGTTATGGTCTGTGATGACTTAGGAGAGGGAGCATCACCTCCATGTCAGATCTTGCAAGACAGCTTTCTCAGCATCACAGCACCACTGAAACACGTACTAATTCAAAGACTTGTGCTGTTCACTAAGAAAGTGATGTGCATTTCATTTCCTGAAACATCCTATGCACTTCTAATGAGGTTGTGATTCAACTTCTTCTCAAGTTGCGTCCTCATTGGTTTGCAAGGTCTGGAAAAATCCATATATATGCATTCAAAGTATTTCTAGATAGTATGAGTGGGACAATTGATATGGTGTGGCAATATTAATATAACATTTTGTCAAAATATGTGATAAAATTACATTCAGTCAAGGGGAGGTAGAGGATTTGTTTAAAAGATGAAACCATGACTCATGACACCATATTAACTACAATCATATCTCATCAACATATTGACCAAAAGGCTTTTTTGGTCTTCTCAAATTTCCTTGTAAAACTGGATACTGCAGCCATGGTTTCATCACTTGCTTTAATTTAAATTACATTGTGTTCAAAATCATCATAGGCATTTTATAATCAAAAAGGCAATAAATCTCCTTGCCCAGAGAAATTTCAAAGCCTAGACTGTGTTCATTAGAGAAAATAGAAGTTAAATTAACTTAATTACTTTAAGCTTTGGATCTCTTAGATGTAATTATGAAGAGTTCAGACACAGATAAGACAGATAAATAAACTGATATTGTCATGAACAAATCTGATCAGTCAGTTTACAAAGATATCTCCACTGTAAGATCACTCATAGCTATACCTAGTCAGGTTGCTGCACCTATTTGTAGACCATTACTTTGTCTGTACTATCAATCAGTGCAACTACTGAAAAACATTTGTGAGAGAGTACTGGAACTGTAGCTATTGTAACAAAAGATGTAAAGTAGGGAAGAGTGGAAAAGGCCAAAAGGCAAAAGTGGCAGAAACATATGGAAGACTTAAAGCTATGTTGAAATAAAGGATTATAGGCTGAGTTTTGATATATATTCCCATTTCTCAGTTTACACAATGATTTTGGATATGACTAGCTGCAAATTAATTTAGGCCACAATGAATAAAGCACCCCTGTGCTTGTTATACAGTATCAATCACTGTAATACTCCTCCCAGCAAGCAAGAGTTGTGACTGCCTAAAGCATGTCTTATTACTTCCACTAAGTTGAATGCAAATCATTAATGCAAGAAGTATTTGCAAATTGGATTCTGATGCTAAGCTGAAGGGAATTGACCTATTGAAGCAAGGGAAGTGAAGTTCAGCAAGGACCTTTTTTACAGTATGTAGAGCTGTTTGGTCAATTAAATGTATAGCTACTAGCAACATGAGAGGGAGTAACAGTAACTGGTTTCATCCATGTAGAGAGTCTGTTGCCACCGTATAATAAAAGATGTTAAGATATTATGCAAGCACTGCAGGAATAAGGAAAAAATTGGATTGATGAAGGTGGGAAGAAGGCTGGAACTTCAGGAGAGAGACCAGAGGTATGAGACCAAAGAGATAAGACTGAAAAGATATCTAATTATCTCCATACTAATGAACCAAGGCGTCGTATTCCCCTGAGAGACTAGCAAGGGGAGGAGGTAAACAGTTATGTCCTTTTATTCTGCTTGTTTCAGTCATTTTGAAAGCTGACACCAAACTGGTCCCCATCATCTCTCTCAGCTTCCGGCAACCACTTGAGGAGGTCTCGATTTACAATGTCCGCTACCAAGTACTTAATGTCTCAGGGAATTGTTCCTAGTAGCCAGTTCTCAAAGGTGAGAACTCTTTCCAATGTGCATCCTTATGGTAGCAAAGACCCACAGGCTGCCTATCTCCTGAGAAACAACAAACAGCTAAATAGAATCAGTAAAGAATGATGCCTCTTAATGCAAAAGAAAAAGAATCAGAAGTGTATTTGTGTTGACACCTTGAATGGACTGTTAGATGCAGATGAGGGAGAGTGAAAAGAAAGCACATCAGCCTTTCTTTTGTGGGAGGAAGAGCACTGGGATCCATAACTCACGCTATCTTGCAAAAGACAGAGGCTTCCAGGCCCCAGAAGATCAGGTTGAAATGGTAGTAGTGAGAATATCAGACCAAAACAGGCTTTTTGGATGGGCAGGTTAATAAGGCTATTTGAGAGAAAAGAAGAAGCAAATAGTTGAGAAGAGGCTGAGGGAGATAGAGAATTATATACTTCTGTTCAAAAAGATTTCAGTGCAGCTCCAGAGACAGAAAGACACATGAGTCACAGGGAGAGGCAGAGTGGAACAAAAATTACAGTTTTAGGAGAACTAGAGGTGTGGGGAAGAGCAGATGGGTGGAAAGTTGCAGAAATGTATGCATTTCCCTCCCTCTCATTTTCTTTAAGGGTGTTTTTCTCAGGGTTTTTACACTCTTTTCTCCTCCCCACAGCAATCAGCCAAGCTGGGGAGAAGAGATTGTCCCTGAACTTAGCAGTGTGTCTTGGCACAGAAGGTTGATAGTAAACAAGTAAACAGACCTGACAACTGTGGTAACCACAGGAGCAAAACCTGCTCAGTGACAAGGATGAGGACTCTTCCAGAGGTAAGGAAATGGATTTGTCTTGCAGCTTGCTGGGGTACCTTCATTGTTCCCCTCTCTTTTTCTTCTCTTGTCACAACTGCACTGCTTATTGCCCTTGGAAAGTGAAACAGTTGAGTTTTTGACAGTTTGTACCCAGAAATGGCTTTTCCAGTTCTCAGAATTAATAATGTGGAATGTGACCTGAGGATTCAGGCGTTCTTGCCCTTCCGGTTGGTCATCCTAATGGCCATTCTGAAGTTGTGTTCAGATCTGTTTGAAGTACTGACCAGTAAGTAAGTTAAGTAAATTAATAACAACAACAAAATCTTTTAGTATATCCCCATTTCCTCAACAAATTATTTTAAGAAAGTACTCATGCAGAAACATGCAATTTTCCCCCACCTCCTCAAGTAATTGTGTGTAAAATGTCTTAGTTTCCTGAGTGTAAGAATGACATAGTAAGCCTAATTTCTCCCCATGTAGTGTGGCATCCTTTTCCTGATTTGGTGTCTTAATAACTAATGAAGTGTTAATAACGTATCTACAGACAAATCACACTGAACAGAATGGTTAGCTCAAGGCTGCTAAAATGTACAAAACAGTTGAGGACAATAGAGATAAGTTCTCTATGTAACTAAATATAAAAAAAAAAGAAATGTGTATGCTTTGTTATGTTGAGAGTTGTTTAGAGTTTCAAGAGCTGTGGCTGTAATACTTTATATTTATCTTGGCTGATATATTTTTCTGATTGAAGAATTTGCAGAAAAATTTTGTTTGTATATCCACTTTCATATTTCTGTGTGATAAAAATCAGATAACAATCATAATTTAAAGCAGTTATTGACCATGGTTATGCTTAAAACTTTTAGTATTCCAGAATATAATTCATCAAACTTTCTGTTTAGTTTCTCATGTCAGCAGGTACTGTGTTCTGAACAATGACTGAAATATTATTTCTCAAATGAAATTTAATGTGTTCAATTTATGTGCTTAAGTGATTTGCTGACAAAAGATAAATGTAAGAAAATGCTGTAGTTTTTGGGAGTATTTGGGAGTAATGTCTGAAAACATTATCCACATGACTAAAGTTGTAAACACAGTTTAGGTAACAACCAAAGTCCGTAGTTCTTAAGTAATCTACTAACTGAAGAAGAATACCCCTAAATTAGCTGGTAAACAGTTATGAAAAATATCTTCAATTCTCCCTGCCTTTGATCTCTTTATTTTAATTTACTTAATTTTCATAAAAGTTAGATGTTTCTTTTTCTGCAACAGCACTAAACACTGAAAAAATGCAAGGTGAGGAAGAATTAGGCAGAGGATCTCCAATTTCCCTGCAGAATTCAGGAATGGGTCACAAAGAGAAAGAGAGAAAAGCTGAAGAAACTAAAATTCTTGGGCTGATTTAGCTGTATCAAACAGTTCTTATTACACTGCTAGCCTAAGTTATGCTTACATTTGAATTAAATGATTCATGTAGCACATAATTATTAGTTTTATAATTGAGGACAGTTAGAAGTCAGCTTTTAGTGATTTTTCAGGCATTTAATCTCACTTAGCTACAGTAAATCCAGTTAATTTGAGCACTTGCACATTCTTAAAAGAAAAACATGAAAGAACTGAAACTGTACTGGAAATTGCTTTCAGCTTCAGCTTCATGCGAATCCTAATCATTCTTCTTGCTTACTCAGAAGTGAGGCCATATGGAAAAGATCTGTCAGAGATTAAAGGCTCTTTATCTTTGTCCACAGGCTTGTTCAAACTATTCACTTGTCTCTTTATACGGAGCATTCTGCATGAGGCAACCAGGCCTCAAAAGTTACCACAATAAACTGTTTCTGCTTGCTACAATCGATGTTATATTCCTGCATTCTGTGCCCTGGAAGTTTTTATATACCGCTTCCAGTTCCATCAGTTTAAATCCACACTTATTTGATCAAGGATTACTGAATTGGGAAGGGCTTTATATTTCATTGCCTGGGTTCTGTGAAACAGTCCAATTGTGACATAAAAGTGAAGTTTATAATAAATAAAGAATCTGACAGGGTTATTGCCCAGGTCACTATCTTTATAAGAGTACTGAAAGAGCAGTTATTTGTCTGTCTAGATTTCTTGAGTAACACTTTTCATCCTTATGGTTTACATAACACATACTGTAATCTGGTTTCTAAGCAGAAGTACACAACCAATTTCCACTCCCCTGTCTCTTCTTTTGGGATCTGCTCTTCTTTTGATCTCAGCCAGGTACTTCTCTCGTTGTTTCATATTGGAGTCTTGAGAGGGGCAGTCTAATTCTCTTACAGATTTCTAAAAGTCTATTATTTGTGCATTTTCCATTTCAAAAGGAACATAATGTATAGGTCTGATATAGGCCTACTCTTAACCTGTTTGACAGAAATTGCAGTGTCAATCTTGAAATGTCAGTTTCTTAGTATCTCCATAAGCATGCCATTTTCTACTTGAAAGAGAGAAACAGATGTCCTCTGATAACATGAGGCCAAAGAATTGCAAAATTACAAATATTTCTTAGCAGGAATCATCCAGATTTTCAATGTGAAAACAGGAAGTATATTGCAACAGTGAAGTCAGGAGCTTTGTGAATGTAAATCATTCATTCTCTCCTAAATGGTGAGAGATGAGGGCTTGCACATTGAAGATGAAGGCTTGCACATTCTTCTTCTCCAGTCAAGGAAATTTTCTTTCATTCACTTCCCTGCCATACTGTTAAGTTGTGACAATTACTCTCTACTTGATGAGTAAAAGATGAAGCGTTTTACAATAGGGGTGTATAAAAGGAGTTCGGATGTCCTCCTTCATATTTCCTATACTGTATTTTGACAGTATGGTCATGTTCTGTATCTAGCAACTTTCAAAGCCAGGATTAATTTATACGTTCTTTCTTTCCACTTAGTTATTCTGTATCATGCCTAAAAAAGTCAGGATAATAGGATTTTTAAGGGATAAAAGTAGTTAAGTATTTAACCCTTCTTAGCTATTTCCACAAGTCAAGTAAGCTGCCATATGCTTTTGAGAGACTTCTCTTAATGACTGAATAAAACGCATGCTGGAAAGATTTAAAATGATGACCTCTGTGTTTCTGTTTCTTTCTGTGTTTTCTGTTCTGTTGATTCCTGTGTACAGCAATTGTACACAGTGTGTTAGGCAAGACTCATTTCCTTAGCTTTTCCTCAGGTGGTGGGATATACACTGTGAGGTACTTAATTCTTGTAGAAATTTGCCTCGTTTCTTCCTGTGATTTTTGTAAAGATCTATGTCTTCTGGTTTTGTGGTAAAGACAATAGATACTGACCATGATGACAAACGCAGTTTAGCTGCTGCATGTAAGGGAGTGGCAAGGGCAGATAAGGGAAGACAATCTAGAACCTGAGAGTCATGACAAGGCAAGCAAGACTTAATCACTTTACCAGCAAGGGGTGCTCCCCTACAGTACAGGAATGACAGAGGTAAGACAGTTCTGCTGACAGTAGCCAGAGACAACCAAGACTGACAGGCAAGCCCATTTTGAAGAGACAGACCCAAGGAAAAACCTGCAGAATCAAGCCCATAGGTTACAGTCAGGATCCAGATCAATGGGGTGCAAGACCAGTGATAGGCATGGTCACTGCTGCAGCAGAGCTCAGAAGGAGATCATGCATGAGAGCTGCAAAAAGCAGTTCCTGAGTGAAGAAGCAGGCACCTCCACCAAGGCTGCTTCTTGCTTTTTCTCAAAGAGCTCCAAGGCCTGTCACGGTTTTTCAAAGAGGTTACTTTTATCAGAGAACCAGGCTTGAGCACATGGAGCTAAATTTGAGGTTGTGGGAACAGTACAGGCCAGATCCTGACACTGGCATATAATACTCTCAAAGTAGCACTTCTATCACCTTTCACACCTATGAGATTTACTTCTTGCTTGCCGTACTAATAATATTTCTCCTCTGTCCCTCTTCCTCCTAGGTTTTCCATGATATTCTGGCTTTTTTTCCTTCCTGCCTCATTTTTCTTTCTGTGTATTTTTATTCAGTTATTCCACTTTACATTTTTTTCAGTTCCTCCCCTTTCCTTGTATTACCACCACCCATTCTCATGTATGTTCTCTTCTAATTGGCTGTTCTCAAGTGTTATGTACATCAAAGTCGGTAGAAGAAGTGGACACAGAGTAAATGTCATTTGTGGATTTTATCCAGGCAGATGTTAGGAGTGTATCATAACATAGTCATCTAGCTTTCTCTGCAGTCAATGGAGAAAAAGACAGGCAACTCTGGAGGGTGCTTCAGCTCATCCTAAGACAAATATCTGAAACAGAAGCAGTGTTTATAAGATGCTTAGCCTTCTGCACTGACTAAAATGACACACTTAGATTATGAACACAAGCAAATTTAAGTGAGATAAACCCTGTCTGTACAGAAGAGCTTTATCTTGATCTCAGGAAGAAGAGGAAAGTTTATGAGCTTTGGAAGAAGGGGGAAGTATCCCAGGAGGACTACAAGGGTGAGGTGAGATCAAGTAGAGAGAAAGTTAGAAGAGCTAAAGCCCAACTGGAACTTCAACTGGCCAGTTCAGTGGAAGACAAAAAAAAAATGTTTCTTCAAATATATTAACAACAGCAGGAGGACCAAGGAGAATCTCCCTCCTTTACTGGATGCAGGAGGGATAGTAGTGACGAGGGATGAGGACAAGGCAGAGGTACGTAAAGTCTTCTTTGCCTCGGTCTTTAATAGTAAGGTGAGATGTTCTCAGGATACTCAGACCCCTGAGCTGGAAGATAGTGAGAATGAAGCTCCAGCAATCCAGGAGGAAGTGATGCTCTGAGGTCTGGAAGCCTCTGCCTTTTGCAAGTGCCACTTGACTGGAAACTGGTAAATGTTAAGCCCATCTACAAGAACGGTCAGAGGGAAGATCTGGGGAACTACAGGTCTGTCAGTCTGACCTTGGTACTGGGGAAGGTCATGGAGCAGATCATCTTGAGTGCTGTCACACAGAGCACGCAGGACAATTGGGGGATCAGGCCCAGCCAACATGTGTTTGTGAAAGGCAGATCCCACCAGACCAATCTGATCTCCTTCTATGACAAGGTTACCCGTTACCCATTTAATGGAAGAGGGAAAGGCTGTAGGTGTGGTGTATGTGGACTTCCGTAAAGCCTTTGACACCATTTCTCACAGCATTCTGCTTGACAAATAAGCTGCCCTTGGCCTGGACAGGCACACCCTCTGCTGGGTGAAAAACTGGCTGCATGGCCGGGCCCAGAGGGTGGTGGTAAATGGTGTTACATCCAGTTGTAAACCAGTCATGAGTGGTGTTCCCCAGGGTTCAGTGCTGGGTCCAGTCCTGTTCAATATCTATATTAACAATCCAGATGAAGGGACTGAATGCATCCTTAGTAAGTTTGCAGATGACACCAAGCTGGATGGAAGTGCTGATCTGCTTGAAAGAAGAGAGGCTCTGCAGAGGGATCTGGACAGGCTGGATCAATGGGCTGAAACCAACGGGATGAGGTTCAACAAGACCAAGTACTGAGTCCTGCACTTGGGACAAAACAACCCCATGCAACATTACAGACTTGGGGAAGAATGGCTGCGGGCTGCCTGGAGGAGAAAGACCTGGGGGTGTTAGTTGACAGCCGGCTGAATATGAGCCAGCAGTGTGCCCAGGTGGCCAAGACGGCCAATGGCATCTTGACCTGTATCAGAATAGCATGGCTAGGAGGACCAGGGCAGTGATTTTGCCTCTCAGCACAGGTGAGGCCGCACCTTGAGTCCTGTGTTCAGTTTTGGGCCTTCCACTACAAGAAGGACATCAAGCAACGAGGCTGGTGAGAGGACAGGAGAACAAGTCCTGTGAGGAGCAGCTGAGGGAACTGGGGTTGTTGTTTAACCTGAAGAAGAGGAGGCTGAGGGGGGACCTCATCACTGTCTACAACTATCTGAAAGGAGGTTGTAGCAAGGTGGCTGCTGATCTCTTCGCGCAAATGACAAGTCATAGGACAAGAGGAAATGGCCACAAGGGATGTTCAGACTAGACATCAAGAAAAATTTATTTACTAAAAGGGTGGTCAGGCATTGGAACAGCTGCCCAGGGAGGTGTTTAAAAGGCAGGTAGATGAGTTTCTTAGGGACATAATTTGGTAAGTGGACAGGCACAGTTGGGCTCAATGATCTCAGAGGTCTTTTCCAACCAGATGATTTTATGATTCTGTGGTTCTAAGGTCTTTTCTGTGACTTACAGCTTACGGCACTTTTTAGAATTGGGGCAAATCACCCACTTGAATTGGATAAGAGGGTTTAGGATATTGGAGTTATTTCTTGAAGAGAGATTTGCAATTAGTGCTCAGGTTGCCAGACTGTAACAGAATGAAGAACCGCCAATCCCAGCCAGCCTGTTTTAGTTTTGTGGCCTAAAAAATGTTTTGATATCTTCAGGAGGTAGGTGTGAGGTGATTTCATAAACCAGAAGGAACTACAGAGGGACATGCCTCCTCATGGCAATCTGGCTTTTAGATACATAATTTATAATACTGTGCAGCAGCTACATCTGGAAAAGACAGAGAAATGAAAGGTCAGAAAGCCCTTGGGTGTACAGTCATCTAGATGACAGATATTCTGATGCTAGTCCTGTGAGTGATTTTTTAGTGGATTAGGTGGAAGATGAAGTATATGAACAGTGCTAACTTTAATATGAATTTTTCTTTCTTCATTTTTTCTCTTTATCTCATTTTTCTCTCTTCAGACTTGTGACCAGGAGCTGAGAACAGGTGCAAAGAAAGAACGATGCCTTCAGGGGAAAAGTCTTCTTCTGTGTATACCTCTCAGTACTCTCCTTGGTTTTACATTGCTTATCACCTACATCGTGATGACTTGTGGTCTAGGTATAACATGGGATATCCTTTTCCCTGCTTCCTCATCTGCCTCCGCTGTATGAGGCTTAGTAGCTGTGTTAAGAATCAGACTTTCAGAACCTCAAATGTCATAACACCAGCTGTAAATTGGTACACTGTTCTGCTTCTTCCTTGGTTCATAGAGGGGAGAGATCCTCACACCTGTCCTCCTCCTCTGCCCACCATTTAATATGCCAGGGCCCAGTTTTGAGGGAGAGCATCATTATAATGTCTCATCATCATGTCATGAGCTGTCTGTAGTCACCTCCATGAAACTGGACTGAATCTGAGATTTGGAGCTCCTACTCCACCTTTCCATCTCTAACTTAGAAAGGCTAGTCCTAGTTTTCTAGCACAGACCAGTGCAGTCATAAAGTAGAAAGAAATGTCATAGTCTCTTTCCAATGAGGGAGCTGTGAGCATAGACCAGAAATAATAATTTTACTTTCAAATTTGCTAAGCAACATCTGCAGCATTGTTCACATAAATGTTCACACACATGCAATTCTCAGTACTGGAGTTGCATTTATATTGGTGGACATAGACATTCCCCACTCCAAAAACAAGCATTATCAACTCTTCCTCTAGCATATTCCTTTAGCCACTGTAATGTGTTGGAGACTGTTCACTACAGAGACCAAGGAAAAATTATTAGTTTAGATCTTGTGTATTTCCACTCTGTCTACCTCCTCCTGTGTCAACTCTTGAAACCCTAGTGTGGAAAGTCTTACTTTGGTTTACAAGTGGCTTATTTCAGTAAATAACTAATCTGATCTGATGTTGATATGAGACACTGAACCAAAATGAGAACATACACATACACATTGATTCAGCAGTTAAAATAGAGGGATTTTTTGATCAAAGCAAGATGTACTAGAAAATTTTTGTCCTGTTTTAACAAATGTCATTCCTAAGAAATGTTTCCCATAATTGAATATCTCCCTCCATGTTTTAAACTTATCTCCTTACTGTGTGCTATGTCCTTATTTTTGTTCATGTGTTGACACCGTCAGCCGCTTCTTGTCTATCATTTGGCCGAATTTGGCTGATTCAGAGAAAATACACTGGGAATGCAGAATAATCCAACCTGTGACTGCCTAGATAACATGAACAGAGGATACCACCTCTAAACTGATTGTCTGCCCTTTATTTAAAGAATCTCCCTTACAAAATGAAAAGGCAATCTTCCTGTGAAGTGAATGACAGAACACTCTTTGTTCCATATTCAGAAAAACTTATAACAAATTCAATACTCTGCATGGAAAGGAGTTTGTACCAAAAATAAATCTTTCAAAGGAAATGTACCAAAAATAACTTTTATCTTTTTTCATTTGTTTGGAAGTTTTCTCACTTTCCACTGTTACTTCTTAGTTCTCTCCTATTTACTTATCACCCAGGATCCTGTGATGTCAAGCTTGGTCTTACACTGTTGGCCAGACTCCTGAAATCTAGGAATGATACCGTAGACCCCTGTGAGGATTTCTACAAACACGCCTGTGGCAGATGGGAAGGCCAGCACTCAAGAAAAACCACCGAAGAGTCACTAAATGTATTTGACGTGTTGTTGGAAGAAAACCAGTTGATCCTGAAAAGGCTTTTAGGTAGGATCAGATGATTGGTGCATTACCTTCAGCATCTTCCTCAGTCAGAGCTGAGAATACTAATAGCTGAAAGCACAATCATTCTTAACAGGGACTGAGTCCAGTCTCTTCATTCTTGAGTCATTACAGGCAACAATTTATTCTTAAGCATGTCATAATAGCTGCATTTTAAACATTTAGTTCCCATTGCCAAGTGTAATAGATGAAAATCACACCTTAAAATTCTGACAGTAACCCCAACCATTCTCCTGTTGCCTTTAAAAGTAGACCCTTTTAGCTGTGCTTATCTGAATGTGCACACTAATCATGTGTCCTGACTCCATGTGGGACTGAAACCTAAATATGCACCACCTTCCAATTGTGCTGTTTGCATGCAAGAAATTCATATATTTGGCCTTGAGAAAAGTCACAGCACCAGAGGGTCTCTTGTTTGAGTGTCTGTGAGAAGTGTGGAGTATTTACTAAATTGTTCTGAGTTGAAATGCAGTGTAATATTTTTGAATACTTTTTTTTTACCACTTTTGTACATTTTCATCATTTTTTTTTCCTCAGAGGGCCAACATTTTGGGATAAGAGGCTCAGCTAGGGAGAAAGCAATCCAGTTTTATCGCTCCTGCATGGATACCCAACAGATAGAATCTCAAGGAACTCAACCACTGAAGGATCTCCTAAATCAGGTGAATGTTTGTGCTATATCCTCTCCCTCCTGCAGAGAAAAGGAAAGTGTGAATTTAGGGTCTTATGGTGCTACATGATGGAATTTTGCTAGCATCTAGCTCTTTAATAACATCATTGTTCACAGCACAACTTCTAAATAATAAATCTTCTAGGTTTAAATGCTGTTTTAAGATTTGATTTTCTGACATCAGGTACCTGAATATTTCCTCGTGACCTTACATATTACTTTAGGGCTGTACAAAAACCAAGACTGCAAAGAGGGATCACTTTTAATCTTAGAAGCTCCGTTCAATAGGATCCAATTTACTGATCAGACAACATCTTGCAAAATGGATGAAATTTTTGTGTCCAAGATGCGATGGCCATCCACGAATCCAGGCTTCAGGAGATCTTGTTTAAAGAGGCAAATGCTTCTCTTTCCATTCTGGCAGAATCCTCTCGGTGACAGGGAGTATTTTCCATCTTTCTGCCAGCAAACATCATTTATGCCCTCTCTCCAAGGAGGATGCAGAACCTTCCAGCAGAAGGAGCAGTGACTGCAGGCCCACCTATGGATCTGTTTGTCAGTGATCCATGGTTGTCCTACTATATGGCTTTAGAAAAAGGAGATCTCTTTCCTCTCTCCATCTTTTCCTGTTTTTTTTCTCGTACGTCTTTTTCTGTAGATAATTATCATTCCTTTCCCCTGAGTCAGTTTGCAGTCCATTGCTTTGCTTAAGTGAAAGTGACAGGTCATTTCAAAGCCAACAGGCTATGTAGAAATTTTCATGAGTTTCCTCTGTTGCAATTTGCTTTGTTGCGTCTCTGCAATATAACAACTGAGCTCATAGGAGTGATAAAAAAGGTTTTGTAAATATGGATCAAACAAGTGTTTCACCTGCTGTCATGTTGTATCTCTCTCTCTCTCTAGGTTGGTGGATGGAATATCACAAGTGTGGGGAAAGCAAAAGACTTTAATGAAACCCTTCAGACTGTCATGGGCAGATACAACACCTTTCCCTTTTTCAGAGTCCATGTGGGACCCAGTCCTTTTGACCTCAAGACCAATATTATTCAGGTGAGTGGACTAAAGAAAGAAAACTATGTGGAAGAACTGGGAACTGAGAGTCAGTTACACAGCCCATGAGACCCAGCCTTGCTCAAGTTAAGCCTGTGTTCTCTGAAGAAAATTTTCCTAAATTTGAGTAAACTCCTTGATTTTATTACTTAAAAAGTACTTACTTCTGGAAAATGAGCAGATGAGGAAGAACAAATTGCTTACTTTCTCTCATCTCTTCTGCCTGATTGTACTTTGTCTGCTGCTTCTTATGTTCATGGATGTGAATAGTACAATAGTGAATTCTAAGTGCTAAGTGTCTGAGCGATGTAAGACCCCCTCAATTGCTCTCCACCACCCAACGACTGCTGAGCCAGTTCTTAAGGCAACCCTGGCCAATCTCCGTCACCTCCACTTTTATTGTTGAGTATAATGTCCTATGGTATGGAATATCCCTTTGGTTAGTTGGAGTCGACTGTCTCAGTTGTGCCCCCAACAACTTGTTGTGCATTCCCATGCTACTCACTGGTGGGATGGTGTGAAAACACTGTTTTCATGACAAATCTAAAACATAGCCACTATGAATAAATTTAACTCTATCCCAGCCAAAATCTGTGCACCGTGTAGAACTATTTAACAATGTGGTTTACATTTGAATATCAGTAACTTCAGATTTGTAATGAGCTTGTAAATGAACTGCAGAATATGATACAGACCCAAAAATTAATTAGCAAACATTTTTCAAAAGTAAAAGTAATTTATTAACATTTTAAATTAAGTTAATGCCTGTTGAGCATATCTTCACCTTTCCAGTTGTCATGAATGAGGGTTTTTTTAAGATAACACTGGTATTTAAGTTGAAGTGTGACTTAACCAAGTTTGATGATTACTTACCACATGGAGGAAACATGCAGAGGGAAAATCAGGTTATAGTGTTTGTAGCCAAGGATTACACACCTGATTTTCTGTATTGCTTAGACATGATTTCAAAATGTCATCGTGCTTATCCCCAATTCACTTCCTTACTTTTCTGTCTGAGCATCCAGTGTGAGTTCTCTCTGGAGTTCAGATCTGAGCAGACTCTTAAGCATTGGATCCTTCCGTCTGGATATGTGATGTCAGTTTGCTCCATAGTTAGAATCTGAGGTTTCATGAAGCAGACTCTTAGGCACCGGATTTTATAAAATAAATGATTTAATAAAGCAACATAGTTGACTCTGGGGAGAGAAGCCAAAATGAACAAAGAAATCCCTGGGCAATTATATCATTACAGACTACTTATCCACCCCTCATGCAGTGGTTTGGACCACTAGTAATATCTTCTTGTTCCTTATTGTATTCCTTCACTGCCTTTCAGACAGGTCATTACTTTGTCTTATTGCAGCTGAGGCTGACGAATTGTATCCTTGAAGCTCCTATATTTTCCTGGGGTTTGTTGATGTTGGAGGAAGCGTTTTGACCAAACAGGTTGCATAGACTGGTTAAGTTTTTTAGCTGGAAATTCCCAGCTTTTGGTCTGATGCTTCAGCAAGTCTTGTTACTCATGCTAAGCTAAGCAAACAGCATTCTGAATATGTACACAATATTATAACTCTAAATGATTTATTCTATTTAAAATTTTTCTTATTTAAGCTAAACAACCACTTCCTCTTAAAGAGAAGTATTCCCTGGTGTGCAGTCCAGCTGCCCTCCAGGGAGGTTTCAAATGGGGTTTGCCAGTGATCTGTCATTGGTAAAAGACCTCTTTGCTTTGAGGAGCACCCTTGAGAGACCTTCTTGTGCAAGGGGAGAGCATTGTCATGCAGCCACGCTGCCTCGCAGGGACAGCTCCAAGAAGGCTCACCTGGGCTGCCATGTTTATGGGATAGAAGGGGTTGACTTGTAATCAAATTGTGTGTAATAGGACTATGCAGGAGGCTCCTCATCAGCGTTCATTGTGACCCCGTGGGTTTCCTAGAGGAGTTCTTGGCCCAGCTGTAGGCAGACTTTACCTCCTCTGGAGTCTGAGCCAAAGTGCTGCTGGTTCAGCTAGAGGGGATGACACACATCTCTCACACCAATGTTTCTGGAAACAGTGAGGTGTTTTTTCTTTACTCCTTTTTGCAGATTGACCATCCTGAGTTTGAGATGCCACTTGAGAGTGAACTCAAAGAGAAAAATTATCTTGAGGTAACATATCAGAGGCTGAAGAAAGGTAAAAGTAGCTATTTGGTGTAGGGATCTCCTTGAATTACCTCCTGGTTCAGAGTGGTCTGTTTCCATAGGTTACGGTCAGTGACCTCTGAAAACGTCTCCTGAAGGAATTCTTTACAAACTCTCTTATTTTGGAAAAAAGATAGTTTGTAAAACGTAACCCAGTTTTAGATGACAAGTGTAAAACTTCTAGTGTGCAAACAGAATATTATAATGATAATTTGTATTTGCCAAGTAATAAAACCTTGGACTTCTCTCTGGTTTTTGCCTTGAGTGACTGCTTAAAAAAATATTTTTGTCCAAAGAAAGACTTTAAAATCTGTGTATTGGGGGAGGGGTGGCTAGCATTTTTAAAGTTAGTTTAAAATGATTTAATGTAAGCTGGGGAAAAAAGCTGCTTGGCCTTGGGGGTTATTGAAACAAAGTTAAATTCATCAGAGCTCTGTCATTTTCCTGAACTTTATAAAAATTGAATTGATTTCAGTTTCTCAGTCTTGACACTTTCAGAAGTGTCTTCAAAAAAAAAGCCTGTTTACCCATCACAAGCATTCCTTTGATACTTCGTGAACATAGAAGCAAGAAGCTGGCTTTTTCTCTTCATCAAAAATACTGACTCAATATGTCACTTCAGCTCTCTCCGTTGACTCCAGAGATGCCAGGCATTCATGCCTAAAATGATTTCAGTATTTAAATTATTTGTAAGCTGGGACAAAAATAACCTTTTGGGAAATCAGTGTTCTTCACTGAAAAAGGAGCTGTACTTGGCAAACTGTATTCCACATGAAGAATTATGTAAGGATGTTGCAATGAAGGACAGTTTTACAGATGGGTCTGCAGTGATTTTGGAGGATTGAAGTTTATGTGGTCAAGTTGGACGGATGGATGGATGGGTGGATTGATGGATAAATGGATAGATGGATGGATGGACTAATGGGGTGACTAATTTTCAGTCATGTTTCTCCCACTGGTCATATGCTCCATATTGCAGGTTCTCCGTGTGTATCTCTCATACTTGAAGAAACTGGGGGGCCTACTTGGAGGGCCACAAGATAGTCTTCCTGATTCCTTTTCCCTTATCTTGTCCTTCATCTCTAACCTCCAGCGAGTTGTCACCCCACTGCAGGAAAGACAGCAGAGGGGGATGCTGTTCTTTCGCACCACCATTAAGGAGCTACAGGTATCCATGCCTTACAACTTGAGCAACAGGTTTACTTGTGACATTCACATTTTGAAGATCTGCATAAAAAGAGAGATGAGACACTGTTTAGATACCATTCCCTCCTAGCTTACACTTGAAGCCTTTTGAGCTTTAAATAACCTGTTAACCATTGATCTTCTATTGATAGTAACTGGATTTTTCAGGCCCACAACTTTCTCCCCTCTCCAGTCCTATTTCAATTTAAAAAAAAAAATCTCCTTTTCTTCTATCATCCATACCCACATCATAAAAACAGTTTAACTTGTTGAAAGTATCTCCTAACAGTACTAGAGAGACAGTCCCAGTTTCCCTATTATTTCTTATCAAGGAATTCAGATTCATAGTTCAGCACGTAAGCTTTGTTTTACTTCTAGGAAAAGGCACCAGCTATTGACTGGCTGTCATGTCTCCAGGCTGTCTTCCATCCTGTGCCAATGAACCTGTCTCAGCCAATTGCAGTGCATGACATGGATTACTTAAGAGGCATGTCACAGCTCATCAAACAATGGCACAAGAAAAGGTAGGAGTCAATGTCTATGGTTGTAGTTGTTCATGCAACTTAGAAATATTAACTTCAGATATCATAAATTAAAGAGGTCTGTTTTAGAGGTTTCTGAATCCAGAAATTCTGTTAGTAGCCTAACAATTACAAGGCTGTTGTGGCTCTCCACTCACACGTTCAGCCAGTACTAAGGCTTAGCTGACATATTTCCAATAGGCTTGCATAGATACACACCATATGTGTACACACATATAAATATTTATACATATATACATAGATGTGTCACACAGATCAATGAAGATGAAACACAGTACATTTACTGTGGCCCACCCACCCATAGCACCCATACAAATGTGAACAGCTGAGACAGCCTGATCCTATTCCTCCTCTCCAGCTCGTGAGGACTGGCCTACGCTAGTGAAATATATGTATCTACACACACAATATGGATCACTCCATTAGCTGGTCTTAGATATTCAATCTGCCCAGAAGCTGGCCTCAGATCCTCTGATATCTGCAGCTGCTGGTACTTGCATACATGAGCCCCTGAGTCTTGGAGCCCTAGTTTGGTTCCTAGCAATCTGGGATCTTCCTGTTAAAAACCACACATATACAGGCAGATCTCTCTGGCAGCTGGTACAAAGCACTAACCTCTCTAGTAGCCAACTCTAAGACCCCTGCTTTCTCCAGCAGCTAGCTTGAACCAAAGTCTCTCCAACGGTCAACTCTCAGACTCCTTATCTCTCCAGTATCCAGACCCATCCCCGCACACAGAGAATAGAATGTTATTTAAGAACAGCATTTAATAAGGACAGATTCTGGCATGCATGCGCAGGGCTCAGTCAGACAGATATCCTGGCAAATCACAATTTTAAGCTCAACTATTCATTCCTACCTTTCCTCTCATTTCCCCATATGTGTTCCCCCCAAATCCACCACGATCCTTCTTTTTCCCTGCCTTTGGTCCTTCCCATAAGCATCAAGTCTCACAGAATCCCACAAATCCCTCAAAATATTCTATAATAAGTTCCATCCACTCCTAAAAGTGCTCTTTCTTCTGCTTTCCATAAAGAACAGTGTTCCTCAGCAGGCAACTACCCCTTGAGTCTTCATGATATTCTGGGCAGAGTTTCTTTGGCTGACATGTCAAATTACCCTCCTTTGACAGCCCCAAATGTAGCCCATTTGGAGTACTTTGGTGTCATTGGTTAGATTTCCAGGGTTCCTCTACCTCAAATTATTTCTCTGACATTGCCACACCTCTATATTTATAGTCACTGGACTTTAATCTTCAGTCTTTTAAAATATCGTTTTTCTACAGGGTCCTTCATATTTATATGATAATTTGTATAGTTGGGAATCTCTCCCCAGCCCTTGACAGTCGATTCCAAGATGCACGTCTGGAGCTATCTAAGATTCTTTATGGAAAAATGGGATCTAGAATGGTGAGTTAGCCTTTAATCACCTCCCCAGCAGCTGAACACCCAAGGAAGGACACACCTTCCAGATATTCTCTTGATGCATTGTCTGGATGGAGTTTCTTAGATTTGGGGAGGAAAACTACTCTCACTAGGCCATTAGATGCTTCCTTTTTCTCAAAGAAATGTTGGAGTAGATAGACATAACAGACAGAACTTAAGAGAGCCAAGTGCTCTGTATCATGGAGCAGGGAACAACACGTAGATGGTCACCTTTCTTCTATGTATTTGTCTCAGCTACCATATGAGTCTTCATCTTGTGTGAAACTAAGTGAAGTAAATCACAAATGCATGTTCTACTTGATTAAAGTTTTCTGAGGTAACTTAAGTGGAATTACATTACTTATCATTCAGTTCTGTCATTTTTAGAATGCCACTTACGTGCTACTAACTGCGTGTTTACATACCTTTTTACACCCTTCCTGTCTCTGTCCTCATTCTTATGTGTTTTTGTTTCTTTCTCTGTTCTTACAGATTCCAGCTGAGCGCTGGAGGAAATGCTTGACTGATACCAGTTCTTTCTTTGAGCCAGTTCTAGGGCAGATGTTTGTGCAAGAAGTTTTCCCTATGCAGACCAAGAGACTTGTAGGTATTCATCCTCTCAATGCCCCAAAATCAGATTCATCTCTTTCTTTTTTTTGACCTGTCAAATTAAGACCAAATCATAGCAGCAAAAATGATTTGTAGGTTTCATGCCTTTTTACATATTCTTGTTCTTATGCATTTCCCCTCCTCTTTTTGGGAATAAAAGATGACAGAACAAGACATTGTTGTAATTACTAGAATAATCAATGTTAAAATAACTGTTATTATCTTTTTCTCAGCTGCTAGCAAGTTCATATGGGCAGCACCAATACCTAGGACAGTCCTAGAAATAGATGTAATCTCAGTGTGCTTCCTGGAATGACAGTTAATGTTAGCAGTATTCATCAAAAATCTGACATATTTAAATAACATTTTTAATTGTAAAGCCATTAAGCCATCATTATGATCAATTGTACAGAAACAAGTAAATCCCAAAACATTCTGAGTGGATCCATAGTAAAAGGAGCACCTGCCTGCAGTGTGGAAAAGATTTCTTTTTTTTTTCCTTTGATGATCAGAGGCACCATTTTATAAAGTGTTTACGGTGTATAAAGTGACAAGAGGAAATAATGCCAACAAAAGTTAATGGAAAAATTAAAGACTACATGTAGTGAAGCACAGAACCCAATGAACAAAATGCAGTTTTGTGAAGGAGACACTCAGATTTTCATAACTTTGGAAAGGGAGACACCAGCATTAAATACTTCTGAATACTGATTTTTCATTTCACTCAAGAAGTGGAGCAATCCTTTGATCAATGAATGAAAAAGTATTAGTTACCCTGAGAGGCAAGATGAAAAGGTGTGTGGTAGAGATGGTGAGCCCTGTGAGGAACCACTGGATGCCAAGCAGCTTAAGTCTAGATCATTGTAAAAACTAATATCTCCTTCTTCACTACAAGAAGAGGAATTTCCTTCCAATTATTCTGTGGTTAAATTGCTGGAAAACCATTTTTCTGCAATTCTGACCATGTCTTCATTTCTTTATATCAGGCTGAGCAGATGTTCTTTGAGATCCAAGATGCCCTCTATGGCCAACTGGATCAGTTGGAGTGGATGGATGAACAGACTCGTCAAGAGGCAAAATCCTTGGTGCGTGCAGAAGGCAGAAGATTCTGGGGCCTTCTTTTCCCTGAAGTCTTTGGAGAAGGAACGGAAGGGGCCTGCACCTTCATATTCTTACCTGCTTCTAAAGGCACATAATGTTAATAGATGTCATACACACTGAAAATTGTAGGTGGATTCATAAATGCCATCAAGCACATGTGATTATATATAGATGTGTAAGCATAGAGAGGCTTGGTGCTTTTGAGATACAATTTGGTTTTATACACCTAGAGAAGTTAAAATCCATAAAGCTGAGCAGTAGATAACAATGCTATAAAGGAAAAGAAGACTAGAACAACACTAGGTCTCAGGTCATTGAGTTAAGAAAACAGAGTAGCAAGAGAAGATGTCTTCTTGAAAAAGAGTAGTTTTTGTGTTGAAAGGTTGATTCACAGATCATATTTAGGTTGTTTAGAAACAGAGTTTTAAAAGGAGTTATTGAATGTAAACTCTCCTATTGGTCATGTCTCTTTTTGTTTGTATGTTTATTATGATTTTAGGTTTCCAAAGTACAAGTGGAAATTGGCTATCCAGCTCGCATACTCCAGACTGCCAAAGTGAACCTGGAATATCAGAATGTGAGCTATATAATGTAAACATGCCTGCCTACTTACTGGCAGTTTATCTGTTCCAACTGTTGTAGGCTGCTAAAACAGGCTATGACCTCTGAAACAATGCACATTTCCTACTGTTCTTTTTCTGAGAACGTAAGAGCTGAGAGAACCTTTATCTTTTGCTTCTTTATTGTTGCTATGCTGTCTTCATTTTAGAGAGTCTGTCCTGATAGAGATTAGTTGTGACCTGTTTACGTGTTCTGTTTGGCTTGCAGATAGCAATCCTATCATATCTTATGTTGAAGGTATTTAGGATGGGGAGAGAAAAAACCACAAGTATCTCATTGATTTGTCTTTTGTGGAACTGTTTTTTGACCCATGCAACTTTTTCTTATACTGTCCAATTCAGTCATCTCACATGCCCTATGACAGTCACATTATCTGTCTCTTCCCTCAGTTAAAGATAAATGAAGAAACTTTTTTCCTCAATGTGGTGGCTTGCTTGAAGGTACTGAGGGAAAATTCCTACTTGAAACCTCTACAGCATCACTCACAGGATACGTAAGTGTCAAATACTGATCTGAAAAATATAACAGAATCACACATTCGTGGACTAACTGGGATTGGGAGGGACTTGGGGAGATCACCTAGTCCTAGTGTCCTACTCAAATGAGCATCAACAAGAGAAAGACACTCAAGACTATGTCCAATTATCTGTCTATATATTTCTTTTACTTGGAAAGGAGGGGGAGAACAGTCGAGGGAGTGTGGGGATGGAACTTGGACACAGTAGTTCCAGATGTGGTTTCACCAGTCCTGAATAGAAGGGCATAATCACCTTTCTTGACCTGCCAGCAGCACTTCTTCTAGTGCAAGAGAAGATGCTGTTGGATTTTGCTGCAAGGCTACCTTGAATCTGGCAGCTTGTCTTGTATTCAGATTGAGCTCATGTTACCATTGTGGAGGAAGCCTCAGACCTCTGAAAAAAGAACATTTTTTTGTCTATGAATCCTTGAGTAAGTGGGATAGCTCATTCTCTTGGACTGTGGTGATGCTGGCAGGGTCACCTTAAAGGCAGGACACAGGATGCTTCAGAAGGCAGGCAGTGCTGACAGGCATGTGTGGGACCTTATGTAGCCTGAAAAATATTCTGTGCAGGTCTTCACAGGAGGTTATTAATCCTGACTTACTTGACAAGGAAGATGTAAGGTTGAATCCCTTAATGTGCATGAAAGCTAAGCTACTAGGTCTGGCCATCTGTAAACAAGTGAAAGTTTATTTGCTTGTAACTCTAGATAACGTGAATTTTGTTATTTGCTGCTTCGGTGTGAACAGTTGTTCTGAGCAGACCATTTTTTTAAGTCCAGTGGAGGAAAAGATCAAGGTGTGAGATAAGGAGTTAATACATTCTCTCATTGCTCTTTTTCTGCTTCTAGCTGGCATGTGTCCCCCTGGGCTGTGCATTCATACTACTCAATAAGGCACCACATGGTTGTCTTTCCTGCTGGAATGTTCCGCAGCCCTTTTTTCCACATGGAGTTTCCCAGGTATGGAGGGCTGCAAAGGTGAAATCTGAATGTAGTCCCTTGGCTGCACCGTGTTTCTAGGAAGAATCTTAACGGGTCTGTCTTCTTTTTCTTACTGCACCCTCGAAAGACACTATAAAGAGGGGAACAGTTGCTTTTTCTGAAGCCAGACAGATGCTGCCTTATGAATTCTGAAAGAGTGTTGTCATTGACTCTGCTGGAGTAAAATCAGAATCTAGATGAAACTAAGCAAAGTGAAGCATATTACTCTAGAGCAAAGAGGCAGAAATCTCATGTAGGTTAACTGCAAAGAAAATATTTCACTTTTGACTCTCATTTTCTAGAATCCATAAATTCCTGTAATCTAACCCATAGAAATCTAACCCAGAGAAAATAGGAGCCTCACAAAGCAACTTATTGTCAGAAGACTTTTTCAAATGGTTCAAACACATTTCGTTTTTCAAAAGAAACCTTTAATAAGCAAATACATTTTTAATTCTGTATCTTCCTCTGCAAAAATGGCACTTCTGTAGTCCATGCTTTTATAGTTGGGATCTTTCATCATATGGAACAAATCTGTTAAGCAATATTTTACTGATATTAAAAGCACTTAAAACAGTAGGCTGTAAAAATACTGTTTGATGTCCATTTTTGCATGATAATGGATAGATACTTCTAATCCATTGTACGGAAAGACAAGCTCACACTGTGGCAAGAAGCTAAAGTTTGAAAGAAACATGTCTTGTTTCTAAACAAAAAAGTAATTATTTGCTCCATGGTAATTTTTTACTACTAGTTGTATGACATCTTCTTGCAATATTTCACAAATTCATTATAGCATGATTAACAGGAGACCTCAAAATAATAGGAAATTTTTTTTCCCAGTGGTATAGGGTGTCACTGTATTCTTCCTCTCTGAAAAAACTGTCTACATCTTCTTAGTCCTGTTGTATTCAGGACTGTTAGTGAAATCCACTTTTTGCACTGTCTTCTCAGTTGAGTAGACTGGTGGGTCAAACGTGATCATTTTTTTGTGAGCTGGAGCAATAACATTTGCTCCAAAGTCTGAACTTCACTGACAAAAGCCAATTTAGATGACTGTGAGGATAATTTTAAAAATAAGGAGTTAACAAAGCAGTACAAATTTTATAGACTTGTGGAATGGTTTATGCTGGAAGGGACCTTTAAAGACATGTAGTCCAACTCCCTAACATGGACAGGGACAGTTTCACTAGATAAGTTTGCTCAAAGTCTCATCTAGCCTGACCTTCCAATGATAAGGCTTCCACAGCTTCTCTGGGCAAAACTTACGAGTTATCCACTACTGAGCTTCTGAAAGAGCAGGTCTAAAAGAAGATGAGTTGTTCTGTTCCTTTCAGTTTCTACTGAGTTCCTAATGATCTACTACAATAATTTCATGTTTCAGCAGCATTACTCAGTGCATATAATGAAATAAAGAGCCCATCATTTTGTATTATGGAAATACATTTTGTCTACTCTTACTTGTGTGATTATTACAATTTTGTTGTGTAGAATCATAGATATTCTGATTGGAAAGAACTGCTGGTGGTCTCTAGTACAATATCTTGTTTGTCGTGAGATCACCAATGCTAGACCAGAGTAACTGTAGTCAAACCTTCATGATTTTAATTCGCCTTGACAGTTTTATATATCACTTTTCACTTCACAAATGTTGCAAGACTGCTTCTCCAACCATCCTGCTTTTTTATGATTACTATTGCAGTTACTCTTTGTGCAGTAGTTCAGGCAGTAGTGGGTAAATAATAACATATCGTAACAGCAATACTTGTAATTAGAGTTAATAAAGGCAGAATTTAATTCACTATTGTGATGGCTTATTAGCTACAAATACTTTAATGCAAGACCCTAGTACAATTTTAAGTATTGGTAGAGTAATTTACACTTGCATTTGCATTTTTACAGAGTGTTCCACATCTGAGTGACAATAAATAGGAAGTGTTTCTGTGTGCTCTCAGAGCAAGTGCTCCTATGCAGCCACAGTTGTGCTCAGTGGCCATAAGAATGATCACCTGCCTTCTTTTTCTCTTCAAAAGCACACTTTTCATGTTTATTTTTCAGTGCTGTGAACTTTGGAGCCATCGGAGTCTTCATGGCACACGAACTTCTTCACATGTTCTATGGTTATGGTGGGTACCAGCTGTGGTGTCTTTGTTTCTCTTTTAGGTCCCCTTGGTACGTTCCCTCAGGGATCTTAAATCCTGGACCCTATATTAATGTATAAACATATTATTAAGGTAGAAGGGAAAACTTATTCCAGGACATACTGACTGCTAAGGAGACTCAGTGATTAACGTGAGGAGTACAGGTGAATGCCAGAAATACCTTGACTTTCTAGGATATTTTTCCCACAGTGCTGCCTGGGGGCTGTCCTACGTGCAACAGGAGTGCACTACAGAAATCTATAGACTGCTTGGTTGAACAGTATGAAAGCTATGACCTTAAGGTCAACGGTACTTTTACACTATTGGAGAATACAGCTGACACTGGAGGACTTGCCATTGCTTATCAGGTACTGTCATCTACTTGCTTGTTTAGTCTCATAGTCTCACCACACCAGTCAACCCCTATGTCACAAGATTGCTTTGGTGCATATCTCTAGTACATGCTGCTCCAGTTCCAGAATTCTTGCACACCTGTGCCAGTGCAGCATGCATCCTACATGTCCTCTGATATTCCAGACATAAAGTTCCCTCAAAGCTTTGCTCTTAACCTCACTAATTCCATGTAAGACCACTTCACCTCTTCACCAGTTCTGAGGTGGGCCTTTCTTTACTTCCCCATTTATGTCATACATACAAAAGCATCTTGTAATTTATGTTATATATATACTATATTTATATATAAGTATATTAAACATATATTTATAAGTTGATGCATTTACCGGAGAACCTAAGCTGAGATATGAACCAGAATTCCGTGTGGTGGTAAAAGGACTCAATACTGATGTTTTCAGCAAAATTTTAGTCTAGAGAGAATTTTTATTTCCTGATACAGTTGTTCACCAGTTGAATTAATTATTGATTGCTCTGGCATCTCTTGGTCTCAGATGGCACTTGTTACATTCTTGCATGAAGAATGTTGGGAGGTAGAAAGTCTTTTAATCTTTATTCAAATATTTGTGGCTTTCTTTGAAAGTAATTTTCGTTCTTCCGTAATGCAGTCACCACACCTTTTCTAATGATGATGTGTGTGTAGTAGTGGGAAGCAAAGGTGTTATGTTGCTACTCTCCCACCTTAGAGTTATTAAGGACATGACCAGCAGCAGGGAGCCCCAGAGTGAGGCGAGAGAGATACAAACTTGCTAATCTGTTAAATAAATGTTGTAATCATATATTTCATTGACAGAAGACATGGTTTTGGGACACTATCTGAAGGCCAATTTATTATTCTTGGTTTTTTTCTCTCCACAGGCCTATAAAAATTGGCTGAAAAAGCACAAAGAAGATAAAGATTTACCTGAGATTGAACTTTCACACGATCAGCTTTTCTACCTCAGTTTTGCTCATGTAATGAATTTGAGGGTAGTCGTGTGCCTCTCACTTTCTGTTGTCTTCAATGTTATTGCAGTTTTTCAATATTCAATCACTTTTCCCCCTCTTCAAAAAACCTGGAATGATGAATGTTCCTGGGAGTTTCAGAATCTTATTTAGAAAGCTAAAACACGCATGTAAAGCCCCTAACCTGTTATGGATATCAAAGCTAAACAAAGATATGTCTGCAAATATATCTTTTATAAAGCTCTGAAATCTACCAAAATTAAATTGTAGCAGACAAGTGGTCAGAAAAAGCATGTTTTATTGCCAGCTTCTGAGTACATTTTTGCTGTTGTGAGCAATCAACACAGGGAAAGTGGAATTTTACAGGAAAAGGCACGTATCTTTCCATCACTTCATTCATCTGCCTCTCTCTCATGGTGAATAACGAGATGTCATGTCTTTTAAAGTGACCAACAGTGAAAAAAAGAGTTTAGGATGTTATTCAGAGATAAAGAACTAGAAGTACAAGCACACATAGTTTGAGATTTTTGTGGGAACCTGGTTTAAGTATTTATGCAAATATGTGCATAGTTATGCAGTTGAGTTCCTCAGGATAGAACATTGGATTTCTGTTCACAGAAAATTCATACCCTTGTAAGTCACTGTAATTGTGGAAAGGGAGAAGTTTTGTTCCCGTATTGACACTAGGTCAGAGCAGTGTGTAGAAAAGGAATTCCAAAATCACAGATTATTGGGTGTTGGTGGCAAGACTTGTATTTCAGTGACTATCTGGAAGCTGCTGAATCATTCGTCAATTAATAAAGACTGAAATAACACCAGTGAAAACATAGATTTCCAGTTTAACACCAGTGAAATCACATAACCTTCCCCTCAGTCTCATGAGTAGTAACGGGATGTTTTTGTAAGCACTCTCCTTTCTTGATAAACAGTCATTGTTTTTGCTTAAGCAGCTGAAGATAGACACTGAGACTATATCTGTACCATTATTTCAAGCTTGTATGAAATCCAAGGTGGTCTACACTGCCTGTGTTCTGGGCTATACAGTATAGAAAAAGAGTAATGGCTTGTCAGATAGGGAAATTGGGATATAGAAGTTTAGGAAAAGGGAAACCAGCCAGAAATTATAGTGGTAAAGGGAAAGATCTGAGCATTGTTGGCACCCATGTAAGCATGTTTCCTTGTTTACTGCAGCAGCCTCGAGCACGTATGCAGAAGCACGAGGAGACTTAAGTCTTGCTCACATGAGGACTTTCAGCCAAACTGTCTTCTGTTTTGCTTCCTTTCAGACGATGTGTGGGCACCAGGATACTGAGAAACTACAGTCTTCTCTGAACACCGATCCACACAGTCCCTTGCCACTTCGTGTCTGTGGGCCTGTCAGCAACAGCCAGGACTTTGCCAAGCACTTCCAGTGTTCCAGTGGATCCGCAATGAACCCAGACAAGAAGTGTCATATCTGGTAACCTGCACGGAGAAAGAGGAGGAGAAATATGACCCTAGGGAGAGGATGGCCTGTTCCATGAATATATGACCATCTTTTCAGGGCCACATGGTACTCTTATTCATTTCCATTCCTTCCTTTTCTTGTTATCTTTTCCTCAGCACTTGATGGTAGCAAAATTCTTAAACTGAGCTCATGAGGGAAGAGAGTCTCCTCCTACTGCTTTCAGCCCTGTGTCCCAGATGTGGCAGCTCTGCAGTTTAGCAAGTCCCAAGACAGCAAGACGACCAGACATTCTTGATTATGGGAGCATTTTTATTTTACTTATTATATTGGCTGCCTGAGGATTTTTTATGGAATAGATGATGGCAAGTGGAAACATCCCTTATCAATGTAAGGATTGTAAAAATTGTGAAAATCCTAATAACTGTGTTAATCCTTTCCAAATACTGAGAAATGCAGCAAAATATTTTCCAAGAATAGACTGTTCAGAGTTTTTGTTTCTATTAATTAATTTAAATATTAATAAAGTGTTTGTTTCAGAGAAAAAAATTACTTTGATTGCAAACAAGTCTGTTTCTTTTTTCTGTATTTGTGCTGTTCCCAGCGTGACTGAAGTTCTTAGCTGAAATTCAAGAGTAATAAACAATAACACCTTGTCCATCATAAAAAATAACACAATTGGGTTTATCCTTATTCTTTACCATTTAAATACTCTTCCTCCACTCTTTCTATCTATTTTGTCCTAGCAGTGTGTCCAGACTGTCTTTCTCTTAGATGTTAACAGCAATTAACATTGTACCAGATCTTTTGTGTAGTATAAAAGTGATTTCAGTGTCTTGATACTACTCGGCTTCTTTGTTTATAATCTATCAATCATCTATCTTGTTAAGGGTATGGGGGGGCAGCTCCCTGGAATATGCAGTATTTTATTGTTCTTACAATGTATGAAAAAATTATGAAAATCTATCTAAAAGACACAGTCACTCTTGAAGCTGATAAGTTGAATCAATTCTTGTTTATTGCTAATTAGGTTTTTACACAAATAACGTGTGGGAAATGCAAGAAGGAAGGTCTGGCTTAGAAAAAAATTGCATGAGTCTTGAACTGAGAATTTATTGTGTGCTTCAAGGAGAGAAGGCAACAGTTTCAATATGTGCACAAAATCTTTGCCATTGTCCTAAGTGTTGTAAGTTCCCTGTGATGTATTTGGTGAAGAGAAGCCATGCTGTCTAGTAAGTGGTCATGAAACATGCTTAGATCTTCTAATTGTTATCATCCATGACCCAAGAAATTATTGTATGCTTTACTACATACATAAAAAAAAGAGCACAACGCTGACAGTGTTCAGGAAAAGAGCCAGATCCAACAGCAGATTCTTCACGGCTGAATTCTTCAGTCTCTGCGAGTCCTCATGCTGCACCATGTTGATGACCTCCATTCCTTCACCTGTTGATAAGGCCATGAATGTTTCCTCCATGTGCTCCCAGCCTGCAACTAGAAGTGGGTGGGGACAACAAAAGATTTCTTCTTATTCTCTTCTTTCATACTTGGATCCCTTTTACCTCTACTTTCCTCCCTCTTTTCTCACCTTGATTTCTAGACTTTCATCTTCTTTTCACCCTTTCTCTGTGTGCCCTTTTTCGCCTTCATACTAAGCAGCTTTTCATTCATACCACTTTCCACTCTCTGTTTCTCTTGTCCTTTTCTTGTTTCTATTCTTTCTCATTCATATATTTATGCTTACACTCTCCATAGCATCCTCATAATTTACAAGTGTGGTTTCTTGATGTATGAGATGTGAGTGTGCAAAGCTGGCTTAAACTTGTCTCCCTTTGCCCTGCATGCAATTGCAGCAGGGTAGTAAGTGGTCATCCAGGAGGGGAAGACCAACTTTATTAGGGCAACAGAGAGATAGAGAAGCAAGGCATTGGAAGACCTGGGGACTGGAATCTGGATTCCTGTGATTTGACACTTACAGGATTTTTTTCTTTTCCCTTCTTTCTCAACATAATCTTTCACATCCTCTTGTTACAAGTGTCTCTTCCATTGATTTTCTTTTCCCTCATTTTCTCACTCATGCATTTGGCCAATTTCCCTATTTATTTCTCAACACACTTCCTCCCTCACTGTTGCCTATCTTGCTTTCTCTCTTCCCATGTTGGCTCTACTTCTCAAAGTTCTTCAATTGTTTCACTTTGGTTGTTTCCTGGGTATGCTGTGTGCTGTGACAATGTCTAATTTCTCTACCTCAATTTCATTGCTGCTAATGGAGAGAAGAAAAGTGTCTGGCAGAGCAGAGAGACAGAAGGAGGGAAGAGGAAAGAAAAGCATGGCTCAGACACTCCTCAGGAAATAGTACTTCAATGGTCAGCATGTCACAAGCTCCAGGTTTTCTGTCTTTTTTTTTTTTTTAATGAGGGACCTATTGTCACGTTAAGAGGAACTGATCCTTTCAGAAAAGGTGTCAGATCTTAAAGTGAGCTACAGCTCCAAAGAAGCCATCGTCTTTTCCAGTGCACAGTCATTTTTTTTTTCAGGAATTAGGGGCAGTGACTACTGACTTCCTACAGGACAATTTAAGTTGTTTTAAATATTGCTCTTTCAAGCAGTAGTCAGATATTTACAGAGACTTTTTTTTTAGGGAATCCATGCTACTTATTGCACATGGGATCTTCTAAGAATTTATCTTCTCCTTAGAAAGTTGTAACTGTTGTCCCTAAGCCAGGACTTCTGGCTTACTGGTTCCACCACACTCTGAGGAAGCTTGGCTTGGAACAAAGGTCCTGCTTCCTTATGGTTCTGTTTTGAGAACTCACTGCTCCATGAAAGTTAACTTGAGCTTTCTTGAACACTTGAGCACTGAGGTGAGTGCCACGGAGCTGGATCCACCACCAAGCAGCACCTATGATACCTTCTGAGGGACCAGCCTGCCACTGTGTGCTGTCCTCAGGATCCTGAGTGAAGACCCCTGCCTTCCCAGCTGCCCAGTCTCTGGTGCTCCCCAGGGGTTGCCTGGACCTTTCTTTTCATGTCCACTGAGCCTCCAAAGCTCTTCAAGAGTAACCTGATCCACACCCTGCCCCCTTCCCCAGGTTTTAAGACCTCCATTTCCCAGTTTCTTATCTCTTTCTTGGCTCTTTAACCTTGGGAATTGCCCTGTGGCATCCCATACAACTGAAACATTCTACAGCATGTCCATTCTGAACCCAGATATCCGTAGGGTGTAAGGGGGACATACTGAGAGGGGAGGCTCCAGTCAGGGCCATGAGTGAACTCATTTGCAATAATGACCCTCATCAGCCTGAAATCCTGCCTCCTCCCACATCCTCTGCCCGGTTTAAGTGTAGGACTGGGCAGTCACTGGTCTGTGTCTGATTGTCACTGCATCTGATCCTGACATTAACAAGCATTCCTTATTAAAATTGGGCATTTTTCATCATCATGGACTTCCCTGGTGATCTCCTGTCTGACTCTGACTACCATCCCCAGGCCTGTTCTGCTTGTCATACTCTCAGGTCTGCACAGACTGGGCCCTGGCATGTGAGGACCCTGCCCTGCTGACCTTGTTGTCACAGATGCTGGCTCCCTGTTCCTTAGGGAACATGTGACTCCCACTGCCTCTTGGCACATATCTTTTCATTCCTTTTCCTTTTCTCTTAGCAAAAATAAGCTTCTGTGCCTGTATCCCATCTCATTTTCTGCCTTTACTCTCTCAGCAAGCTTCCTCTTTCTCGTCCTCTCACCTGCTGATGGACTGTTGCCGTCTTGCTGTCCATGTTTGGCTGTCTGGCCTTTCAGTAGTATGAAGGCATTAGAGAAGACTGGGCTGCAAGTGGCCAGTAAGACAGCCACCAGATAAATGGTAAATCCCATCAGGGTTGGATTACTCCCCGTTCGTTTCCACTGTCCAGCACAAGATACTTCTGCTCCTAATCCTTTTTCAGCTAGTGGAGTCAGGATTTCCCTAGCACCACACTCTTACTCAGGGTACATTGTGACATCACTGGGCTTTTTTGACATACAAAGGTTTCACATGTTGTTAGGCAGCTACACTGTGAACTCTGCATCATAGGTAACTAACATGACTCTAAAGCATGAAAAGTGTGTGAAAACTTTTGAGACTCAATAATATGTCTCTACTTGAAGTTAAAAAGAAATAGAATGAAAGGGAAAGAATCATAACAACAGGACATCACCTGATGTGAAAGATCACATTTAGTCCTGAACATTTTGTACCTCCTCCTTAGGAGCAGTGCTCACAAATAACTGACTGAAACTGGGAAAAAAGTGATTAAGACTGTTCAATTCAAGCAGAAGGGAAAGGAAAACGCAATGACTGTACTACTTCAATGTTTAACCAGTTATTAGTGTTTTGTGCTATTTGGCTCACACAGCCCCTGTCAATAGAATAAATTTTAAAAAAACAACAGCTGAATGACAAGCACGGGTTCCTAAATGTCCTCTAGATGGTGATCTAACAACATAAATGCAGGAACAGCAAAAAAATCTCATGTCTTATTAACCATTGCCACTCACTTTGCCAGACCAAATTGCCCACTCCAGACTATATTTGAGGATTCTGATGATGACTTCACACAAGGTAGCCTAGGATACAATTTTCTAACTATTTTCAAACTCACATTTAATGCCAACTACCATTTGATGCACCAAATACCTTCCACACTTCCTGAATTTACACATGGTTTTATGTTACAATTGGCTTTCCCTTTTCCCTTGTGTTGTTTTTTCTACTCTTAGTAGGAACCTTTTTATTCAAGAACTTCAATTTATTTTTTTTCTGAGATACCCAAGAACTTGTCTGGAATTTAGGCATGCCAGAAACATAGCTTGTAAAATCAAGAGAATAATTACCCCAGACCTATGAAAATCCCAACAGAAGTAAGCACATGCAAGGATATATTCACTCTGATTTATATACAATAAGATTTCTACACCAGAGGGTCTTGGGTCATCTTCAGCTTGCTGTCCAAAACTTTTTTTTTTCCAGCTAGTCTTCAAAAGATTTTACACTCAGTCCAGAAAATGCTGATTAAAATTAGACCTTAGGAACTTGAAAGACTAATTTTTTCAGAAATATTCATTAAGTTGAATGGTTGAATATTACTCAGCTGTGTAAATTCTTATATACTGTCTCCTACTGAATGGTGTGCAATAAAGAGTGAGATCAATGTACCAGGTATCAGTAGCTATATACTGTAAGATGAAAGAAGGACAGAAGCTTCAACAGGTCTGAAGATAGAGTGCATCAGAAAGAAAAGCAGGGGTTGGGACTGGAACATGGAATTTTCAGTCCCACAGCATGGCTAGTAAAGCAGTCAAGGGGCTTATTCCCTGCAGAGATTTCTGTATCTAAAGGAATCTGTAGACAATTCAGTATATCAAAGGTGTTCTGCATTCCTCATAGGGAATATGTGGAATACTTTCAAGTCCTCACCTGCACCTCTGAAATTCTTTTTTTAACCTGAAGTGGCTAAGCAAATAGCTGCCAGGTGTGAAATCTTCTAATACTACTGAGGTCATGGTGACATATTCGATTTGGCCTAAGTCCCGGCTCCTGCTTCAACAAGGGATCTTGTCACAGGACGCTTGCTCCTACTTCTTTTCCTGTGCTGACAGTAGTGCTAGTGTGGCTCAGTTAATAAGGCATATTAGGTAAAAACACTATTTTAAATACAGTTTTTAGGTCAGTTTTCTAATAGGTGAGCTTTACATTCAGTTTACTGGGCAGTCATGCAAATGTTAGTCTGTGGCAGTAGAAACAAATGACAGAAGAAGGCTGGGCTGCCCTTTACTGAGTGCCAGGCACTTCAAATTCAATAGAAGCCATGACCTTAAAAAAGGACAGAGTGACTACACTATCATCTTCTTTTCCTTCATTTGTGGTTAAATATGTTCACCAGCAAAATTATATGTAATGAAAATAGGAAAAGGATGTACTAGGACGAAGCGTGATATGAGAAAGATTTAAGCTCCTCAAATACAGCTCCATGGCTTAAGAGTTCACAAAATCAAAATGTAAAATTCTTTTTTTTTAAAAAAAATGTAATTGAAAAGGATGGAGAACAGAACCAGACTGCCTAGAAAATGGGGTTTTATTCATTGTGGTTGACAGTAGTAGGATATTCAGTTGTCCATCTCAGACCTTGTATGCATTATGCACCTTCTATACAGCTGGAGATCTGTGACAAGTGCTGTCCCTGAGGGGTCCATACTGGAACCAGTACTGTTTAATATTTTCTTTGGTGATACAGACTGCGAGATCGAGTGCACCCTCAGCAAGTTTGCAGGTGACACCAAAATGAGTGGTGCAGTTGTCACACCAGAAGGTCAGGATGTCATCCACAGGGACCCTGACAAGCTGGAGAAGTTGACCTGTGTGAACGTGATGAGGATTAGCAAGGCCAAGTGCAAGGTCCTACATCTGGGTCAGGACAATCCACGATTGGGATGAGGGGTGATGTGATTGAGAGCAGCCCTGTGGAGAAGGACTTGGGGATGCTGATTGATGAGAAGCTCAACGTGAGCTGGCAGTGTGTGCTCACAGCCCAGAAAACCAACCTTATCCTGGGCTGCTGTGCTGCCAGCAGGTCAAGAGATGTGATTCTCCCCCTCTATTCCCCTTTCATGAGACTTCACCTGGAGTACTGTGTCCAGTTCTGGAATCCCCAATGTAAGAAGGATATGGAACTGTTTGTATGGGTCCAGAGGAGGGCCATGAAGATGATCAGAGGGCTGGAGCACCTCTGCTATGAGAACAGGCTGAGAGAGTTGGGGTTATTCAGCCTGGAGAAGAGAAGGTTCTGGCGAGACTTTATAGCAGCCTTCCAGTACTTGAAGAGGGTGTAAAGAAAGCTGGGGAGGGAATTTTTACAAGGGCATGTAGTGGTAGAATAAGGGGTAATGGCCCCTCAGCCCATACAGTCAATCCAGATTGATGAGGTATGAGCAGCCTATGAGAGAAATAAATACATTGAAACAATTAGATAAACCAGAGTCATGCCAGTAATTTGTTTTTCTAGGGATTTTGACTCAGTACATCATGATTTCCTCTTAGCTAATTCTGCAACATGATCCAGTGTGAGGTGCAAATACACTCAAAATATCCAAGTCAGTAAAGCACTGATCTCTGACTGGGCTGGGGGGAGGTGGATGAGACAAGCTGGCTAATATGTGATTTCTCCCTCCCCAGGTTGAAAGAGCTGGTGCATGAAATCTAGTAAAACAGCTCTCCGGTCCAGTGGAGCACAGGGCAATTGGCAGCACCAGGAAGGTTATCACTGTCTGCATCAGATGACTCTCCTATGTGAGGTCAAAGCTCCATTGGATTTGTAATGAGGAGCTAGAGTAGGCTGTAAAATCATTCCCAAGAAGGAGTAGCGATGGCCTTGAGGCAAAAAACAAGCCAATGAAGGCAAGAAAGGAAATGGACCAAACAATCATAATCAGTGAATTTCTGCATCCTACCCCAAGGTTCTGTGCCTCAGGGAACAAGATAGTGCCCAGCAATTAAATTATTTCAATGCCTCAGTCAGAAAACTGATAGAAATGGAGAACTTGGAGGTATTGCAGCCTGTAAAGGGGGACTCCCAAACATGGCTGAGAGCAGAACAGTGTGAAGATCCCAGAAGAGAGACAGGAGCAGAGATACAGGGCAAGACAGAGGGAACTGGCAGACTGAAAGGGAGATTCACTGAAAGGGCGATTCACTGAAAGGGTGATTGGCCATTGGAATGCGTTGCCCAGGGAGGTGGTGGAGTCGCCGACCCTGGAGGTGTTTAAGGGGAGATTGGATGTGGCACTGAGTGCCATGGTTTAGATGATGGTTGGTGTTAGTGTTGGGTTATAGGTTGGACTTGATGATCTCAGAGGTCCTTTCCAACCTTGTGATACTGTGATACTGTGATACTGTGATTTTTGGGAACTGTAGGGTGGGAATGACTGCAGATAATTCTATATTACGGCTACTGATTGATGTTGCAGGGACCCAAAAAGTGCACTGCAAATTCTGATAAAGTAGTTCCCCTCTGGCAAACAGTTATTTTCATTTTTCTGCATGCTGATTATCAAAATGATAAGTACTCCACGGGAATCTGTTTTTGATTACTAGCATATACATTACATAGCAAGGTAGTCTCAATCTTTAATTTCTCATGCAAAATTCATATATTCACATCAGTATATAGAAAACATAGAAAGGGGGTGAAAAAGAGTGGAACGTCTCTGCATTTCAAAATGTAGATATTTATCACCACTAATATTGCAACCTGAAAATGAATGTGTCATGAAATGAATAAATGAATGGTTGTATCATCCCATGCAAAAGATCCCAGATGTTCCATCTTATCTAGAAAAGCTCCTGAGCTGGGGGTGATGTTGACAATGGCTGAATGATTATTGAAATAAGAAATAGTACAAATTGGATTGCCACTGAAACATGGGTTGTATTGCCACTTGTCTTGATTACTAATAATTCTTTAAAACAATAACAGTGCAAGCATATACAAGGTCCATAGCGTGAATTTTGGAAAAGGAAATCAGACTGTCTGCACAGTTTCAGACAGGCATCTGCCTCTCATAGGTATAACAATTTTAAGATTTATGTAACATTTACAATGTGTGCTGAAGAAGAAAATTTTTGTATGTAATGGAAGATATTGAGTGAAAAGTGACTTGGGGATTTAGAAATGTGTTCAAAAGGTATTTAGATAACCGAATTTAGGATTTCACACACTTAAGACAAATGGTGGGCTATAGGACCCTAAGCTATCTCACTGAAATTTAGATGTTTATTTGTTAGCCATTAGCCTTTCAAACCTGTATTAAACCTTTAATAACAAATAGAAAGAGTCACCCTCAGGAAGCAATCCTTCCCAGCCAGCTCAAACAGCTGTACTAGGACAGGATAAAACAATGCAATAGCTCAGACTTAACTAATTTTTAAATATCGAGATTTATGAAGAAAGTCAATTTAGACAAAAGAGTAAGTTCACAGCTGGGAGCTCCTAAAACAGACTACTCCACTGCCAGCCCCCTGCTTTTAAATGTATGACGAACCTGATGCCTTCAGCAGCAGCAGAGGAGTCAGAGTATCTTAGAGAGAAGCATTCTTAACTGCTGCAGCTCTTTCTGTCTGGCCTGTCAAGCCTCATATCATTTATCCAAATACCTTTAAGGTAATCATCAGCTGCCTCCCTATGCATTCAATAAATGTTGGAATCTCCTTTACAAGAGTCTTATTATGTTTGTTGTAAAAGCATTCTTATGTATTTTCTCTAATTTACTTCAGACCACCCTGGCCAAATTTAGACATAAGATGAAACATAAATGACTTCAAAAGAGTTTCAACTTACTACTTCAGAAAGTTGTTAAAGAAGTTCTTAAGAAGATCAATAAACTATCTTTAAGATTACAAGAAACACAATATAGGAAATTTAATTTCCTTCTGCTTTCTGGATATGCTTGCTTAATATTTTCAGGGTTTTTTTCAGTAATGAAATCTGGGAAGATATTTTTTAAAAAGCTGGTAAAATTCAGGGACTCAGTGCAATATGCACAGCAGGCTTTGAAGGTCTTTCTGCAGAAGGCACTGTGCTGCTTGTATAATGCAAGTTATGTTGGTTTTCCATGGAATCTCTTTATATCCATCCCTCTTTTTTTTTATTCAGCTTTTATGATGTAGATATTAATGTTTTTCTTCATTTGTGAATTGCTTTGAGGCCTATGCAGGAAAAGATACAATTTAAAGATTTTTAAATTACCTCTATAAATATATTTTAAAATAAATTAACATGTCTAGTTACTGCAATAGAATGAGGCCTCCAAATGTGTGGAGGCTACATATACCCAGGGTTCTTAAAAATAAGAATGTGAGGCAACTCTCCATGTGCTTATGGAAAGCACAGAGCAGAGGTATGGTATAGCTACGACGGGAATGCAAAAGTCATTAGGTGCATTGTCAGGGCCTTGCATCCCTTTCTCCTCAGGCAAAATATCTGTGGCGTTGTTCTGACATGTTTTCTTTATGAATGGGCAATTATACAAGTTTCTGTCTTAATTTTGTTTGAACCTATTCCAGAGCTGACCACATGATGTGACTATTCATTAGATAAGGTACACAAATCACTGCTGCAGTCTCCTTCCAGGTTGTAATTTGGTTAGGGGTAAATGAGGGCAGTAGCATGATAAGATGAAGATCCAAGATAATTAGGTAGTTTGTAAGAAAGTCTGTGATAGTTTAGTGCTGTCAGAGGTGTTACTATGAACTGCCCCTGAAGCTGCATGATCTGTGTCATGCAATGTAATTTCAGTCACTCTTCCCAGAAGGGAAGAATATTTTTTATTAAAATAACTAAATAAATAATTCTGTGTTTAAACAATTAAAGGTGATTATTAAGAAAATTAGTCTTTTTTCGTTCTTATTGTTGTAATTGTGTTTTCTAAATAGCATGGAACACTGTATGTTAACCCCAGTGACTTGCACTTCTGAATTTTCCATAGGTTAGGCATCACTCTAGTTTCTGTCTGTTCTGAGAAGTTGTAATATTCCAGTTGAGTGTTTCTTCATTTAATACTTATAAGCCTGTTTTTGCAAGTTTGAGTTATGGTAATGGAATAGGCAGATGTAAGAGATTTCACTGCATCTTTAAACATAGCTGTATTCTGATTTTGAAAAGAAGTCAGTTCCATTTCGAGAAAGTTTTTGCTCAAGTAGTATCTGCATGTGTACTAGCTAAGTGGGAGTATTACAAATACTCTTCAAAGTGTCTCCTGTAGGTACTTACATAATACAGTACTCTAGAAGGTTTTGTGCCTTTCTTTTTTTCAGTTTGAATGTTGCAATGTTATTTCTTGGTGGATTATTTGAATTGTGTAAGCAGAGATGTCTGGAGAGGGAGAGAGAAGTATTTGTGTCCCGTTGTGAAGCATTTGCACTGAGTGAACTCTGTCACAGGGCAGTCTGGACAAGCCATGCCTGCAACTGCAAACATAGGAACTTAGATGTGTTGCATTATCTACAACTTCTGTAATGTGCTTGAACTTCTCTTTATCTATTGGATAAAGCTCTTTTAAATCTGGAGCCCTCCCTATTACACATATTCCTTCCAAAATGGGAATACATTGACACTGTCAACAAATGACGTTTCCTGTTTATAATGCAAGTGAATATGTCCTGAAAGCGCAGTTGTGTCAGAAGTACTCCCTAGTACCATAAGACTGTCATGCTTTCTCAGAATTGCAACAGAGGGCAGAAGTTGCCAGTATGGATATTCTTCTCATGATACTCTTGATAATGTGGTGCCCAATCCGTAATCTGATCTGTATGTTTTGGAATGTGAACCATGCCCACCACTGCAGCACCTGAACTCAGCTTCATAGTGCCTTTCTCTCTGTGTACCTTGTAGTCTAGCCCTGAGAAAAAAATACCAGAAGTTGTTTTGAAGATTTTTTGTTGCTGTTGCACCTCCTTCTTTCCAAAGATAGCAGATTCACAAGTGTTTTGTTGAGGATGAACTGCAGAGGTGGGGAAGTTCAAATGTCTTATGTTTAGTAACTCCTGTGAGCACCTTCTAAGCTTCTTTTCATGTGAAATGACATCATTAAAAGGTGTATTCTTAGGGTTTTCTCCCGATGACTTTGTAGACTTGGAATGTTTGGGGTTTCTACATAAGATAATCAATATCCAATTAATATAAATATATTTTATATAGTTTCATAGGAAAGGATAATATTACACCCAGCATAGGTAATATTAAAGAACTGATTCAAAAGATAAAATGGTAGAAATTATATTTGCTTCCCAGTAGTAAGAAGTATGCTTAAAATTGCAATATATTCTTTTATTAGCCCAATAGTTAGTTATTCCTGGCTTTTAAAGTTATTTGTTCATTTGGGAAAGGTTTCAATGCATATCACTCCCCTAGGGTAAATAACTGTGGGAAAAAGCTGCTAACATTTTTTTTTGTGTTAAATTATCTTATAATTTATGATCAAGTTATTATTGCCCTATTCATTATTAAAAAATTATCTCCAACATGTAAATGCAAAAAAGCAACAGTAGCTAAATGACTGCCCCAATTCATAGAGATATCTTTGTGAAACACTCATTGTATGGCAGCATGTACAGTAAAAAGGCAGCTAAGACTTTGTGTTCATCATAACATGGTAAAGAAATCAGTACTGGTAGTTTCAGACACAGCTGCACTAACTGAAGTAACTATCAGTTCAGGTAAGAATTTTAGTAACACAGTTTAAAATTCATATTGTCAGTATTGTTATTTCCAATTTTCTTTTAGATAATAAGTAATTATCAGTCCTCAGCTTCTCCTTGTCAATAATGTACCCTTCACTAAGGCACTTTTAACTTAAAATGTTATGGAGTTTAAAGTGTCCATGGGTCAGAGCACTCATGGGTCTGCAAATCAGTAGTGTTTCATGAACTGTGGAAATGGGTTGCCAAAAGTATTTCTAAAGGTTTTATAAGCATGAGTGTATTAGCTATATGTACAAGCTTTCCGTAATCCAAGATCTGGTTATATTATTTCTGAAAAAGAAACAGTTATCAGAGTTTTGTTACTGGATAGTGGAAATGAAAATGCCTCAAACTGTTGGGAAAAGAGCAAGAGCTGACACGACACTTTTAAAAACTTGAACAGGAAGACTAAAATGATGATCTGTCTGTAATAGAAATAGTTTTCAAATAAAGTTTGTTCATGGTATCATGTGAAAATAGATTGAGAGTCAATATTTATAGTTGACTTCAGAAGGAACTTTAGAGGCAGAAAAAGCTTTAATACATAACAATTTTCCTTGGCAATCCCACATACAGGAGAAGCTAAATGGAATAAGTGTATTCAGTTAGCATTTCTTTTTCAGTAAACTTGGTGACTCCAAAGGGCAAATTATGGAAAAATGCCGTGGGTGCACAAGGGATGTTCAGATGGAAAAACACTTTGTGGTCTTTTCCCCAGGGTTTGGGTAAAGGTCACCCAGATACAGTGTTCTTAGAGCAGTTCAAGAGATATGACCTCTGATCTTACAGGTTTAAAATCAGAAGATGGGCAAAGACATGGGCCCTGATGCTGGTTACTCTGCTTTATTAATGAAAAACCATCTGCGTAAGAGATTCAAGCTGATCTGATTTTGTGCTTGTGAAGGTCCCACTCTAAGTAAGAAGTTGCGCTGGATGCCTCAAGGGGTGTCTTCCCTCAGAAATGTAGTGCTACCATTTTATTTTTTTCAGAATGGTCTTGAACTTCCAGCAACTTGACTCTGAAATCATGAGAAGTAGAAAAGAAGTTGTTTTTTCCTGTAAATGCAAAAATCATGCATGTTTCAAGAGATACCAGATTAAGAAACAAAACAGTTCACATGGGACTCTTGAGTGCAGAGAACACTAAAAGGGTCTTTGTTGAGGCAGGTTTACTTTGCTGTCTGTAATGGTGAGATACCTGAGCTAGTTCTGAATTAGCTAGTTTGGTTGATGACAGGAATATAAATTTACACTGAATTATGAGATGCTGTTGCTGTTTGGTGGAAAGTTCCCATCCAAAATCCTTTAGCTGACACACAAAGATACTATGGTGACTACAGTGTGTTTGTTCCCTTGGTATGTATATATATGTGTATATGTCCGGAATAGGATGAGATTAAAACTATTTGGTAGAGGGTACATCTTGGGAAAACAATTGTTTTCCATGTGTTATGAAAGGCAAATTATTCTTCTTTCCCTGCAAACTCAGGTCATGCAAGTTTATTTTAGCAAAACTCAAATCCTGCAAACCTCATATATTTTTGTTCAGAAAGTAATAAAAAAGTTAATATTACAAAGTGAATTTTCTCTTATGTATTAAGGTAAGCCTTTAAAAGTTATTTTTCAGCAGAAATAAGGGATTCAGCTTTAGTTTTTTGCTATTTGTAAGTGCAGTTTGTTGATTTGGTTATAGCAACTCATGACTGTATCACAAATTGAAGTGTATTTGTAAGCAGTATTCAGATCTCAGCAAGTATTGTAAATGCAAATAGAGCTGGTTCACCCAACAACACAGAGATACCTCCAGTATCTGCTTTGGGTAATGTTTGAAGAAAATAACAGTGATATAATTTTTATGGCTGTACAGCTCTAGCATGTGTTAACATCAGCTAACAGGTAATGGTAGACAGGGGAAGTTTGTGTGTTAGTTAAGAAAGTATAGATTTTAAAGAGTTGTCAAATTTTCAGTCCTTAAAAGTACTTTATAGATTCAAAACCTTTAAAAGGGCTGTAGTCTCTCCTTGCTCAAAGCAGTGTCAACAGCAAAATTAGGTCATCTTGCTAAGAATCTTGTTCAACTGCTGTTCAACTGAATTTTGAAAAGCTCAAAGAATGAAGATTTCATAGCCTCTCTTGACAAACTATTCCACTGCTCAACCTTCCTCACTGCAGTGTTTGAAAGTTGTGATTTTATCCTTGGTTCCTCTGAGAAGAGTCTGCCTGTACCTTATATATGAACCTGTTTAAAGTAGTTAGACACCACAATAAGACCTGTGCCTTCCTCTGCCCTCCTCACCTCCCCCTTAGCTATCTCCACGATAAACGAATCCCGCTCTCTCAGTCTCTCCTCCATCTTAATGCCCTCTGCTTGGCATGCTCCAGTTTGCCAATGGATCTCCTGCACTGGGGGCCCAACCCTGGACACAGTCTCTTATATATGTAAAGTAAGCTATCTGAAATCAAAGGGAAAATTAATTTCTCTTGACATACTGCCCACAGTATTGCCAAGACAGTCTAGCATGTGGCTGAGCTTCATTGATGCAAGGTCACACTGCTGACTTAAGTTCAACTTGCAAATTCTTTTCCACTGGGATGATCACCAGCCAGTCTTTCACTAGTCTGTATTGACATTGAGAATAACTAAAATAAAACTTACATTCATGTTTGTTATTCAGTTGTTGGGCATTGCATTGAGCTTTGACCTTATGTCTAGTGATAGTGGTTATAGAGTGACAACACCTCCATATTGGGATATAAGAGCTGACTCAGCAAGAAGTGAAGTTACTATTGCATCATCTCCTAATGTCATTTGACAAAAAAATTGTGATTCTTTGTTAAGTTATGATTTTTGTGTCACATTGCCATATTATGTTTTATTTTTCAGTGATTAATTCTTTTCGGTTGTTGAAAGCAACAACTTCACTTAAGAAACAAAATAATTGTTTCCACTCTAACACTACTTCTATGAACAGTGTGATGACCAAGTTAATTTTGCAGAACAGCCAGTCAGATCTGTCCTCTTCCCATGATCTCGTGGTACCGCCTAAACTTCCAGAACAGGTCAAGATTTCACTATTGATTTCAATATTGCAATTTGAAGAGTAGTTAAGTGCAGAGATATTTATAGGACCTGTTAAATTGTGATGGAACTGGTAGGAAGCAGCAAGGGCTTCCATGCTAGTCAGGACCAAAGCTGGCCTCTTGTCATCAGCAGTTAGCTTCAAAATTCTCCCTCTTCAACCTAAAACATATGTTCAGGAGCTCCCTAATGATGCTTTGGACAATAGCATAACTCAGAGATGTGTGTAAGTAGTGTCCCTTATTGTCACACAAATAAACTAGTCACAATGCAAGTCTGATTTCCTGTCTGCTATCCTGATATAACAGCACAATTATTACAGGCTAAGACTGAAAAAACTCAAAGTCAGATCAGGATGGATTAATTTTTCAGAGGTTTCTGAAAAACTTTAAAGTCTGATGCCAGCTGTGAAACTGAGAGTGAGTGTACTCACACGCAGTCTTAGTTCAGCACTGTAAGGTATGCACACCAAGCAGCTGTCAGACAAGTACTTCTTTTCTGCAAACTGCAGAAGTGTTGTTAGGCATGGATTTGAAAGTTAACATTCCCATGGATACAACTTAGATATATACTTTTCACACTTATGTATATCTTTAGGGGCAAGAACTACTGAAACAGTAGAGTCTATAAATTCCAACACCCACACACAGAACTTTACAGTTACTCAAATAAAGTGTTAGGTACTCTTAAGACACTCCTGGCCACAAGGTAAACTAATTAGTAAGGTGCTCTTTTTTGCTACTGTTTTCTCCCACTATGTTTCAGGCTGGTTTGCAGATGCCTAATAACTCCCTTGGACTGTCTTAAAATACCAGATCTCCTTTGAGGCAATCCAAACGAGAAAGCTCTCTTGGCTTGGATTAAATATCTTCTAGCCTCAACTTCTACAGTCACAATTTTATGTCAGTTTACAGTTCAGGTGGGGTTCTCAGACTTTTCTACTTTTTTACATTACCTATTTTTATATTAGGACCCACCAGCAGTTCGCTGTATGCAGGACTAGAATATCTGTTTCATGTTGATTCATTCCATCTTTTCCGAAGGAATATACTTCCGCTTTGATTGAGTACCTAAGTCCCTGAGACACTGTCTCTCGACAGGAGGCTGGGGGGATTGGTCTTACCTAAACTAAGAGTAAGCTTCTCAACTCACCAACAGAAAACTTAAGCTAATAGGTTGCTAGAGGTCTTCAGTTTTTGCTGCTGTCTCTTTTGCCTTTTCCTGGAAGTGCTACAAAGAATGCTGCAAATGTTTGCAAAATTGGTTTTATGAAGTCTAGTGATCTACGTGCTGTTGCACCAAGATTTTCTGTAACAACCGATCGAACTATTGTTGATCCCTCACCCAACTCACCAGAACCTGGAGAACGTGATAGCCTTGGAAAGGAGCCTGTGCCTCTGCTGCCATTGTCCACCACAAGTAGTTGGCCTTGTTTTTGCTAGTCCAAGTCAAGAGATGGAGACCCACTCCATTTCAAGTCTCTTTTTTAACCAGGCTTACTAAGCACACATAATAAGCACACACAACAAGCACATACTATTCATTGAGATAATCCAGCATAATATTTTATTTAAAACAAACTTTCCTCTAGCCTTTTGCACTTCTTCAGGCCAAGAGACAGATTCACAGAATTACACATCAAGATTAGTTGAAAAATATACAGTAGATCCTTAAAGGACACTCATGCCCTGATATAGTTTATAATGCATTATTAATTACCTCTATGTCTGAGTTATCTGTGATTTCCTTTTGGTTAAGTAATTCCTGTTTACATGGTAGATGAGATCTTGTGAAGATAAGAGTTTATCAAGGCGGGGGAGATAACAATACCAGTGTGCTTCTTCTGGAACATCTAGTTGTTTTCCTCTGCTACTTAGGGTTTTGGACATATATCTCAACACTCAGTTGTGTGATGCAAAACTGTACTTAATATTGTGCATTTGTATGCAATCACCCACAGCTTTGTTTTCCTATGCTACACCAGTAAGATATGATAACTTGAACAACTGGAAATATCACAGTCCAACAGCATTCCCTAACATATCTGTAATACATCAAGCATTTGTTGGCTAGTTATTATTACAAACTTCTCAGACAGAAGATAGTTCATTAAATACATGGAGGAACTACATCACTTCTTACTGCTGACTTGGCAAATTTTGACTTTCTGTTCTATGTTCTACTTATACTAAGAAACTGTTGTATTTCATTCCTTTTTGCTCTACTTCTCCTTCTGTCATCCTTTTCACTCGCAGCTCACATCTTTACAGCTTTTACTTGATGCTGCAATTTCAGACAAGTAATTGCAGTGCAATCAGAACTGTGCAAGGGTGATGTTAGAAAACTGGTTTTCTAACTGGTAGGCTGCACTTCCACTCTTGCTCTTAAGATGGTAGCCTGAACTTGCATATGGAATCTATGCACTTTGTTTTTACCCTTGCTGAAATGACAGAATTGCTTTTGTGATTTCTGAAGTGGGAATTTTTTAAAAGCAAATTTTCATGAGAAATCAGGTGAACGATTTTTGTGACTTGGAGTGAAATATAGAAAATGTAATTTTATTTTTGTGGTTTAAGCATATGTATGATTTGGAAAGAATATAGGGAATGAGACAGAGAGAAAAATGCAGTGAAAGAATAAAACTTCTTAAATGACCTGGCAACCTGTGACACTGATGCTGTACCTAAGACAGTAAAACAGGCAGATCTTTGTGACTTGGGGCAATACTTATCTCTGACACAGACAGCTTGGGTGGCTATAGGCTAGTCAAGACAGCTTAGGTACTCAATGGCTGTACAATGCTCTGAAGATGTGCTAAGCATCAGTTATGCTACTTTATTTCTCTACCAGATGCTTAACATGGACTTGAGGGGCAAATTTGGAAGGCAAACATAGAAAAGAATTTCAATTCATTGTAGTAAATGAGTTCTCTTTCTTTCCTTTCTCTTCGAATCCAATTTGCCTAAGTTTTCCAAATGCCATTCATTACATAATTTCTGTGTTTAATAGAAACTTTTAAACTCTTTTCAGAAGATAAAAATAGGGGACTTCTACTGTGTGCAGCTAGTATTGTTTCTCTTTTAGGTTCAACAGGCTTCCTTACTTTCACACTGCCTTTTAACTTCTCCTTTTCCTGTTAATCACAGTTCACATTTTCATGGGTTTTGCAAAAGACTAGGATCACACTTATATCTTTTTAGTAACCTAAAAATATTACCCAGCTCTTGCAATTCCCCCCTTTAAAGAAACTATAAGACAAAAACAAAGAAAGGGAAAAAAACCCCATGCACTTCCATCCTATTTGTCACCAGATAAGCACATTGGATTTAATGCTACATATCTTCAATGCTCCAGTTTTCCAGGAGGGTTAAGAGGAGTTCTGAGAGAACATGGAATGTCAGGGTCAGGACCATTCAGAAAGAAAGGAATCCATGCCATGTACTGTGCAAATTATGTCTGTCTCTACATTAGCTCTGAAATTATTTTTGTAATAGGCCAGGTAACAGTCCATTTGATTTATGTTTGGAAGAAAGAATGAATTGAAGAGATGTCTGGGATGAAGTGAAAACTGGAGACTATGTAGAAAATTTTCCTGCAGACTTCTAGTATTTTTCTTTTAGAATTTTTCCTTTTCAGGCATGTTGCTGGAAAAAGCTAACTTAAGTTCAAGGGTCAACAAAAGTCCGTTCATTCATACTCAGTTATTCAGATTTATGCTAACTTTTAAAAATTTCTTTTTAAATCTAGGCTGGCCTAAAAGAAACGCAATGCACTATAAAAAATGGTAGAGTACTGTCTCTGGCAAGATCACAATCCTCCGTGGCAAAATGGCTTTCTTGTTCCCTTGTATTTGTAGCAGGTATGTGAAAATAAGAACTCTTCAGTGGTTGCTGAAATATTTCTGCATATTGGCTTATTTACATGGTTTCTGTTGCTCCACAAAGGGCAATACCTCCTAAACTGTGCCATATGCAATACTGATAGATCCCCCAGAACCATGGGATGACCGAACATGGACATCATCCAATCATTGCTAGTCTGCTCATAATTTTGTGTTGTTAGTCACTGTGGTGTGAGGAACAAATTTGTCCAGGTTGTCCTTTGTATTTCTTACATTTCTACCCATGGCTTATGGACACAGGAGTGAAATTGGGTGTAAGGAGATTTTGACATCAGCTGTCGTATTTGTTACGTAAGGCTAAGCCGGAACCAGGAGATTCCAGGAATCAGGTCAGTCAGAATCAGCCCAAGCCAGAAACAAAAGAAATGAAAAGACATACCAGGAAAGGCCATTATTGGCAGCCAGCATAACACTCCTATTTGCAACAGGAGCCTGCAACAAGGAGTAGACAGAGCTAGAATAATGTCAGGAGCTAAGTGCAGCCTTGAGAATGAAGGCTGGGAGCTAGACTCATAGTGTGACTTGAGACCCTGCAAAGGGATACAAAGAGCCAAAAGCAGATATCAAGTGTGTATGGGGAAACCATATACACCAAAACTGTACAGGCTTACAGTTCACCCTACTATCAAACACTAGGTCTTATCAAGTTCTTATTTTTTGAAACACTCTTTCTAGCTATCTGCTAGATCAGAAGTCCAGCAATGTTTAAGAGGTATGGGCGTGCTCTACTAAAGAGACTTCAGTTCATGCAATATTCTTATGTATTTCATCCATCTTTCACCTCCATATTGTAATACTTTTGAAAATTACCTGTATCATGAATCACAAGAAAACACTCTTTTGCAGTATTACGACTTTATATCAATACAAGTGGATAAAAGAAACTTATTGAGTCAGATTTACTGCAATCTGAAGATATAATGACAGCTGTAATTAACCCCCCCTGCCCCCCAACAATGTCAAAGGAGTCCAATGTAGGGAGTTGTTTGAACTGCCCTGGTTTCTGCAGCTGTTGCCTTTGTGACTACCTGAGAATTCTCTCCTCAGCTTGCTGGTTGTTACTCACTTATACCTTAGAGCTGCTGTCTGGGAGGCAGAAGCACTGCTGCCCAGAAGAGGGTGGCATGTGTCATTGCTTGCTTGGTTTTGCTGATACCAGTCTTCTACTTGTTGGAGGGACAGTAGAAAGTGTTCACTGCTTGGGAGAACAACTCAGGAAAATAAAGATTGTGTTTGTCTACTATAGACACATCAGTGTCTAAAGGTTTTTCTCAACTTTAAGTGAGAGATTTTAGGAGGGAAACATTATTGAGAATGTTAAAAAACCCTCACATTTTGCTCATAACATCTAGCTGGTGTTACACTCCAAGCTCTCAATGTACCAAGTAATAAATTCTTCCTGTTATGACAGTTTAAGCTGACACTTCCTCCTAAAACTGGACTATTCAGAGAATCTTACATTTTAGGATATGATTCCTTAAGTTTTCCTTTAAGCATTGTTTATTTCTGTGTGGTGATTTACATTCTTATAGGATAGGATACATCATCAGTTTACAGAAGTCGGGATGTGCATCCTGGTAAGTCCTTGATAAGTCTAAAAAACTTCTGTACCCTGAACAAAATCTTTTTCCACGATAGCAGAAGTAAGAATGAAGAGATATTTCTGTTGATTTGAGATACAGGAATATTAAGACAAATATTTAGGAAAAGAAGATTAGAAGCTAGGAGCACTTTTAAAATTTTGTTTCCCACATAGCTTCCAGTTTCTTCACAAAAAGAAGGATGCCTCGTATCTTCATTCTGATATTTTGTCTACTGCTTTGCAGACAACCCCCATGACCTTGATTATGTTTTTCTATACCAAAACTCAGTTTTTGCTAAGTAGAAATTTTCAATCGTTTCCTAAATAAGCTTTTCTGTAAGAAATGCGAAGAAATTTGAGTTTGAAGAAGCAACGAGAGATTGTTGAACATTAAAGGAAAGTGAAACATGCAGAACTTACACATTAATTTACACAAACTCTTCTTCCAATTTATGTATTAAAGTGATTTTGTTTGTATTGACATAGAGAAGGTGGAGTCTATAATGATAATTTCTTTAATGGGATTTGCAGACAGTTGAGGTGGGAGGTGTGTCCTCTTCCCACAGCGCAGTGTCTTTTAGGGCACGTTCCCACATGTTCACTCACCTAAAAGGTGTTTTGCCTGACTTGCTCGGTTGTTTGTTTCAAAATTGCTTACATGTTGCTTTCCAGAGAAGTTCAGAGATACATAAGGAGTGTAACTACTTCTAAATTCTGGACTTCAGAAACAAAATACTAGAAGCGTAGGATGTTGATGCTGTATGAGGTCTTTGTGAGGGGTAAGGCTGCTGGTGAGATACTTCTAAATCAGCCACACCTTTGGGTTGGGCTATTTTGAAAACTAAGTACTTGATGAGGCTCAAGGTATGGTCTGCTAGGGACAAGAAATTTTATTTTGTGTTTTTAGATGTACTTTGGTCAGCTGATGCAGCTGACAGACAGTCTCCTCTGTAAGTAACAGAGTGGGGCAGAGAAGTGGTGACCTGCAGTGAGCTCTCCTTAACATTTTTCTAAGTGAGGATTGCTGGCTTTCGGGCAGCTAGACAAGAGAGAAACCGGGACGTGATATGGGGGTACCTTTATTTGGGGATAACAAGCCCTTCTATTTCCGGATCTGGAATGGACTAAGTCAGAAGTTGCAAGGTAAAAAATCCTGGAGTAAACATCTGGATGAGATCTACTTACTCCAGCAGAAAAGGTACAGTGCGTTTCAGCCTTCTTGTCTTCCTTTTCTTCTGCTGCTCTCTCCCTGTATCTGACTCTCACTCTTTTCCCTTAGGCTTTTCTGCCAGTAGATAAAGTTTAAACAACACTGGAGCACTTTATCAGATTTCTTCTTTCAAGGTGGAATGTTTCTGGAGTTCCAACCTTATCTGCTTTCACAGGTGGTTTTACTAGGTTGCAATTGAATTGCCCTGAGTACAGGACTCTCAGTCTCAAATTAAAAATGTATACTCTTGTCTTTCCTGTTTCATTGGTAAAGCTCATAAGAAAATGCCTGAAGGTTTGTTTGGGGATTTTTTTTTAATTATTATTAAGGGTGTGTGATGTATGTGCTGCGGTCAGTCAAGATTATGGCTTTTTTTTTTTTTGCAAGGATTCTACTTTCTATCTCTCTAGAGGTTGCCCTTACTATGGGACAGAGTAGACTTACGTTGTTCTACATTCTGGTGGTCAGTCACTTCCTGGGTCAGACTGCTGTTTCTTACCTCCATGGCTCGAGTGGCTACAAGTACAGTAACTCCTCTTAAACTTTACATTATCAAAAAGATTACCTGATCACATGTTCACATGTAAACACTGAAAACCTATTAGGGATATAAATCATTCTTCATAAATGTCTGTTAAATCACTATAGTGGTTCCATAAACTATAATTTTTGAATTTCTTTATAAAACTCTGCATAACAACACATGTACTGGCTACAATAGCGTTGTCTGTGAAATCAGAGTTGCATGAGGACACATTTGTTTCCTTCCATTTTAGGTCTATGTGTTCCCCAGAGATTTGAACTGACATAAATTTGTCTTCTGCTATTTGATCAGGAATTACACGGTGCTAATATGTGGATACTCTTCTCCTAAAGAGGGACAGAACAATTTCTCCCTCTTATTATCCTACTCTTTGCTCTCTTTTTTTTTGTCCCCAGAGTTAGAGGAGGAAAAAAATGAATATTTTGTAGAAGACTGGAATCAGTTTTATTGCTTTCATGTTCATAATGATGTACAGATAGGAAAAACACAACAGGAAAACCTTCTGTGGTAATGTGTATGGGAACTACTCATAAAATCTTCGCTTTTTTGGAGAAACTGTTGTAAGAAAAGAGGGTTTTTACTTCTTGTCATTTTATTGTGTGAAACTACAGTGTCGCAGCTTCAACTGAAGTTCTTAATGTTAATGATGTTGGAATACATGCAGTAACTAAGCAGGAATTAAATTCTACTATTATCTTACTGAAAGGCAGTGGTAAATAGGTTACCATTTAACTGTTATGCTCTGACTGCCCACAGTCTGCAAAAGAACAATATTCTTCCTGTTCTACAACCGGTGATGGTAATACTTGAAAGTGAACTCTTTAGTTCTCACCTTCATTGGAATTACTGTTCATTCTCTCTTTTCATGTTGAATAGTACTTTGAATCTTATTGGCAGTTGATCTCAACATTATCCACAGTGAAAGATTTCTTTGGCTTAATCCAGTACTGTATAACATCTTCCAAACAGACATCCAAGTTCAGGTAATGTGATACAAATCTCCTAATATTAAAGAGGACTTTGAATTTTTTTGCTTTACTCTGCTGGTTTCCGCTCAAGACTCACGGGTTAAACAGTTTGTAGCTCAGTGTGGAGCCCTAGGGACAGTGGTCTCATCTCATATGTCCTTTCTAGAATTGTCTTTGGAAGCAAACGCTGGGATCTACTTAGCCAGGACAATATGAATATAAAAACCCAACATAGCTCATAAACATGGGGATCAAAGTGATAGATATTTAGGAAATTTAGGCCTCATAAAGGTAAAGAGGAACCACATGTCTGTCACAATCTAATAGATCTTCTACAAGAGAATATTAGAACCATTGCTTGGTTTATCTTTATCTATTTTTTTTTTACTCTGGCTTTCAATGTAAGAGGTACTAAGGAACTGTAAAGAAAATTTCCCTAGCATGTAATGTTAGAAATTCTGCCATATGAGAATTGCACTGTTCATGAAAAAAAGTAAGTGATAAATAAATTAGAATGAGTACATGGATCCAGGACAATTATGTTATATTTTCCTTCTGCTATTGCCAGCCTCTATAACTTTGATTGGTAAATAATCTACTTTGTGTGTGTCTCTTCTTTCCCACAGCTACTGCTTAGGGATTAGTGATATCACTTGGCCTTCATGTGATACTCTGAGGCTTGATTTTTCTAATGCCAATAAAATATTTAACGTGTGGTGCATTTGAAAAAAAAACCAAACCCAAACCAAAGCTTTTTACACATAAATTAAGTATAGAAATGTGTGCTATAAGAAATAATGCATTAGAGGTGTTTGGGATGATTTGCATAACTTTCAGAGAGCTATGGTCATTCTAAATATGCTGCAATAAAAACTTTATATTCTCTTCAATTTAAAAATTTTTTGTGGCACTTTAGTATCACAAAATATCGCAAAGTGCTTTCTTACCCGGAAAACAGACATGGCACAAATAAAAAGTAGCTCAGCCTAATGGTATTAAACTGAGTTGCTTAAGAGTTGTACAGGGACACAGAGAGCCTTCAGCTTCTAGACAAGTCTTTCTTAAGCTGGTAGTGAATGAGATATTCACCATAGTTCTGCTGTACATTCGTCTAGGCAGTATTACTGAGTTTTAAGCACACACATGAACGTAGGACTCTCCTGTCCTTAAACCCACAAGGCCTATCAGTGTTAATTGGTTTCTTTGCTCCTAAAGGTGAGAATGAAATAAAGATGCCAACTGCCAGTTCCAGCACTTAATTTACAATATTTCAATAACAATGGTTCTCAGTAGTCAGCATGCAAAGAACAACCTGTTGGAAACTCTGATGGTGCATGTAAAATAAAGTCAAAGGCATCACTATCAGCACTGCTGATCTTCTCTTACCTTGTTCCACCTTCATCCTAATGGAAGTTAAGAGCTAGAACAAGTCTCCTTAATTTCACAAGGATAAAAGTCCATCAGAACTGACATTTCCCTAACAATGCACAGACATACATACATCTGACTGCAGTGCCTAAGATGTGGTTTAGGCTCATAGATTTAGAGGGCTATTTGACTTCTTAAACTTGGCTATTGGTTTCCTTGTGAAGAACTAAACATGTAATTTGTGCTCTGATTAAAAAAAACAAACCAAAACAACCAAACTTTTCCAATTAAAAAGTTTTTAGAGAAAACTAATTTGACACAGGGTGAGGAACACAACCTAGAATAAAATTGCAAGAAATGTAAGAAGGTTGGAAGTTTTGATGCAGGATAAGGTTATGCTTCTGAGACCAAATTTGTTTTATGAATAACTCGATGACAATAAATTAGCACCTGTCGAACTGTTAATCCAGTTATATCATGAGATTATTCTTAGTGTGGTCTCAGATGCAGAATTTTAAAAAGGAGATTAATGCAAGGAGATTTCCCAGCTGGAAGTGACTGAGCAAGACTTCCATTGCTTAATGCAGTAGGTAGCTAAATATTTGAAGGGATAAGGCTTTCCTGTTGGTTTCTTGTCTAGTAGCATTGCCAATTAGTAACTTGTTTAATTGATTTCCAAAGAAGTTCTGTTTACCATCAGCTTCAGGAACTTCAACATACATGCATGAGAAGTTCCAGTTAATTTGCTAAGTCTTGCTATTGGTGCTGAACAAATTTGCTGACCCTGTCCCTGTGTTGACTGTCCAAGTTCCTGTTACCTGTTGTCTTTTCACTCATGCTATTACTTCCTAGCTCATTCTTTAGCATCTTTTTAGAGGATGACATTGATCCTCTTTCTAGCTTGTTAGCTTTCGTTTAGCACTCCTCTGGTTTCTTGAAATCTTGCATATATTTACATAAACATACTAGCAGAAGGAAAGGAGATGATTAGTATTTGGCAATTTCATGATGGAATGTTGGGTATGGATATTCTGAGCAGCACAACAGCAAAAGAAAAGAAAGCTGAGATAATATCCTGCTGTTGCATTTATAGTTCAGTTAGAAAGAATTGCTTTAGACACTCAGTAATGGACACAACCATAACTATAGAGATAAAGCATGAAGCAAGCAGATGCCAAACATAAACCAGAGCAAGCACCTGGGAAATTCCATACACTGAAAAACTCAAGTAGTAGAATCTGAGAAGGGAAGGAAAGAGGAGAAAGAGATGCTTCTTTGCACCTGTAGTGAATTCGGTCTTGAAAAAGAAGCATCAGATTGGTTGTTGTCCAGACAGTTCACATATTTAGCATATTTCTGTTTTAAAACAATAATTCTGTAAATCAAAATTCTTCTTATTATAACATAGTTAAGACTTACAGACTTACCCTTGCATTCTTTATCTCTTCATCAGAAGTGCTTAAGAAGCCGTAAATTCAAAAAGATTATTAGCAGCAGCAGATGTTTATGAAATCCTTAACCTTGTTTAGAACTATTTTACATGGCTACCTTAGTAAGAATCTGACCTATGTTCTATCTTCTCTTTCTTTCACAATGAATTTCTGGGGTGTTCCTGATTTTGTCCTCACCTGTACTGAAAAACAACTCACAGCTTCCTGACTATATCATTGAATCATCTATTGAGAAAACTGAAGGATCACAGTTCATGGCCAAGTACCTCCACACAGCTACATTCCTTAACTCAGTAAGAAGAAACCAGGAGCACTTCCAGATGGATACTGTTGTAGTTTTCATTGCCCATCAGAACTACTGGTTAGCTATGTAGCTGTGCGTATCATAAACTGATCCTGTAAGGCAACATCAGTACTTCCTACTGTTACAGATATAACTAGGAACCTGGTGTCTCCAAAAGAATGATTCAGAGCAGGATTTTAACTTAGACATGCTGAATTTTGTTCTTACAGTGTCTAAATAGGTTTCTGCTGAATCATTGTCTGAAAGCCACCTTCTCCATCCAGTGACATAAAGCTCCTTTATGGAAACGAAATATCTTCCTAGCTCTCTTAAGTGACAAAGTTACAGGGTTTATCTGCTGCTTTGACACAAAGGAGATAAATTTGTAAAATGTAAAAATCATGCTGTGTTTGATGGGTCAGGAAGAAAACCAGTTAAATGTGCAAAACATCAAGAAATTAAAATGTTTTGAAGGTTCTAGGTTCAGAAGACATTTTTTATATTAGTGAATTTGGCTCATGTAGTACTTTACATTTATGTGCTTAGCACAGTGCTGTAATATATTAAAATGAGTTGATAGCTATAATCATATGTTTTTAAAAAAGAGTAAAATGTTTTCCCAATTATAGGACAGAATATTAAATGAGAGTAAAAGCATATGGTATAAACATGTAAGTCATGGACCTCTGAGGCACTGGTGTGCCGTAACATTCACTAATACTTGCGGGTTTTTCACCAGCTTGCTGGAATCTCTGGTTCTTTAAGTTCAGTTGGAAGTTTGTACAATAAGCACAAAGGCTTGACAATTTCCCCTTAAACTTCTGAAACCTGAGTATAGTAGTTATTGTCTCCTTCATAGCATGCTTCTAAGTTAATTAATCGCTTACAAGAGCTTTGGGGACTTTTGTGAGAAAGGTTTTATGTTTGTCTCCTCCCACGTTGTCTCTTGCCCAATTCTTTCTCCTCTCCGAGGTCACTTGAGGGATAAAGGCCTACCCAGTAACACATCAACATATTAATTGTAGCATTGTTTATAGTGTTGAAACCCCACCTCCTTCCCATTTCCTGCCTCTGAAACTTATGTTGTCTAGGAACACTAAGTATTTCTCAGTCAAAATAATGGCAGAAGTGGAAGCTTGCTTCACTGACATTGAATCTTACAGCTTATGCTCAGAGTGCTCCTCAATTTTGTTCCTATTTGTCTCATCCTAGATGCAATGTTCTTATCAAATCATCTTGCAATTAGCAATTAACGTACCTGACACATGAGTAAGCTAAAGAAGGAATACCTCACAAAGCAGCAAGGCTGAGTTCAAAGGACACTTAAAAATATCTCAGAATGGCTCCCTGGTTTGTTCAGATGGTTCTCTGTATTCTGAATGTTATTTCTCCTCAGCTCTTCAGCATTTTTCTAGTCTAGTTTCTAGTGACTTAGACAATGTGGTGCTGTTGGTGAAAGGAAATGTTCCTTTTATGATAATGTTCAATTACATTTATATTACTTGTAGCCCATTCCCATTATTTTACAGTTAACCAAATGATTCTTATTTAACTATGCAATTCTGTTACTCCTCTTGATTTTGCTTTATCCCTCATATTCTCTCAAGCGTGTCAGTATCTCTCTGCTATAAAAGTGTGCAGAACTCACATGTTTCAGGTAGATTAAATACAACATACACATGTGTGTGTGAGAGAGAGACTGATGTCCAGTCTATTGGTGATTGTTAGATTGTAGTAAAAGGACAGACTGGGACTGGTAGGAAAATGAGGGCTGATGTTCTTGATGATATCGGCTTGTATTTGACATTTTTCTGCTGTGTTCCTTAGATGTATTCCACATCACATATTACAGCTTGACATGATCCATGCTATATAACTAAAAACCAATCAAACATCTGTACTATAAAAGAAGCAGAAGTGATATGAGAAGTATAAAATTTGCATTTGAACATAGATCCGAAACTGAACTATGCTATTTGGAGAGAGGACTCTCTTTCTACTTCATACTGAAAATTCATGATGTAGGTTTGAGGGTCTTTCTCCCTCTTAAATCTTTAGCTCCTGAACTTGGGCTACATAGAATTCTTAATTTGTATAAAAACAAAAATAAAAAATCCAACCCAAAACACTTTTTATGAATTAAAAATAGAACTGAAAATATTTGAGGATAACGAACAAAAATTAGTAGATTTTGTTTTATTTTTGTGATTTCTGAGTGGTCAACTCTTTATTTTGAATATTGGATACTGAGTTTGCCCACATGGCAGATAACTCTTTGCACCCTTCCTTGGGGTACTTAAACACATTGATAAGAACCCTGCCCGAGTCTCCTCTTCTCCAGGCTAAAGAGTTCCAGCTCTCTCAGCCTTTCCTCATATGGAACACTCTCCAGTAGCATAATCATCTTTGTGGCCCTTCACTAAACTCTCTCCAGTAGCTCTCCATGTCTTTTGTACTGAGGATCCTAGGACCGGAACAGGGCTCTGGGTATAGCTTTATCAAAGTTCAGCAGAGGGGGAGGATCAACTCCCTTGACCTACTGTTTGCACCAAAGAAACTTGCTGTAGTAAAGTTTGGTGACTGTACTTGTAAATTATTAATCAGTTCCAAACAATCTACTAAAATAACCCAGAGTCTTGTGGAAGACCCAACAATTTCCTCAATTTTCTCAGTATCAGAGAAAAAAATAGCATATCTAACTTCTCAATTTTTTCATCATAACTTTGTATGATGACTTTGTATATTTCAGAGCTCGTTCTTTTAATTATATCACAGGCAGCATTGCTATGACAGAGGAGGGATTCTTGTTTGTACTTTTCCCATCTGTCATGTGAGCAATTCAGATGCCAACCCTTTTCTAATCTATTTTGCTCTGTCAAAAAACTACTGCCTTTTTCTAGCTCCTGAGATAACTAGTCTACTGGAAAGAGGGGTATCAAATGTCCTGTCATTCTCTGTCTTCTCTGCCTCAAAATATGGGCCATGCAAACCATAAACATTTTGGTTATTCCTTCCTCCTGACTTTCCCTCTGCTGCCACCATATGGTCAAGCATCAGTAAGTCAGGAGATGATGAACTACCTGGACTTTTAGCACTACTTTTGTCTGGTTTTGCCAATTCTTTTTTACTGCATTCAAAAACTACCTCGGATGGTAGGTGTGCACTACTGATCTTTCAGTGAAAATGTTGAAGATACGTGCTGTCTCAAGTAAAGGCCACACTAGCTCTAAAGAGAGACACCGTATTTCTAATCATCCACTTTTTCTTGACTACAGGATCTGGGAATCCCCACTCCTCCAGGCTGCCAAAGAGAACAACCTCCCAGCCATCAGGAAACTCCTCACTGATGGAACGTGCGATATCTATCAGAGAGGTAACTTGATCACTTGCACAAATGTTTTTCTGTGGAAGGCAAGACCTACTTTGAGTAGAGTAGTGTTTGTTACCTTGCTAAAACGTTTGATTTGGCAGACTCAAAACTGCTTAACTGTATGTCAGCAGCCTTGACACAAACTGAGTATTCTGACTTAAAGTGCTCACCAAATCCTAAGGATGAGAGATTTACAGCTTGAATGGGCCTTTTATCTAGAGGGACTGAGGGAGATGGTTTACTGTGGAAGGTGGTCAGTGGAAGGGCTGGTTCTCATGCACTTCACGCCTAAGTCTGCTGTCACAAACACCTGAAGTTTCTGTTCAGCTTTCAGATTTCAGTGGAATGAAGGACAGACTATGCAGTTATGTGACTGTAACCATGTCATATGATGAGGTGGCATCTGACAGTACTCAAGGGAGAACATAGCACTCCCATAATTCTCCACCCCAATAAATCAATTTCTGATTTTGTCCCATATAGATAAATGTGTAGATGACTCACATGCTTCTTCTGCTGTTTTTAGGTGCAGTGGGGGAAACTGCCCTTCATGTAGCTGCCTTGTATGATAATATGGAGGCCGCAGTGATTCTGATGGAAGCTGCTCCGGAGCTTGTCAATGAGAGGATGACATCAGAGCTCTATGAAGGTAGCATCTCAGGGAATCAGGACAGGCAGGATTCTCTGCAGTTGGAAGGAGAAAGTACTACCTGTGCGAGTGAAATGTGAACTACAGGCTACTGAACAGCCTGAAGTTACTTTCTTGGAAGGCAAGGTTTTATTTCTGTGTCTTACAGGGCAAACAGCTCTCCACATTGCGGCAGTGAACCAGAACATCGCTTTGGTGAAAGCTTTACTCAAAAAAGGGGCCAATGCTTGCACAGCACAAGCCACTGGGCACTTCTTCAGGCGCAGCTCCCAGAATCTTCTTTATTTCGGTACAACCTTATATTCTCCCCTTGCTGCTATGGGAGGGAACCAGCAGAGTGATTAAGGGAATGTAAGGGAGGCTTGCTTTAGACCCCATCTAAACTGGATAAGCAGAGGCTTCTGTCACCAAGTGTCATCAGTCACACACCTTTTAGCAGAAAGGAAGACTCCATATGGTTATGTAAATACTACATTAATATAAATAAAGTAAATCATACAATTTTTGTACATTTGCATGTATAAAAAAATATATATTGCATAAGAACTATAATGTAATTTCTTCCTAGAAGCATATACTGCAGCTCACTTGTCAACTTTCTGATGAAGATAATCCAAAAAGAATACTTCTTCCTTTTAGTGTTATGTGAGGCATGTTTTCTTTCCCTTTCTGAGTAGGATGAGGAGTGGGGCAGGAAATTTACAGGTTACCTGAATTAGCTCTTCCTTTCATAACCTCTGGCTTCGTAGCAAGGATTGATTTCCCTCAGTGTGCTTCAACTTCTGCCTTCTGTGGTCTTAATGTTGTTTCTTCCCATTCCTTTCTTTGCAGGAGAGCATGTTTTATCATTTGCTGCTTGCGTAGGAAATGAGGAAATTGTACAGTTGCTCATTGAAAATGGAGCTGACGTTAGAGCACAAGATTATTTGGGTATGTATGTGCTGTGGGGCCTAGAAAGTAGCATACAGTGGATATGGACACTTTAAATCAGGCTTTGTCTTCTGTGCCTGCACATTTTTTTCTGTCAATACAAACAGCTTTTAGATGAGGGCTGTGAGGAAAATGACAGCCACCATTAATGGGATCAGTCAATCGCCAACATATGGCAGAGCTATGCCATATACTTTATCAGGTCTGTTTCTTTCATAGGTAATACTGTTCTTCACATCCTGGTTCTTCAACCAAATAAGACATTTGCCTGCCACATGTACAGCCTGATACTTTCCTATGATAGGAGCAAAGAGGGACCAGGATCACTCGAATCAATTCCTAACAATGAGGGCCTTACTCCATTCAAACTGGCTGGAGTTGAGGGCAATACTGTGGTGAGTTTGAATGATGCAATTGCCTCCATTCGAAAGAGATTATTTAGAAACGGAGAACTTGAAATAACAGAATCCAGACTAAGCGAGTTTGTGCATCTTCTCAGTGGTTGAAAGATACATAACTAGTCCTTTTTATTCCAGAAGCCTCATGTAGGGCCAGAAAACCTGTACAAGAAATTTCTTTATTCTAATGAAAGAAATGAGTGTTTGAAGATCAGATCTTTTTGACTCATTTTTTGAAGCGTTTGAATAAAACAGGTATTAATGGAAAGATCCACTCCAAATATTTTTTATAGAAGTCTGAAATTATTGACTTTGTTGTCTAGATCTCATTATCATAAGTGTGGCACACAGGAAACATCTGTATCCATAGACATTTATTCATGGTCAAGAACTCAATATTTAATGTTAACTTTCATTCTTCCCCTTAAAAAGACAAAGACACTTAGCATTTCTTCTGTAGATCCACACAGGACAGGATTGTTTCCTTTGCTTAGAATACTTTCCTGATAAAAGAAGTGTTACAGACTTGGGGAAGAGTGGCTGGAAATCTGCCTGGCAGAAAAGGACCTGGGTGCTGGTTGACAGCCAGATGAATATGAGCCAGCAGTGTGCCCAGGTGGCCAAGAAGGCCAATGGCATCTTGGCCTGTATCAGAAACAGTGTGGTCAGCAGTACCAGGGAACTGATTGTGCAATGCTGTACGCAGCATTGGTAAGGCCACATCTAAAATACTGTGTTCAGTTTTGGGCCCCTCACTACAAGAGGGACATTGAGGCCCTGGAGTGCGTCCAGAGAAGGGCAACAAATTTGGTCAAGGGGCTGGAGAACAAGTCTTACGAGGAGAGGCTCAAGGAACTAGGGTTGTTTAGCTTAGAGAAGAGGAGGCTGAGGGGAGACCTCATCATTGTCTACAGCTACCTGAAAAGAGGTTGTAGTTAGGTGAGTGTTGGTCTCTTCTCACAAGTGACAGGTGATAGGATGAGAGGAAATGGCTGCAAGTTGTGCCAGGGGAGGTTCAGACCAGACATTAGGAAAAATTTATTCACTTAAAGGGTGGTCAGACACTGACACAGGCTGCCCAGGGAGGTGGTTGAGTCGCCATCCCCGGAGGTGTTTAAAAGACAGGTGGATGAGTTTCTGAGGGATATGGTTTAGAAATAGATAGATACGGTTGGACTCGATGATCTCAAAAGTGTTTTACAACCAGATGATTCTATGATTTTATGATTCTATGATAACTTGTAGAACAGTATAAAATATTTTTTTTCTAATCATCATATAATTCCATATGAAATCTATTGTCAAGATCTGTAACTATGCCAATTAACTTTAGCAGTTTGATTAGAATTTATAATAAAAATCACTCATTCTCTACCTCAAGCATGAGCTAATAATTCTTCCTCTTCTTAACCTGCTATATTTTTTTCCTGAGAGATATAAGAACAACAACAACTAACAAGATCAAGGAAAATATGGTCATTAAGAGTTTTTAAAAACTTTCTTTGGTTTCATTTGAAATACACTATATACTGGAAAACTGATATTCTACCCCCTTCTTTTCTCCTCAGATGTTTCAATACCTTATGCAGAAGCGGAAGCACAATCTCTGGTCTTTTGGTCCCTTGACCACCGTGCTCTACGATCTCACAGAGATTGATTCCTGGGCTGAAGATCAATCCTTTCTTGAGCTCATTGTCTCAACCAAGAAGAGAGAGGTACTGTGGGCACCACATGTTTTCTATGTGTGGATCATGGTGATTAAAAAAGAAGAATAATGATGAGTCCAAGCTCTTCTATGTTATACATAGAGCAAGGACTTTGTACCATGTGCTGCAGGGATACATGAAATAAATCAGAAGACACTTTAAGTAGAAAAGTTCTATCTATCCCGTATTATTTCCATCTATCAGAATTTTAGTCAAACTTCTCGAACAAAAGTTTCAGTTACTGGAGACCTTTGCACGATCTGGAGGAAGTCTATGAAACTTTCCTTTCCTTTTATTTAAAGTCCTCTGAATTTCTATGCGTGAAAATATATACATAAATTTAGGGGAAAGAAATCTATGTCAAAAAAACAGAACAACCTTTGATGTTGTCCAAAAGACTGAATCACAATCCTAAAAGAAAGAACATTGTTCCTCTGTCTTCTTCCAAAACATATAGTGCATGCAGATTCAAGATTAGTAATTTCAGAGGATGTCCCAAAAGACCATGAGATATTATGATTTCTTTATTTTCCAGAATGGTATTAAATATGACTAATTGCAATTTTGGTATGCATAAACAGAAATTCTTTTTTGTATTTGATATATATTTGGCCCAAATTGTTTGCTGTTTCCTCTGTAAGAATATAGTGCATTACCCCGTCCTATCATCCCTCCCAGTCCAGCACTGTACTAGAGTAGCGTCTTTAGACTCAAATCAGAGGCAGGTATATTATATTATATATTTTATATTAAGGGGTATGCATATATAAATATTTAATAAAATATATTTTGTGATCCTTTAGCAGATGAAAAGTGGCAAAAATAGAAGAGAACCAAACTAGCTACACTACAGGAAGATTATACTAAGTATCTAAAGCAATACCATCCTTTTGAAAATGAAATTTATTCTACTATGCAAAGAATTCTAAAATACTGACTTCTACACGCAACGGAACACCTATGGCTATCTAGCTAGGTTGATTATTTCTCATTTCCTTTTGATCCTGAATGATATTTCATAGACCATTCAAGAGTCATGCCCATTTACTGAAACTTACATATTCCTTCCACTTTGTGCAATCTGTCTTTGGCTGACTTAGAAGAAACAGGGCAATGCAACAAAAGAAGGAAAACATCTAGAGTGCAATGATAAATTTCCTTTAAAGTAACCCAGTCTTAGGTGTCTTTCCTGTTTATTACACTGGTTCACTAAACATTATAATAAGAAGTAAGGATAATATTTAATATATTCAATATAATATTTAATAAACGTGTGGGTCAAATTCATAAACAAGGTGTAAAGTACACCCTGTTTGTTCTACTTAGACTCTAAGCATCAGTCTTCTACCAGAAGTTGAGGGCTGATATAAATTATTCAATTAAATATCATCCAGATAATAATGCAGAAACTTAAAATATGTGTTTTTACATAAACCATGGAGCTTTAGACAAGTACTGATCTCATTTGGAAAAATGTTCCAATTTTCTTATGCTAAGTCATTTGATACAAAAGATATGTATTGCTGTACTAACAGAAATATTCTGTCATTCTCAGTCTTATCTTCTCACCCACACAAAAAACATTTCAAAGGTTTATCAGATAAATTGTAGTTGTTAATCCTTTCTTTACCCTTAAGGTGCCATCAGAACTGGGGCAATTTCCAGTCAATTTTTTTATATGCCTTTATTTCCCTTTTACAGAAGAGGCCTTGTTGACATTTTGCTGCACAACTGGCAACCTCAAAAACAATTCTTGGAAAAGTAGGCTATTGCTCCTACGAACCCTGCATATAGCTGTGAGAATGGCCAAATGAATTCTTCAATTATTTAATAGGTAGAGAAACTGCAATTGAAATAACATTGACTGTCTTAAAGTAACTCAATCCATCTGGTTTTGACTATCAGTATATCAAGCCCTTAGACATAAAAAAGAAACTGTGATCCTTCATAAACATACCTACTATATTCCCATTTCTAGACTTTGTTTACTATTCCACTTACACAAATAGAAAATACACTTCCAGATACGGAAGAAAAATGAAGGACTACATGTTCACACTTCAGCTGTAGGAAACCATTACAATTATACCTTCTGTTCAACTACACTGATTTGTTCCAGATTGGAAAGGGACCCTTAGCAGTCATAATGAGATGACAGAAAAACACAAAAAGACTCCATGCTGTTCTTCTGGGCTTTCAGGCACCAATAAACAAACCATCTTTGTTTTAGTTTCACTTTAAGAGAACATGCCTTATAACTGAATGAAAAAAACAATTTTCTTTTCCAAATACTTCAGGGTGATTCATTTGATCCCAAAATAGAGATCTAGCTCTCCAGTTATTGCAGATCTTGGAAGCCATGGTAACCTGAGTCAGTATCATACATCTACTTTGAAAATAACATTTGTCACGTCTGTGGAATATACTTCCTTGCAGTGTGATCCTATGTGGTTTATGACCACTAGGGAATCACGGGCCAATTTTTTTCAAAAGAACTCAGTATGAAAAGATCTTAAGATTCTCCTTTACATTTTACTGAAATCAGCATAGCGTTCTCATCATTAACGGTGTTGCATGCATCCCAATAACGCGTTACAAACTGAAATTAACAGCTTTCCCATATGGTTCATTCTTTTCTCACAGACTAGTTTATTAAGGAAAGCATCTGGTTTGGGGTGGGCTTGAGAGTGATTACTTTTTCTGCACAAAATATTGGGTGTTCTTATTGGACAAATTAAGCTAACGAACTGAGGTGTTTAATTAAGGAATACAGATTCCCTAGATTTACATTGATTGATAGAGAAATGCAAGTAACTAAGTATGTCCAGAGAGCAATTCAGATCTGAGGTGCGTTGAATTGCAGTCTGTAGGTTCATATTGCTTATGAGGAGAGAAATCTTAGGATAATCACATCACTAATGAAGATATCTCCTTTAAGGGCCTAACGTTATGCGATGGGGTTACTTGTAGTAGTGATACTCAAAGGATTTAGATGGGGCAATGTTTGTAGGAATAAATAATGACATTTATTAGACTGTTCATGTAGCCACAATTTCAGCTTGTCCTAGGAAAAAAAGTTAAGAAAAGTAGAGTGACACTTACCTTTCCAAGCTTTATAGTTGTCATCCCAGCAGCAAATAACAGACTCATTCAGAGGCATAGATTAAGAACATTCAACAGAGGAAAAGATGGTGATTTCTTTTTCCCCATATCATCTGACTATATTTCCTTTGTCTTTTATATGCATGTTCAAATCACCCAAATCAGTCATGAGGGTACTTAAGAAAATTTCTGGATTCTTTATATTACTTTTTGAAATGGAATTGTAGGAGAGGATTCTTCCCTACAGTGCTAGTAACTCCATTGCTCTTACTTTTTATAGAGCCTCTTTGTCATTTCTAAAACTATAGTCTCAACTTTTTTTCACAAAGTTTTCTTTTTGTATAACATCCCTCAGCTACACAGTATATAAGGATATATGCAGAATCATAACCTCTGCTTATGCAGCAGCACTATTTTTCATATCATACAAGATGCTCACGGATAATTCTGTTTATTCCTGGAGATGTGTGTGGTCTGCATGTATTTGAGCTGCACCACTGAGATTCAAAAGAGAAGGATCCATACTCTGAATATAATATAAATAATCTAGGAAGTAAGTCGAAAGAGCCTCTTTTTTTTCACAGTATATCTCACTTCAGGTATACTGCATTTTTTATCATCATAGCTGAATGGTGAAAACTTTTGAAAATGCAGTCCATTAAACAGGTTACATTTAGACAGAAATAAAGGAGCTTTGGAAATCTTTTGGAAGTCTTCTTAGTTACCCGCTAAATCAGGGTAATATCAGTGTCAGTTTTTCAAAAAGAGTTACTGACCTAAAGGACTTTTTGATATGTTTCCTAGAGATAAAGATTTTCCAGAAATGCTTCAGAGGTTGACAGAAATAGCTGTTGAAATCAATATTAGCTTTATATGGATAAGTGCAGAACTCTTATTTGGAGAAAAAAAAATAAGTGAATTTCACTGTAGCTGCAAATAGAATAAAAATTATTTTATTTTCAGTTCTATGTTCCAATAATGATATGTATTTCATACAGAGAAGCATATTTGTCTGCTTTAAAGTGCACTGTTCTGGCTTGCTTAGTGCAAAATATTCTTCAAAATTGATCCAAATTACAGTAAACAACAATTCATGAATTGAAGTATTTTTTACATAATTGAATCACTAGAGTTCACAAGATTTGTAAACTTTCTGTTACTGTAAAATTAGCCCACCCCTAACATGTGTATCTCTTAAGATAATAATTAAATAATATCTTTTATTTTCAGTAACTCATCCTCATATATTTGCATTCATTGACCTAGATCATAGGTCTGTCTCAAGTGTTTATATGCATCCAGACCTACACGAACAAAAAACATATTCTAGTATCTAACACACTTCTCTTGCACTTCCCAGTGGTATTCAAAATCTGTTCTTGGCAATTTTTTTTTTTTCAAAGCTGGTAAACTGAGCAAATCCAAACCCATTTTTGCATTCTATTTCTGCAAAATAAATTCAACTTCCTACTGCTGGCTAGAGTAGGTCAGAATAGTTTCTTAACATTCTCCCAGGCAATGATGTGAATGATACATGTAAACAAATGTCCTTGTGGTATTTAATTCCTTTTTCTACCTTTCTCAGGCACGCCAGATCTTGGACCTCACACCTGTAAAGGAGCTGGTGAGCCTGAAGTGGAATATGTATGGTCGTCCCTATTTCTGTTTCCTGGCTTTATTCTATATACTCTACATGGTCTGCTTCACTATGTGCTGTGTCTACCGACCACTGAAACCCCGAACAGGCAACAAAACAAGCAACAGAGACAATACAATCTATGTCCAGAAAGTGCTTCAGGTACTGTGTCTAAAGGAGTCAGTGCCTCAGAGGCAGCGTTGGGCAATTCTAATCTAACCTACTTAACCAGAAAGTCCAAGTCTTTCCCAATTGCCAGTTATTGTAGCGATCCTCCTTCTCTCTTACCATCAGCTGACCTTTGCCATAGAGGAACATCGAGTATGATCTGCTCTGCATTGGTGCAGCTTGGCTGGTTCCTGTGAACTTGTCAGCCATAATCATGTTTATTACACTTATAGTGGGCCTTCTTTTCCCCATCTTCTTTTTTAACATCCTTTCACTCCTTTTTTTTTTTTTTTTAATTTCCCCAGGAATCATACGTGACATATGAGGATGAGCTGAGGCTGGTGGGGGAGCTGATCACGGTCATTGGAGCAGTAGTAATTTTGGTCCTTGAGGTAAGAGAAACAGTGAGCCACATAGTCTTGAGTCTAACTAAGACAGATTTTTACTTACTAGACAAACATGAGTTTGTGCTCACAGCTTGATGTGGTTATTTACTTAATCTAAGTGCTTTGATATACACACATGGCAACAGACACTCTCAACAGTATCTATTGGATGAAACAGAGACTGTGACAATGTGCTAGCAACACTCCAGGTGTGGAAGAAGCAATTAGAAGGACTGGCTGCACTATGAAACACCAGCTGAATCTCAGCTGTTGCATGCGAATTTTAGAGATTCTTCACCCAGCATCCCTAAATATTCATGTGTTTAGGAGGGCTGCCTGAAGAGATTTCTGTGCCTGCACAAAAAAGTTACATTTAATTGCAAGTCAGTGACTGTGTAGGGCTATAACATAATCAAACAATGTTCTGAAGTGGACAGGTTTAGGTATTTTCCTTACCATGAACCCATAAAAAAGCAGAAGTTCTTTAGATTAAACAAAATTAATTCCCCGCTTGATTGTATTATAATATGAAACCTGAAACTTTTATATAAGAAAACTCAAATTATGATGCCAGGTTGAATGAACTGAAGTAAAATGGGGCTTGAGAACAGGTTTCTCTCTGCGCATGTATGTTGCAGAAGGACGGGTCCTTCTTCCTGTATTTGTTCAGGACTCTGGGGCTACACTACAAATAATACCGTGAGTCTGAATTATAACAAACTCCTCTGATTCCCTAAAAAGGTCTTCTTTTGTCTTCACTTCTGACACTCAGCTGTTTTCCTATCTCTTCTGAGTAACCTATATGAACTTCAGGCTCACAACTCTGTGCTGCAACACCTCTCTGTCACATAACAAAGTCTCTCAATCTGCCCAAATGATCTTAGATGTTCCAGCAATCTCTGTTACATTCCAAGAAGGACCCATTTGACTCAATCATTCAGTTTTTAAATAGTATAGAAATCAAACTTTGAATCAGCCAACAAAATAGATGCATCTCTTCCCAGATCTGTGAGCATTGGTGGTTAGCATGACATTTAATGGTATAATGGAATCTGTCTTAGTGCTAAATCTGTAGGATGTCTCTTTTAGATCCCAGATATCCTTAGAGTTGGAGCAGCGAAATACTTTGGACAAACCATCCTAGGAGGGCCTTTTCACATAATTGTGTAAGTACATCACTTTCAAGTCTAATAAATGTATTTTCTTATTTTCACCACTGTTTTTTGTCAGATGAGTCACTTTCTCTGTTCCTTTAGAGTACCCTTTCTCTTGATTTACTTCTTTTATTGACTCAGCTGGTGTGTATGAAGCCAGGTGAGTGGGCAGGTAGAGCTGATAGTGCTGAGAGGTCCCTGCCCATGGGGCTTGTATCTATATCCTCCTGTCTCGGAATTTTTGAGAAGAAAAGAAAAAAAAGCTTAGATTCCTTTACTGAACTTTTTTCATTCTCTCTTCTTCATTTGCAGCATCACATATGCTTGTATGATCCTAGTAACCATGGTGATGCGTCTCACCAGCACAACTGGTGAGGTGGTGCCCATGTCCTTTGCTCTGGTGCTAGGGTGGTGCAATGTCATGTACTTTGCACGAGGCTTCCAGATGCTTGGACCCTTTACCATCATGATCCAGAAGGTAAAAGACTGAAAAAAATGTGGGCTTCTTACACACATCCTGACACTTCCTTGCAGGTAGGAAGAACTGAAAGTACTTCTCCCTCAGGACTAGTATTAATAGCAAATGGACAAGTGGGTTGTCTGCACAGGTAGTTTGGGACTTTCACATTCTCTTTTTAGTGCAGACGTTTCCTTTAGTTCACTCATGGTCTTAGAATCTGGAAAATGGTTTATATAGGGTTGCGTTGTTCCTTGGTGGAATAGTTGGGCCTTATGGTGGCTCTGTCTTTGCTCCACAGATGATATTTGGAGATCTTATGCGCTTTTGCTGGCTCATGGCTGTGGTGATACTAGGCTTTGCATCAGGTGAGTCTACAAGAAGAAAAGAGCATTATGTTACCCCTGACAACTTCTTCAGTATGAATTAAGTGTGGGGGTTTTGATTTATTCTCATTTTAAATTATCGGGCAAAGGTGATGATGATTTATAGCTTCTATTTATTTGAGCATGGTCACTTTCCCAGTACTGACTGTTGTTCCCATGAGTTTGGTTTTCAATTCTCGCTCTTTCCAGGATAACAGAAATTAGGAAGATTCTACATACATATAAAGCAAGGTTTAAAAACAATGCATTTATGATATTTGTCTTCAGAAAATGAAATTAATACACATAGCTTTATTATATCCTTGAGGAGGAAAAGATTACTACCTTGAGAACAAATAATTAATAATAAAAGTAATTCTTCATTTTATTATGAAGACCAGTGATTCCAGGTGGGGTTTTGTCCTTGTTATGCTGGATATTGCACTACCACAGAAACATGTGCAGCTCATTCCCAGACCACTCTCCGTTGCCAGCATCTCTTACAGTACTCTGTGGTTGCTCTTCGAATGTGATGTCCATTGTTAAACTATTTCTCTCTTTTTGACTCCATTGCTCCCCTCTAGCTTTTTACATCATCTTCCAGACAGAGAACCCTGAAAACCTTGGACAGTTCTACAACTATCCCATGTCCTTGTTCACCACCTTTGAGCTGTTCCTCACTATCATTGATGGCCCTGCAAACTATGATGTGGACCTGCCCTTTATGTACAGTGTGGTATACTTTGCCTTCGCCATCATTGCCACCCTCCTTATGCTCAACTTGTTAATTGCCATGATGGGTGACACCCATTGGAGAGTGGCCCACGAGCGGGATGAGCTTTGGAGAGCTCAGGTAATCTATTTGAGTTGGTAAGGTGTTCACTTTTTGAATAAAAGGTAAAAGTTGTCCAGGGAAAATGTACTAGATAGTGCAATCGATTATTCTGCCATCCATGTTCTAAAGAAAGCACTTTAAAACCTTTCCTTGGCCTTCATTTTTCTCAGGGCCTAATGCAATAAGCTGTGAACTTTTAATTCTGTTTTACAGCTTCGGTACACCAACCACCAAATTTCTCTTATCTGGCAGCTAGAAGGCCATCCAAACTTTATTGTCCATCCTATGTCTCCCTAGTCATTTGTTCCTTACATACGGAATCTCTTGTTAAAAAGAATTAAAGTTACATATATTTTTACAAAACACATTTCTGTGTAACCGAGAGTTAAATTATAATTATAGGAATTGCCTGATGGCAGGTAGAATGCAAAATAATGAATACATCATTAGATCAGTAACATCTTTAGATCCCTTAAGAGAGTTTGACTTCACTCTCTTTCTCAAAAGGCAAAAAGAATCAACATGATAAGTTACATAGCTGCTTAACAGGAAATCCATTTTCTAGTATTCTTCTGTGACAAAGCAGAAAGTCAAATGGTTGAATGTAGTTGTGTGGCCACTCTAGTAAGATCTTATGATACTTAATGCAGATACAAATACTGTCCTCTTATCTAGCTTGTAAATTAATTGCCCTATCAGTTACCATCAGGGACAAAAGGAAAGAAATTTAATAATGTTTTAAGAGCACCATTACTTCTTCAAAACAAGGCACAGTCAGGACTAAATAGTCTATAAAAATTCATTTATTCTATGATTTTTCCTTATAACATATGGAGTTGTAAAGAAGTACAGTAAAGGGTCAGCACTCATGGAATTTTCTTTTTTTTTTGATTCTAAAGGTGGTTGCTACTACAGTCATGCTGGAGCGGAAACTGCCACGGTGTCTCTGGCCCCGCTCTGGAATCTGTGGGCTGGAATATGGGTTAGGGGACCGATGGTATCTCAGGTGAGTTCTCTTCTAGTGTGTGCATGTAAGGATCCTAGAAGAAGAATCCAATGTGTTAATAAAGAACTTTTCCAGTGGCCTGTGTAGGAGCATTTGGAGTCCTTCGCTTTCAGAATTCAGACCTGAATCTGTTTTCTGTCTGTGACTGATAGACAAGCACCTTCTGCTGAGCAACTCCTTGTAAAATCAGCTGATGATTTTTTTATCCGGTAGTCACAGGAAACAGACCCCGTTAATCACATGGGTTATAAGGCCTGAATTTTACTTTCAAAATTCTTATAATGAATATCACAAAGGTTCACTACTGTGCTTGATTGCCTATCCCTATCTATCTGAAGTATGAAATGGCTGAGGCAGAATCAATGAACTGCGCAACAGATGAATCACATATAGAAGAGGAATAATTAAATGCAAGATTTCTTTCTTGTGTGAACCTAGTAACTATATTATACTTTGCAAAGACTGCATCAGGTGGCAAAATTTTAGGTCCAGGATTTCAGTTTAGGCACTGAAATAAGGAATAAACTATCTGTAGTCTAAATAACACTCTATTCCTCATTATTTCTGATTTTAATCAATATTTATACCATAGTGAGGAAAGATTAAATGTTGTTTGGGCATGTATCTTTTCTAATATGTCATCTTTTGCTGATAAAGCCATAAGAGGGAGTGAAAACTATATGAAATAGGACTTTGGCAGGTTTAGCACAGAAATGAACCTAGTGGATTTTCAGGTTTGCTGGGCAGAACAAGGAGACCTGAAGTGGTACCAATATGCAACACCTTCGTTCAAGGCGCAGAATACAACTTTGCAAGAGCAATATCTCAGCAAAAATTCTTCATTTGATGCTGTGAGAAAAGGGTGTTTGGTGTGATTTATTTTGGTCAAATTACATATATGTTCACTGTATATAGTGTGGAATAGTATTTCAGAAGGCAAGCTGTAAGTAAGGTAGAGGAGGTTTTATGGAAGTGGAGCATTACAAAAAGTTCAGCAAAAGATAAGTGACATCCTGAGGCCAGCAACCATAAAGTACCAGAGGAGGAAAGACAAAATAAATGGATGAATATACAGGCATATACAATGGATCTAGAGGCAGAGTCAGGTGGGGAAGGTATGCCAACAGGTGGCAAAAGAGAAAGGGAAAACAATTGCTGGACAATGAGTTAAAAGTACAGGAAATTATGGGCCAATAAAGGTACTGAAGACAATCATAGGGATGAAGATCTAGCCCAGTTTCCTGTTATATCTGGGTCAATAGGCATATTTTTGGGAGGAGCTTTCTTCTTACGGCTACTGGCTTTTGTTGATAATCTGGCATGTTCCTACTTCATTCAGCTTACATTTTTTAAACCTCTTCCAGAGTTGAAGACAGGGTCGATCCCAACAAACACAAGATGATGCGGTACACAGAAGCATTCAAGGCTCAGGATAGGGATAACTATGACAAAGGCTTGGAAAATCCAGAAATCAATAAGAACATTGGGTACAAGAAGGAACTATCTGCTCTGTCATTATCAAGGAGCACTTCCAGGACTAGTTCTCACCGTGGCTGGGAGATCCTGAGACGCAACACTTTCCACCAACTTCGTGAAGAGGTCAGTCATTCCATGGAAGAGGAGGTCTATGATGTCTAAGAAGCCTCTATTTTCACTCCACAACATGGATCAATTTTGCCACAACAGTTGTCTTTGCCAGCTGTTCATACACTCCAGCATGCCAACTGCATTCACCAGCCTTTAAGAACTCTGCAGATGAACAGTTCATTGTACCTATGCTCTGATATATGAATGCAGTCTTTTCTCTCCTACTTTTATGTGTCCCTGCACTGATATTTGCACCAAGACGATGATATTGTAGAACTAAAATCTGTAGTGGTTTGTTACACTTTCTAATGCCCTACAGAAATGAGCAAAAGAAGCTAACAATGGGATTTCATCCATTTACAAAAGAAGTGATCAGTAAGTCTTCTCCCAGAATGTTACATACAGCATTATCTCTCCCTCCAGTTTCACAAAATCCCAACGCTCTCATAGCGAAGAGAGCTGACTGAAGTTCTGGTTTGTGATTCAGTACAAAACTAAAAATAAACTGTTGCTAAGCTCAGAAACAAAGATAGTTGCTGATATTATGATAATTAAAAAGAATGTAATTACTCAGAAGGCATATAGGCCCTGATTTTACCTTCTGAAGAAAGGCAGTCTATATTTTCAACATTGCTACCTTAGCAGGACTGGGGGTTGTGTGTGGGTTTGGTTTGGTTCATTTGTTTGGGTTTTTTTGGTGGCTTTTTGTTTGTTTGTTTTATTTTGTTGTCACGTGAATGCACTTTAAGCTTTTGAAAATAAGTGTTTGCTATTCCCAAGAGGATTTTGAATGATTTGAAGTGGGAACTTCTTTTCCTAATGAGAGCATAGATCACCTGATAAGGTGACTTTTAGCAGTGTGAAATTTCATCAGAGCTATTAACCTCCCAAATGAGCCGAAGCTGGTGTTTTGTTTTCTGTGGAGGAGTAGGATTCTGAACCACAATTTTCTAGTCTATTACTACGCAATCAAGGTTGAGTAGTGAACTACTACATAGCACTGAAAGAAATGGAAAGCAAATTTTGGTTAGATGTATAAGACCTGTTGCAGAGGCAGTTTTGGAACTGGTGCACTCTCTCTCTCTCTCTCTGAAAGTCTAAAACCGTCCAATGAATAACTGAGTCACCAACCATGATTATGTGCTTGTCTGTCAGTTTGTCATCTGCCTAAGGCCTCTTCAAGGAAAATAATGTCCAGAGAAATGGACTGTCATTTCAGGGTTTGGGTTTTTTTTGTATTTTCAGCTGTGTGGCTTTTCATTCCAATAGCAGAATTAAGTGGAAAGCAATCCATGGTCTTAACATTTCCTTCTAACAGGACAAGTAACAGAAACTTTGTTTTTTAAGAAACCAAGGATTATTATCTAGCACTAGACTTTGAGCCAAAGCAAACTCTTATAATCTAAGCACATAAGGAGAAAGCCTAATGCAGTGTAAAATTACAGTTAGATTTCAAAGTCCTTGCACAGGGCCCATGCACAGAATAGCATCAGAAATGTGTGATTTATTTACTGTCTTTGGAGTTGTGTAATGCAAATAAAATAGTGAATCATAGAATCATAGATTTTTTTGGGGTAGGAAGGGCCCTGCAATGAACGCCCTGCAATGAATGGGGAAATCTTCAGTTAGACCAAATTGCTCAGAACCCTGTCCAACCTGACCTTGAATGTTTCGAGGGACAGGGCATCCACCACCTCTCTGGGCAATCTATTCCAGCGTTTCACCATCCTCATCATAAAAAATTCCTTCCTGTTTGCTATTGGAATTCGTCTTCCGGTTTTCCCAAAGTTGTTTCATATTAAAAAAAATCCTGGAAAAAGACCTTATACAAAAGAGGACTGAACATTTTACAAACAACAAACGATTCCCCAGTCAAATTTGCATAACCTTTTTGGTGATGATGAGTGATACAGACCATTTTTAGCATAATTTATTTGGCCTGGAGGATAAACAACTATAGAAAAAAATTTTAGGTGGGAAAAATCAGCAGACATGACGGGCACACCAGAAATCAGAAATATCAGATTTAGCACGTAAATGTAGAATACCTACCCTTTCCCATTAGGACATATACACATGAGCTGTGCCCATATGAACCTCAGATGGTGAAGTAAGAGGAAGCACTAGACTACCGTTTGAACTGGTTCAATGCAATCTGGCTCAGACTCAGAAAGAGCATTGACTGAAGTCACACAGAAGAAAAGTAGCTTTGTTGTGAACATGCTGCTTCAGGATTAGCTTCAATTTCTTCAGTCATGCCCTAAAATTCCAAAACAGTGCTGCTCCTCCCAGCTGTTGCAAGTTGTCTTTCCACTTCCTCCTAACAATTTTGCAATTTCAAAGCAGACATTCTTTCCCTCCTTGAAACTGCTAACCTAAACTATCTTCTGCTTTACTGAAACAACTTTTGAGTTTGTGATAAGAATGAGTATTTTGATCCAGTTGCTTGTAGTGAAATAAGTATTTTACTGAAAATGAAAATATTAAATATACTGAGTATCTTGTCTGCTTGTCTGTGTCCAAAATAAATACCATGGGACAATTTTTGTGTTTGATTCTCTAGCAGAAATAACAGCCATTAGTTGACAAATTGTTTGGATTGGTATGTTTGGATCCATGTTTAATTTTATGTACTGAAGCTGTTTTCCTACAGCAATCCACTTCACAAGATTTGTATAAAATTTCAAGTACTGATTTCCAGTTCAGAATGAGAACAACCAATACCCTTATTTTTTAAAGTCATTGAATGTTTAGTGAAAACTGCAGTACAAGCTCTTTGGAAAAGAAGCTTTATTTTCATGTAGTGGAATGATTTATTTTGGACAGCAAGGTGATAGCCCTTGCTATACCTGCTTGCAATAAAATATGCATAAGTACAGAGAGTTTTCTCAATAACACACATGAAAAACAAATGCAGGTAGCCCTGTTTTGCATATATAATTATGGTTTGCTAAATTTAATGTTCACATCATTTACTAAATGATTAATATAATTTCCTTTCTGGCCTGGATAAGGGCTTCATCTTATATTATGTGTTAAAGCAAACAAGGGAAACTAAGTACAAGTCAGACAAATGAGATGAATCCTGATTAATGAATTTTCACAAACTCCTATTGAAGTACCTTCTATACTTTAGAAACTCAGCCTTAAATAGAGTGTCTTGTTTATTAGATATCAATAACATTTCTACTATACTGAAAAGAAGGTTTAATTAGGATTTGTATTTGCATTTCTTTTTTCCTGTTTGCAATATCTAACTTTAGGCACAGTAATATGTGTTATCTTTTCATATTTTTATAATAACTACGATAACAAAACCATTCTTGTCTATGTCTTGCATGGAAGTAAAAAAATAAAACAAGTTAACTTTAACAATTTAAAAACAAATTTCAATTGATTTCTTTGAAAGCTTTCTAAACTAATTCAACAAATACTTGGTTCATAGAATATTAGGGTAATATTTAGAGCCATTAACTATTGACTTTAAGAATTAGTTTATTTGTGTTTATAAAATGATAGCATTTTAACCAAGCTCTCAAACGTGCACAGAGAACTCTGTCAAGACTTTTGGGCCTTCCTTAAGAAATCTGCAATTCAAGACAAGAAACTAGTGAAGATGTAAGCAAATGTCTCTAAGATGGGCCATAGACTCTGACCTTGCTATTCTTTTATGCTGGGTTGATAACTGCAAAGTATGTAAGATCTGCCACTATTTGTTCCTCTCTGTTGCTTCAAGAGAAGCACACTTTACTATGATACCTATGCATATATGAAATCTTTGTCATTAGAACACCTTTCAACTCATCAATCAAATGCATTGGCTGACTAATGTTCCATTTTTGTTACAATGAGTTAACTGGGATTGTATCTCAGAAAGAAGTAGAACTGGGAAAAAAATACTGCAGTATTCCGTAAGCCGTAAGCCTGTAATATCAGAATGAACAAATTTAAAAAACTTCCAAGAAGTTCTAAGTTGATCTAGAAATTCTAATTTAAAAATTATCAGTAAATTAAGGTTTCTAGAGGGAAGTATCTGCAAAACTTATTAATCAACCCTACTATTGGTGTAGTCAATCTGAACTGACCCATGCTGTGTGTTCATTCTAGCCCCACTCTTGTCTGGGACACAGAGAGCAAGGTGAAGAGAAAGTGGTAGCTTCCTAGAATTCCCAAGGGCATAGATGGGCAAATGAAATGCTCAGGTACAGATTCCTTGACAGATGTGTTGATTTTTGTAGTACCTTGAGAAAGAAGTTTTCAAACCAACCAGTTACTTAGGTATAGAACATCTAAAGTGTCGATTAATATGAGTGAGAGACACTTCATACCTCTTGTAGCTGTGGTTTCAGATTTCCCACAGACCCAATCAGATGTTAGAGTATTAGTTACTGACTCCTCGCTGTTTCAGATTTTCTAAATTTGGAAATATTTTAAATAGGAAAATTAAATCTGATTCTGCATCAAAAAGAATCTTTTGGCATTTCCATGGAGCAGAGTAAACGGTCCTGCCTTTCAGGAAATAAGAGTACGTTACAATATGTATTTGGCCAGTGCTACTCTTATGCTTGTAAACTACTCTCTGGCTCTTCCCATTGTGCTTCTGATAATTGAAAACTCACTAGCTTGCCCAGAAATACTCTTCTGGGAGGGAATTTGACTCATTTACCCTTCACCCTTTCATTTAGTGTTCAGTGCTTGACAAATAAGCTTCTATAGTTTCATCTAGAGGTGAAATAATCTGGACTAATTCTTCCCACAAATAAATACGAGTGATTCTGGGCAAAAATTAGTGGCATTATCTAAGGGAGAATTTTATAGGTCAGCTTGGATTTGAAGATATAAGAAAAATGAATCATTAAAATACGAATGAAAGATTTGAGATTAGTGGATTTGTAGTAAGATTTATCCATTGGTTGTAAAGGACATTTGAGATCATCCAACATTCGACAAAGTCTGTTATGACTTTGTCTTCCAGAGACTTGAAAATCTTAAAGATGGAGATCCAAAACTACTCTGTGCACCTGTTTCTGTACTGCACTACGCCTGCGGTGAGAGTATTTTTCCTCATCTCTATGCAAGATATGACACACAAAAAAAGAGACTGTGCCTGTAACTATTTTACTTAACAAATGAAGACAGGTTGTCGAGGATCTCCACTGTTTTTGCTTTCACATCTTCTAACGACAAAAAATGAGTTCCTTGAAGCATTGACTTGATCTTTGGGATCTCCTCACTGTAAGTCTCAGTCAATAACAGAAAAGTTTCCATTGCAGATTTCTTCAGTTTCACAAGACACTTGATGTTAACTCGCTGTTCACTCTTATTATTATCATTATTATGTATCATCCTTTGTGACAGACATGAAACAGGATCTAATGGATTCAGATAAGAGGGTTATTTATTCAGGCTATGCTCATGGCACCGTTATTTTGCTTGCTCTTTTGAGGACAGAGCCCTGAACTGTTGAAACAATAGAGGCTGGCTTAATGTAATATGATGCACTGGGGATGTAACTGAAATTCTTGAGAACTCTGGCATGTTTGGTGTGGTAAGACCGCATGATATTCCACATATGAAATAGTCAGGAAGAGATCATAAATGTCAATGTGCAAAAGGTCACCTTTAGGACGTTGTGTCAACAGGTGGCATTGGCTCTCGACAGCCTGCACACACATACCTGGGTGTCAATTCTAAAGCGAGTGACCTTTAACAAATACTAATCTCACCAGGGAGGGGCTGATGGAAGGAGTGGTTCACCAGCTTGCAGATGTTCATCCTAGCTGGACTAGGAGCATAACAGTTTCGTCACAGTCATGGTCTGGTGGAACCCATGCCGAAAAAAGGCATGTGGTCAGTTCAGGTTATTTGCTTGTGCTAAGATCTTTAGCTGCTACCTTTTCACAGCAAGCTTGGATGTTCTCCTCCTTTGTTAAAGGCAAAGATAGGATATTTTGAAATGTTTTTTTTACATATGATGGCAATGTATTTCCACCTCTTCAACACACCAAACAAGACCTGTCATTTGCAACTTAGTTCAACATTCCTTCCTTCATGAATATTTGATCTATATCTTTGAACACACTGTTCAGGTAAAGCCAGCATTATTGGAAGTACTTCTGGCATGTATTAAGAGGGCTTTCCAATATCAGTAGTTGGAGGACTAGATTCTAGGAGACCCTGAGGGAGTACCCTCATAGGAAAGTACAAATGCAGCCACAGCGGTTTCTCTCTTATTAGCAAAAGAATCAATACAGCCCAAATGGTCTAGCGTCAGAACCACTTTCTCATGATACAAACTAGATGACCTATTTAAACTTGAATATATGTGAATGCTGAAATGTGAGGGCATTAGCTAACTATAGGACAACTCTAAAATGTTTCATAATCAATGCTTTCCAAAGACATAAGCCCAAAATCTCAGGCATGTGACTTGCATGCTAAAGTAATAAAATCTTTATATTTAAGTGTGTTTGCCTATGTGAGACTGGCACTCCTATTGACTGGTCAGAGGCTATTGTTAATAGCTTATTAAATAAATTCTTTTATTCACAAACGTTGTGTCTGTGTTATTGGTGATAAGTGGTTCTCATGCCTCTTTTGATGATCTGTGCTAAGAAATATTTCCTCTAGATGGGCATTTGTCTTTATATTTTAACTTCCTGTATGTCTGTATTTTCTTTAGCAGTTCTTGGAGGAGTAAGGAGGGGGCTCAGCAGAGCTGCCACCTTGGACTTCCAGAAGGCAGACTTTGAACTGTTTAGAAGGCTGCTTGATAAAGTTCATTGGGAAGCAGCTCTCAATGACAAAGGAGCACAAGAGAGCTGGATGCTCCTCAGGAAGGAAATCCTGGTGGCGGAAGAGCAGGACATCCCTGAGTGCTGTAAAATGAGTCAGTGGGGACCAAGAAGAATCTCCCTCCTTTACTGGATGCAAGGGGAATGGTAGTAACAAAGGATGAGGACAAGGCAGATGTACTTAACCGCTTCTTTGCCTCTGTCTTTAATGGTAATGTAAGATGTTCTCTGGGCTCCAAGCCTCCTGAGCCAGAAGATTGTGAAGGTGAACGCTCAGTGTTCCAAGAAGACTTAGTTAGAGACCTGCTTGGCCAAGTACACATCCACAAGTCTATGGGGCTGGATGGGTTACACACAAGTGTACCAAGGGAGCTGGCAAAACACCTTTCCCCCATCTGTCAACAGTCCCAGCTGACTGGGGAAGTGCCACTGGACTGGAGACTGGCAAATGTAACTCCCATTTAAAAGAAAGGTCAGAGGGAGGATCCGGGGAATTATAGGTCTGTCGGCTTGACCTGGGAAGGTCATGGAGGAGATCACACAGCACACGCAGGACAGCCAGGTTATCAGACCCAGTCAACATGGGCTTATGAAAGGCAGGTACTGCCAGACCAATCTGATCTCCTTCTATGACAAGGTTACCCGGCTAATAGACGAGGGAAAGGCTGTGGATGTGGTGTACCTGGACTTTCGTAAAGCCTTTGACACCATTTCTCACAGTATTCTGCTTGAGAAACTGGCTGCCCTTGGCCTGGACAGGCACAGCCTCTGCTGGGTAAAAAAAAGGCTGGATGGCCAGGCCCAGAGGGTGGTGGTAAATGGAGTTAAATCCAGTTGGAGGCCTGTCATGAGTGGTGTTCCCCAGGACAGTGCTGGGTCCAGTCCTGTTCAATATCTTTATCAATGATCTGGACAAAGGGATCAAGTGCACCCTTAGTAAGTTTGCAGATGGTGCTAAGGTGGGTGGGAGTGTTGATCTGCTTGAAGGAAGGGAGGCTCTGCAGAGGGATATAGACAGGCTGCAATGATGGGCTGAGACCAACGGGATGAGGCTTAACAAGACTAAATGCCGAGTCCTGCACGTGGGACACAACAAACCTATGCAGCGTTATAGGCTTGGGGAAGAATGGCTGGAGGAGAAGGACTTAGGGATGTTGTTTGAGAAACGGCTGAATATGAGCCAGCAGTGTGCCCTGGTGGCCAAGAAGGCCAATGGCATCTCGGTCTGTATCAGAAACAGTGTGGCCAGCGGGACCAGGGAAGGGATTGTGCCCCTGGGGTTGTGCCCCTGTACTCTGCACTGGTGAGGCCACACCTCAAGTACTATGTTCAGTTCTGGCCCCTCACTACAAGAAGGACACTGAGGTGTTGGAGCGTGTCCAGAGAAGAGCAACGAGGCTGGTCGAAGGGGCTGGAGAAGAAGTCCTACGAGGAACGGCTGAGGGAACCGGGGTTGTTTAGCCTAGAGAAGAGGAAGCTGAGGGGAGACCTCATCGCTGTCTACAACTACCTGAAAAGAGGCTATGATGAAGTGGGTGCTGGTCTCTTCTCGCAAGTGACAAGTGATAGGATGAGAGGAAATGGCCGCAAGGTGCACTAGGGGAGGTTCAGACTAGACATCAGGAAAATTTTTTTCACTGAAAGGGTGGTCAGGCATTGGAACAGCTGCCCAGGGAGGTGGCTGAGTTGCCACCTGAGGTGTTTAAAAGGCAGGTAGTTGAGTTTCTTAGTGACTTGGTTTAATAAGTCGACAGATAATGTTGGACTTGATGATCTCAGAGGTCTTTTCCAACCAGATGATTCTATGATAATTGCTGAAATCCATTAAAAAGTCTATCTATACATACCAACACTTTTGCAAGACACCTATACCTAAGTTCTCCTCTGCTTATGCAAAGCATGTTTATGTTCTTCTCAGGAAATGCAGAATTTTACTCAACTTGTCTTTACGATCAGATACAAATGCTACCTTCGTTCTTAGAATATTTATTTTTAGTGGTAATTGCACAGGAGTTTTAGAAGCATTACAGAAAATTTCAGGTAGTTTCCATAGTATTTTCTTTTTTGGAGGCATAACTGAAGAACATTCAAATAGGATATAGAAGCACATAAGATAATGGGGTATTTAATGCAGGTTGCTTTAAATTGTTCTCCTGGGCATGCACATCTGAGCTGACCTTGGAGGTTTAGGGACTAGGCTCTTGTCTTATTGTACTGACTAATTTTGGGATTTCTTCCACACTGATATTTTTTCTCCTGCTCAAAGCTGGTTCTTCTGTGAGGTCTGATAAAGCTGCTCCAGGCTTTCTCCAATCTGATCTTGAAAGCCCCTGAGGAAAGAAACTGCACAAAGCCTCCAAGAAATCTGTTCCAGTGTTGAACTCTCCTCACATCAAAAAGTTTTTTCCTTATATCCAGTTGGTACCTCCTATTTTAACTTTGCCTCTTGTCCTCCCACCATGTACTGCTGTGAAGAACCTGGCTCCATCTTTCAAGAACTTTTGTATTTACTTGAAGGCTACTTGAAACCTTCCTTGGCCAGGCTGAACAAGCTCAGTTCCTCCTGAGCATCTGCTCACAGGGTAAGTATTCCATTGCTCTGACTATCTATACGGCCTTCGTCTCGTCCCATTTAGTTTGTCTTCCTTGTACACTGAACCAAGAACTATATGCAGTACTCTCGACGTGGTCTAAGAATTGTTCTGTAGAGAGGAATAATCATGTCTTCCAATCTACTTGTTATGTGCCTTTGACTACAGTACAGTGCCTCCTTTTCTGCCAGTGTACACTACTAATTCATACTCAGCTCCATGTTTAGCAAGATTCCCCAGATCCTTTTCAGCAGCCCTGATCCCCAGCCAATCAGTTCCTGGCTTACAGTGTTGCAGTGTAGATTTTTAATGTATATTTGCTGAATTTCAGAAGCTTTTTTTGCTCTGTTCTTCCAGCCTGTCTATGTCTCTTTGGATGGCAGTCTTGTTCCCACATGTATCAACTGGTCCTCTCAAATTGTAAAATAATAAGTAAAATAATATGTAAAGCACTCTGCCACCTCCTCCAGGTTATTGATAAAAATATTGAACGAGACAGGCTGCAGGAACAATGTTTGTTGTAACCTACAGGTTAATCGTCAACTAACTAGTCCCCACTGAGCCTGACTATTCAATCGATTTATACACGTGTTGTGGTCCACCCATCTAGACCACAATGTCCTAACTTGAATAACAAGGATACTGAGATAGACAGTATTGAGGGCTTTTCCAGATTTGGTGTAAACAACATCTGTTGTTCTTCCTTTTATCCACAAATCAAATCACAAAAAAAAGCAATCAAGTTGTCAGGCATGGTTTAACCTTGGCAAATCCATGCTGACTGTTTCAAATCACTTTCTCCTCATGATCTCAGAGGACTTGCTCCATGATCTTGTCCAGTGACTAAAATAAAGCTATACAGCTTGAAGTTCTCCAGCCTATGATCATTGACTCAGTTTTTCGCTGGTAGTTCTTCTTCTGATTGAACTCTCCTGCCAAGAACAAAGGCCTAAGTGAGCTTGTTGATGAAGACTGAGCAAAGAAGGCATTGTGTACTTCAGCCTTTTTTATGCCCACTAACTCTAAATTGCCCATCTACTCAACAACAGCCCATAATTTTACTTGTTCCAGCTTTTACTACTAACATAGCAATAGAAGCTCTTTTTGTTGACATTGATGCCCTTGGTCAACTCTAGATGAGCTTTAGTTTTCATAACAACATTCCCACCTGTTTATGCAATATTTCTGCTTTGTAACCTGACCTTTCTTTCACTTCTTTATGCTGCCTTTTTGCATCGGAGCACCATTCAGCACTCTTTAGTCAAATCAATCTCCCGAAACACCTGTTGGTGTTCCTGAGTACTGGGATGAACTACTTTTGCACCTGGAGGATGCTGTCCTTAAAGACCTCCAGGTTTTCCTAAGTTTCTTTAGCGTTCGCTTTAGAGCTTCCTCCTGTGGAATTCTACTGACCAATTTCCTTGAGAAACTGAAATTTGTTCACCTGGAATAAAAGGTCTGTACACTGCTACTCTGACACTCTTCAATACCTTGAACTCCCATATTTCAAGGATGCCACTGATTATCACATTCTACAACCAGTTCTTCCTGCTTATCAGGTCTTTCTGAGAACTTTTTTGTTGTAGCTGCAAGAGTTTAACAAGAGTTTAACTTAAGATTCAATGATTCAGTATGCCAAACAACAGTGTGTGTTTTGTTTTGTTATGCTTTTTTCTTTTCATGTGGGCAGCACTGGGCTTAGATAGCCCTTCCACTCCCAATTTTGATGTTGTCCTGGATGGTGAATTTGCTCATTTAGCCAGTGGGGCCAGCCTTTATAAAAATTCCCATACAGACTTATTTCTACATTCCGCATCCAAAAAGTATTCTTCTGCTCTCCCTAAAATCTACCTGTGTCAGAGTAGAGGAACAATGTAGTGATGTTCTCAGAAGAAATTTCCTATCCTAATACATTCAGGCATTGTATCATAATAATAATAAAAGTAAGCTGAATGCATCCATCAGAGATACTAGAGGGAATACCAATAGAAGCAAAGTGTCAAGAAAAATGGTATAATCTATTGGTGCTGAGGGTTTCCTAACTTATTTTGATAAACCACCTTGGGTGTTCTTGATGACCTAAAGGGTAGATTGGCCCTTGGAAAGCCAGCTAAGCCAATGTTGCTTTTCTAAAGTACAACATGCCCTTGCTGAGTTCAGACTGTGCTCTTTACCTCATCATTCTTTGCTGCATACGGCAACTGGGAGTGAGCATCCACAAGAGCCATGCCTTATTTATTACCCAGTGCCAAGCAAGAACAAACTGTTACGAGACAGTTGCTGGCCTTCAGCTAAAGAGCAATGAATGTATCTGACCCATCCATATTCTAAACAATTCCGTGTTTGGGTGTTAAGTTGCTTGTCCTTAATCCATTGCCCAAATTGTTGCTGGTGCATGATCTTCTATGTAAACAGTACGAACCCATATGAAGTAAGTCTGAGTGTGGGTAAGCCTATGCTCTGAAGGCAAGTCAGACTCATCTATTACTGGTCAGAGATGCTTTATCTGGAAATGAGGATAAATAAGATGATGTTCCTGTCTTCCTTAAGTCCTGTATTAAACTAATCACAGCAAAAAACGTGGCTAACTGACAAAGCAAAATCTGAAAGATGCTCCTTCAATAATTGCAATGTCATCATGGTACATATGTGTGTAACTTCGTTCTGCTTGGTCACTAATGGGTTAATACAAGTTTTATTTTCCTTTAGCACATAAATGTGTTCTTACTTTCTGCTTATCTAATAGAAGCACATATCAGAATTAAAGTCAGATTACCATGGATGATGGAAGCATAAGGAAAGGAAGAAAGTGTTTCATCAGCGTCCTATGTTACCTTGAAGTTCTTCAAGTCTGCATCAGAGTGAAATAATTTAGCATGGTATTGTGTTCATGATTGAACACAATTGTATGAAACTAAAAATGAAAAAGCAGACTGAGGATCTGTAGAAAGGAAAGTGCCAAAAGTTTATGGACAAAATGAGGTTTAGTATAGCTACTAGACAAGAGTATTGCATTTATTGTTCAGACTTTGACAAAGGCAGGGCTTTGTTACAGTTTACAACCATAAGACTCTATTCACTCTTCACCAATTACAACAGCTACTTGACTTGAAGTCATTAGCATAAAGAAATATGACTAGATATAATGTTTTGGATCCAGAGCTAAGTTAATTTTTTTTTTTTAAATCAATCTACTTCAGTAAGACACAGATGATTTAGAAGCCATTATGCAGTCATGGGATCTTAAGAGGTGTACACCTTCTGCATTAGAGAAAGAAAATATTCCTTGGATGAAAATGGAAAAATCTCATACTAGTTTGTCTGCAGATGTAACACAATGAGAACCTTATTGAAAATAACTTTTTCTCCAAATGACTTGAAGAGAATGAGGGATTTTCCTTATATTACTGAGTGCAGATAATATTATCTCAGGCAATGTAGTGAATGACTTCTGTTTCCTCATAATTTTATTTTACGCATTAGCTGTAAGAAATCCCATAATGAGTTCATATCCTATTCATGGAGGTGTGTTTATAGGGTAGAAATTCCATGTTCTGGTGTAGTATAAATATTTCTTAACAATGAACAGAAAGATGCACAGGTCCTTTTACAATTGAGACTAAGGAAGAATATGAAATTATTCTTTTGTAGCTCTGCTGGAGAATTTGAAAACCAAGTAATATATGGCAGTTTACATATGGAGCAATGGAAAATTTAGTCATCTGTCATGTTGGGAACCAATCCCTTCCTGCTTTAGTCACATATATTCTGAGAAAATTTCCAAGTACAACATTAAAGTTACAGTGTAATTATATTTAATTGACATTTAGTCTTGTTGGACCATATCCTAAGTATTCCTACAAGAAAAAAAAAGAAACAAAGGGATCAAAAAAAATGAGGAGAATGACATGAAGGTAATAATGATTTATTAGGATCTGAAAATGTTAATAAAGGAATTGCACATTCTTCTAATACTGAAGACTCCTAAATACACGTGTATTCTGTTCATGAGGTAACATGATCACCGACATTTCTTTGACAAGACATGCATGTAGCTTCCAAATCCTGGTAACACTGATTTGTAAAGCCTTTAAAGCCTGGAGGGATTCTCAGACTCTCCAGGAAACCTCATGTGAGTAGCATAATCTTCTAGGCATGTTCTCAGGTTGTGCTAACAGCAGTGTTTAGCCTACACTTTGAGGGGACACCGCGCTGCAGCTCTTGCATCCTGTATGCTATTTGAATTATAACCTACATTTTCCAGACTGGCACAAGACTCCCTGACATCTCTCAATTCTTTAAAGATTTTCTACTAAAAAAAAGAATCCTTTGTGGAGCACTCTCAAAACATTATGGTGAAGACCTTCTTTTCAAGATGAGTGAGAAAGGAAGTAAATAATCCATGAATATCAACCCCAAGTATTTCACAATGCTGAATGAGCTTCCCAGTTGTGAAAATCTTAATATTCATGTTAGATTTTAAACACGGATGATAACACCTATTTGTTAGGGCTTATTCAGGCCCTATTTTTCAGCTTCTTGAATAATCACAATGGCAATTGTCACTAGCTGGGAGGAATAGGATGTTAACCATGTTGGTTCAGGCTGGGTTCCAGACTTCCCTGGAGATCCTCCACAATCAGATGATAGGGCTGTATTGTCCCGCTTCGCATGTCAATTCTATGAGGTGGGGAGCATCTTCCAAATAGTTCGATCTTTACTGGTTGGTGAACTACTTCAAGCTTCTGCTTTTTGACTGGTATGGCAAGTAGCCAGACAAATATTCTTGTATAAGTTTTCTTTCTTCTAGTTTGGGTTTGTTTTGGGTTTTTTTAATAACAACTTCCTAATCGTGCTTATTTAACTAAACTTACTTCCCTAACAGTAAAATACAGAAGGTTAGATAGCGGGTCTATGACATTAGCCCGACTATTGAAATTATGCCAGCCCAGTAAGTAAATCATTTTATTATATTTTTACATCTCCATTGACCAACTAGAAATACAAATTTGTCTGAGAAAAAAAACAGAATTATAAGAGGAAAGCAGTTAAAATAACTTGCAGCAAATAAATGAGGGACGTTTTTATCATAATAACGTAATGAAGTTATCATAGACTCCTCTGTTTGGGGAGTCTTCAAAATTTATTCATTTAGTAAAAATACAGTTTAAAATTATGCCCAATGCTGTAATTGCCTCATTCAGGAAATGTTATACTTGAAAACAACGTTTTCTTCTGCAGGTTTCTTCTCTTGAATATTTTCAGAAGGTTTTGTGTTGCGACCTTGGAACAGAACATACAATCATTTTGACTGTAAAGGAAAACTTTCTGCTAAGCCCAGACCTACATTTAAGAAAACCAAGACAGTGTTTAAATTATTTTAAAATCTAGTTCATTTCAGAGCATTTAATCAAGATTATTATATGGAGTTAAAGTTAAACCTACTTAAATATATAATCTTATCTTTTTCTAAAATCTATAGAGCAATGTCCAGCTTGTTGAATGTATTAATGGACATATTATGTGAAGAGCTTACGAGTTTTAGCACACTTGACCTTTCAGCTTTCTGTGAGATGACTAATACTCATAGCTCAGGCAAATTCCTAAAGAATCGTAGAATGGTTTATGTTGGAAGGGACTTTTAAAGACAATCTGGTTCCAAACCCCCTGTCATGGGCAGAGACACATTCCACTAGATCAGGTTGCTCAAAGCCTCATCCTGCCTAACTTTGAACACTTCCTGGGTTGTGGCATTCACAACTTCTTTGGGTAACCTGTTCTAGTGCCTCACCACCCTTTCAGGAAAAAATGTCTTACTAATATCTCACCTAAATCTCCACTCTTCCAGCTTAAAACCCTTACCCCTCATCCTATCGCTACACTCCCTTATCAAGAACCCCTCCTCAGCTTTCCTGTAGCCCCCTTTAAGTACTGCTATAAGGTCTTTAAGTTGCTGTAAGGTCTTCCTGGAGCCTTCTCTTCTCTAGGCTAAACACCCCAACTCTCTTGGCATGACCTCCTATGAAGGGTGCTCCAGCCCTCTAATAAACTTCATGACCCTTCTCTGGACTTGCTCCAGCAGATCCATATCCTTCCTGTGCTGAGGACTCCAAAACTGAACACTGTACTCCAGCTGAGGTTTCATGAGGGCAGAGTAGAAGGGGAGAATCCTGTCCCTTGACCTGCTGCTCACCTTTCTTTTGATGCAGCACAGGATACAGTTGGTTTTCTGGGCTGGAAGTGCACCCTGCCAGCTCAAGTTGAGCGTCTCATCACCCAGCACCCCAAGTCCTTCTCTTCAAGGTTGCTCTCAATCCATTCCCTGCCCATTCTCTATTTGTTCTTGTGATTGCTCCAGTTCGGGTGAAGGAACTTACACCTGGCCTTGTTATACTTCATGAGGTTCACACATGAGCACCTCTCAAGCCTGTCAAGGTTCCTCTGGATGGCATCCCTTCCCTCCAGCATGTCAACTGCACCACATAGTTTGTTGTGATCAACAAAGTTGCTGAGGGTGCCTTCAATCCCACTGTCCATATCACTGACAAAGTTGTTACACTGTGCTGGTCTGATCTCATTATCAGCCCCTGAGGAATGCCATTCATCATTGGTCTCCTCTTGGACATAGAGCCATTGACCACAACATCCAGCCAATTCCTTATCCACCAAATGGTACATTCGTCAAATCCTTGTCTCTCCAATTTTGCGTGGGACAGTGTGCAATGCTTTGCACAAGTCCAGGTAGATTACGTCAGTTTCACTTCCCGTATCCACCAAATCTGTAACCTCGTCCTAGGAGGTCACAAAATCTGACCAATTTGCCCTTAGTGAAGTTATGTGGGCTGCCACCAATCACCTCCTTATGTTCCATGTACCTTAGCACAGTTTCCAGGAGGATCTGCTCTGTGATCTTGCTGGGCACTGAGGTGAGACTGACTGGCTTGTAGTTCCCTGGGTCTTCTTTTTTTCCCTTTCTTTTTTCAAAATGAGGGTTATGTTTCCCTTTTCCAGTCAGAAGGAACTTCACTGGACTGCCACAGCTTCTCAGATATGTTGTGTAGTGGTTTAGGAACTTCTGTCAGGACCCACAAGGCGCAACTCATCAGATCCGATGGTCTTGTACAATTTTAAGTTCCTTAGATGGTCTCACACCTGACCTTCTCCTACAATGGGCATTTTGTCACTCTCCCAGCCCCTGTCTATTCTGTCTGCAATTTGGCCAGTGTGGCCAGAGTCCTTACCAGATGAGATTAAGGCAAAAGAGTCATGGAGTACCTCAGTGTTCTCCACGTTGCAGGTAACCAGGTCTCCCAGTTCCTTCTGGAGAGGCTCTGTTTGAACTTCAGAAAACACTGGGGTTTTTTTTTGAGGGGGACCAAGCACTAGTACAGATTGCATTGGGACGTTGCAGAGTCTCCATCCTTGGAGATGTTCAAAAGCAGTCTGGACGTGGTCCTGGACAGCCTGCTGTACGTGACCTTTCTTGAGTAGGATGGCTTGGACCAGATGGCCTCCAGATATCCCTTCCAACTGCAAGTGTGATTTTGTGAATCTGAGATCTATTCATATTTTTCAGTAACACTGATTGGATTGGTGCTAAAGAAAGACATACAAAAAATTCGAATGCTTAAATCCAAACTCTGATATAAATCAGAAGTCTACCTCAGTTATTTATATTTTTCAGACCTCTAAGTGTGAGGGAAACATATTTCAGGTGACCAGCAATAGTATTGAATAGAGATAGGTCATTTAATTTCACTAGCATTTTGCAGCTTGATTTCGTTCCTGTTAGATCTTCCCTCTCACTCCAAACACTGAAATTCTTGACAAAAAGAATGCCTCCTTACTCAGTCAAATCAATAGGTCAGTCTGCTGCAAAGCTGAACTTTCTAGGATGAGAAATAGTTGTTACAAATAGAAGTATCCTTTTAAGCAAATAAAAATAGTGTAAAATTCGAAGGAAAATTATCGATTTCAAATTATAAGGACATTCAAATAATTGAAAAGGTTTTTTTAAAAACACTAGGGAAATATTTTGATATTCCAGTATATTTTCCTCACAAACTTCAGGAAAATCAGACAATCAGACAGTGCTGCACATTCTTTTTTGTCTGGACTATTTCCCATATTTTTTCTGCATGTATTAGACCCTTTTTAAAACAATCATTCTTAGTTTGACCCCTGTGTTTGTAAGATGTACTTCAGGCCCCTCACTGGTCTGCAGGAATTCCCCTTGGTATTTACACCAATGTGAATGTCTATGCCCTCTTGTGGGTAAGCTTGTATTTTTTTTTTTGGTGGTTGTTGAACTGTGAGGAAAAAAATTCTATCTATCTGCTCTGTTTGATTTGACTTCTCTGAGTCTAGATAATGGGCCACCTCTTTCAAAACACCTAAATGGTTGATAGGGAATGAAAGACAGTTTGTTTTCAGAAGGCAGTACAGGTTTTTACCCCTTCTAGGAATTTTCCCTGTCAAAAGTCAGGCCCAGGTTAGATAGCAGTGGATATTTAACTACTATTCAAGAGACTATTTTCCAGCTAAGAGAACTAGAACAAATGTTGTTTGTCTGACTGGTACTTTTTATAAGTGTTCCTGAGAACACAAGTATCACTGCTGTCCTTGAAGGAAAGGCAGATCACAGCCACCTGCAGAGCAGTAAAGTAAGTTTCCCGATGTGGATATGTGTTCCTGTATAATCTGTACCTGCTTACAAAGACCCTCACACAAGAAAGATGATATACAGCTGTATAGACTGAGTTCTATATGTTTTCTTTACCCCCACCCCTTTAACCATTTATCCACTTGCAAGAAGATAGACTCTCATCCTGGCTGTCCCTAACATTAGGAGGAAATAGAGGTTTACATTCCCAGTCAATATTGTTCTCACACTTCTCACACGTAAACCCTTCCCCCATGTTCCCTACCCTCCAATCCCTTTGAAACAAAAGCAGTGATCAGTGATCTTACATCCATCAGGGTGGTGATACTCTGAGTTCACAGGATTTATCCTCATGTAATTCAGCAGACGGACTGTACCGAGAGACCTGGCTTAAGCCAGCCTGACAAACCTGCAGCAGATTGCAATCATTCCAACTCATGCATTAAGGATCAAAACAAGTTTTCTTTGATTTCTGGTCATGATTAGAGAATGAGGTTATCATCCTTGGTTTATGGTGACAACTAGACATTATGGCTTTGTTATGTCTGTTTAACAAGAGACCTGTGACCTTACTCAGCCTCACATATCAGATTTGGGTTGGTGGGCTTTTCATGTTCATTCAGTTGAGTAGTATGAGAAAGATGATATGACAGCCTGGCTCCTGGGGCTTCACTTTTTTTTCTTGCCAGTCTAGCACAATGAAATTTTCATTCAGGGACAGCAAGTACCTGCAAGGATATTTTTGCAGGTGCAACAGAGGTCTGCATAAAAGGAAACTTAGGGAGGAGACTCCTTTTTAGACCCTTTGCTGATACACTTTAATGACTCACACAGGGGAAAAATAAGACCTTCAGACAGCAGAAGGGCATGGGTAGCTGTTACCTAGGGCTGGGTTTTAACCATATGCATGTGGGCTTTGCTTGTGATGGACAGGCACAAGAAAGATGTTTGCCTGGAATTTAAAGCAGATGATCTTCAAGCAAATCTGCCCATTCAGCATCCTGTCACTATCATTGTTTCCTTTTTTGCAGACACGGACATAATACACCTGAAAGAGAAAGAAAGTGAAAAGGAGAGGAGGCAAAAGTAATCCCTGACAACCTTTGACTTATAAGCTTCTCTTATAGCTCTACTGTTTCTTTTAAAAACTTCTGTTCTTGAAAGTATGTGTTGGAAGTCCTGCATAGAGCATAAACAAAACTGTTCAGGGAACACTTCTAACAGCTTCTGAAGAAAGCCTGAATTCTGAAGAAATACCAAAAATGGTACGCCCAAGACCTGCCGTTCCTTTCTGTCTTTTCTTTCAGGTTTTTCCTTGTTTCCTCTTCCCACCTGGTGTTTACTTATTTCTTCCCTAGACTCAGATACAGAGAATAATTACTGTCTCCAAGCAGCTTGGAAGCAGTTATTCCTTTGACGTATGGTTGAGTGTTGAGAAATGGGCATTCAAAAGATGCTAAGGACAAACTAAAGGACAGTATGATGCAATGGCATGGCTTATTTGACAACTGAGAATTCAGCAGCTCGAAATTGTCAGAGAAAGCATAACAAAGATCATAGGGATCTTTGGCATCATTAATAGTTTGTGGTCTTGAGGGAGCCATACTCTGACCTTTGGCCCAATTGCAACCAGAAATTTGATGTGTCACACCCATGTTTATTACATCTCCTCTCTGATATGTCTCTTCTCGGTTGAAATATTTGTGGGGAGGGACAAATTTTTAAAACATTTTTAAATTGTGTGACTGTGGAGGAAAGCAAAACAGAGATTACAGGAATCTTCAGCCACCCACATGCAAAGACTTGTGGTAAGAAAGTCAGCAAATGAGAAATTGTATAGACTCTTCAGTGAGGCTGAATTTACATAGTCACTGTAAGCTGGTGTTATGTGCTTTGGCTCCCACTGAAAGCAGAAATCTTCTCCCTACGTATAAAACCTTCTATCAACACATCTACTCTATCACCTTCCTTTTGTCAGTGCTAATGCTAATGTGGCTGTGTTGTGAGCTGGAGCAGAGAAGTGAGCTTGCTGCAGACTAGAAACCCGAGAAAAAGGTTCATTTTCATTTGGATGGGTTCTTGATGTGTGGTGAACTGAACAAGAATTAACCTGGGCACAAGGAGATAAAGGAGAATGTCTACCTGGGCCAGAGACAAGGGTCAGGCTGAGCCCCCCATCAAAAACATTGTGCAACTGCCACTCTAAGCACAACACATCAACTTTCAATCCACCTTGCTCTGCTGCCACTGATGTCCACTGAGGTGGAGAGTATCCAAACAGTCTGAAACTAGGCTGGTAAAGGGACTACTGCTTCAAAACTGACATATGCTTTGTGAATGGGTAGCAAACTAATTTCTCAGAGTTTTAGCTATCTGAGAACTATCTCATCCTTACTTGCAAGGAGCTACAAAAACAATCCTCATGGTTACTAACTTCCAGGATTCACAGCACAGGGCCATAGCATAGCATCAGTGCTACTTTTAGGAAAGAGAGGGGATGATCTAGGAGATAGCTGAGTGGTCAGGATACAGCAAGAGAAAAAAGTTTTGTTGAGGTAAAAAAAATTCACACTGCTTTTGCAAGGTATTCGGAGTAACTGAGTACTGCAATGTGGATGATTATTTCCTGTGGGTGGCCAAATAGCTGAATCACAGGTCTGGCTTGATGAGTTATTTATTCTATTAAGTCTCAGGGTGTGCATACTGTAATTCTATTTGGCTTAATCATGATGGCTTGCACCTAAGGAATTCATGAACATGAAGGCAGTAAAACATGGCTAGAGAACTGAAGTCCAGAGAGTCAGTAATTGCACAGTAACTAGAAGGTTAGAAACTGGAAACCTTTCCTGTAAACCCTCCTGCTCTATTACGAATATTCACTATCAATGAATTAATGAACTGTTCAATGCAAATAATGCAATTAAAAGAGTGAGGTGTTAGAATATTTTCATTGTTATTGAGTTCCTTTTCAAAATTTTAGCCTATTTAAAGGTAGGAAGAGAATAACAATGAGAATATTATAATGCTTAGGGATAGAAAGCCACAAGCTTAGTGAGGAAAGTGAACAGTTACAGAGCCAACATCTTACATAACGCTTGCTCTTTTCTCATACTCTAAATGAGTGAGGCAACTTTATGCTGGAGTAATGTGTTCAGCCTTGGTTGTCTTAGCTCAAAAAATGAGGGGAATGTAAGAATGAACACAAAAACTTATTTAAAGCATGAAGAAACAATGATGTGAGACACTGAAACTGTTTGGTTTAGAAAGATTAGTTAGTGGGAGGATGTATGCATAGAGGGAGGATTTCTTAAAATAATGAATGAAAAAGAGAAGGATGATCATATCATATAATATCATGTAATGAAAGAAATAAGAGATCTTGCCAACTTGAAAAAGTGCTTTTTGTAGAAAGTGTAATTTACTTCTGAACCAGGATATAGTGTGATTAAAAGCAGAGCAGTGTTGAGAAGCTAGTTTGTTTGTTCTTTGTTTTTGAGGTAGATTACATTCATGGCATGGTTAGTAGCATGAATCTGCTGTATGCAGTCAGAGATGCAAAACTTGTTTAGTGATATTCTCAAGGTAAAGCTCTATGAGGAAAGGGACTGTTAAATGTACTGCAGATTCTCTCATAACTAATGTTGCTGTGCTAGTTTACATGATACACACACTCTGCCCCCCTGCCTTTGTGCCCCAGCACAGTTAAAGGCTTTTTGTACTTCTTGAGTGGATCTGATTCTGATATTAGCATTTAAAAAAACTCTGGCACCTTTCTGCATCATATATGTGACCGTTTCTCTGACAGAACACTAATTTAGTGAGCTGTCACTGTGTCCACGTGTTCAATCTTACAATCTGCTGGGTAGAGCTTCCTTATAGTTAAATCATGTCTCCTAGTAGGTCATCATTGATTAAAATCTTTTACTATATCATAAGCAGTAACATGTTGTAATTCTGGGTTGCATTAGAAATAGGACTGCGTTGATCTTCCCAATTTTTTTATTTCTTTAAATTATCATCTGTCTTTTGATTATGCATTTTGAAACTATCATATATCATTAGATTATGCATCTATCATTAGAAAATGCCTATTTTTGAACAATACATGCATTCCTGATATAGGTAAGGCAAAGTGCTGTCAGTGGTGTATTCACGGTTCATGTTACACCAACATTGTTTATTCAGATATCTGAAAAGCACCCCACTACCTAGCAGGAAATGGAATTTCATGTAGAACTGTCTGGGACATTCTTTTAGATGATTACATAGATAACCTGCTGAGGAATGTGGCACTGCTAATAGGGTATTAGGAAAGTAGTCATTACCATAAATGACTGTATTTTTAAGAGTGACTTTTTCTAACAGGTTTATCTTTAGGTTTATTATGTAACCCAAACAGCCCACAGCTGTTGCATTTTTATGAGCTAAATCCAACTTTCAGTGACACTGTCCAACCTCATTGACCTCAGTTAGCCTGTCCAAGTGGGTTCAAGAATAGATGACCTATTGAACAGTATTCACCGTCCTGTTGGTTGTCTTATGAGAATACACAAATAATTGAAGATATTTTTCATGCTTGAAATCCAGTTTAATTTTCTTTTAAGAATAGAATAGAATAGAATAGAATAGAATAGAATAGAATAGAATAGCACTATTTGGAAGGGACCTAAAAGGATCGTCTATCCCAACTACCTGATTACTTCAGGGCTGACCAGAAGTTAAAGGAAGCTATTAAAGGCAGTGTCCAAATGCCTCTCAACACTGACAGGCATGAGGTAATGATCACCTCTCTAGGAAACCTGTTCCAGTGTTTGACCACACTCCCAGTAAAGGGATGTTTCCTAATGCCAGTTCCGAACCTCCTCTTATGCAGCTTTGAACCATTCCCATGTGAAGAAGAAATCACTTCCCTCTCCACTTCCCCTCCTCAGGAAGTTGCAGAGAGCAATGAGGTCGACCCTCAGGTTCCCCTTCTCCAAACTAGACAACCTCATAGGACATTCTTTCAAGCCCTTTCATCAGCTTTAATTCTTTCCTCTTGATGCATTCAAGTTCCTTAACAGCCTTTTTAAATTTTGGGGCCCAGAACTGAACACACTATGTGAGACTGCATCGATACTAAATACAGTAGAATAATCACCTCTTTTGAACATCTGATTTATACCCTATTTGATGCACTCCAGGATGTGGCTTGCCCTCTTGGTGCCCAGTGAACACTGCTGACTCATGTTGAGCCTGCTGCTAACTGGCACCCCCAGATCCCTCTCTGTATGGCTGCTCTACAGCCACTCCTCTCCCAGTTTATACTCATGTCTGGTGTGGTGTTAGTCTTAGGGACAGAATCTGGCATTTCATCTTGTTAAATTTCAGTCATTGATGACTTCCCCATGCTTCAATGTAACGAGATCCTCTTCAAGGCTTCTTGTTCCTCAAGAGACTCGACAGAACCTCCTGGTTTGCTATCATCAGCAAACTGGTGCATTCAACTCCTGCATCCAGATCGCTGATGAATACATTGAACAGGACTGGCCCTAGAATTGAGCCATGACAAACACCACTGGCGAATGGTTTCCAGCCACTTGTAGCCCCATTCACTGCAGCACTTCGATCCCTGCTGTTCGGACAGTTCTTCACCCAGTGCACAGTGTACCTGCTCATCCCACAGCTGGACAATTCTCCAGAAGTATTCTATGAGGGACTATATCACAAACCTTACTAAAACACAGAAAAACTACATCTTCCACCTTCCCTTCATACACTAGGTGGGCACTCTTGTAGCAGGATATCAAATTAGCTGGACAGGACTTTCCCTTTGTGAACATACTGACTATGTCCAATGATATTCCTCAAATGCCTTTCAATAGCACCTACTATTATTTTCTCCGTAATGTTCTGGGTACTGAAGTTAGACTAACATGTCTGTAGTCTCCTGGGTGTTCCCTTATACCCTTCTTGTAAATTGGAATAATGTTGGCTAGCTTCCAGTCAATAATGACCTCCCCAGACTCCCAAGGTCTTTGGTAGATGATTTCATCAGGTAAACAGACAGGCATGGTAAGTTCAGTGAACTGAAATAAATTGGGGAAAAAAATCTACATAAAGACGGTTTTATGCTCTACTCTGAGCACCATGGAGACGGCCTGCCACAGTGATGCAAGAAACTCATGTTCTAAAATTCATTACCCTTGATCCAAATTAGAGATGAGTCTTTCTTGCAGAAGACTGCTCACGTTATTGAACTATAGGATTTTTCCAGAATTAGCAGTTGTCCATCTTTTGACCATTTTTTTTTTAAAATAATTAGTTCAAAAAGTAAGAAACTATCTTCCACCTGGAGATACAGAGAACAATTTAGTATGGAATACCTAGTAGCAGTCTGGTCAGAACCATTTCCTGAGACATCAATTCAAATCCTGCTCTGAATCATCTTTTATATGGTTTTAAATTCAGTGCTGCCACAGACTTGGTATTGTTTTCCAGAACAATAAGGTATTGATTTCCTTTTCTTTTAAGTTTTACATGTGATAGTTGTGTTTATTTGTGCGTCAATCAAAAAACCATAAATTATTCTTACTTTTGGTTATAAAGTAGTTCTAAAATCAGTTCCAAACTCTTAAAGGCTTCCAAAGTCAAAGGTTTAAGGTAACACTTACTGGATGTTCTTGCACATAAATTATTTGCCAAAAATTACAAAATCATCCCAAACAAATCTTCAATTCTACTAGGTCAAGTGGAATAAAGTCACGTATGAATATTAAGACATGCAGAGTACTTCGGTTCTGGTAGATTTCAAGAAGTTTGGTGTGCCTCAGCACTACCACTCTACTCAAGAGGTTCCTCAAATAGTTGCAAAGATATTATCTTCATTTGCAAAATTACTCCAGATCTTACAGTGACCTTTTCTCTAGAAGTATCTTGTGGTGAAAAATAAAATAAAGTTGAGACATTTCAGGAGTATTAGATCGCAATATTAACCTAACTAAGGTTTAATTTTAAAGAAAGAATGAAACCTCCAGTGTACCAAATAAAATATTTACAATCTGATATTGTTTGTTTTGATAGTGATTTACTCCACAGACATTTTTTATGTTCACGTACGTTTTCTTTACTAAAATTAAACTGATTAAGAACTCCAACATATCCACTTCTTTGTTCCTTTTATGTATCTGAAGTTTGCTATGAAAGTACTTCTCAAAGCTGGAGCAAAATATAGTATTTAAATTTATAGACACCAGTACCTTATAATATACATATATAATGTTTACTCCTTCTAACAAAGGTCCTTGCCCTTTAGCACATTTCTTAAAGAACTCAACCCCTAAGTCTTCTCAAACCAAGACATATTGGAGGTGAGATGATCTTCCAGGCAAAATGAAATCCTTATTTTCTAAGTTATCTATACCTGGATTATGTTTCCAGCCTAGCACTAGCTGTATTTGGGAAAAGAACTCTGGTAAAGAAAGAACAGTAGTTTCATTTGAACTTCACAAGTTTTAGTTTTGATTATTTGGTGTTGTTCCTTAAAATTGTTTTAGTTGAATAGAATTGAAATAATAAACTATTATTGTTTTAGTTGTTTTAAACTTGGACTGTGTCAGTTGTGCTTGAAATCAGAGGAAAATTTTCTCTCTGGAATCTGACAGTACAGTCTTTGTTTACAACAAGGCACTGTTTGACACAACCATTTCTTATAATTGTGCTTGACTTTGCTCATCTGCATAATAAATCAAAAAATGCAGCTGTGTTTTGAAACCATTTGAGATATTCTGATGTAAACAGCAACATGAAGCTTTACTTTGTACCTCAATCTGGGTTAGAAATTCTGTGATGGTAGTTTACACTGTAGTCTAACAGGTAGTACGATCTACACTGAGATGTAACAAGAGGTAACTTGTTTCCAGCATTGATTCAGTGTTTTTCCCAGTTCCTGTATGAAGACAGCTCTCTTGTTGAAGAATGGAAACAAGTGAAATGAAAACAGAGAAGCTGGACTGATATAAGTGTGCCCACTTCAATGGTACATTAGGAAAGCAAATGACACCTCAGTTTGTTTGAAAGTACAGCATAGTGAGTAGTTTCAGTATTCTTTTTTATTTCTGTAATTGTTTGAAACCAAGGCACATCAATTTCACATTTTTCTTGATCAGAAAGGATTTCATGGCTGTTATCATTTTTTTTTCCACCAGACACTAAGAACATTGTACCCATGTAGTTATTGAATGGTAGAAAGCTTAATATATATTTATCCTCTCAGCTTTTATGTTTTTCATTCTTTTCTAACGCCATGTGTCTCTTGAACAAGAAAGATTCAGCAGGTCTCCATAATACATGAGGTGTATGCAGAGCTGAAAAACTGTTTCTTGCCTACTACACGTTGGTCTGGATCCCAGGCCAAACAATACCCAATGGTACAGTTGGATTTTGAGAAAACTGAAGGAAGTGGAACACATGTTCTGACCAGAGACTTTTCTCATCTAGTACACCACCTCCATTGATATCCTGTGCTATATGGTTCTGAAGAGAATAGAAAAGCACTCATATTTAACACCTTGCGAAAAATAATTTACTCACTTCTGGGTTTTATTTTGGAACAAAGGTTATGTTTTCAAGGTTTACTGGTATGCTCCTAAAGAATTGCCCCAGTTTTATTTCCAATACTCCTCTGAATATAATATGCTGGCAACTCCACTTTCTGCTGACGTGGAGATGAGGATGGTAAAAACCAAGTTGATACTATCTGTCTTGTTACTTTGCTGAAAGGATGAAGTAGCACCATGTCCATGCAGCAAATTTGGCTAAAATAGCCACTAACAGATAATCTGATTGGTACTTACTCCTGAAAGGTCCTAGATTTTAATGTTACTTTTTCTTACAAAACAGTTCATAGTTCCAAATGATAATCTTTATTTATTCTGGAAAAAAACCTGTGCTTTTCCGGAATAGATCGTTTATTTGATTCTTGCAGAACCTGTGGTCCTTTCTGTGTCCAAGGCCAGACACAAACCGGAAGCTGGGGTTTTTTGTTGCATCATTTCTTTCATGTGTCAACAAGATTACTGGAAGAAAAATTAGATTATTTGAAAAGAGAACACACTATTTTCAGCAGTTTTCATGTCAAATTTCCAAGGTGCTTTTCAAGGATTACCTGACTATCTAAGATATAAAAGGAAATGCTCTGCCTAGAGCTAGAGTCCTGTAAATGGCTCGGTCTTGCCTTTTAGTGTGTTGTGGAACATACCAAGTCCTTGTTTGAGGACATTGCTGAGTGTAGTGTGAAAGGATGAAGGCAATTGGTAGTTGGTAAATGATGTGACTCAATCCATTCCAAACTATTTGATCAGTAGACCTCACTATTTTTCACTAGTGATTCTTCTTTTAGATGAAACAATAGGAGGATTGTGCTATGTCAGAGAAGAAAGTGTAGGGCAAAAATTCTAGAATAGAGCAAATTTTGGATTGCTATCAGGCAATCCACTAAATTCATATGTGAATCAGATACACATTTTCATGAAGTCACAAAATCCCTTTTTTTATGACCCAGGCACTATGGTTGACTGGGAGCAGCACTGTGTTGCTATTTAGAAATGGTGAAGTTCTAATACATGCAATGGATATGTCTACAGCTTTAGACCAATCAGATGCCTCTGTATGTAGGAGTTTCCCCATCTGAGGATATTATCATGGTGTATAAAAGTGATATATGTTCTACTTTATCTGAATTATTAAGCAAACATGCCACTAAAGTAGTGTCTCTTCTAATGATCATGTTTCAAGACTTTTTTCCTTCTTCCCTTCTCCCTGTGTTCCATCCTTCTTTCTTCCTCTCTTTTTCGTAAGAAGTTTTGCCACAGGCCCATGGAAGTATTTTTCCTATTGACTAACCAAAAGGGCAATCAACAAACAGAACTTCAGATGCATAAATTCCGTTAGTTGCCCTGTTTGCCTTGGTTGTAATTAAATAACTATAATTATTCAAGCTCAAGAAATGCCAGTGTTATTGTGCGTGTTTAAACCTCCACATTCTGTTGTAAAACCTCTACAAAGCTGGAAGACTGGAAGAAAAAAGCCTGAAATTCAGCTCAGTCTATATAGTGACCTAGCTAAAGAGGAGGGATTGAATCCTATATATCAATGCCATAAATGACCACATATGCACACAGATTATAGGGCTCCTAACAGAAAGTTGACCTTAACTGCAGTTCTTCAAAATTAATTATTTTGTTCCAGATGGACAAAGAACCATTTCTAATCTGGCTTCAAACAGCAGGGAGTGGTGAATGCCTGATGCAGAAATGCAAATCGGTAATTAATATTAATTAAATTCATATATAAATTATTAAAGCATCTGAAAAGTTAAAAAACTTGTTGAGGGGAACCCTAAAATTGAATCATAAATGGAGAAACATGCCTGACATGGAGAAGTTTAAAAAGTACAAATACAAAATTAAAAAAGTATTTGCAGAAATATTACACAGATTTTTAAGTATCTAAGCTATATGGAAGGTCAGACTAGAATATTTTAGCATTGTTTCTGGCCTTAAATTCTAATAATCCCCTTTATTTCAAACAAGTAGGGAACACAGTATAGGTGATAACAGGGGTGGAAAAGGGAAGGGAGAAAAAAGGAAGGAACAGCTACACTTAACTGAGATCACAATAAATCATGTAGGATTACCTTCTGCCAAATGGTAATTAAAGAGATAAAGCCCGTTTAGTCCCAGTCCTTCTACCCTGTCTAAAAACAGAGGTGGAGAACACCCTTTATTCTGAGCAGTAGGAAAATGCCTGTGTGCCATTAAACTGTTCTTTGTATGTTGTGGCTAAACTGCTTTGCTCTTTGTGCTACCACAGCTGCGTATCATCCCTTGCTTTATAAAATGGAGCACAGTTCATTTAACTCTAAACTAGACAACTATATGTGGACAGAAGAATCAAACTTGAATTCCATTTGCTGAAATGATAAAGGTTAATGATAATCAAGGAATGTAGCTTATCTACACCTACTCTACAACTCTACAGAAGACATCTAACATTAATTCAGATGAAAGCAAGGTTTAGTTTCTTTTCTAGTCCGTTAACTATAGTACGACCATAGATTGCCAGTCATATGAGGTGTTTTGCTTTTACTTTGATTCTATGAATTACTTATGTGCACCCTGCTGGCTTGATAATCACAAAGAAGTTACTTCCTATAAAATTATATCTAAAAATAAAAGATAATAAATAAGTGAAGAATTTCTTGTCTCTGTTCAGGCAGTATATTGTGCAAGAATAGCGAATCATTGGTTTCCGGGTCTTCTTGGGCAAAAACCTGCTTTTTAGCAACTAGTCCTCTTTTCATGCAAATGGTCTGACTGAGTAGCATGCACTTCCTCCACCCAAGCTTTGCAAATAAAAATAGAGAAGCTTTGAATTTTTCTTAACAAAACCCACAAACAACAGCCTATGGACACCTGCATAGTCTTTGTAATAGTCAGAGAATATAAATTTCAGCAGCTGCCTCTTGTTGTTAAGTTAGTTATGAACATAAGACTGAAAATGAAAACCTGAATGGACTGCAAAAAGTAACACATTGACTTGGCTGTCATTTGACCAAATATTTTTTCTGGAGGGCACTATTTATATGCATGGATATGACGTTTGGAATACTCAAGGAAGGAGTTCGTATCATGGGGTTCACAAGTTGGACGTAATAAGACAGAGGAAGAAGGCTATATTTTTCTTCTATTACATCTGTTCGCTGACAAAGTAATATCTTCAGATTAAATAAGTGATACTCATTGTCTGAGCCAGGGTGGAGTCAAGTCTGGGAATGAGAAAAAAGTATGTAGTTTTTATGGACAAACTCCCTGACATTCACAGGTAGCAATCACATTTCAAGGTTGTGAGGCTGGCCTCATAAAGCCCGTGTGCATTTTATGCTTAGGGTCTGATTTACATTCAGATGTCAATGGCTTAGCTAAAAATGAGACTTTAGATGGGGTTAAGTTGATGTTTATGGCAGTTTGAACTAAAACCTAGTTTAAATGGTTTGTGTTTATGGTTTAACAAGACCAAATGCCGAGTCCTGCACTTGGGACACAACAACCCCATGCAGCATCACAGGCTTGGGGAAGATTGGCTGAGGAGCTGCCTGGCGGAGAAGGACTTGGGGGTGTTGGTTGACAACACCCAGGTGTGCCCAGGTGGCTGGCAGGACCAGGGAAGTGACTGTGCCCCTCTACTCGGCACTAATGAGGCCACACCTTGAGTCCTGTGTTCAGTTCTGGGCCCCTCACTACAAGAAGGATATTGAGGTGTTGGAACATGTCCAGAGAAGAGCAATGAGGCTGGTGAAGGGGCTGGAGAACAAGTCCTATGAGGAACAGCTGAGGGAACTGGGGCTGTTTAGCTTAGAGAAGAGGAGTCTGAGGGGAGACCTCATCGCTGTCTATGGCTGCCTGAAAGGAGGCCGTGGCAGAGTGTCTATCTCTTCTCCCAAGTGACAGGCAAGCTGAATTTCTAGAAACAGCATTAAGCCCAAAAACAGTGTGCACACAAATGTTTCAGGGTATCCTAGAGACTTTTAACCTGAGTAACTAAATGTCACTATAAAATAAACCAGCGTCGTTCTCAATGATTTGGCACTGCAACAGGTCTATTTACAAGTGAAATCCAGTCTATCCTGGATGTCCCTGATATGCTTGGTCTGTACTTTGAGATCTTCCCTGCTTTTCTGTCATTAAAAATTAGCTTTTATATACGTTTTCCAGGACAACTCTATGGAAATCAGAAGTTCCTAATAACCTTATTTACAGTGATATTCTGAGAAAGTCTTCAAACCTCGAGTTCAGGCACATACGAATTTCCTCAAGCCCTTCCTGTTCTCAACTCAGATCTCTGCTGCTGCCTTGTGGTCATTTTCTGTCACTGCTGTAGAACGGCCATCGTATCCTAGGATATTATGAATAACAAAAAGACGGAGTTACAAGTTTGGAGAAGCTTTGAGAGGTAATTTGAAGTAAGCCCCTTTGTTCTAGACCTTTCTCAGCTCAGCAAATTCTTCACAGATTTTAGTGTTAAAAAATAAATTAGACTAGATGATATTTCCTGTCTCAGACCAAATTCATTGCATCTACTTCTACAAATAAATCACCGCAAAACCTAAATCTTGAACATTTGCATGGAAACTAATATGAAGGATTACTTTCTGGATAGTTATCAAATGTAGGCTGAACAGGACTTTGAGTAACCTCATCTACTGAATCCCAGTTCATTGCAGGGGAGTGGACTAAATGATCTTTAAAGTTCCCTTCCAACAGAAACTATTCTATGATTCTATGATTTGATGCTTGAAATTGAATGAACAAAAGTAGTTCTTGATTCGTGAACAGTAGTGGCAGAGCTGGAGAAGGAACACAGGCAGTAAAGAAGGGAATTTCTTCAAATGGCACAAGATAAAGGTAGTAACTTTTAGTGGCAGAGACTGTCACTAAGTTGGAACAGAGTGTTAGTTTACTCGATCTGGTTTCCATGACTGAGTATTGGTGGAATGGTTTAGCTTCTTTCCCATAGGTAACATTAAGAGGTGACACTTTGGAAAAGCATGTAACTTCCCATTTTGGGGGAAAACATTCTAAACCAACATTTTAAAAGTTCTGCATTTGCATAAATAAACATATTGACTGCAATACTGCTATAATATGGCTATTGTTGTTTATGATTTAGGCCATAAATAGAATAACGATTTGACGGACCAGGAAAGAGTCTTATTTTAGAACCACCTCTCTTACAAACACTTTAACATGTTTCTTTAGGGCATCAAGTCATTATTCTGTCAGCATATTAGAGTGCTACCATGGGGGTCACTTGGATGGTACTTTTCACCCTCAAGGTGAAAAATATTTAGTATGTTATCCACTGGCACACTACAAACCTGAAGAAAATGAAATTAGTTCTCCAGTTTACATTCATGGGATTAGGGACAAATCTATACTTCATTTTGCCTATGATGCCACCTCACTAGATGATGAAACAAGACAGAAGAATGGACCCTTCGTTGGACTTGGAATGCCAAAAAGTAAAAAATCAGGGTAAACTGATGACTACAATTACTTAAAAACTTAAGAGAAGTCCAGTATTGCAAGATCTTGACTATGATGGATCAATTTGAAAAGAGGATTGAACAGGATTGAACAGGGTGCAGATTGTTTCTTATTCCTATGATCAGTTAAAAGACTAGATAACTCACATGGTAAGTTCCCATCATATATCCCAAGCGATGTGTAGGCAGAATATTAAATTGCTATGATGGAACACATACACTGCAGTCCTGTGCAACCCTCGAAGCACATTATCAATAGAGTTATACAATAAAATACAGGATAACTTGGCAGTATGGGCATCTAGGTCCATGAAAAGTCTTTAACACCTACATGACCAAGGCTATAATCCATAGTTCTCCAACCAGATCTATTTAGGTAAGAGGATATAAGGTTTTTTAAGATTTTGTTGACTGAGTTATTTTAGATCCTAGCTGCTATGCTTACCCATCAGAACACACATACGTGACTCAGAATTTATCTCAAGCCTAGCTTTGTTCTGACTATATCTTATAAGGGACCTGATCTGATATGTACTCTCTGAATATATCTAACAAACCAAAGCATGCGTGGAGAAAAATGACAGAGAACAAAAAAGCAGTTATGAATAAATATTTGGCAGGTGGTAAGGCCTACTTTTGATGAGGCCATTATAATTTTTAGGAGGCAGAAACAAAAATTTTCCTTATTCAGACTTTTTATCTCTGTAAGTCTTTAATTGTAATAGAAACAATATATTAGTAGTATGGTCTAGATTTGGGACTCATCTGCCCTTGGAGTGTCAGAAAATTGAAGCCCCAGGTTCAGTCCTCGCCTTGTTTAAGAAGGACTTACAACTCAGCACTAGCGAGTTGCTTAATTATTCTGATGGAGAGATCCTTAACAAGCAAAGGAAAACGGCGTCTAGGGAAGAAGTGGCAGACTCTGATTTATTTTCCTTAATTCAGATGCTTCTTGTGACTATTTCATTTGAGACTTGGATAGCAAAGCTCTAATAAAATGGATCTTATGTGGTCCAAATGTGACCAAATTCCATTTAATGGTCTACTATTTTTCAGAATAGATAATAGTGATTAAAAACTGTTTAGCATTGTAAAATACCAATATAATGATCCATTTTTTGAAAACCTTCATCTAAGGCTAGTCCTTGACAGCTGGGCAGGGGGGAAAAAGTGCACATTCTATCTACATACAATGGATATAATAAAAAATATTTATGTCAGAAGGATCAGGATGTCCTAGCAGAAGAAGAACTCAGTTGTGAAAGGCTTATTGTTGTCTATGGGTGAATAAACAGCACACAGAGTCATTATGAGAGGCTAATTTTCTATCCATGTTATTTGTGAGATTGATTTTGTGTATTCTTCATAGTCTCCTCTGAAAAATGAGGTTAAAACTGCCATGAAGAAGAGAACCATAACAATGACGTGAGGGTTAAACAAGATGTGTGACAGGGAGACTGTTAAATATTTAAATTTTTTAGAGTATAAGAAAGTGAATATATGACCTGATGATGGTGAAAAATGCAGAAAAATCAGATTAGAAATAGCTCTTTATCCTGAATAGTGTACCAAAAGTGACAGGCAAATTGCAACCAAAAATTATCCTAATGGTAAGACTGAGTAGCCATGGGGAAAGCCAGCCCAAGGTATCTACTAGATTCATTAATTCCTGAATTAATCAAAATTCAATGCCTTTTTAGCAAAGATTCTTCAGTCCAGTGTAAGTTAAACTCAACAGTGGGTAAAGAGGTGAAATGTAATGTCCTAGAGGATAAAGGAAATCAGACTGGATGATCAGTGTTCCCTCTTCTCCCTTAACATTCGGGGTTCTTTGTGAGAAGCTTTAATCTTATTGTTAGTACTTTAACTTGCAGATGATTTTTGGAGATCTCATGTGCAGACTTGGATCTGTAAGGGAGAGGCTTATACAGAGGGACTCAATTCAGGATATTAATTCAGAGGAAGAGAAGACATCTGCTGGAATTTGATCCAATTCCAGAAAAATTCCAATACCCATAGTCAGAGAATCTACATTCTTCTTAAAAAACAATATGAATTTACTTCTGTTATTGATGTGTTCCATAGAAATTGCCAAAGTGTATGACTGAATACAGCATATCTAAGCATTGTGTTTGTCTTGTGTGTCTGTATGATGTAACCATTATATTTCTTTCATTCCAAACTGCTTGGATAACTCAGGAGGTGAGGACTGAATATTAGCCCATCAGTACGTAATGAGACACTGAACTTAAGAGCCTTGAAGTCCGTAAGAAGAGCTAACTGAAGTAGCAATAAGTAAATAAATTTAAACAAAGACAAGAATAGAAGATATAGCTGTCTTGTCCTATTGTTTGGGTTAAAATCTGATGGTTTAGTTTATGGAGATAATCAGATTATGCTGGCCAAGGTCATTTTAATTGTCTTTTCCCCTTTTCTTCTTGTTTTTCCTTCTCTCTTTTCCCTATTAGCTTTTTATATCATCCTCCAGACCCAAGATCCCGATGATCTAGGCCACTTCCACAACACCTCCATGATACTTTTTGCACCTTTGAGATCTTCTTCACCATCACTGATAGACCTACCAACTATAAAATGGACCTACCCTTCCTGTATGGCGTCACTAATTCAGCCTTTCCTGTTATTGTTCCTTATGCTCAACTTGCTCATTATCATGGTGGGTGGCAGTCACTGGAGAGTGGCTCATGAGCTGGATGAGCTTTGGAGACCATAGATGAGAACAGTTCAGCTATGTAAGTCATTGTTGTGAATTATGAAGAGTGTGTTGGAAGGGACAGACTGCTTGCCAGTCCTGCAAGCAGCAGAGTTAAGACATTGATAAATGTTGCATGTTCAGTTGAGAAGTGTCGTGGATTTTCTTATGGAGGTAAGACCTGAATTCTCATGAGCAAATGAAAATACTCTATTTCTGCTCTTCCTATCCCTCAATGTCTGCAAGTATTTACTGCGGGTTGTTGCTGCTACTGTTCTGCTGGAGAGGAAGCTCCCAGATGTCCTTACTCTGGAATCTGTGTCCAGAAATATTATCTAGGGTATGGATGGAATCTCAGGTGAATTCTGTTACAGCAGACAACAGAGTAAATTCACAGGTGTAAACTCATTAGGAAGGACTACCCTGTTCTAAGAATTCAGACCCAGTTCCTTCTGCGGTTCCTTCCAGTTCCTGGAAGGATCCGCGGGAGATTTGAACGACCCCTTGGGGAGAATCTTGAACAGAAGCGCGCAAAGAGAGGCATGGCACGTCGGAAGGGCGTGGTACGTCAGTTTGTGCATCAGTTTGGGCAGGCAGGACTCTACTGGGGAGCTGAGAACAGCAAGAGCTATGGTATCCATCTGACAAAAGGCTGTGTCCTCAGTGTCCCCCATGGTCCAGTCAGCTACAAGGATGGACGCAGCCAAACAAACTGAACCCTACAGGAAACTTGCTCCTGTCCAGGTCCCAGACTGCAGGGTCTGCCCAAGTTTCATGGCAGGGTCAGAAAACAGCAGTGAAGTGACCTGCAGAAGGTGCACACAAGTGGAGGAACTACTCAACCTCATGGAATAGCTTTGGGAGGAGGTAGCCAGGCTGAAGAGTGTCAGGGAGTCTGAGATAGCGGTTGATTGGCGAAATTGCACCCTACAGTCCCGAAGTGGCATACACCAGCCTAACACACCCCAGGAGAAAAAGGTCTCCCCACCCTTCTCCCACCATCAGGTAGATGAAGAAAACCTTGGAGATGGAGAAGGGTGGACCAAGGTGACTGCCTGGGGTGTCAAGTGAATCCTTTCCCGGCCTGCCTCATCTTCCCAGGTGCCTGTACACAACAGGTACGAGGCCCTGGAACTGAGGGGCAATCAGCTGATGTGGGTGCAGCACTTTCTGGAAGGGAGTGGTCATCCAAGCAGACAACCTCTCGTATCACCACCACCCACAAAAAGGCTAAGAGAAGGGTAGTTGTCATAGGAGACTCCCTTCTGAAAGGGACTGAGGGCCCAATATGCCATCCAGACCCAGCCCAGAGGGAGGTCTGTTGCCTCCCTGGGGCCAGAGTTAGGGACATCACCAGAAATTTCCCAACTCTGGTGAAGCCCTCAGATTACTACCTGCTGATGGTATTTCAAATAGGCACTGAAGGAGAAACCCTTTAGCCATCAAAAGAGACTTCTGAGCCCTGGAAAAGTTGCTTAAAGGCTCAGAAGCATAGGCAGTATTTTTCTCAATCCTTACAGTAACTGGAATTAAGCAGGGGGATTGACCAGGTCAACAAGTGGCTCAGAGGCTGGTGTCATTGGCAGAACTTTGTTTTTTATGACCATGGGGCAGTCTGTTCATCACCAGGTCTTTGGGCATCTGATGGCTTGCACCTCTCACAAAGGGCCACAAGGATATTAGCCCAAGAGCTAGCGGGGCTGATTGATAGGGCTTTGAACTATTCTGAAGCAGGAGAGGGAACACAGCAGGCCTGTCTGGGGTAAGAAACCTGAAGAGCTGCATCCTTGTGAGGTTCAGGTTGCTCCACAAAGAGATGGGCAAAATGAACTTGTCCCTAAAGGGCGTAATGACGCTTCCAAGAAGTTGGTAGGGCTAATCAAGAAAGCTTTAAACTATGTTTGAAGGGGGAGGGGAACAACACTGTCCTTGATAGATTAAAGCATGGGAATGACACCTCAGGTTCTGAGGGACAATGTACTAGTGAGGGCAGTCAGAATTGAAAGGGAATTCTTGGGTTACAAACCACAGCTAGAAGACACTTAGGAATTATGGCTATTCTACTCAGGAAAGAGGTGGAAAAAACAGCCCAGCTGAAGTGCAATGACACTAATGCATGCAGCATGGGCAACAAACAGGGGGAGCTGGAAGCAGTTGTGAGGGAAGAAAACTATGACATAATTGCCATCATGGAAACGTGGTGGGATGATTCGCACACCTGGAGTGCTGCCATGGGCGGCTACAAACTCTTCAGGAGGGATAGGATAGGAAAGAGAGGTGGTGGGGTTACTCTCTATATTAGAGAGTGTTTTGATTGCATAGAACTCAATAATAGTAATGTTTGGGTTGAGTGCTTGTGGATTAAAATCAGTGGAACGTGCACTAAGCCAGATATAGTGTTGGGAGACTGTTATCGGCCACCCAGCGAGGACGAAGAAATGGATGAGCTCTCCTACAAGCAACTGGGAGAAGTCTCACGATCATTAACTCGTGTTCTTGTGGGGGATTTCAACCTTCCATATGTCTGCTGGAAGTAAAATACAGCAGAAAGGAAGCAGTCTAAGAGGTTCATTGAGGAGGAAGACAACACCCTAACACAATTGGTGAGTGAAGTGACTAGGGAAGGTGTCCCACTGGATCTGCTGTTTGTGAACAGATAGGGCCTTGTGGGAGAGATGACTATTGGAGGATGCCTGGGGCACAGAGATAATGGCATGATAGAATTCTCAGTTCTTGGAGGGGTGGTGTTCCCCAGGGTTCAGTGCTGGGTCCAGTCCTGTTCAATATATTTATCAATGATCTGGATCAGGATTGAGTGCACCCTTAGCAAGTTTGCAGATGACACTAAGCTGGGTGGCAGTGTTGATCTGCTTGAAGGAACGGAGGCTCTGCAAAGGGATCTGGACAGGCTGGATCAATGGGCTGAAACCAATGGGATGAGGTTCAACAAGAACAAGTGCAGAGTCCTGAACTTTGGACACAACAACCCCATGCAGCATTACAGGCTTGGGGAAGAATGGCTGGAGAGCTGCCTGGGTGTTGGCTGAGAACCGGCTGAATATGAGCCAGCAGTGTGCACAGGTAGCCAAGAAGGCCAATAGCATTTTGGCCTGCATCAGAAACAGCACAGCCAGCAGGACCACTGAAGTGATTTTTTTTCCTCTGTACTCGGCACTGGTGAGATTGCACCTTGAATCCTGTGTTCAGTTCTGGGCCCCTCACTACAAGAAGGACATTGAGATGCTGGATCGTGTCCAGAGAAAAACGCCTCTTCATGCTTTATCTTGAGTATCATCCAGTTGTTTCCATTCACTCCCAGTCCTGAATTTCAGTCCTTTAAACAATTCTTGTGTCCTACCTAAGTGTCTTGGGATGATACGGAGGTGGCATGGAAGTTGCCTCAAATTGTTTGACCTTGTCAAACATAGATTAAGGGTGGGTATCATTTCTCTCGCACAAGAAGCGTAGCAAATTTCTTTCTGAAGAGAAGACATGATGTCACAGCCATAAGAAAATGGACCACACCTAGGTCTGTGGTACTGAAATTCAGCTACATTCTGTCTGTGGCTGGATAAGAGAAGTCTCAAGAATAATTCATTGATTTTATGATATATATTTGTATGAAGTTACTCAACCTAAATCCTCAGTGACAGCTTAATAACTTAGTTCTGTTTCCTAAAGAGGTCTAAAAAGCATCCTAAATCTGAATAAAAACAGTGTAGCAGTCCTAACAACAAACTTTACAACCTCACTAAGTTCTATGTGCACAAAATTAAGCAGAAGTTCACATGATCCTATGTCCCTGAGCTGACATTTAGTTTGGTAGGTTCAATAGACTGATCTTTCAGTTTGCAATAATATTTCATCTGTCAAAAAAATACATTGCTTAGTACAAATCACAAGCAACCCAGCAATTTGACTAGTGCTATTTTTACTGTGGGTTTCTTTACTGGGAAAACCAAATTTGTTTATCATGATTGTTGTTATTATTGTTGTTGTTAGTTTGTTCTTGTTATAAGTCTGCAGAGATGCCAGGTTAAAATAGCAACAGTTTTGGAACTTAACTTATAGTAGAGACATGTGGGTACATTATAATTACTGACCTTTTTAACAGAGCATCACTAATAGATATATTTTTAAATAGCTTATTTCAGACAGTGCCTTTTCATTTATATCTGCCAAACCAGCTGACTTCTCTGGCAAGCATGGTTCAAAGAGGACTACAGCCTGTTCTCAGCAACAGAATTGTTTATAAATGATCAATCTATTACAGCTATCCAAATGCATGGATGGTGGTAGGTTTATAAAAACTTACCAAAATGGAATAAGAGAGAGTTGCATAGATGTAACTAAAATTCTAGTTTTAGCCAGCAGCATGTATAATTTGTAGTGCCACTGTAAACCAGATAGAAAAAAAAATCCAACCGTACTTATCGTGAACTGAATTTAAGGGATTAGTTTCCAGAAGCAAACAGCACTATTGCTGCTAGCTAAGCATGCTTGGTCTTGTGTAACAGACATAAATAACAGACTAAATTCTATTAACTAGCTGAGGCATAGATGCCAAGATGTCTACCCATTGAAATTGTACTTGTGACCTGCTCCTACAGCAGTTGACTGAAAGACCACAATATTCTGTTCATTCAAGGAACAAAGTCATGGCAGAAACTAGAAAGAAATCTTGATATACATTCAGGTTTCAATGGAGATTATTTCAGGAAGAGAGTTTTCTTATCACCCAGAAAAAGAGAGATAAGAGCTACAAGGCTTTTTGAGGGCAATTAAGCCTTCTCCTCTGTGTTTCAGATAGCAGAACACTAGGGAGAGTAGTTCCTCTTCAAACAAGTCCTCGTTACAAAATGGCAAACTAGAACACATAGTGATTTCTCATTAGTTCTGTGCAGCCCTTTCAGTAACACCTCTGAGGGAGGTGTCGTTTTTTCCACATAGATTTGAAAAGTGAAGCATTAGACCAGCTTTTTGTAGAACATGAGGTTTGCCCTTCTATGCTGTCTTTTAATAATACCCAGAAATTCAAATTTACGTGTGATCTACAATCCTTAGGATGCTCGGTACTCATGAGTGGTTGCTGGCATGGACACATGTGAATGGCCTACTGCATTGCTGCCTCTAGCATCAACTTGTTTCAGGGAAGAGAAAGAAAGAGTTTTGTCCAGAACCTGAATCTATTTCTTAGCTGCTTCTGTATGCATAAGAGCTGCGTAGTCGGCTGCTGAGAAAGTGTGCCAAAGGCAGGATGGATTCAAGCTGGTTACTCTCTCTTAGACTAGCCCCCAGGTAGATTCATTTGCTGGAATCCCTGACCAATGACAGAGACAGGTCTACCTTCTTTTCCTTATTAAAGTTAAGTTCCTTGGTGTTGCTCATCATTTCCCACCATACCCAGAGGCTTCATTCAGCTTAATAACATGTGAATTGTCTAGGATGAAGTAAATTACAGCAGCTTCTTTATTTCTAGATAGTGCCAGGTGCTGAATATATTTGCACTAAATACTCAAGATTCTTTCATTTCTCCTTCAGTAGCTTTAATCAGCTTGTGCTCCCTCAACTATCCCACATACAGTGCTGTCAAAGGACCCTTGAATTTTTTAAAAAAATAATAGGGACTGTAAGCTATACCCTCTGCATGAGCACTGAGCATACTTGCATGCCGAACATAAAACCCACTGTGTAAGTCATACTGTCATTGACCATTTCCTCAACATCATTTCAGGCATAGGTGCAAAAATCTTAGCTTACGTGTTTGTCTTTGAAGATTCTGTGTGAGCAGGATCTGCTTTTGACATAAACATGCCATGGCTTAATAGGGCAGGGTGTGCACAGACATGCAGCTCCTGGCTGACAGTTCCACCTGGCTGCTGAAGGAGCACAGGCATGAACTTGCTCGCCTGATATGCTCTTTGGCAGCACCATAACTGACATGCTGGTGTAGACTCAATTGTCTGTCTGGGAGACTGTTCAGCAACAGATAACAAAAAGACAGATGCAAGGAACCTCATCAGTAATAATTACAAAACAACCTGCCTTAAAGTGAAATTCCTCCATGTTTCCAGATACTGAAAAGTTTGCCTTCAAGCAGAAGAGCTATTAGTCTCCACAATATATTCTTTCCAGTTCTAAGTGTGACTCTTCTGAGCTTTACCACAAATGCCTAATGCCTTTATGAAGTACGCATTGATGTCTGTGCATTTTATTTACTTAATCTTCTTACTTATTGCATATTATAGATATTATATGGAGTAAACGTGGGCAATAACTCTTTAATTTTCCATTGCTCTCTGACAAAGAATATGGCTCTGTAAAATGTTTTTGCATTGTTTCTCGCTCTTCTTGTGAAAGACAGTATCAGGTGCCTAGGGGATCCCCACATCTCTTCCCTGATTCTCATTCCTACCTGTTAAGAGTGATCATACACTGCAGAATTTCCCAGAAGATATCTATGGAAAAAGGATGTAAGACTTCTGCTTTCATGTAAAATTGAGAAAATTGAGAGCAGGGTTTTTATTGCTTTTGCCGTGACTGCCTTTCCTCCATGCTTGCAGAGTTGAGGACTGACGCAATGACAAATCACACGAGATGCATTGCTACACAAGAGCCTTTGCATTCCAAATCGTGGAAGAAGTTAAGTACTCTGAAAATAGGGAACACCCTGGGAACAAAATGAATGGGTAGACTTCTTACAGAAGATACTCTTTTGCACTCCATCTGTGACACCCCAAGCCACTGTGCAGTTCTAGCCAGCCACAACTAGAATATCTTGACACTTGACTCCTTGGAATTATCACAGGGATTTTCAACATTGCCTTAAAACAGGAGAAACAGGATCTATGATGTCTGATCACTACTTTCCTGCCTTGGTATAAGGAGTAAATCCACCTCTTCTGAATGTGACAGAACAATTTTTCCACAGACTTCATGTGCAATGAAAGTAAACATCCTACTGTCTGAACTACCACCAAGCAAGTTCATTTCAGTGTAGCTCCCCATAAGGAGCTACTAAACCTCATTGTCATTGATAAGAGATTCAGACAAGACTCCCATTTTGTCTCACTTTGCATGAAGAGAGAGAATGTATTTTCTGCATATGTTTCCACTAGGCTGAAAAGAGGTTATAAGTGTTGAACTAGATCACCGATGTCTCCACTAATCCTGACCTCCCAAGGCATGGAAACCGTAGCCTGCTGTGTTTCCCCAAATGGCCTGCATAACTTTTAGAATATACTCATATATGAATATGCACATATGTATTGTAGTCCTCTTGTGAATACATATGGAAGGTGCTAGAGACCACAGATTCTTCTTAATATCTTGTGCTTAATGTGCTCACTGGAGAGGACACCACTTGTTCAAATCTCAGATGCAGTAAGGTGGAGCTGACAGTCAACATGCAACCACGTAACTGGATATGCGAGTATTACAAGTTTGTAGAAACCCTTTAAAAAAGCAAAAGACTCAAATTTTCTAGAATAGAACTCATTCTAGTCTGATGTGGGTTTTATATTTTTTATCTACACGCTCTCTTTGCATTACTGTGAATGTTTTGTTCTTGTTTCCTTGTATTTTTCTATTGACTTTTTTATACCTTGAAAGAATACACTGGTATTCTCCCTCTTCAACTAAAAAGAATTAACAATAATGTTGCTCTAATGGTGTGATAAAGAGTCTGAACTGTGCTGGCTATTCTACTGCAACTGCTCTGGAGCACCTCCTATCATATTATGGGATTCTCCAACAACTATTAAACGCAGCTTCTCAGACTTGGACTGCTAGGTTGACTGAAGGGATCCTTAAATCCATGCGGGAGTAGTATCTGCAGAGGTTGTGCTACTCTAACCTTAACAGATGGAGAAATACAATAAGTTCAAGAGTAGTTCACAGTGAGCCAATAGATGGGCACAAATCAGCACAACTAGGATTATTTCCTCTCCAGATGCAAAGAAGGTATCTTTATGTAATGTCTTCATTGGGGTCTTGCTTAACAACATAATTTCCATTTCCCCTCCTATGTGTTGGTGAGGTGGAGAAGTGGTGAGGTGGACGTTTCTATTTCCTTTCTTTTCTTTTCCCATCCATTGGTGAGGTGGACAAGTATAGTCTATGAGTTTTTCCCTCAAGCTCAGCTTCATGTTTTCACATTCCTCCATAAGGATAGATGGAGAGAGATGGTTCTAAAACTCTGCTCCTCCTCATAGCAGATCTGTCTGAAGTGAGACATAAGCTCTACCTCTACCAGACTACATAGTTGATCTCAGTGACATTGTTATTCGTTTTTTAAGGATTGATGTGGCTTGTGGGATTGGCGCCCTTCCCTGATGACCCTTGACAATAATTCAGGAAAGACATTCATGTCTCTTGTTCTAATTGTCTATTTGGAGTTGACTACTACAGGCCTGCATTTTCTTCAGAAAAAAATATTCAGTCAGTTGTGCCTATTGATGTTGCTGGCTAGGATGAGAAAAAGAACAAATATTTTTCAACAGCAAAGGACTTCAGATTTTTTTTTGTCACACTCTTCAGTGTCTGTAAGGGGTCAGAAGAAAACAAACCCCAAATTCTGTTTGCTCAGGATCTCATACTATCAGAATAATATGCCTATCCTCTCAAGAATGGGCTTGTGAGGACCAGAACCTATTTGTTTCCCTCTCCACTTGCAGATTCAGCAGGATGGATTCTAGGAATCTTTTATTCTGTTGCAGTCCCATAAATACAGTTGCGCAGTACCAAGGACTTTTTGTTCCTTGCAACAGCGCAAACGATTACTAAGATTCCCTCCTGAATCACAGAGCACACCTAAGAACTGCACACAAAATAGCATGGAATTTTGAGCCCTTTAATCTCAACCTCTTTACCAACTTACACGTCTTGTTGCTTACCACATACTGTGCACTAACTGGAACCTGAGTTCTGGACCAAGTTGCATACCAAGTGATAGCCTGATGCTCATCTCTATCTGAATAATAAGCTCCCACGCCACCTTTTGGAAATAAATGGTATCTTTTGGTTGACTTTATTATGTCTTTGTAGCTTTGCTGGACTCCCAGCTACAGAAAAAGCCTGTTGATGGCTTTGTAAAGTTGTCTGATATGTTGGCAGAGAAAACAGGTGCTTGTGATCTGTCCAAGATATTATTCCATCTCCTCCCCACGTTGTTAAAACTTTTCCTCCCTTAACCCATTCCAAAGGTATGACGTAAGCCACATTTAAATGCCACCAGTTCTTTAGCTCTGCTTTCAAATCATGGCAAGGCTTTGTTTTTGTTCATGAAGTAGACATGTAGTGTGCAATCTCATGGTCCATTAAGACTTTAGGTAGCATATTGACATCTCTTTTTCTTACAGTGAAAATCCCTCTGAATTCTCCCAGCACCTTTCCAGAGTTTGATTCCAGAGTGGAATATAGATGGTGTAAACATCACACTTCAACTGTTTCAGGCTGATTCAAGTGGACTCTCATGAGCTGGATGCTGTTTAAAATCTTTTTCTGGTGGCCAACGAGGGTGATGCCAATACGCTGGATATCTCTGCAAAAGAACAGAGAAGGTGTTAAAATGGGCTTCTTGTTCTGAACAGTCCCCGTCCACTCCCCTGTAGATCCAGATCAATATGTATGGGTATCTTTGTATGAGAAAGAGTTGACAAGGCTTCTGCTTTTGCTTGGAAATGTGTGTGGGTATTGGGGGTGTCAGTAGAACTTGGTAGATTACGACACAAAACGAAGCAGTGGAAGAGGACCATGAAAATTACCAGAGGGCTGGAACACCTCTACTATCAAGAAAGGCTGTGAGAGTTTGGGTTGTTCAGCCTGGAGAAGAGAAGACTCCAGAAAAACCTTCTTGCAGCCTTTCCCCCTATAAAGGAGGCTTGCAAGAAACACGGAGAGAGACTTTTTACCACAGTCTGTAGTGACAGGACCAGGGGCAACAGTTTTAAACAGAAAGAGGGCAAGTTTAGATTGGGTATAAGGAAGGGTGGTGAGAGACTACAGCAGGTTGCCCAGAGAAGTTGTGGATGCCCCATACCTGGAAGTATTCAAAATCAGGTTGAACGAGGCTTTGAAAAACTTGATTTACTGAAAGATATTCCTGTTTATGGCAGGTTCCTTCCAACCAAAACCATTCTATGTCAGACAGTGTTTTGGTTGCCTTGAGCTTAATGATGGTGATTATAGCATTGAGTGTGTATTGGTAAAAATAAACGGAACGTCAATAAGGCAGATATTGTGATGGGAGTCTGCTATAGAGTGCCCAGCCAGGAAGAAGAGGCTGATGAGATATTCTACAAACAACTGGGAGAATTCACATGATCGCTAGCCCTTGTTCTTGTGGGAGACTTCAATTTACCAGATGTCTGCTGAAAGTATAATACAGCAGAAAGGAAACAGTCTAGGAGATTCCTGGAGTGTGTGTAAGACAACTTTCTGACATAAATGATGTGTGAACTGACTAGGGAAGGTCTTGTGGGAGATATGATGGTTGGAGGATGTCTGGGGCAGAGTGATAACAAGATAATAGAATTCTTAGTTCTTGGAGGGAGAGGAGGTAGATCAGCAGAACTGTCACTTTGGATTCCTGGAGGACAGACTGGACTGTTTAAAAGGCTGGTTGATAGAAGTCCCTTGGGAGGCTGTCCTAAAGGCTAAAGGAGCCCAAGAAGGCTGGACATTGGTCAAGAAGTAAATCCTGGCGCAAGAGCCAAATATCCCCATGTGCCCAAAAATGAGCCAACAGCGAAGAAAACTGGCTTGGCTAAGCAGAGAATTTTGGATGGATCTCAGAAAAAAAAAAGGAAAGTCTATGAGCTTAGGAATAAGGAGCAGGCATCTCAGGAGGATTATAAGGATGAAGTAAGAACTTCAACTAGAACTTCAATTGGCCAATTCTGTGAAAGACAATGTTTCTACAAATATATTTACAACAAATGGAGACTTTCCATCCTTTACTGGATGCAGGAGGAACAATAGACAAAGGATAAGGCTGAGGTACTTAATGCCTTCTTTGCCTCAGCCTTTAACAGCAAGGTAAGATGTTCTCTGGGCACTCAACCTCCTGAGCCAGAAGACAGGGAGGGGGAGCAGAACAAAGCTCCAATGATCCAATAGAAAATGGTTAATGACCTGCTCGGCCAATTAGACATTTACAAGTCTATGGAGCTGGATGAAATTCACACATGGGTATTGAAGGAGCTGGTGGAGGTGCTTACCAAATCCCTTTCCATCAGTCCTTCCTGGGGAAGTATGAGCAGTCCTTCCTGGGGAAGTACGAGCAGTCCTTCCTGGGGAAGTACCACTTGACTGGAGACTGGAAAATATTACACCCATTTACAAAAAGGGTTGGAGGGAGGATCTGGGGTACTATAGGCCTGTCAGTCTGACCTTCCTGCCAGGGAAGGTCATGGAGCAGAGCATCTTGAGACCTAACACAGGGCACACACAAGACAACCAGGTGATCAGGCACAGTCAACATGGGTTTATGAAAGGCAGGTCCTCCCAAACTAACCTGATGTTCTTCTCTGACAAGATTACCCACTTAGTGGGCGTACTTGGATGATGGTAAAGTCTTTGACATCGTTTCTCACAGCATTCTGCTTGAGAAACTGGCTGCCATTGGTCTGGACAGGCACACCCTCTGCTGGGTAAAGAAATTGGCTGGATGGCTGGACCAGAAGAGTTGTGGTAAATGGAGTTAAATCCAGTTGGAGACCAGTCACAAGTGGTGTTCCCCAGGGTTCAGTGCTGCGTCCAGTCCTGTTCAATATATTCATCAATGATCTGGATGAAGGGATTGATTGTACCCTTAGTAAGTTTGCAGATGACACCAAGCTGGGTGGAAGTGTTGATCTACTCAAAGGAAGGGAGGCTCTGCAGAGGGATCTAGACAGGCTGGATCGATGGGCTGAATCCAATGGGATGAGGATCAACAAGACAAAGTGCAGAGTCCTCAACTTTGGATGCAACAACCTCATGCAGTGTTACAGGCTTGGGGAAGAGTGGCTGGGAAGAATCCTTTCAGAGAAAGACCTGGGAGTGTTGGTTGACAACCGGTTGAATCTGAGCCAGCAGTGTGCCCAGGTGGCCAAGAAGGCCAATGGCATCTTGGTTTGTATCAGAAACAGCGTGGCCAGCAGGACCATTGAAGTGACTGCGCCCCTGTGCTTGGCATTGGTGAGGTTGCATCTTGAATACTGTGTTCAGTTTTGGGCCTCTCATGACGAGAAGGACCCTGAGATGCTGGAGCATGTCCACAGAATAGCAACAAAGCCAGTGAAGGGGTTGAAGAACAAGTATTATGAGAGGTGGCTGAGGGAACTGGGGTTGTTTAACCTGGAGAAAAGGAGACTTATCACCGTCTACAAGTGCCTGAAAGGAGGTTGTAGCAAGGTGGGTGTTGGTCTCTTCTCCCAAGTGACAGGCAATAGGACAAGAGGAAACAGCCTCAAGTTGTGCTATGGGAGCTTCAGATTAAACGTCAGGAAAAGCCTTTTCACCAAAAGATTTATCAGGCACTGTAACAGGTGGCCTAGGGAGGTGGTTGAGTCAATTTCCCTGGAGATATTAAAAAGATGGGTAGATGAGGGGATCAGGTTTAGTAGTGGACAGGTATAGTTGGACTTGATGATCTCAAAGGTCTTTTCCAACTGAATAATTCTATGATTCTATATGCTCTGGCTGATTCTACACAGGTCCTTAAAAGTATTTATTATCTGTGGCAGCTGTCATGAACATTCTGATGCAATAGCCTCTCTGCAACAATGACAATATGTTTTGTAGTATACATGGGAGAAGTATTAGTGCTTATAGAAACAGACTACATGAAGGTATGAAGGGTGTCTAGAGGTCCTAATAAAAAGCCCTTTACTCTGGCTTCCCTCTCCTTTTTCATCTGTACCTAGCTCCACATAGCCCTTACTAAATATTTCTCAGTCTGCTTTCACTTTCTCCATGGAAAAATCAATGTCTAGTGTCTACTGCTCTCTGCCCCTCTACTTACTCCAAAGTCATGTGTGATATGACATCAAATGTAATCAGACCAGCCTGGTCAAAATTCTCCTTGTAACAGCCCATCTTGATAGCATCCAACCACTCATGGGCATTGCTGAGTGAAGGAAAATCTGGAGGAGAGTTGCTCAGGAGAGGCTGAGATGGTCTGCAAAAGACACAATTTCTAAAATACCAAGTTATCAACATTAGTTGACCACACTAGAAAGGTCAGAGTTATAAGAGGGAGAGAATGCAACCTCTGAAGATCACAGAATGGAGCAGAACAATATTTTCGTTGTGCCCTTATTTAAAAAGTCCCACGTTGATGCCCTGTTTGTAGACTAGCTGGGTTCCCTTTTCTCTCTGAAAACAATAAACCCAACCCAAGAAATTGATTCTGTGTCTAGACCTATTAGCTGGGCAAAGAGTTGCAGTGAGGAGATTTCTAAGGCACAGAGATGAGATCATAACTTTTTACCTTTGTGATTATTTCTCCCTCTTCTAGATGCACTCCTTGGATTAGAAAGGAACCTATGAGATGAGTGCATTTTTTCACCTCTAACACCCATCAGATAAAAATGTAACAGTAAAGGGCCAAATAAATGACCTTTTATATACTGCATTTGCTCTTTTCCTTGTCTTCCTGTGATCTGAATGTGTTCCAAAGCTATAACTGTAAGTCTCCATGTGCTGTTTTTAATTAAATTGGGCATGACGTTTCCCCTCCCCTAGCTGTGGAGTATAGTGCTGTGAGAAGTTTATAAAGACAGGAGAAAATCCCTCCAGGCTAGTGGTCATCAGCCCAACAGCCATCTAATCTTGGTGCCATTTACCTCCCCAAGAGACTTCTCCTTTGCTGATCTCCTGCCTCTAATTCCATCAGGCTGCAAAATGCACTTGGGAAAATAAGGGATGCAATCTGCAGTTCTAATTAGTTTTAGCTACAGGTTTCCTTCTCTCCATAAGCCAAGGTCTTCTCTTCTTTCATCGTCTCTTGTGATCACATAGTATTTTATGATCAGAGAATATCTTGCGCAGCTGCATTCACATGTCCCTACTTTATTTCCTAAGATCCCTCACTCATATTCCTCCTCGGTACACCTCATCAAAAGATTCATCTCCCCACACATTCAGCGCTCCCAGGTCCTCATCAACCATCATGTGAATCAGGATAGACAGTTCTTCCAACTCTCTTCCCCATCTTTTTCGTTCCTATCTGGTCCCAGTCATGGGTGAGAGGGTTGGAAAAAAACCTGTATAGCCTGATTTACTACTTTCTTTTCCTCATGATGCCTACGTAGAGACAAGCCCTATTATTTTGTACTAAATCCTCATCTCACCTGCTGCTACCAGTGCCAGTGGCTTTGAGGACAGAAGGTTTGCGGATCATTTTATCTAGGGCACTGACTATTTGCTCAAATTTGGGTCTCTGGACCCGCTCCTTCTGCCAGCAGTCAAGCATCAGCAGGTGCAAAACTGTTGGGCAGTCTGGGGGTGGTGGCAGGCGATAGTCCCGGTCAATGGCATTCATTACCTGTAGGAAAACAAGAACAAAGCTTTATCACAGCTGGGAAAATAAAAGACAAACAAGCTTCAATCACCTGGTGGTGTATTACTTTCTTCTACTTGAATTGATACAGGACAAAGAGGCAGATGTACATTCTCATAATATTTAAAACTTACATCCTGATTGGACATGTCCCAGTAAGGCCTCTCACCATAGGACATCACCTCCCACATGACAATGCCATAGCTCCAGACATCACTAGAGGAAGTGAACTTGCGATACTGGACAGCTTCAGGGGCAGTCCAACGGATGGGGATTTTGCAGCCCTAGAAAGCAGGCAGAGAACAACTGGAATGTTAAGTCTGAAAAGGACTATTTGTGAAAATTACATGATTGAACTAGTCAGATGTCAGTAGCATGACAGAGCTCTGAGCATGGAGTACCAATCTAGCTGATGCTGTCTTGTAAACATTGTTGGTTTCAATTCAAACTATGCTGAAGGTTTTCATCTTATTCTACTGACACATATAGTGAAAAAACGGAATCATGCCCCCTTGCTGCTACATATCCCATGATTTTAACTTTTATAGATCTTCTTTGCAGCATTTGAGAGGTGGTAGACAGTCAAATCCTTCTGAAAGTCACAACCATTTGGAAATGTAATTCCATTTAAACATTCCCAACCTGCAATACCAACGACAGACACACTGAGTGGCTCCTTCCCCTTTTCATTTTGACCTCTCCGAAGGTATGACTTGCCAGATGAAATATCATTCAGGTGCTGGTTCTTCAAAATGCACACATCTATAACTTGTTTCATTTTTCAGTGACTGAATTCTTCTCTATCCCCTGCATACAAAATGGAAGTTTCAATCTGCCTATTATACTGCCACCCCTTTTGTGGTATGTATAACAGGTGTCAGAGCTTCAAAGGCAAGAAATTCATTTGATGGTTGGTTGTAGGCCCATCAGTATACTTAGACCAGTTATCTTTTCTGCAGGAAAAATCCAACACTTTTCTCAAAGGGTGGCAGTACAGGACTTCAATTGCTCCTTCAGTCCTTTTTACTTCCTGTAAGAAGCTAATGAAAGGGGCAAGATAACACCTTCATCACGTTCGGAGGTTTGTTCTATTCAGCATCATTACACAAAGAATGGCACTGACTCCATTTCACATGGAGTCTGGTCTCAAGACAGACTAAAAAAGGTACAGCAAATAAAGGAGGAAGATATTAAAATATTATAGATGGCAGCACTAAGCAGCTCACTCCATAGTAGCAGCTCACCAGAGCTCCAGTATAGGTGGGATTTGAAGCATCATCCTCCAGAAAACGGGACAAACCGAAGTCCGACACCTTGCACACAAGGTTACTGTTGACTAAGATGTTACGTGCTGCCAGGTCACGATGCACATAATTCATGTCTGAAAGGTAGCGCATGCCAGCTGCAATCCCTCGTAGCATTCCCACCAGCTGTAACACACTGAACTGTCCCTCCTTCTGCTGCAAGTGAGGAGGCAAACACAGGCTTTTATGACCACAAAACATGAAACCAACAGGGAAGACTAACAAACAGCAAAGTAACAAGGTTGATTTATGAAGCCAGAGAACATACATCTTAACTTCAGCCAAAATCTAAAAGTTCAGGGACAGCAAATTAAGCAAGGAGGGTGGGCTGAAGGCAATGAATCTTAAATGAAGTCAGACACTGGTTATTTTTTTTCTGAAGACAATCTCATTTGTGGCCATATCCTCCTTTAGCATCCTGTGCCTAGTCTTATTAACTACTAAGATGGCTAAAGGCTAAATGATTGGGAGCAGATAAATCTCCTTTTACTGTTTTAAGATCTTTACAACACATTCTACCCAATTCTACACAATGAGTTCATGTGATCTTCAAAATATACTTGACAAAGCATTTATGGCTGAATTAGCATCTGAATTAGTAAAAAAAGGAAGTGAAGTAACTATACTACAAAAATGTCTGTATGTTTCATTGCTAGAAAAAACACTGGAAAACCCAAGTCCAAGTATAAGGACAAGTTTCATTACTTCATTACAATGTTGAAACTTGAAAACATTCGGTGGAATTAAGTCTCAAACACATTATTAGAAAGGGCAAACTTTAGAACATGGAAGGAACTGGAAGACTGTGTACAAAATAAACAATTTAGTAGTGTTTACCATTGAGCTGAAGAGGTCTAAAATAATGAAAAATGATGGGTGAGTTTTTGGAATATTTTTACCATGTTGGCCCCAAACCACTTACTCTAGTAATTTGCTATTATTTCTATTGCACTTCAAGAGGGCAACTGGGGACTTTTAGAGAGAGGAGTGAAGCAGAAGGATAGGCAAATTTATCAGATCTGAGACTGCAACACAGCAAAATGAAGAGGTAACGGTTGTGGGAGACTCTGGTTGTGGTACCCTGAGGAAGGAATCCAGTGATCCATTCTCCATGAACTCTGTGACAATCATGACTGGTCGGCTCTTGGTGACCACACCCTCCAGATGGATGACATTGGGATGCTCAAATTGCCCCATAATGCTGGCCTCGCTCAGGAACTCCTGCCGCTGTTCATCTGTGTAACCTGACTTCAGGGTCTTAATAGCTACTGTGTATTCACGCTTCCCTGGGTGTTTAAGGCGCCCAAAGCACACCTCTCCAAACTCTCCTGTCAGGGAGGGAAGAAACACACCTCAAGTAAGGAAACACAGCAAAGACTTTTAGTTTGGTGCACTAAAACATTCTAATATGGAAGACTTCAGCTCTACTTAGAAATAGGGTTACAAGGACTGTTGGATTAAGGTAAAGTTCTTGATGAAGACTCTGAATTCAGTCAGGTTGGAAACTGCATCTTCAGGGTTCAAATGAGGAGCTCTGAGTCTTCAAAGGGTGTTTTAAACTTGGTTTGGAGCCAGCATCTAAGGATAAGTATGTTGAGATGAATTTTGGTAAAAATGAAGGTTAGCTATGCTGAGACACTTGGGTCCAGTAGTGTGTCAGGTATCAAGGAGAACAAGAAGAAACTTCAAAATCAGCACTCTCATACTACCTGATCCAATGACCTCCTCAATCTTGATAAGGGACACATCAATCTCCTTCGCAAATTCTAGAATAGCTTCATTGGGATCTTCATAAGTTGAAGGATCAATATAGTACTTCACTCCTAGTCCTGCAGTGGAGAAGACAGCCCAAAACATCAGCAGAACCAAATCCTGAGAGACATGGGTGTTAACAAGTCCTGAAAAGAGACAGACCCTTGACATTTGTTGCTCAAGAACACTTACCTCGTGCACTGATATACTGCTGAAGACGGTCTGTATACGGAGTCTCTCGCCTTTTACTGCAGGACATAAAGGAAAGGAAAGTCAAAACACACAAGAGTCTCTCATAGGATGTTGGGATAAGCTTCTCAGTGCAAGACTCAGAGAATCCTTGAATTTAGAGATAGAAGATGTATGTTAAGACCCGACCCATCTCTTGATAATCAGTGCATGCTTGCTTTGTATGCAGTCATTTTTACACCTCTGTTTGCATCCCCACTTTAGATATGACAAAATATAGGGCCTCCAGCTCTAAAACAAAATATTACAGTTTAATATTACTGCCTTGGAAGTATTCTTGCTATTCAGGCTAAATTTGCATTTGAATTTCATTTAATTACTACAAGTTATTCTTTTATAATTCTCATCTAAGTCATCTCCTGTGATGCCTTTTAAGTTCTTCAGAAACATTCTAAGAGTAATTTATTCTAATACTTAATTTGTATAAAGTTCCCCTAAAAATAAATTCTTCTTGTTTTTCTTGCTGGTCTCCTAAAAGCATTTAGTTTGACTATTTTTTTCATATGTATGGTACCCAAAAAATCCAGATATACAGTAAGCTGTTCCATGATGTGATTTTTGCACACAGACCAAAACAGGTATGGTCTTTATCATTGTAACCTTTACTGCATATACGCATCTAATTTTCAGTAACCATAGGTCATTCTCAGCACTGGCATTTCTCAGATTTCATTCTCCCCTTAAATGTGTATGATTGAAGCATTTTTTTTCCCACGTGATGTAGTTGTTATTCTTGGTTTGCTCTAAACATATTTTACATTTTCAGTCACTTCCTTTATTCTCAACAGTGTTTGTATTTTTCCCCAAATATGCACAATTCATGCTAGTTTACAAACTTTTCTAAATCATATTAATTAGAGCAGATAGTAAATCAAAGCCCATAATACCCAGTAGTCTCCCTGCTATATGCATGGATTTGTGTCAACTGATAATCTTTATTGTTTCAGCACAAGACCTTCTGACTGTTGATTCAATTACCATCTGAAGACAGAGTATCACAGAACATAAAATTACTTTTCTTTACTAACAGAACTAATTATGTCATTCTAACACAAAACATTGTGTGTTATTTTTAACTTGTCTGGTTTACCTATGTAATTTCTGCTAAGACTGCAAAACCACTGATATTTCAAAATCTGTTTTTTTCCTTTTGTGGAAAGAAATTGCTTTTACTGAGAGCCTGTACCTAAGATCTCTAACTCTGCTCTTACATCTGAAAGTCAGGTCTACATTCATGTTTTTTATAGGTTATCTGACACACTAATGGTTTTCCACCATTAAATCAACCAACTAGCTAAAATAAGTAACTGTTTCACACTGAGTATTGCTTCAGCAATGAGTACCAACAATTTAGAAAAATAAGTTAGAATTATAGCATTTGACTCCATATATTCAACCATTTAAAGAACTCCTCATTTCATGTGGTGTTGCTCATTTCCTACATCTTTAAACTTACCTTTCTTACTGAAGGGCAAATTTAAATTTGTTATCTCCACTTTTTCTGAATCACTGTCTATAAACAGCACATGATCCCTCAAAGTATAAATTAATGTATTTTTCATGATATCTTCTTTCATGTAGATGCACTTACAGAAGGCCATTCATGTCTTTCCCCCATTACAGTTCAGGCAATATTAATGCATTCTGGGTTTGATTTAATTTTTTTTTTAGAAAAATATATGCTTTATTGAGTTATGCACATAAATATCACATTTCCAGCTGTTACAAGAAATTGTATTTTTAACAGTTCAAAGCTATAAAAAGGAAGCAACAATGCTAATATATTGAGTTGAAAATTTTTTCTTTCGAGAAAGAAAAATATTAAAAGAATATACACAGAAGAATAAAAAAATTGTAGAAAAGGAAAGAGAACAAACTAGATGTTAGTTCCTAAAGTTCAGCAGTTTATATATTTTTTAGAGCAGAATAAAAAGCTAAGTAGTTCCTCTTGTGCAGAGGCATAGCAGAGCAAAGATCTAGAAATCTATTACTGACAATCTATGGGATTAAGTTCAAACCTCAGGGAACTCAAGGAACAGGTAATGAATCTTCCTTTTTTTTCAAATAACAAAGCCCCCATTGTTTTCTTTGGTACCCTTATTTTTCTCTTTTTTTAAAAAAAATTCTGTCCCTCTTTTTTTTCTTTCTTTTTTTTTTCCTATAATAGATTACCTCTACATTGACTTATCCACCCTTTTTTCTTCCCTGGTATTTGCTTTGTTTAACCTATATTTTATGAATCAGTGTTGCATGGAACCGTTGGGGTTTTATTCTTCAAGCAAATGAGTTATTGTCTCTAGGTCCTTATTTAAAAAGTAATTAGCACCTTCTAAATCAGTAGATACAAATACTTATTTCACCAGTCCTTTCTCACTATATTGTTTCATTCTCCTCATGTTTGCCTAAAACACAATTTACAGTCCCTTCTTTACAGTGATGCATTGAAAAACCTTTCTGCACCAGCTTTAAAATGCTTCCCTTGTATTCTTATTGCTAACTAGCCAAATATCAGGTATGTATTTGAGCAGTTTACCAAAGTAGAGGCTCCTCAGGAGTAATGGGGCAAGATCTTTCCTTAATTAGAAAACGGCATCTCAAGGACATCAGGATAAACGTATATCAGGCTGTGTCCCTTGGGATGGGGTTATATAGGGGGGTAAGGAAGTTCCACTGCCTGCAGTGCAGGCACTGGCACATGAGCAGGTCAAGGAATTCACCTCTTGAAGATGATGGCAAGGATGGCAATGGCAGCAATTACCAAGAAGGCCAGACCACCCAGTGCTGAGCCCACGATAAGCGGCAGTCGATCCTGCACCATCTTGGAGCGCTCCCCTAGCAAGAAAGACACATGTATACACACACAAAAATGCAGAGGACAGGAGCTATTACAGTTTCCCTTCCACTCAACTAGGTCTCACCCATAATCCCATCCCTACCAGCCTTTTGCTTACCAGGCTAGCCCTGACAGTTCAACAAATGCTTGACTTGCTTATCCCTTTAACCCTTCAGTCACTGTGCTTCTCCAATGCCTTCCTTCCTAATTCTGAAAAGCCAGTGCTCCATCTAAATGCACTTTCCCTTCCCCTGGTCCACTGATGTGAGCAGCCATTTAAGCACAGGCCAGCTCTATATCTGGGCTTTGACCCCATGGTCCCCTATTGTTTTGGCTTGTAGATAAGACACATGAGTACCTTTAATCCAGACCAAAGAGTAATATGTTACCCTCTACTTGAATGGATGAAGTCTGCTGGAAGGCAAACTTCTGCATATATGTCCTGTGTCCCATCTGTCTTTAAGACTTTTACAGAGCATTTGCCTGTGAGATGTCCTGTGTTAGCTGGAGCCAAAACTGCAGCAGTGTATAGTGCTATGTGCTGTAACACCCTCCCAAAGAGAGTTTCTCTGCCACAGTCTGCTCCTCTTGGTCAGAGACAACAAGAACTACGACTGGGGAATATGGTGGTAGCAAAGGCTAAGGGAGTGTAAACAATATGCTCTGATAGCACGAGACTTCTTTGAGAAAATAAATCTGCATATGCAAATTATGATATACAGAAATACAGGTATAGTAGGAATGTCTGATAGCAGCCCTCCAGAGGATAGGCTAATACACTCAGGGACACACACAACTGAAAGACAGTCATGTGCAGATCTTAGTACAAAATGGTAACACTTACCTCCCATTAAAGTCTGGAAATACATCTTTCCACTGTATGGGCCATAGCCCACTGCTGTTCTAGCTCGTACTTGGAAGGCATAGATCTTGCCTGGGCTCAGATCTGATATAGTGGCCATGTTGATTTCACTAGTCAAGGTGATTGAATTATCCTCATCTTCTGCCTGTGAATGTCAGCGACCGAAATGGGATGTGAGACTTCTGCCCACACCATTGGCTCTCCTCGCTAAGGAATGCCAGTTTCTTGTCAGCCCAATATTCTTTGGTTCTGTTACAGAGCCTCCCAACCACAACTGCTATTCGAGATCTGACTTCCTTGCAGACTGCTCATTGCTTGTCACTGCTACTTTTCACTCCCTTAGGCCTGGGCTTCCCACAAAGCTCTGCCAAAGACCCTGACCTAGTCCTGACCTAGTACTGACCTAAACAAAATTGAAGACAAAACTACCTCGTCCTGTTGTTCCTTGCTAAGTATATTCATTAAAAAGAAAAAAGCCCTGGCCTGTCCTAAAAGTTAGCTTTCTATAGGCTCCAAACTCATTTACTCTTCTAGGAGTATCCAGCAGATACCTGTAATGCTTTAACCAGGAAGCTGCTAGACATGTTATTACAAATAGCAGGCCCCTTTACTGCTAGAAATACACTAGCCATGCACAGTCCTGTAAAACTATTTATGTGAAAGATAAGAATATGGAATGGGAACTTGTCTGAACGGCCCTATGTATCTCCTCCCCTCAAATCAGTTGAATTAAGAGTCATGAAAAATGTGAATGGAGAACAACTTTATAACTGTCACTCTCTAATTCCAGCACATAAAGAGGTAAATTATATCACTGGTATCACTTAGTGAATGAGAGAGTTCATACCTCCTTCCAAAATTTCTTAGAGATGTCTGTCTAGGCATAAAGAGGGACATAGGACTTCGTTCTCCAAACACAAAATGTTGCATTGAGTCCAATTCCCATCTACATATTTGAAAACTTCAGCTCCTTCCAACTGTATGAGCTGGTGCTAAACTTATTAGATTGTCAGCTGCAACCTTTTAGCTCAGCTGCAACTGTCTTCTCTTTTTTTTTTTTCATCTGCATTGTGTCTTGTTTCCAAGTTGGGAAATGCACATAGACTCATGTTAGATGAAGCATATTTTATGAACTTCTGGTTTTGCTACAGCTTCTTCTTCCCTCATAATTGAAACATTTTTCTCCACCTTATCCATTCTGATCCAGGGATACATCCTGTTCTTTTCTGTGTAATAGCTATACAATAATCAGCACTGCATCACTTTCTACTCACCTTGTTGAAGTAGCGTAGCTGGTAATCCAGGATGATCCCATTGGGCTGGTCTGGCTGAGGCCATGACAATGTAATGCTACTGGTAGTCCGACTCACCTGATGCATCATAGGGACAGCAGAGGGGACTGGAATAAAAGGGAGGAAGGAGATATTCAAAAGGGATAGCTTTACAACTAACTGTAATTCAATATTCATCATGATGAGTTAATAAATTACATCAGCTCTGCCTTTTATTTCCCTTAATTTGCATGATGCAGGACTTTATAAAATAACCAGAAGAAATCCAGGCACAATTCTGCTCTACTGAGAGATATAGGAACTGACAACTTAGACAGAAAGAAAATGCAGAAATACATATACAATTGATCATGCACAGGTGTTATGAAATTATCTGTATTGTATCTGGAACATTACTTTGATCTTCAAATTTGCAATTTTTACATACAAGATGACAAGGTGTTCAGTGCCACTGCCTTGCTCTAGGATCATGCTTGAACAAACAACGTGACAGTGGTCAGAGCAAAAGCAGAGTACCCCAGCTCTCTTCTGCTTCTCCCCAAGATTATAATTCTTTGCCTGGGGAAAAAAAAAATCAAGTATAGGCTAGAAGGGTAATGGAGGCCTTTCACTACCAGATCATTGTTGCAAACCAGAAGACAGAGAGAACACTGACATGTTGAGGAACAGATTTTGAAGTCAGTTCAGTTGTCCCAGTTCAGCTGCAGATCACAGAAAATGAAAGCATCTCATTTTTGTAGCCTGATGTGCAGCTTTACATTCAGTCTAGCTCCTAGATCTCAGGACAATCCCTGCCAGGACTGCTCCCAGACATCAAAACTACCAGTGTATTGGAGACTCTCAGTTCCTCTGCACGCGATTGAATTACAGAAGTCCAGTATGAATGGGCTTCTAACCAGCACTACTGTCCAGAAATCTTTTTGATTGGCTATTCTAAACGTCTAAAGTTCAGTTCAAGGTTTGAGACTTGTGCTAGTGCCATTTCTTCTCACTAACCTCAAACTCATTAAACCAGTAGGAAGGAATCAAAATATGTCTTGAAGATAGTATGATTAATAATTTCAAACACTGTTCACGGAACTAAAATTACAATAAAGTGTACAATGTGAAACAATCCAAGCTACTATTTGGAGTAATTTTGCATTTCATTTTCTTGTCCTCCTGAAGGCACCCTTCACACGTTCTGAAGACAACTGAAGTACAGACCGTTCGTTTAACAGTAGGTCCTTTCCTGAAGAAGTCAGTTCTCCTAAAAAATATCTTCAGAGCAGGAAGGGAGATGAATGATGGTTAAAAGCACTTGCATGTGAAGCTTTTTGGAGAATGAAAATCCACTTGTACAAAAAACATCAATTGATTTATAGGTGTACCCACTCACACTCTCAAAGTTCATGCAAAAGCTAAAAGAATATGAGTTTCCAAGCAAATATTTCAGGATAATTGGAAGAGGATCTTTCTGCCTGCTGTCTGTCTGTCTGTCTACAAAGCTCCTATCAAGTTTTGCTTTCTCTCTGCAAGCAAAGTGTCATGTTGCCAAGAAACCTCCAGGAAGGCAGCTAGAGAACCCTCTTTTTCCTAATGGAAGTACCATTTTCAGCAACGTTTAAATTTTCCAGAAAAAACATGCCAATGAAAAATTTCTAGTTAAGACTACTGGTCTTACACAATAGACATAAACTTCATTGATGTGAGGAATGAAGGAGAGACATTTGGAAAATGATCAAAAACTGCAGAATAGCATTTTTTCTTTCATAATTTTAAAAAAGATAAAAGGATTATTTTTAATAACAAGATGCAATTATTCTGAAAGACACAATTCAAATGGGCTCCAAACAGCTTGGGCAAGTGCGAACCAGTTAAGAATGTAAATGAAATAAAAATGTAAGAGTACAAACAAGAAAGGGCTTTCTCTCATCCTTACTCATGTTATATCTTAAAACTGCTTGTCTTTCAAACAAAATTGCACAACTACTTAACTTCCTAATGACAATGTCATGATAAGGATGGAAGACAGCAGCAATTAAACAAGACTGTATTTAGGATTTAAGACACAAATTAAGAAAATTGCATTCAAATGACAATGAGAGGGGAATGTGAGAATGAGAAAACTGGTCAGTTGACATTTGATCAAGACATTTGATCAAGACCTGCTACATGTTAATGCTATGAAAAGGTAGAATTCCTTCTGACGGGACATAAAGCACACACAGGGAAAGGTGCAAAACTAAATACACAGCTACACTGCCAGGGAAGCTTCTTCTAATTTTGAATTAAGATTTTGCAGAATGATTAGTGTACTCCCCTCCATTCCTGCCCTCCCACATCTTTTCATTCCCTTCCTTCTCATGTCCAACAGTTATTCTTTCCACCTTTCTCATTTCTTCCCAATCCACATTTTTTTGCCTATTATAAGGAATACTTAAAGTCAACTAGCAATATTTGAGCTGTATTTTAACCAAAATTTATGCATTCTGATGTTGGTATGGACTATCAATTTTCAGCTACCCATCAACAGGTTATCTTTTACCAATGGTACAAAGACCTAAAGCTGATACTGTGCATAGTACATTCAGGCACAGCAAAATCTGCACCAGAACAATGATGACAAATGGTATGCTTCTCAGATGGACAGTATGCTGAACCAGGCTACAGCTAGTAGAATTAGATATATCGGGAAACATAAGAAAAAAATCACTGCAGTGACTTTACCCAGAATTACACTCTGTGTAGCTCTTGACCATAGAAAGTCCCTATTATCCAGGTATGCCCATCATTCAGGATAACCGGGCAATGGTGGCGGGGATGCCCAGGATAATCCAGCCTGCTGATACTACTTAAGGCAAGAGTAAAATCAATAAAAATGCTCCGTAATAAAAATAGCTATGAATCATCACAAGACAGTTTGACTTTAATCTGCCTCTATGAGACAGAGTTCAACTCTCAAATACATATGTTTCCCTCTCTTTTAAGGACGAAACTTATGAAACACTGGCCAGGGAGCTCTCCCACCACTTCAAGTTAAATAAGTTCTCCTTTGAAAAATTTCATATAAGATGATGTGAATACTAATATTAAGGTGATGTGAAATGTGAATATATCTGTGGGTGGACTAAGTATATATTTCCTGCCAGGAGTATATGATAAAGTTACACTCCCACTGTTAGTAAACTAGGAAATATGAAGTTCAAGGTTTTATGTCTCAAGACAACACCCAAACTACCCACCTGTGCTGCCACAGAAGTGCTAGATGAGCATTTTCCTTTGTACGCATGCTGACTATTAAAAATGTTTATAACAGAACATTGCTTTCCAAACTTGTTTCATGTGTGTTCAGTTCTATGCTGATTTGTCACATTCATTTTCCAATTTTCATATGGGGTTTATAAATGGAGACATGCTGAAATTACAGGGCCTGATTCAATCCAATCTGGGCAGCTGCACTAGATCATTGTAGGTTCCTTTCAACTGAACTAGTCTAAGTCTAGCCTAGTCTAGTCTAGAGTAGTTTAGTCTATTTATTCACCAAGTCCAAACAATGTGTTGTGAGATCAGACCTCTAAGGAAGACTGAAAAAGGACTGCTTTTTGCACACTATTTATAAATGAGCAAATATATGGAAAATTTTTGCACATATTTAACGTAATCAAAGCTTTAAAAGCAGTCCAAAGACAAGTTAAATACAATTCCCAGATTCTATTTTTTTTGTGGGCTGTGAGTTGCATCTCTTCTACACGTCAGGAAAAATTTTTTCACGGTAGCACACAGAGATATTTTTAAGATGCTTTGGGTACTTTGAAAATGCAAACATAAAGCACATACTCCACTTGCTTTATCTGCTAGTTTTAGCCTGGCAAAACCACAGTAGTATGTAGTTTTTGGCAGCTCTCATTTTATTCTTTTCCTATTTTGATCAAGAAAATGCCTTGCCGGGGTCCCTGCTCTCTGCTCTTAAATAATAGAATATTATAATCATAAAATGCTTTGTGTTGGAAAGGATCTTTACAGGTCTTCTAGTGTGAGCCCCTGCAGAAGCAGGGACAACTTTATCAGGTTGCTCAGAGTCCCATCCAACCTGACTTTGAATGTTTCCAGGGATGTGGCCTTCACTACCTGTTCCAGCATTTCACCACCCTCGTTCTGAAAAACTTCTTCCTTAAATCCATCCTAAATCTACTCTCCTTTAGTTTAAAACCACCACTCCTTTTCCTGTCACAAGGCCTTCTAAAAAGTTTCTCCCCATCCTTCCTATAGGACCCGAAGGAGTCTATAGGCTTTTGCTAAGCCTACTGGATTCTTTAGTTTTTCTTTGGAAAAACAAATATCTTCAAGCAACTTATCCATTGTATTGGGGATAGAAAATTACTTGATCATTGATGGCAGTCGATGGTCGCATAGTTCATGTATTAAACTGTGATCTGTACATAAAGGAGGACTTGATACACACGGCCGTGTAAGTCTCTGTCTCCTCTTCCTTTAATTGTGTATTTGGAAACTTACAACCTGATCACCTACTGATTTCAACTATCACAATCTGACTGAAGGAAAACTTTTCTTTCTCTATTAGATTATTGCTGCAGGACTCGTCAGGAAGTATTTTGTTGTATATTTCCTGATTTATTGTGAGATAAAACCCAGAAGTCTTTTAGTGATCTGAATCATGGGCCGTAAAGGACCCTGAGAGCCCATTGGAATCAATTTGTGGAAGTAACAGACAAAAGCGAAAGTCTGCTTGCAACATGCTGGGCGCATGGGAGGTGCCTTGCTGTTAGCATATAAGTTAGAGATGAAACAACTATCAGAAGTGCAGAAGATAGTACAAATGGAACAACAAATCCAGTTGCTAAAGGCTGTGCATGGGATACACCAGCAAGTGTTATTGGAAGCTACACAGCAAAGGGAACATGTAGAGACAAAATGCGCTGCTAAGGTGACTAAATATGCGGTAAGAATGGCCCACCACTGGCGGTGGTGTTGTAGTCCCAAGAATGGATCCCGTGTCCAGGAGTTAGTAACAGACCCTAATTAGGATCTTGAAACTTGGGACGGAAATATTTGGAGTGACATTGATGGAGGCCAGGAGGACACTAGAGATAATGATTTAGACCAAGAGACCGGGAAAAAGGCAGTTCTGGCAGTGAGGCATAAGGCAGTGCAAATTCCTAACGGTCCTTGAATTAGGTAGGATGAGCTAATATTTTTTATGCTGGTAGACATTAAGAATCTAGTGGAGAAATATTGACAACAGCCTGGGGAAAAAACTCAGGCATGGATGGTATGGTTATTAGAGGAATGAGCTGATTCTGTCATGATAGATAGTGAAGATGCAAAAAGGTTTTTGGGATCACTGCGGATCATTATATACAATCTGCACTACAACATGTGCCTGCAAATGACGGCAATAAAAGTTTAGTGCAGGTAATTGTGGAGGGATTAGCAGATTGACATACTAATGATGGAGTGTGGCCACCCATGCCAAAGTCATGGTCCACCTTGCAACAGGCAGTTACGTTGTTAAAAGCTGAAGCCAGAAAGCTAGTGGTAGAAACGGGAGATCCTTTTTCTTTTATGAACTGCCCTCTATTACTGGGAATGTGAAATACCTTGTTAGAAGGATGTCCTGGCAACTGGAAACTCTATTTGATTCCTATTCTGATGACTGAACAGGGTGAACTCATAGAAAGAGTAATTGAAAAATCTAGTCAACCGGGTGATTTACCAGGTATCCAAGGTAGGGTCACTGAGTAAAAAGAATGACCCACAGCACATAGGGGAGCCAGAGGGACCCGAAACTGGTGAGCGTACACATCTGTTTCTGCTTATGGGCTTTTGGTACCATGCAGTGGTGGTAGATATCAAAAATGGGTTGTTCATTTACCAGAGGCTTTACGTATTTTGAATAATAGGTCAATTAAAGCTGATGCATCACCTTTGGCGCTCATGAAGGGTAGTGGAAGACATGACTTTGTGGTAACGAAAGCAAATACTTTAGATGGAATGACGATCCAATGTCAGCAAGAAACTACGTGGGATAGTGGTGAGGTCAAATAGTTACGCACGGATTTATGTTTTTACAGAGTCAACAGGAGAATTTGTTCCAGGACTTATACCAAAGGTATTAATTTTATTAAACCCATTGCAAACAGATCATGAAAAGCATATATTATTAGGAATAAAAAATATTGCGTCCAGGCGAGTAGTAATCCTCCTGGGATCATGGGTCCAGATGTACCATGTATACAGCGCATCACCAAAATCACATGTACAAAATATGTACCCTGAAGCTAAAGCATGGTATGTTGACCCATTGACCTCTGAGCTCCAAACTGCAGAAGTTATTGTTACTGAGGATAACAGAGCAGTAACTATCACACTGCCAGGGGAACATGCCTGGCGGTGCGTACCAGCAGAACAATTATTACGGAGAGCATGACTGAACACTGTATACTGAGGGGAGGGCGACTCACCAATTTTGTTTGTGTTTGTTTCCCTTGTAGGATTTTATTGATGATACCACAATTGGAATGGTCATCTATGGATGACTTTATGAAGCCGCAACATTTATGTTTTGGACTTGCTTCGCCAGCAAATCCCTTTCAAATGTGTTTAGTAGGGATCCCTCTCACTGCATGGGAAAAAGCCTATTGGACATCCCAATATTTCGTCTATCTTGCAAAAAACAAAGCAACAACTGCAGCTAAAGCAAGACTTACACTTTCAGGAGGATTGTAGCTCGGACTTAGAATTTCGGACTGCTGGAAAAATCATACCAGCTGCTATTTTTGCTCCAGGGGTAGTTACAGCACAAGCATTAAGAACATTAACAAAACTTGGATGTTGGTTAGCTAAATCAAGAAATGCTACATATTTAGCCTTAAGCTTTTTATTGTTAGATGTTAATTTAGTATGCCATACTACATTGCAAAATAGAGCTGCAATTGATACACTTTTGTTAATACATGGTCATGGTTGTGAAGATGTGGAAGAGAAGTGTATGAATTTGTGATCATTCCAACGCAACACATATGCAAATTTCTAAACTACAACAGTTGACACACCAGCTACATATTAGTGACAGTTTGAACCCTTTTGGACACTGGATGTGGGGATGGCCATGGTTACAAAAATGCATTTGATTTATAGGCCTAATTTTAGTGATTTTATTATGTATTAGCAATTGTTTACCTTGTATAATGGCATTAATCTGCAATAGCATAGATATTGTTAGAATCCATTTATCAGTCCGTGTGGTTGAACTCCACTGCCTTCTATCAAAAGATCACATAGTGGCAAGTATCAGGGATGGAAAATGACTTGATCATTGGCGGCAGTCGGTGGTCATGTAGCTCACGTATTAAACCATGATGTGTACATAAAGGGGGGTTTCACAAGGGGGTTGAGTGTTAGAAACAGTAAAAGACTAAGAAGTTTTAACAGTGCCAAGAGGTGAGTAATGGCCATACTGAGGACTGTTGCAGCCTGTCGTGTGAAAAGAACAAAGCATGAGGGAGGCGAGGATGCATGCAGGACTGCATAGGTAAGAAGGATGAGATCTTCTCCGGACCAGTTCAAACTGCCTGTTCAATTTGGAATTGAACCAACAAAGAAGAGAATGCACAGCAGTTCAAGAAGGGTCTCAGGGTCATTTAGCAAACACAAGAGGAAGACTACGTGAGGAAGTAAAAGACCAATAAACATGAGTAAGAGATCAGGTAATGGGCTTTGCATTTGGCCCATCCTTAACCCACTTCCTGGCAAGTACTGGCCCTATGTGTCAGAATGTGGATGGGGATAAATTGGTGCTCTGCAGGATAAATGTGCGGCAACACCTTTCAACCCACGTTGTTGTCACAGGGACGCCCGTTAAGAAGCTGTGCCTTCACTACCCAGATCAGAGGAAATGCAATCTGTGCTACATGCAGTAATATTACTTAGTTTAGCGGCACATGTGTAAGTCAATTTTTGTTTGTATTGTTTCGGCTTTATTGCTTTATAACAAACAACATTTAGTTAAGCTTATTTTTTTGTTCCGCTGCTTCAACACATTGGATCTGTCACAAACTTAATTTCTATCCGTAACACCCATTTCACTTCATAACCTCATAATCACATTTGGCATTTAATTATTTTCCACTTCTCACAGCATTTCACCTGAAAATCTTCTGTCAAGTCCTCTTAAATTTCCTGCCACCACTCATAACTGTCCTTTTTCCCATTCAGCCTCTCACACAAGTCTTCAGACTGTCTAGCTTTCATTTCTGCAGATCTACAGATTTTAGTATTGCAAGGTCCCATTGCTCTGAATTCAGCTGACGTAGAAGGCTGCTACATATCTTTTCATAGGTACAAGGCAACCTGGTCACATAACCTATATATTTACATATCTCCATTAGCTCTCCTAATGTCGGGATTCAGTTAAAAAACCAAACCAAAACAAAACCAACAAACAAAAAACCCCAACTAAAACATTTAAGTTTCTGTTATCTTTATCTCCTCCTCTTTTTTCTAGGAATGTTAACAACTGCCTGAATGAATAAGTTCAGTACCATGTTGATGGCAACAGACATTACTATATGCTTCAGTGGAAGGTGTAAGAAAAACAGCAGACAGGTAGTTACAGCTGCGCACCGAGCATGTTTTATCACAATCCTTTAAAAGAAAACCTGACTTCTTTTCTGAGACATGAGATATTTATTTACTCTTGCAAGTCCACTTGAAGATTTTAAAATAATCTTTAAAATGGTAGTCAGGTTATTTTTTTTTTAATAATATGGTTGGATTTTACATGATTTACTCTCCTTGTGTCAGGTTCCTCTGTGAAGAAGCATACTCCACTATAGTTACACAATAGCCTTTCCTCAGGCAGTTCATGCTATCTGGAACAGCCTCCCTTGTAGATGTCCTGACACTTCTTCAGGTATTCACTCTCAGCATTTCAAATCCGAGGTGAAAGCACTTCCCTTCTCTCTCATCTCATCTATAGAGAGTTTTTCTTTCTGGCAATTTGCATGTCATACTATCACTATCCAAACAGTTTTCAGATGCTTTTTGCTACAGAAGATTAAGTCTTATTACATTAAAGGAAGTTTTTCAGTACAAGTATTTTTATTCTGTCTTCAAACACATAGTTAGTGAAGAGTAGGAACATAATCAGGCTACCATAGAAAAATGTGATTGTGTAACCACAGGATCTTGTCATACTCTGAAGCAGGGCTAGAAGGCTCTTAGTAGTAAGCAAACTCTTAGACAAAGTGTTTTCGAGACAAAGATGAAGAGTAAACAGGTACCAGGTGAAAAATAAAACAAAAAGTACAACTGTTTGAGCACAGAATATTGCCTAAGATATCTCTAACAAAGGGGCAGATGGTGGGGAGGTGAATTTTTTTTATTAGCACCTGGAATAAGCAAGAGAACTCTGATTTGTGTATTAGTAAGTGGAATAACCAGAAAATATCAGAGCTGGAGGGTCTCACTTTTGTCACCTTTAATTCAATGGAAACAATTTTTTTGCTATGGCCATTTGTTCTGAAAGTTTGTAAAAACAAGCTCCATCTTGCTTTTTTTTACACCCTTCATGGCTTCCTGTCCCCTCCTTGTCACTTTCAGAACATCATAATATCCCAAAAAGTTCATCTCTGCTTGTATATTAACAGTAACAATAATAACTATTATAATGACACAACAAGAAGAAGCTGTGCTAAAGTGGAAAGCTGCTGAAGGGACTGAAGGGAGGGGGCATGGATGAGACAGACCACATGACGGATGAAGCAGGGCCTTGTTAGAACGAGCTGTCATTACGAATCAAGGGCAGTTCATCTCAAACTCACTCCTAACAATCTTAAGGAAGAGCAATCAAAAAAAAAAAAGAGACAAACACAAAAAGAAGCCATTCAGTACACACTGCTGTTTAAGAAAGTTGTCATCCCTGAAAATGCTTCAGTACACAAGAGACACACCTCTCTAAATGTTTACAGACATTTTCTGTCACACAGTTCAAATTGTTACCTCTCTTTCTCCTCCTCCTAACATCTTCCGTATAACCTCTCAAACAAGTTGTGTAAAATTCCTCTCCATATCAGCTTGTAAAGAACAACATACGCTTAGTCTCTTATTGTGGACATCTAGCAAAATTGTATGTCTGTATACATGTGGCTGTCTCCAGCTCCAGTCCTTGTACCTGATATTTGCAGAAAATCAGAATTTGCTTGATAATGTTCTCTAGTTTCCTCAATATATATAATCCTTCTGTATGCTATCCATGAGTCTGACCTACTCTTTAATCTCTCCCCTTCCTTTGACTGCCCACACAAGCCATTAGTATATTACTTTACTCATCATTATAGTTTAGTTTCTAGTTACAAAGACCCCACCACCTATGACATAATTGTACAACACATTTTACTATTTCTACCATGTAAAGCTAACCCTATTGACAGGAGAATAAAATCCCAAGACCGCTTAGGAGAATATCAAGGCTGAAAAGGCAAGAACAAGGCAGAAGAAAATACGTAGTATGCAGAAGAACCCAAAGCAATTTATAGGAATGGTGATTCTGCTTCTGGATCCTTTGTCAAAATTCCTTTTAACACATTTCCAGGAACTGTAAAAACTATAGTTTTCATATTGTTTTATGACCACATGACTGCACAGTATTAACACACGCCTTCCCAGAGTCATGTATATTTAGGTGATGAGTAAATACCATTGAATACATTCTTTCTTGTCATATAGCACCTATCTTTACTCTTTACATAGTGCCTATTTTTCTCTTTATTTCCCACTTCCATACTTTGATAAGGCAAAGGTGGAGAGACTTGATGAAATAGTCAACATCACTTGTTAAAGTGCAACCAGAGTATGAATTGAAATGAGGAGAATGGAAGGTGGTGCATAGGAACAAGATGGAAAAATAGACTACCTCAAAATATAGAAAGACAGAAAAGTGAACAGGTGAAAAAAGCTAGAAAGACTAATCGAAGCATAAGAAGATAAAATGGAGAAGACTAAGAGATAGAGAAGGTGAAGAGGAAAAGAAGAAGTGCTCTCTAAGAGCTGCTGTGCCAAGCTAACGCTCACAAAATCCCCATCAAACGCTGATCATGTCCCTTGTCTTGCACGTTTTGTCTGATACACAGAACCACGTCTCCCTTTGCCATCTTCTCCAGGGCAGCTACTACACATACAGCCATATCAGCTGCTAACCTCAGTTACTCTGCCAAGAGGGAAGAAAGGAAAGCCTATTCAGGGAAAGCAGGAATGAGAAGGGCAGAAGTGAAATCATGGAACCAGCACGGCAAGATAAAAAAAAAGGAACAACACACAAGTCAGAAGAGAAAACTCCAGGATTCAAAAGATAAAATAAAATCAAATGAGAGACAGTGGAAATTTTGGGAATTAGATGCAGGATTCTCCTTACCTGACTGGCTGGTGCTAACATTGATGGTGGCATAGCGGGGTGCTTCTGAACTAAATTCAGTCACCAAGTTGACAGCCTGGATCTCAAAGGTGTACTGCACACGGGCCAAGAGGTTGGAGACTTGCACGCGACTTTCTGTCAGGCCCACTTGGCGTGGTTCAAATTGTATGCTGTCCCCACAGCGCAGACACCGTCCCGAAGACCCTTCTGGGCATACTTTGCAGATGACATTGAAGAAAACATCTTTGCGGCCACCTAGGTCCTTGGGGAGGCGCCAGGTCAGGAGCACACTGGAGCCAACAATTTCATAGTTAAGGTCACGGGGAGCAGAGGGAATGCCTAGAAGACGGAATGAAAGATGAAAATCCCATGAAAGAACGGAAGAGAGGAACGAGAGGGGAGCAGGCAAAGCAGGGGAAAAGGAACAGAAGAACAAGCTTTTCTCATTCTTATTCTTCTCTGGTAGTTTCTCTGAGAAGGCTAAGAAAAACATATTCTTTGTTACATCAAACATACACTTACGCAAAGGAGTAACTGTACTATCACATTTTAGAGAAGCAAAAGTAATAAGAAGTATCTTTGTTTCTTGAAGGATGCCTGGGGCACAGTGATCATGGGATGATAGAATTCTCAGATCTTGGAGGACTAAGGAGGGGGATCAGCAGAGCTGCCACCTTGGACTTCCGGAGGGCAGACTTTGAACTGTTTAGAAGGTTGTTTGATAAAGTTCATTGGGAGGCAGTTCTAAATGGCAAAGGAGCCCAAGAGGGCTGGATGCTCCTCAAGAAGGAAATTCTGGTGGTGCAAGAGCAGGACATCCCCGAGTGCCGTAAAATGAGTCAGCAGGGAAGAAGGCCATCTTGGCTTAACAGAGAGCTCCGTGCTGGTCTCAGGAAATAGAGGAAAATATATGAACTTTGGAAGAGGGAGCAGGCATCTCAGGAGGACTACAAGGAGCAGGTGAGATCACATAGGCAAAAAATTAGAAAGGCTAAAGCCCAAATGGAACTTCAACTGGTCAGTTCAGTGAAAGACAATAAGAAATGTTTCTTCAAGTATATTAACAACAGGAGGACCAAGGAGAATCTCCCTCCTTTACTGGATGCAAGGAGAATGGAGGTAACAAAGGATGAGGACAAGGCAGAGGTACTTAACAGCTTCTTTGCCTCCTTCTTTAATAGTAACGTAAGATGTTCTCTGAGCTCCAAGCCTCCTGAGCCAGAAGACTATGAAGGTGAACCCTCAATGTTCCAAGAAGACTTCGTTAGAGACCTGCTCGGCAAACTACACGTCCACAAGCGTATGGGGCCGGATGGGATACACACAAGGGTATCGAGGCAGCTGGCAGAGGTCCTTGCCAAACACCTTTCCCCCATCTGTCAACAGTCCTGGTTGACTGGGGAAGTGCCACTTGACTGGAGGCTGGCAAATGTAACTCCCATTCACAAGAAGGGTCAGAGGGAGGATCTGGGGAATTATAGACCTGTCACGTTGACTTCAGTACCAGGGAAGGTCATGGAGCAGATCATATTGAAAGCTATCACGCAGCACACGCTGGACAGCCAGGTTATCAGACCCAGTCAACATGGGCTTATGAAAGGCAGGTCCTGCCAGACCAATCTGATCTCCTTCTATGACAAGGTTACCCGGCTAATAGACGAGGGAAAGGTTGTGGATGTGGTGCACCTGGACTTTCGTAAAGCCTTTGACACCATTTCTCACAGTATTCTGCTTGAGAAACTGGCTGCCCTTGGCCTGGACAGGCACATCCTCTGCTGGGTAAAAAACTGGCTGGATGGCCGGGCCCAGAGGGTGGTGGTAAACGGAGTTAAATCCAGTTGGAGGCCAGTCACAAGTGGTGTTCCCCAGGACAGTGCTGGGTCCAGTCGTGTTCAATATCTTTATTAATGACCTGGATGAAGGGAACAAGTGCACCCTGAGCAAGTTCGCAGATGACACTAAGCTGGGTGACAGTGTTGATCTGCTTGAAGGAAGCGAGGCTCTGCAGAGAGATCTGGACAGGCTGGATCGATGGGCTGAGACCAACGGGATGAGATTCAACAAGACCAAGTGCCGAGCCCTGCACCTGGGATACAACAACCCCATGCAGTGTTACAAGCTTGGGGAAGACTGGCTGGAGAGATGCCTGACCTGGGGGTGTTGGTTGACAACCAGCTGAATATGAGCCAGCAGTGTGCCCAGGTGGCCAAGAAGGCAAATGGCATTTTGGCCTGTATCAGAATAGTGTGGCCAGCAGGACTAGGGAAGGGATTGTGCCCCTGTACTCATCACTGGTGAGGCCACACCTCGAGTACTGTGTTCAGTTCTGGGCCCCTCACTACAAGAAGGACATTGAGGTCTTGGAACATGTCCAGAGAAGGGAGACAAGGCTGGTGAAGGGGCTGGAGAGCAAGTCCTACCATGAGCGGCTGAGGGAACTCGGGTTATTTAGCTTGGAGAAGAGGAGGCTGAGGGGAGACCTCATCACTGTCTACGGCTGCCTGAAAGGGGGCTGCGGGAGAGCAAATGTTGATTTCTTCTCTCAAGTGACAAGTGATAGGACAAGGGGAAATGGCCATAAGTTGCGCCAGGGAAGGTTCAGACTAGATATCAGGAAGAATTTCTTTACCAAAAGGGTGGTCAGGCACTGGCACAGCTGCCCAGGGAGGTGGTTGAGTCACCATCCCTGGAGGTGTTTTTAAATAACGGGTTGATGAGTTTTTGAAGGACATGGTTTAGCAGAAGATGGGTACGGATTTGATGATCTCAAAGGTTTTTCCAACTGGAAGATTCTATGATTCTATGACTTTTACTTTTCCTTAAAAGAACAGTCAGTGTTTAGGGAAATTCCAAACCTTTGAAATTTTAAATTTTACACAAGGTTAGTAAAGATTTGTCTCTACCGATACCTCTTATTCTCTCCCTTGGCACCTAATATCTCAGAACTCTCTCAGACTTCAGTTAGCGTGTTCCATGTATTGCAAGAACTGAACACCACTTTTCATACGATTATTCCTGCTTCCAGACAGATTCCTGTATGGCTTCAGAAGCAAACTCTGACAGGTGAACAACTGCCCATACCTGTGCATACAACATTTTCCCTCTGTTAGTAGAGGTGGATGAGGTCTTTGTGACGGATTTCTCTAGCTGCAATCTACTTCACTGCTGAAGTATCTGAGTATTTCCAATAGCTGTGTTTCCCTGAGGACTCACATTTCTAGCGTGAGTTAAAAAAATACATTATGCTGGAAAATTGCATATAGAAGACTGCTTAAAAATGTATTACAGATAAGATGAAGCATTAATACATCAGGAAATGTCAGAATTAACTTTTCTTTTGAGATTTTAACTGGAGTACTCAGCATTTGCATTGTGGTATAGCATTTAATTGCATGATCACATAGTGGTTTTCCCTGAGGATTCTTAACACAGTCAATGCAAAGGACAAGACAACTGCTCAGGAAAAATAATGTCTGTGAAGTAAAGGTGGCTTGATGCTGCTGAAGATTGATTCTGTCCAGTATAGGAGGCAAGGGATTACAGAAAAACACCACTATCACATTTGCTAATTTGTGAGTGCTTAACTTCAGAGCCATAAAGTATTTGCAAGATGCTTTAGGGAGATAAATTCTTCCCCTGTCACTTCCACAAAGTTTATTCAGAGCGTTCAAAGTGTTTTATACATTACTTAAGCTGTATTTTTCAGTGCTAATCACTAATCCTACTTCATTTTCTGCATCAAATTTTTCTTTCTTCACCTATTAACTTTCATAACCAACACTTGTGAAAAGTCATAACTGATGAGAACTACAGAGAAGCCAGTGAAAAAAGTAATTATTTTCCCATAAACCTTTCAGAATTTAAATTCTGTGTAGTAAATATGGTGTTCACACTTGCAATGATAAAGAGAAGAAAATAGTGGTTAGTTCCTTCAACAAATAATGTTTACCCCATATATGAAATGAGTTTAGCATTTAATGAGAAATCAGTACACTATTCCCTCATCAGAAGTTGCACCTTATGCATACTTGCAATGGACTTACTTAAGGTTGCATGAGTCATCTAAAATTTGACATTTTTTAATTTCTGAGCATCTAATATTGCAACACTGCAGTATTTTCAAAACATAGTTTCACCAACACATCAAAATTTTAAAAACCATATGGGAACACTTCTGCTTTCTCATCGACATTCAGTGAATGGATATATTCTGTACTCAACTGAAGGAGTAAAGGGAAGTTTTGGGTTATTTCAGAGGTCATGAGAAGAACTGAATTGCAACTCCTCTGAATAATTTAGACACATTCTCTCTCATTAACTACCCTTCTTGCTTTCAAACCTCCATCTGAACACTTACCAGTGCAGGGAGCATCAGAATTGTCCAAAGCAGATCGATAGTAGTGGTTCTGACACACACATTCACTGGAAGCTGGCAATGGAGCATGGCTGTGGGCTGGGCACGGATGGCAGGGGTCATCTCCCACAGATACTTTAAAGAAACCAAGGGGACAGGCTAGGAGGAGGAAAATGAGAGGCAAAGGCAGGAAACTCATTAATTCAGATTCCAGAAACTATGCGATGTTATTTACATTTAACTCTTCTACTGCTGTAGGGAGAAGTTATTACACAGAGCAGCTACTACTGGTTTTGTAATTCTATGGAGCATGTATTGTTAAAGTTGTTATTTCAAAGCAGTTCCTTTTATTCTATATAATAGGTGCTTAAATTGATTCACTGGCATATAAAGGAGGAATCAATCCAGAGACAGCCTTGGCCATTTGAATATATTGTCTTCTCATTACTCACTCAAAGAGTTTGGCATTAGAGAAGTCAAAGAGCATAGTCGTCTGAGGACTGGAGGAGTGGCTGATACATCAGAAGGCTGTGCTGCCATTCAGTGACACCTGGACAGGATAGAGAGTTGAGTGGGGAGGAATCTAGTGATGTTCAACAAACACAAGTGCAGAGTCCTGCATCTAGGGAGGAACAACCTCATGCATTAGTACAGGTTAGGTGTTGACCTGCTGCAAAGTAGCTCTGTGGAGAAGGACCTGGGAGTTCTGGTGGACAACAAGCTAACCATGAGCCTGCAATGTGCCCTCATGGCCAAGAAGGCCAATGGTATCCTGGGGCGCATCAAGAATGGTGTGGATAGCAGGCTGAGGGAGATTAATCTCTCCTGATGTTCTTCACAAGTGAAACCCCATCTAGAATACTGTGTACAGTTTTGGGCTCCTCAGATTAAGAAAGACGAGAAACTACAGGAGTGAGTTCAGAGGAAAGCCACAAAGATGATCAGGAGACTGAAGCATCTCTCTTATGAGGAGAGGCTGAAAGACCTAGGTCTCTTTAGCCTGGAGAAGAGAAGACTGAGAGGGGATCTTTTCAATACTTGGAAATATCTAAACAGCAAGTTTAGTGAATCTCTAGCCCAATTGCAAATTGTATAGAAAGCTTGACAAAGCTGTGAATATAAAATAATTTCTCTGGTATTTAGTAAATAAAATTTAATTAAAAATAAACATGGTTGTCTTAAAATTAAACAAACATTTTTACATTCTGCTGGATATTGTGCTCACAAACAAGGATGGTGATTTAAAGGCTGAAGGTAGCCTTGGCTGCAATGACTATGAGATGTTGGAGTTCAAGATCCTGAGAGGAGTGAGCAGGATAAAAAGCAAGCTCACAACTCTGGACTTCAGGAGAGCAGATGCGACCCCTTTGGGGATTTGCTTGGGGGAGTCCCATGGGATAAGGCCCTAGAGTGGCCTGAAAACAGTAATTAATGTGCAAGGACTACCACCTCCAGTTGCAAAAGTGGTCCACACCAACAAGCAGGAACTCAGGCAAAAAATGCCAGGAGGCCTGCACATTTGAGCAAGAGGCTCCTAGCTAAACTCAAACACAAAAAAAAAGAAGTATACAGAAGACAGAAGATAACAGAGGGGACAGATAACCTAGGAGGAACATAGAGGAACTGTCCAAGCTTGCAGAGACATGGTTAGGAAAGGTAAAACCTACTTGAAATCCAATCTGCCAAGGGATATCAAAAGCAAGAAGGGCTTCTAAATATCTAAGTGGCTAAAGGAAGACAAGAGCAAATGTGGGCCCAGTGCTGGGTGATAAACAGGACCTGGTGACATAGGAAAAGGCGGAGGTACTGACTGTCATCTTCGCGTTAGCCTTTACTAGCAAGCTTGGACTTTAGGAACTCCATGTTTCAGAGACCAGGGGAAAGTATGGAGCAAGGAAGATCATCTTCTTGGTGGAAGATCACCTTCTTGGTAGGAGATCAGATGAGAGAATATTTAGGCAAACTGGACCAACATAGTTCCATGGGCCCTGATGGTATACAATCACAGGGGAGCTGGCTAATGTCATCTTGAGGCCATTCTTTAATTCTTTGAATGATTGTGGTGATGGTGAGAGATGCCTGAGGACTAGGGGAAAGCAAATGTCACTCCTGTTTACAAGAAGCACAGAAAAATGCAGGCAGCTCAGCCTCACCTTGACCCTTGGGAAGATGATGGAACAACTAATCATGGAAACTTTTTCCAGGCATGTGAAGGACAACAAGGTGACAAGGACAACATTCTGGTGAGTAGCCAGAATGGATTTTCAAAGGGGAACTCAGGCTTGACCAGCCTTCTGCAATTAAATTACTGACTTGGTAGATGGGGAGAGAGCAGTGAATATTGATGACCCTGACTTCAGTAAGGCTTTCAACACTCTCCCATAGTATCCACATGGAGAACATAGTATGGCCTTTAAAGACTGTCTCCCATAACAGACTTATAGACAACCTGATGAAGCATGGGCTGGATGAGCAAACAGTGAGATTAATTGAGAACTATCTGAACAACTGAGTCCAGAGGGTGCTGAACTGTCTGCACAACTGAGTCCAGAGGGTGGTGACAAGTGGAATGAAGTGGAGGCCAGCACCTAGAGGTGTATCCCAGGGGTCAGCACTAGGTCCAATACTGTTCCCCTGCATTTGAGGAAGAATAATCCCATGAACTATTATATGCTGGGGGCTGAACACCTGGAAAGCAGCTCTGCAGAAAGCATCCTGGGGGTCCTGGTGGACACCATGTTGAACAGGAGGCAGCATTGTGTCCTTGCTGCAAAGAAGGCAAATGACATCCTGGGCTGCGTTAGAAGTAGAGTTGCCAGCAGGTTGAAGGAGTTGATCGTTTCCCTCTGCTCAGTTCTGGGGAGACCACATCTGGAGTCATGGAAACACTGGAGAGAATCCAGCAAAGGGCCACAAAGATCATTAAGAGTCTGGAGCGTCTCCCATAGAAGAAGAGTCCTAGAGAGCATGTACTGTTCAGCCTGGAGAAAAGAAGGCCTGTAGGGATCTCCTCAATGTGCACAAACACTTGAAGGGAGGAATACTTGAAGACAGACTGTACTTGAGGACAGGCTCTTCTGAGTGGTGCCCACAGACAGGCCTGGAGGCAATGGACACAAACTGAAAGACAGGAGGTTCCTTCTGAACACAAGGAAACACTTTTTACTATGTGTGACACAAACACTAGAACAGGTTATCCAGATGGGTTGTGGAGTCACCCTCCTGCGGGATAATCAGAAGTGGTCTGGTCAAAGTCCTGGGCAACCTGCTCAAGGTGACCCTGCTAGATCAGCAGGAATTTAAGAAGTTGTCCTCCAGAAATCTCTTCCAAGTTCAGCCATTCTGTGATTGCCCTTAAACATATGCAAATTCAAATGCCTGGACACATCCCTGAGGTCTTGGCTGCCCCACTGCTAGATCTTTCACCGCACGTGTGATTGTGCACATACAGGGAACAATGAATGGAAAGTTCTTGGCACTAGGCTACATCTCATTTCAGATGTCCGGAAAGGAAATGAGAATAGGATTGGCAGGTTGCCTCTGAGGGAGGAACTTGAAAAAAGTTTTAAAGGAGATAGAGAGTGGAACAAAAAGCAATACGTACATAACTGAAAATGCTCAGTTCAATTCATATATAAATGGCAGCTCAAGAACCATAGAGACAAATCCATAGCAACTTAGGAGGAAAGAACTCTCCAGAATGATTATTTTTGCATTGTTTGTTGCAGAAAATCAATGACTACATAAACCTATAATCTCATGCTGGTATTTCTGGAAGGGATGGCTGATACTGAGAAAGGATCATGCTTCAAAGCTCTCATTCTGCCCTGAGTATTCCTTCCAAAAGAAAAACAGAAAAATGAAATCATGCACCATATCACAAGCAAAGCTGATCTGCAAAATCTAAACATGATTCACGTCTTCCCCACCTACCTACTGAAAAGACAGTTGTAAAAAAATGAGCACCTTTACCCCTTTCCAAAATTGCCTAGGATATGCCAGCTCACTGCACTCGGGACTTCAGCATATAGATGGCAACAATAATTGTTCCCATGACACTGAGTTTTCCTGGCATTGCTTCAGACCGGTCACCTATGAATACTATATCAAAGGTCAAGTCAGGAGAAAAAAATTCCCTGGCAATCTAAACAGGCAAAAGCCACTTCCTTTTATCCCAGCAGTTACAGCAAGCCACGGGCTGTCCTTCCACACACAGATAGAATTCATCTCTCATTTCTGAAGGATCTCTTATTTTCACACCACAGATTTTTCAGTTATCATGTACCTTACATTCCCTTCTTAATGCAGATCACAGCATCATGTCCACTTGCTGTGGTCCTACAATCTCTGCAGATGACTACTGTGCTCACTGGAGACATAAGAACTACGCAAGCTGAAGCAAACCCATTATCACCAGGACTAGTATGTTTCACTTTAGTGAACATTACCATTTCAGGAGCATCCCAGAGAAAGCCTGAACAAGAGCAGCTTCTCCTGAAACACCTCCATTGTGTGCCTGCAGAACAACTTCACACAACACACCAAGACCACTTATGCGACAGGACTTGTTAATGGGGATAGTATGATTTGTTCATCCACCAGGCACCAGTTCTTTCCTAGGAAACACAGATTTAGCTCTCATTGATTCACAACATCCAATGTAAGGACAGAGAGTTTCAGAGCTAGCACCTCAGAAAGCAGAGCAAGCTGTCACTTCCCATCACATCAAGGTTACTATGAAAGAAACAGGCAGAGTTCAGAGCGTGCAAGCTCATTTCTCTCAGCTTGTCTCAGTCATTTTTCATATCTTGGCATAGTGTCAGAATGCCACAACAGTTCAGCTGGGCACAGCTCATCTCAGAAACACCGAGACACCAATCCCATTTCCTTAGCTCTACCCTGTAACATGCGTCCCTGCATTGCCTGTATTTACCTGACTGCTCTCTGGACACGAGTTCCAGGCAGGAGGCCAGAGGAGCAGTTTCTGACAGACTTCTAGCAATAAGAAATACCAAAATCAGCAGAATGGGGGTGTGTGAAGGGCAGGAGCAAAGAAAATGAAAATAGGAAGGGGACAGACCAAGAACCAAGGAAGTTAAGGGAGAGAAAGAGGCACTGAAAGACTCACTTGGTCAATAAGGGCAGAGAGGAAATATTCTGAGAGTAAAACAAAATACAGCAAGGGGTTAGGGACAAGAAGGGCAGTCAGAAACTTCAACAGAGCTTTATGTACCCCCAGCAATGTTTTTAGAGAATGTGATACAGGTGACACTCTGACTTTTTGTACAGAAATATGATTTGTAACTGAAGTGGGACATAGGAAGACATTTAGAAGAGCATAAAATTGATCTCTTCTTGACTGAGACAAGTGATCTGATTCCTACGTGGGGGCATTTGCTCCCAGGTGTGCTTGTGAGGCAGCAAGAATGAATACTAGATGTGAGAGTATTGAAAACAGACATAGTGTCAAGCTGGCACTGGAATCAAACTGGGAGGAATGAATGGACATAGCTGAATTTGAGACCTAGGGAAAATTGAATGTGCAGAGCTACAGTCTCAAACAAGACTGACTCTAGGCAAAGTAGAATCAGTATGGAGTTTAAAAGAGAAGCCAACTGGTACAGGCCACGCCACGTGCTTTATGGAAATAATGGCAAGCACTGCTAGAATAAGACTTGAACTGAATTAACTGAAAAGAGGAATGGTGTTTGGCAGTTACGGCAGGCAGGATGATGGAAAGGATTTAATAATTGATTATATTGTAGAAATAATATTTAGACAATACTCTCTAATAATGCAAGAAAGATGGCTCAATTAGCATGCAGAAGGCACACTAGAAAAGCCAAAACCCTGCTTCTCCCCAGCAGTTCACCCCCCCCTCTGGAAATAAACCTATGACAAGCTTATGGTGATAGTAAGTAATTTTCACTGGGGCAAGCTATTCCACAGTGACTGTTATTGTGTATCATATCTTGCTCTGAATAAGGTGGGGTTGGCCATAACTAAAAGCACGACCTAGTTGCATAGTTTTTACAGCTGTTCAGGTGAGGAAGAGATAGTGGAAAATCAAAGAAACATAATGAGAGAAGAGTGGGGCTTTTTGATTTTTTTTTAAATGGAAAAGGAGAGCATCAAATTAACTGAGATAAAATAAATTAAGTGACTCAGAACTGTTTCCCATTGAACTGTTGATAGGAGATGAGATGAGTAAGGGATTTTTAGGAAAAAGAGGTGGAGCTGAAGCAATTACTAGCTAGTTACATACTGGGAGGACCGCCAGGGAAAGGGCTGTGTAAAGAAAAAGAGAGGCAAAACAAGAGAGGAAAGATTTGGGTGGGGGAAGGATGGAATGTGAGTAGAGGGCAATTACTAGATATAGGAACTACTTGAAAAGCATCAAAATGTACATGCACACAGCAGAATAAGGTTGAGGAAAAAAAAACAGGTAACTTAGCACAAGGCACCAAACATTCCTATCAACTGTGAGTTTACCTCAAGGTTAAATCTCTTACTCAGGAGAGGCTAAGAGAATAGGTTTGTTTATTATAAAGAAGAGAAGGCTGGGATGGGGAGGAATGTATGCCTGGCATCAGCCACTTAAATTGGAGGATATGAAGAAGGTGTAGGCACAAGGTGGTAGATCACGACACAATGGACACAAGTTTTATATCTCTTATTACACCTTATTACGATCTCCTTTTATATAGGAAAAATTTTACCATTGGTGTCATCAAATATTGGGACGGTTGTGCAGGGATATTGCAGAATATTTATATCTTCACGAATAATAAAAACTAGACTAGAATAGGCCTTGAGTGAACTAAATCAATTTGGTCCTGTTTTGAGAATGGAGTTGAAGCAGATCACTTCCTCAGGTCCCTGCAATATAAATTATTCTATGGTTTTAAAGGAAACATATTTTAAGTGATTAAAATTTGAGAAGAGTTTACTGTGTACTTTTTTAGTACTAGTATATGCATATTTTCAGCAGTCTACTGAAGCTTATGCTTTAACATAAATCTTAACATTTCCTTAGCTTCACACACTGAAGTGTTTATCCACCCTGGATACTGCTATAGGACTGAGCAGAAGACCAGACATGGAACTTGACTGGCAGAATGGACTTGGAATTAATTTGTATTAGGACTTGAAAGAGAAAAAAGGATAAACTCCGTATTATATAAATTAACAGTTGTACTTCAGTGATTTTTAAAGTTAAGAGCTCACCTTACTTCTTCATTTGAAAGTCAGCTTAGCACTTTACCAAGCAATTATTTATCTTCTATTTTTTTCTCCACGTTGTAATTTTAAAATATTTTTTAAGATATCTCTGTCATGAATTCTAAACATTACTTTCAAATGCATGTAGTAACTTGAAACCCATGTGACTTTTAGCTAACATGCAATGACGAGCAGTGGGCAGTGAGTCCCAGTTGTAAATCGTTTGCGGGAATGGAATATGAGGATGGTGTCATCACCCAGAACTTTCTGTTTCTGACCTTCTACGTGGAAAAACATTTAGAGTTGCAGGAAACCTTGTAAGCAAGGTACGCTGTGTGTATATATCTATAGAAAGAAAAGAAGCTAAGGTGCCCAACTACTTTCTTCCTCTGTAAACTGTCATTCTCCTTTCTGAATGTTCAGCATGGGAAAAAGTCTACTTGGATAACACCAAAAGTGTATTCCACTCTCACCATATCCCACATCACCTACAGGGTTTTCTAAAAGATGTTTTTTCATGCTCCTGTTTAGCTGGATAAATTGGCCATACAGTAAGAAATTGCAGGTAGTCTTATGAAACTAATGAAAGAAAGCATCTTAATTCATGGTAGGGGCCAGGAAAACAGGGCTTTCTATCTAACTGTTCAAAATGGTTCTTCTTAGATTCTTTTTTCTAAATAAAGAAATAACATTGGGTCCATGAAGGACTCCACAATTTTCTGAAGAGCTGTGAGGGAAGGCAATGCCCGCACACTGTTTTACTGAAGTGTAAGAAGGAAACTTACTTCTCTTTCGTATCCTCGGTTCATTCTTTCATCTTATCAATAAGAACTCTCCGCAGGATCATCAGTGGAAATCTGCCCTTGGGTTATTGTTTTTGTTCTGTATTTCATACAGAACACTGCAGCAACTGTACCACAGTGTCCTCCCGTTCTCAGGAAGAACATACAAAAAAACTCCTGGAAAGGACTTCATGCAAAAGAACACCGACCAAGGGGACAAATTATGCTAGCTGAACATGGCTCCGTTCAAATAGGACAGGAAAATATTGTTAGCAGGAGAGGAGATGAGGAATGGTGACCAAGTCAGATAAGCTTACGAGAAATACAAATAAAAAAATACACCTTCTAACATAAAGGTTCATTATTTGGTTGTCTTTGGCTGTTCTAAGCTGCCCATGGAATCTCAGGAAGTAAATGACTGGAACAGTGTTTTGTAGTTTGGTAGACTGTCATTATTTCAGTTATTCCTTAAAATATTTACCATTTTCATCTATCTCCAGCTTCTTTGATAATGGGACTGCAAGGGAGAATCAGCTTTCATTGAATGCTACAAAAAAGGGAAGATAGATTTTTAAAAAAAATCACTATTTTTATTTGCCAAACTTAATTTCCATATTTTTTGAGTCCTTAAGACAACTATCTAATACTAAATTACTGACGGCAGTTTACCTGAATTGTGAACTAGTCATGCTACTGATGCCTACAACAAAGCTAACGCCAAATAGAGCTGCTCTAGTCTGAGCTTTTTGTCTCGGGAGCAGTACTGTATGAATATAGTTACATTTCTTTCAGGATGAGCAGGATAAAAAGACGCACATATTTGAATCATTCTCAAAGTTTAAACAAACAAAAAAGCACTTATCAATAATAATTGCTTTGTAAGTCTCCAGCACAATGAACTGCATTTTAATAGTTACTTTGCATTATCCCAATCACTTCATGAAACAGGTATTGAAGGTAATATATTGACAACCATTAACTATCCATTGCATTCGAACTTGGTATTGATGAGAATATTTGTACTGTCAATGTCCCAGTCAAACTCTTATTTTAAGAAAATAGAATCCAACTTTAAAATTGTGTCTGCAGCTACAACTGGGTTCTACATTACATATTGCATTTTTTAGAGTACTAAGTGTGATGCAGTAACATTTTACATTGCTGAGAGATCTTGAATAGTCATATATTAAAACCAAGGAAGCACCAGAAGAACACTATACCCAAAATTCTATAACCAACATAAGTAGTTTGGTCTAATGGACTGTCAGGCTTGATCAGATTTCCTCTTAATACCTTTACTGGGCGATATATAATTTATTCTACTTTCTCCTACAAGCATTTCACAGAAAATACCATAGACCCCAAGGCACAGAGCATATTAGAGGTAATAGTAATACCATTATGACTGCTCTTTCTTACTGAGCTAGGCTCATAGATCCCTGTTGCTTGTTCCATGTCCCATGATAAGGCTGCTGGAATTCTCCCCCCTTTTTTATCACTCGTTCCAACAGCCCTAGCAAAACGGCCCAGACTACTTAGGATGATAGAGTGCATTGCTTTGCTCCACCTGGCATCTCTCCTTTAACACTGTTGCCTCTTGGTAAAGAAGTGGAACTACGTTAGCGTGGCAAATTACAAATACTGCTAAATCTGTACATGCAGCCTAACAGGCTATCTCTCCAGCCTGAGTGGAGTTTCTAACCATTTTCTTAGCACCAAGAAGTGGTCACTCCAACTCCAGTCTGAGGTACTAGAAGTGTCAGAAGAGGCTGCCAGTAAGAATTCTCTGTGACAAATAGTTTAATCTCCTAGCTCTGTGAACTTCTGCCAAATGACAAACACTGCTAATACAGAGAACCAACAAAGAAATGCCTGCCTAATGAGTGGGGAAAAGGGGTCTCTTACCTTGGCAGGCTTGTTCATCATCAACAGGCTGGTAGCCAGCCTTGCAGGTGCATCGTCCAATGGCTACCATCCACTCCCCTTCTCCATTGCAGTGCAGCCGAACACCTGAAGACCCAGTTATGCTTGTCTCTTCAGCATTTGGTACACACGTTCCTGGTGACTCCACCAGTGAGGTCCTCTCACCTCCAGCAAAAGTTTCAGGGAACGAGGCAAATCCTTTCACCACAGCTGGACACTTGTAGAAAAAGACTTGGACTGACACCAGGGACATGCAGGCTCCTGAGTCCTGGAAGGCCAGGTAGAAGCCATGCTTGGTAAGTGGCCCGAAGCTACGTACTTTAACATTCATCTTTACCACCTTCCCAGTGTTGTCCACCTCGGAAAAGCTTTCATCAGCTGCAATAGTATCCACTTTTGTCCAGGGGCCCTCACGCCACTCTGGCAGTTCCTGAGAGGCTATGTCAGCCTCTGACTGATGATAGTAGACTGTGAAAGTCTCCTTGCAAGAAGAGGCCACAGTGCGCATGCTGGCACAGTCTCTCACTGAGAAATGGAGGCGGACATGGACTCGGTGGGCTCCGCGTCGCTCTATGAAGTGAGTACGCAACCAGTTATTCTGACCTGGTTCAGCCACGTTACAGATCTGAAAGGTTCGGATCTGACGATTCTTGTCATCCACAACACTTACCTCATCCCACTATAATGGATATATGGGAGAGAAAAGAAAGAAGAACTAGTAAAAAAAAAAAAGAGATTCAGTGCTCCATCGCATCAAAAATATAGAACAGGACTTCTTTTTCCCCTCCCTACTCCGTGCCATGTCTATGACAAGCCTTGAGCCTGTTGATAGCATGTGCAGCATAGCACTCTAAAGAGGACAAAGTAAGGCCCTGTAAAGAAGAGCTGTTAAAACCTGTCAGCAAGAACTGTTTGTGACAGAAAACATAATTCATGCAAACCTGTCAAATGAAATTTAGAATCTTAAAATCACAGAGACACACTTTATTCCCTCCTATTTCCCATCTATTTATCTCCAGAGACAAGACGCACAACACAAACAAACGAGACAGAAAAACAAGACATTGTTCCCCGGAGAAAACATTAAAGCAGAAGTACCTTTTACCCAACTTTATCACTTTATTGGAGCTGTGCTCTGCCATCTCCAATGCACACAAGCCAACTCAGCACGGCCACCATGGACACGGGTCCAGGATCTGTTTTGTGCGAGGAGGAAGGCACAAGCGAGGAACAGGGAGGAGTGGAAGCAGGTTAATGCACAGACCTGTAAGACAGACTCCTCCTGACCCTCTCAACTAGCTTTACAGAATAGGTATGAGGTCTCGGGTATGATAGACGAAGCACATAATGAAGTAGAAGAGAAGAAGCATGTGCAAGCACTCTCTCCAAAGTCAGATCAACAAACTCCTTGCAACAAGACCTGCATTAATACCAGGGTCAAGAAGAAACAACAAGTTATAGTCACTGATGTTTCCCTTCTGTGCAAAATGGAAGCCCCCATTTGCAGACCAGACACTCTTTTCAGGGAACTTTGCTGCCTCCCTGGGGCATGGATTAGAGATGTCATCAGATGATGCAAGTACTTAGCACAATCTTCAGATTATTATCCAATCCTGCTCTTTCACATGGGTACTAAATACGTTGCAACAAAAAGTCTAAAGTTGATGGAAAGAGACTTCAGGGCCCTGGGAAGAATGCTAAAAAAGTCGAGAGCACAAGTAGTGTTTTCCTCAGTCTTCCCAGTAATGGAGAGAGACCTTGGAAGAAATAGGCGATCCCAAGACATCTGGCTTGAGGACTGGTGCCTCTGCCAGAATTTTTGGTTTTATAACTGTGGAAGAGTCTTTGAGCCACAAGGTATGCTGGGGTCTGATGCAATCTGCCCAATGGGGGAACGTGTCTCTGCTTCTAAGTTGGCATGATCAATTGAGAAGGCTTTAATCTATAAATGATGGGTAAAAGGGACACCAACAGCAGAGCTGAAGGTAAGCCAACGGTTGGCATGGCATCGCCTGAGGGTGGCAGTACTAGTGGGAAAATTTATACTGCTCCTGGGAGTATGTAGGGTTCAGGAGCACATCTGAAATGCTTACATACCAACACATGAGCTATGAGAAACAAATAGGATGAACCAGAAGCATTGGTCCATTCCCAGAGCTACGATATCATTCGTATTAAGAAGACTTGGTGGAATGAGTCACACAATTGGAGTGCTGGGATGGAAGGATACAGGAGGGACAGGCAGGGCAGGGGAGGTAGAGGAGTTGCACTGTACATAAGGAGACGTTTGTTTGTACAGCCCTTACAGTTAATGATGATGTGCTGAGATCCTCTGGGTGAGGATTAGGGGAATGGAAAACAAAGATGTTGTAGTGGGTGTCTACTACTGATGCCCCAGCAGTGATGTTAGCACTCATGAGTTATTCTATAGGCAATTAGCAGAAATCTCTGGATCGGTAAACCTCGTCCTTATGGGAGATTTCAGCTTCCTAGCCATGAACCAGGAATACCATACTGCTCTGACAAATAAGTCTAGGAAATTCCCAATGTTTGTGGAATAAAACTACTTGTCACAAGTATTCGGTGTGTCAACTAGGAAAGATGCCCTCCTAGACTTGCAGTTTGTGAATAGAGAAGGATTGGTGAGAGATGTGATGGTAGGTGGTTGTCTTGGCTACAGTGAGCACAAAATGGATGAGTTTAGACTTTTCAGTATAATGAAAAAAAAAGAATAGCAGAGTTTCTACCCTGAATTTCAAGGGCGCAAACTTTTAAGGTATTCAGGGAGCTACTTAGTAGTGTTCCCTGGGAAGCTGCTTTTGAGGGTTTAGCAGGCTATGAATGCAGGATCATTTTTAAGAACTACCTTTCAGAAGCACAGAAGCAGGCAATTTCAGTCTGTAGAAAGTCAAACAAGCAGGGTAGAAGACCTCTGGAAGCAAGATCAGGCTTCACAGGAAGATTACAGATCTGTGGTTCATAAATGCAGGGAAAACACGAGAGGCGAAAGTTCAAATAGAGTTGAAACTGGCCAGTGTTGCATCAGACAGCAAAAAAGCCTTATTGAAGTATGTTACTGGCATACAGGAGGTCAAAAGATTCCTCTTGAAGATGGTCACCTCACTAATAAAGATAAAGTGGAAAATGCTTTTTTTGCCTTCATCTTTAACAATTCTGATAGACTCTGGGCAGCTCAGTCCCCTGAACTGGGGAACAACAAATGTAGGAACAGCGTCTTTCCATTTGTGAACACTGAAATTCTAGAGAACCATTTGTATCAGCTGAATATTTTGAAGTCCATGGGGCCTGATGGGATTCATCCTAGAATACTGAAGGAGCTAATGGGTGTTATGGCAGGACCCCTCTCAAACACCTAAAAAAGATCTAACAAAGATCTAACCAAACGTCTGGGGAGGTCCCTACTCACTGGAAGCTAGCCAATGTTATTCCAGTTTACAAGAAAGGTGTCAGGGAAGGCCTAGGAAACTGTTTGTCTAACCTCAGTTCCAGGAAAATTATGGAGAAAAAACTACGGGTACTATTGAAAGTCATTTAAAGAATAAGGCAGTCCAGGCACAGGCAGCATGTGTTCACAAAAGATAAGTCCTGTCTAGCTAATTTGATATCCTTCTATGATAAGGTCACTCACCTAGTGGATGAAGGGAAGGTGGTGGAGATAGATTTTCTGGATTTTAGTAAGGCTATTGATACTGTCCCTCACAGCATCCTTCTGGACAAGTTGTCCAGCTGTGTGATGAGCAGGCACACGGTTCACTGCGTGGAGAATTGGCTGAATGACCGGGCTCAAAGGGTTGTAGTGAATGGGGTTAAACTCAGCTAGTGACCGGTCACCATCAGGGTTCCTCCGGGCTCAATTCGGGGGCCAGTCCTGTTCAATATATTAATCAACAATCTGGACGCAGGGGAAGAAATGCTGGACACAAGCATAAACTGGGAGAGGAGTGACTGGAGAACAGACCTGCAGAAAGAGATTTGAGGGTGCTGGTTGACAGTAAGCTTAATGAGTCAGCAGTGTGCCCTGGCAGTCACGAGGGCAAACCATAGTCTGGGGTGCATCAAACGCAGCATAAGCAGCCAGTCTAAAGAGGTGATTTTCCAGTTGCATTCAGCATTAGTGTGGCCTCACTTCGAGTACTGTGTGCAGTTCTGGGCCCTACAATTTAAGAAGCATGTTAAGAGACTCAAATGGGTCCAGAGGTAGGCAACAAAGCTGGTGAAAGTGCTGGAAGGCATGTCTTATGAGGAGTAGTCAAGCACACTGGGTTTGTTTAGTTTGGAGAAAAGGAGCCTGAAGGCTGACCTCATTACTCTATACAGTTTCCTCAGGAGGGGAAGTGGAGAAGGTGGTGCTGATTTCTTCTCCCTGGTATCCATTAGTAGGACATGTGGGAATAGTTCAAAGCTGCATCAGAGAAGGTTCAGAATTGATGTTAGGAAACATTTCTATATTGAGAGGGTGGTCAAACACCAGAATAGGCTTCCTAGAGAGGTGATCAATGCTCCTAGCCTATCAGTAGTTAAGAGGCATTTGGACAATGCTCTTAATACCACGCTTTAACTTTTGGTCAGCCCTGAAGTGGCCAGGTAGTTGGACTAAATGATCTTTGTAGGTCCTGTCCAACTGTACTAAACTATCCTATCCCATGCTATTCTATTCCGGTTAATCTGTGTGGAGCGATGGTTGGAGACCTCACGAGTATTTCTGAATGAGGGCGGAAGGAAGATAGTAAGGAAGTGGGAATAGTATCCCACCCAATCTGTCTTTGCACAACATACTGTGCTCAAGCTGTTCATATGTATCAAATGCATAAAACAAGTCTCATTGGTTCCAGTTTCCCTTTCCTCATCAGCTCCATGCACACCTTCCCAGCAAAGGTGCAGTCAAGAATGGGAAATGCTTACCCCATCAGAAGGATGGGTGGTCCAGCCAATCTCTGAAGTCTCTCCAGTTGTATCAAGAAGTATTTCTGTTTAGATTAAAAAAAAATAAATCAAAGACCAATATTTTGTATTTTCCCAAGCCAGGCTAAAGTCTTATCTATCCTTCACAGGATGGTCTTTGAGGAAAATCCCCAAAGCCAAGTCTTGTAGAGGGCTTCCACACACCCAGAATATACATTTATGTTTTCAGATTATATATTTCTGACTACGTCCATACCAGTAAGCTAAGCAGGGCCAAGACAGAGGCAAAGGCACTGAGTACATAATCATGCTACTTCATGGTTAGTTGTTTGGCAATATTCTGGCCAAATGAAAACTTTCCCAGGCAAAGACTAAGCACACCGACAGTGTGGACCAGAGCTACCATAATGAGCAGCACACGAGGCCATCTCCTTTTAGGAAAGAAAAGGGTGGGACAGAGAGGTGATTTATATGAATGTATGCCAGTCTCCTCAGGACCATGACAGCCCATTTAATTTGCAGGTGTAAATGTAGGCACAAAGCTAAGACATTTTTGTTTCCAGCACCAGAACCAAATTTCTATGGAAGTTTAGGATGATGAAGCAGTTGATTCTGTAATGGATTCACCTTGCAGGAGTTAGGATGCAAGCCTCTGTACGAGTCCCAGTTTTATCAGAAAGTCAGTGTTAAATAGTCTAATAGTTAAATAGCAATGTACTGCTCAGGAGTAGGGTACATGCAGAACTTCACTGGCCTAGCTTATTCCCAGAGCTAGTCTGCATTTCCATTGTTTTTGAATCTACCACTGGGTACAGACACAACTGCTCTTGGAGATGTCATTCTCTGTTCAAGTACAAAAAATAAAGAAGAGATTGTGATATACATATTTTTCTCCAGAAGTGAATATCAAGGTTTGAGACAACCCTGCAAGTTACTGGCATGCAAGGGTGCAGCCTTTTCTGTGTAGTAAGGACACAGAGGAAGAAAAACAGGTATTTACATGTGTTGATACATACTGTACAAATTGACTGCTTTTTCTTAAATGCTGGAAAATGGATTTCTTTTGTTTGCTTATTTTAATTTTCATTTTTCTATCTTGTTGCTTTGTTTAAAAAAAAACAAAACAGAACAGAAAAAAACACAATTCAACAGCAACATCGTTTATTTACAAACAGGATTCATTGCTCCTCTTGCAAAGTTTCAATGATATTATTCTCCCATGTTTTACACAGAAGAGATCCTCAATAGTTTTTATTTCCAAGTTATGTATTGCTGACTTCACCGTCCCTGTCAGTGCTTCTGGAGATTTACCCCACATTAATCAGCAGAAAGGAGACTAGACTCATCCTAAAGCAGACAAGATCAAGTGAGCAAGTTTATCCAGAACTCAAGCTTCATCAATGTCCCTGAACTGATGTCCCCTATATTCCTACAGGAGAGCATACATTTCCTGGGCTTTCCTGAGAAGCCAATGCAGTTCCTTGCTTCAAAAGCAATGTGAAATATCTGGGTTTGCTTGCCAGAACTAGAAAGAATAATAAAATAGAGAAAAAATAAAATAGAGAAAAGTTATTAGGGCATGGAAAGCCAGGTAAAGTTAGAAAGGAAAGGAGAAGAGAAAATAGAGAAGATCTGCTCAGCAGGCTGGGCTGTCACAACCAGCGGGAAGCATATTCTCCAGATGGTTTCTCATCAGCAACCAAGGTAATCTTTATCAAGCATATGAATCCTTCACAGGCAAAAGGTATAGGAAGCCTAAACCAGACAGAACAGTCCCTCTCACAGTGAATATTTCAGGATGCTCTAGAGAAACAAAGTACACAAGAATGTTGCATGCATAAATCTCATTTGATGATCTACAGTCAAAAGTCCCCCACTATTTTTCTTCTTTTCTCCTCCTCCTACTGGCTGTATGCCTTGGATCATTTTCCCAGTCACACTAACTGCATGTACACTTACAAATATAACAAGCTGTTAGACTGCTCTCTAATTCTATGGCCAACAGGCATATTATGGCTTATGTTCACATCAGGTCCATTCTGACTTCTGACCTACACCTAGGCACTGGTTAGGAGAAGGTTAGTTGGCACAAGCCAAACCCTTCACTATGCTAATAATTTAACAGTATGAATACCAGTGAACAGGTATAAGCCTTCACTCTGCCACTTTATTAGCACTGATGTAGCATTCCACATCCTCAGGTGTCTGGGGAGATGAGCCTTTTATTATGCTACTGAACAAATATATTTATATACGTGGGCTATCACTTTGAGACAGACTACAGTGAAACTTTTTGGAAGCCTTAAATGCACTAGATCTTTTTCTAAAACTTCATAGCTATTATGGTGAAGTGAAATAAATAATACGTCAATGGCTAGTGACATAAGCAACCATAACAAATACTTCATTTTTCAAGAATGAGTTGATGAAACAAGTAAAAAAACAAATAAAAATAGCCAAAACCTACCAAGTGTTACAAAGATTGCTGGGTTTTTTAATCAAAACCCATCTTTTTTACAGTTCGGCTATGACTTAACAGGAAAAAACAAGCTACAGTGTTTTAAAATGTGCCTCCTAATATAAGAGAATAGATATAAAACCAACTTATGTGAGACAAATGAGATATTAACTGTTTCCCTGGATAAATCTATATAGTGAAGTCTTTTCTGCATTGAATGTTCTTGTACTACTTTCGTATTTGCAGGGAATTAAAAACCTATTTGGAGCCAATGTGATAAACATGTAGTAAGTTCCCTTAAGTATAATTTTTTTTAACTACTTGTTATGTCAGAGCAAACTGCTGACACTATCAGAACATTGAAGTTGCCATCTACACGAAGGAATTCTCACACCCCTCTCAGAAGTTACGTACCATCTGTGAAAGAGAGAAATTACATCCAAATCGTCTAGGATATGGAAATATACAGCTATTTGCAAGGCAGCCCAGCTTTTAAGCTTTATGAATGATTGTATTATCCTCTTTATCTCCCCTATTCTTTTGTTAAAGCTCTAGGGAAGCTGACAGTATTAGCATGTTGCACAATTCCTCTGCTGATGTCAGGAGACACAGATACCAGGAAAAGAAAAAAGACATCAAATACTTAGTTTCAACTTGGCATATGTAATAAAATTAAACTATTGTCTACAACTTTTCTAGTAACATAATATGTATTCTTCCACAGCTTAAGGGATTCATTCTGCAAACACAAGCTATCGAGCCAAGAACTTATCCAACTACCACTGCCTACCACTGACTACTTCTGATGACAGTGTGATTTCTAAAGTTCATACAGGTTTTTAGATTTATTTCTGTTTCATAAACATTAAAAATCAAGCTTGGGTCTTCCAAGGCTTCAGTGAAGCACATATTACAAGAATGCTGTTCCTATTCATTGAAGCTTTATTTAGCTTTGAGTATATTATAAACAGTATTAGTCACAGCATGAATAGCCTCTACTGTCTTGCTGGTCTTCAAGAAGTGAGAGGTAGCTTGCACCTTCTGAACAGTTTCAGCTTAGGGCTCTGGTACATACCCGGGAAATAGGGATGTCCTAGCACAGAGACTACAAAGTAATCTCTTATGGGAGAAAGCAAATCAAGTGGAGCTGCTGAGACTAATCAATATGATTACTAAGACACTGCTCCCCTTACAAACAAGCTGCACATCCAGTCAAGTCTCATGCACTTCCTGAATGTCTACAACGAGACACTCCTCTGTCCGCTTTTCAACCATGTGGCAAAGATTCTGGCATGCAGGGAAGTGTCAGGAAAGAACTGAGAAGAACATAACAGAAAACCTTTGCTAGCATTTTAATAATTAATTTCAGTCACAAACAACTGAAGTAAAAAGTTAGGTTTACTTCCCCTCCCCGAATTAAAATAACAACCATTTAGACCTCTCTTTGTATATAATAAACCAAAAGGTAAAAGGAAAGAATAGCCTTCTTCCACTTCAAAAATCAAGCCAATTTCAACTATTGATACATTATTTTCCATAATCCAAGATGAAAACCAGTTAATAGAAAAGACAGAAGAAAAAATGAAATAAAAATGTATGACCTCACAACTGTTTTTTTTAATGTTCCCTTTTGCCAAGGTGATACTTTTTAATGCAAAAAAGTTTCTATCAAAGCAGAAGAATTATCCTCTCTATATATTGAACTCCCAGAAGATGCTTAAGAGAGGCAGTACAGTCATTCTTCAGGCTGGAGAGTTTATTGTAAAATAAATATAGGCACTCACAGGCAGAACATATCATTGCTTGGGGAGACACTTAATGAGTTCTGCAAAATCAACTCCACTTGTGTTTACAGCTGTAAACATTGATAAATCCATCAAATCAAAACCAATATTCCACAGAAAATTCAACTCTGTGCCCTAATAAGAGCTATTTCATTAACAAATTATCATGTGCTCTCAGCTATTCTGACTGTACCCCATCAGGCATTCTTCACTAACTGTTATAATTAGAAAGGTTAACCTACAAAATTGTTAAATGATAAACTGTAGACAGTAATTATATACTTACATAGATACTCACAGAAAAAAATTCTTCATGCTTGAGAAAAAGGAAATAAAACGTCTTTTTGTCACACAGCACATAGCTTAAAAATAATGCTCCACAAACTAAAATCTCATAAACCCTTGCAGAGCCATAAACATCAGGAAATGCAATCTTACGAAAACTTTTGCTCAATCTTATTTCCTTTTATAAAAATGAAATAAGATTACAAATGTTTTCACTTTCCAAACCAGTTTTCTCTGCTGCTTCCCATGCAGGTTTTTTTCCCTAGTCTAAAAATCATGCCTGGAAAATTTTGGACAGAACTGGTCATTTCTAGTGAAATAGTTCAAATACTAGATCTGTATAAAATAAGTTCAGCCTACCCTTTTTATGCATTAAAAACAACAATAACAACAAAAACATCTTCAACTGCTTACAAGAACTTCTTTATTTCTGAGTCATGAAGGGGTTTAAAGTCCCATTAGTTCCTAGAAAAGGGTACTGCCTTCCTTATATTCAAAAAGCATTCTGTGTAGAAGTGTTTGCTTTCTTTGTAATGCAAAAAAAGACAAATACTTTGGCTACTTCCTCTCTCTACAGCTTCTCCTTCTTTTCTTAACCATTGTTAAGGTTTTATCAATATTGCTCTTCCTCTGTTAGAAACCGTCAAATAAAGCTTAGTTTGAGACAAAAAGTGATTTACATTCAGACTGTTTAAATCTAACTCAAATGCCTAAAAAAAACCTGGAAGAAAAATTACCTTGATTAATTTTTCCCACTCAGTCAATCTTCTTCAATTAGAGGCAAGATTTATTTATCTAAAACTTCTAAGTGAACTTAAAAAACTAAAGACCAAATTGGGTATTCTCTATCTTTTTCAACTTCAATCTGGAACTTGAAGTTCAGATTTCTACTATATATAATAATGGCTCCACAAAATGGCCATGGGTCTTTTTTATTCCTTATGGATAACTCTGTAGTAGAGCAAAGCTTTTTATACAGTTATCATCAGATTTCCTCCCCTAATGCATAATTCTTCTTTAATTTTTGACCACAACAAAAACACCTACCTCTGAGATGCAAATTAGCTTTGAAGTTCAATCCTAGGACTATAGTACAGCCACAATGAAAGCTGCTTATTCTCCTGACATTCAATTGAGAGTTGAAATTCAGCTCATGACCAGCTTTACTGCTTCATCTCCATAGACATTATTTTACTGTCCTATTTTAATCCAGGCAATTCAACCATGTGATCTCTGAAGCTGTATCACAGTGTTTTCTAAATTCTTTTATCTCTACATACCACAGTGTGACCACTGAATTCCAAGAATGTCAATTTCTACAGGCATCACTTCGTATTTGTAGAGAATGGATTTTCTCTCCTTTCTCTAACACAGATCCTCTACTATAACTAGGAATAACATAGCAGTTTGTTTAATCATTTTTAAAATCAGCAGAGTTGCAAAGACTTAAGAATTTGTATTAACATCTTGCACCGATTACTTTCTCTCTGAACACTCTCCCACTCCATTCCCCTCCTATTAGGAGAAGGGATGTTTTAACAAGCTTTCCTCTTCATTATTAAGAGAAAAAAACAGTATTTTTCTCTTCGCAGTCTCCGCCGTCTTTTTCTTAGATAACATACTACTATGCTTTTGCTTGCTCTAGGTCTTTTCTTCCTTGTTTCCCTTTGATTCCCTCCCTCTATTCCTTTTCCAGAGGCTTTCACATATGCAAAAGATGAATGTTCATCACAAAGCAGTGCAGTTCATTGAGCACAGTAGCTGCAAGGATATTTCTCGGAACAAACAAGAGGATTCTCTACAATATATCTGCCCTTCTCTAACTCTCCCCCATAGCTCTCATCTTATCTCCTGCTGTCATCACCCTCCCTCCTATCAGCTGTTCTTTCTTCTCCCATTTTCGTGGCCTCTCTTTTCCCCTGCCTATTTTTTCTCTCTACTGCCTTCACTGCTCTCTCCCTCTTCTCTTCTGCTGGCTCAACATAAACTGCCTCTTCCTGTTAATGCAAAGCATTGTCTCTATGGCTACTATATGAGGCAAGTTGTTCAAATGGCAGAGACAGAAATGCCTGTTTTAAACCCATTGAATGCTGCCTTGTAGAACAGCATAAACACTGAGAAACTGTTTCACCAAGCAAACATAGTGTAAGAACAGGAACAGAAGAATCAAATATATGCAAAGCATAAACAAGGAGCATATTCCTGGGGTAAAAAATTTATTCTTTGAGACTGGTACTTCTGAGATGGCTAGAAGGAATGTTCATTAATGATCCTTCATAACAAGGATTGCCTGTCCCACTAGAAACAATACTAGTATCTTTTTACATCTCATGAGATAGTGATCAACCATCAAACAGAAAGATGTGCTCAAGGTTCATGTGCACTAGGATAAGCAAAGAGAGAATAATTTTCTTTTACCACTCTAGAAAAAACTTTGTGTAGTCATTGCACTATATGAAATTTTTTCTTACCTTCTAGAGAGGTGACTAGATGAAAGAAGCAGAACATCCAGAGCCAACCCATTCCTGCCGCTCTTCTTGCAATGATGCCAGCATTAGAATCCATGAAGAGTCTTTGTAGATACCACCATCTCCAAAAACACACACCACTCCCTTGAAATGGTCAGAGATATCTTGGAGTATTTTAGTAACTTCCCAAATCAAAGCACAGAGGCCTTCACATAGAAATACTGGTTACAAAAAAAAAAAAAGCAAACAGAAAGGAGAAACAGAAATCAAGTCACAATAATACAGAACTCGTAGTTTTTATATACCCATTTCGTCATTTATTATTTCTGAGATATAGGTGGAAAAGAATAGCACAGACCCAGTACATGCCCACACCTCCCATCCCACAAAACTTTAGTCAAATTTATTTTGTACAGCACACATAGATTTTGAGAAATATGGCACCAGTGAAAGTGGGGATCCTAGGTCAGTGTTCCCACAATACAGGTTACATTTTTAATTAAGTCCTGATCCTTTGCATCTTTGGCAAAGTCCCTTCGAAGGTCTCCATTCCATTTCCCCATATGCTTTCCAAATACTATTTCTTACAATTATACTTTGCCTTTTCAGGACTCTGCAAGGCAGCAGCCATGACCATAGTTTTTGTCATTTATGACAATACGGATCTGCACTGCTGACACTCTTGCCTACGGCATTCCAGATGCATGCATTTGTTCCTTTAAGCATATGACAACACCGTTAAAGCTGGACAGTACTTTTCCCATTAATACAGGAGAAAGCAAACCTTGTGAGGAGAGCCTGCATTACACCCACAAACAGCACACAATTCCAAAACCAAAGAAAACTCCACCCCCACCACCATTAAGAACATGACATAAAGGCTTATCTCACAGTCAGGGAGCGGCATGTAGCCTAATACAGCATGGCATGAAATCAGTCCAGCACAGTAATTTCCCTAAGCAAGGTATTTCTGGCTCTATCCACCCATTTCTCAGCCCACCAGAGGAATATCATGGTAATATGTAGGCTAAATGCAAAAAGGCAGTATGTTTTGTTTCTTTAGGTGCTCTTTGTACAGAGCATTGAAAACGCTTCAATATTTTCAGTGAGACTCATCAGAGTACCTAAGGAGAAAGAAAAATATCTAAGGCAACATAGAGAAATGGCTCAGTAACTTAGCTGAAATAGGGGTGAGAAGAGCTGTAATTAGAAGAGGCAGTCTCACTGCAATTACCTGAAAACCTAACAATGGGGGATTAGAACAAGTTGAGCAGAGCAGAGAAAAAAGCAGACTGAGGAGTATGATAAAGGCAATGGAGTGCTATCTGATTTGTTTTACTAAAGAGGGGGAGAAATTACCAGACAGGATGGAATAGTTTTCTTACACTGCCCCTAATGAGAACCTAGAGCACCAAACACAGATGAAACAAAGGCACCCTGGGTATCACTAAAATTTAAAGTAACTAAAGGTATCTCAAGAAGAAGCAAAAACTTCAATGCATCATTCATGAGGAAAGAGAAAAAAATAAAATCATTTAAGTATAACTGAGGAAAAATGAAGATTAAATGGGAGGATGAATGTAATACAGGTACTACATATTGGCATATGAAACATGTATACACCACAGAGGAAAAACACTACCAGGTTAAACGGTAAAACAGAGAACATTCCGGGCTGAAATGATCAGAAAACCATTATGAGTATTTTCAAGAACCCTAGTTTCTTAGCTGAACATACAGTGAGGGAGAAGAGTTCTTCAGGAAGCTTGTCAAGGTGAGTTTTGAAAAATCTCTAAGGATGGAGATTCCTTGGCTTCTTTAGGCAACTGTTCCAGTGCTGAACTACTCCTAAGAATTTTTTTTCTTCCTTATATTTAGTCAGAATCTCCCTTACTCTCTTCTGTTGTATACCTCAACAGAAGAGAGTCAAATCTTGCCCAGCACGTCAAAGGTGCATCTACACAAAACTGGAGACACAAACTATTTCAGCTGGAAAGCTTTGAATGCGAAACACAGTATGCGTGGCTTAAATGGCACTGCTTACAGCCTGTTTCTTCTCACCAGACAGAAAAAGAATGCTGTAATTTCTCACTTTTTTCTGAACTCAGACTTGAAGTAGGAACACTTCGTTATAGTGTCTAGGCAAATGATCCTCAGTGATACAAGACAGAAAACAACAGCACTCCATGTGTACTAGGTAGGACAACTGACATTTCCGTAGGCCTGTGCTTGTAAGATTTCTGCCACAGAAGGGGCTGCTGTGTGCCCATCCTGTACCTAAACCCGTGACAAACATGAAATATTTCAAGCATCCAGTACCTCCAGAGCAGTTTCCTTATGCAAATAAAGGATTCCCTCAAATTCAAGCACTGGCAATAACACCTGAAAAGCCACAGGGCGCTAAATGTGCCAGTATGGGAAGCAGATTTGTTTCCATGTTTGTGTATTTACTTAGACTACCCCAATGGCATACATCTTGAGTCTTGATGCAGTGGTCATGCACAAGACAAATCTAAAGAGGAACTCCTCAAAATGGAGTGCTTTTCTTCTTCTAGGTTGGTCTGGCACTCCGAACAAGAACGGTGACAACTAGATAAAGTGTATTAATTTTCTGCTAGCTACAGGTTCTCATGGACCTAACCTTTAAAGAAAACCCCTTGATTTCCAATCCTTTTGATTACACCCAAAAATCTTTTGACAGACCTTCAGTGAAGGATGCTCTAGCTTAGTATACAGCCAATATGTAGCCAGAGAGTAATGCACATTGACCCTATTCCCCTCTGACAGATACCACCTGCAGAACTTGAAATTGAAAAACAGTTAAGCATTCATCTGAACCATGCACTTGTCTGGGATCTGCAGCAGGAATCCAGTCATGCCTTTAAGATTAAGAAAAAAGCTAGGATTTTTCAGGCAGTGCACAAGCCTCCTAGAAAACAAGATGAAGGTCTTACAAGTTTGTCCTTTTCATGAATGGAACACAGATGTTTCTTTGAGTTCTACGAAATTAAGAGCAAGCTAGAGGCAGCAGGAAGAACTATTAGTCCTATAGCCGACAGGAGACCTATGGCGAGTTCAATATTCTATTCCCTAAAAGCTGACAGGAGTGTGATGCACTGCAGAGATGATGTCCAATCCTGCACTACTTTGCAGAAATTCTAACTCTAATATTCGTCCAAGTATCTCTCTCCCAGGAGGTATGGAGGCATACGGAAACAATGGGGCTGCCAACACAACATAAAAATTGTCAGTTCTTAATGAGTTCCTGACAGCCTTTCTTATTGGAAGAACACTTGTGGTTTTGAATGTATGGTCAAGAGAATGACAATTCTTTTGCTTTAGTGCAAACTTTGTTTCAAAACACAAGAAAGAACACTGAAGCAGATCAAGGTCCATGTAACCAAAGTTTTCTCTGCGTCTCCAATACTAGGAATAGGTGTTACTTGGAGAGAGCTTGCAAGCCTGATTTCTATGTGGTCCACTCCTCTACTATTCCTCCAGCATCCACAAATACAAGATTAGAGTTGCTAGAGAGTATACCTCAATCCATTCCTTTTAGTGTCTGTTTCCTGTTCTGAACTTCCAGCAGATTTGAAAAGATATTTTTGCCTGTGCAACAAAGTATTTTTACATATTTTAAATTGATCTACTAATAGAAGCTGAAATCGCAACAATGCCAGAATTCTACTCTTTCTATTCTTCTTAACTGTCCCAACAACTGTTCCAAACCATCTTGTTTCCTCACACTGGAATAATACTTTTTCCTCCTTTATTGTTAACTGACTCTGCTAGGCCTATTTCATGGCAGAAACCATTACATGTGTATAGCTTACCTGTGCTACACTTGATTCAACAGATTTCCTTCATACACAAAGCATCTAGATGCAAAATAAATGCACCTCAAGAATTATTCAGGGCAGAGAAAATGCTGGACTTTTGCAGGCATAGTCTTTCCTCCTCTTGTACATTTTGCACGATTCAAAACAGCTTAATATTACGTCTCAGTGAGAAGCATTAAAAAGATACACAACATCCAAAAAAGTCAATAAACTACTGCTCCAGTTTGTGCTGAAACTGATTTATCACATTTACACAGAGTACAAAAAGTGGAATTAATTTGTTCTCATTCATGGTATACAGGGAATCATGACACTGTTACACATCAAGCAAGAGGTCTTTCCCCCTCCCCCTAGTTCTCTCCTACTAGAATTGCTCCTTCACACTGAGATGCCCTTGCAGCTACAGTCATGGATCTCACTAGAATAAATCTCACAATGCTGTCACTGAATCCTTGTGCAAAATTTTAAAGCATGCCATAATACTGCCTATCTTCTTTCCTAGACAGTAATTAGAATAATTGCTATTCACAGGATTCTTTTTACACCTCAAATAGGAAGGGAATGGAGGGAAAACAACCAACAGTTATTGCTCAGAATTTTAATATTATGAAGTTAATGTGGTTTCCTTCAAAAAATGTATCACTGGGGCTCACACAGCAGAGAAATATATAGATCGTTTCAATAGTTCCTTTATATCCTTTAATGCTCTGTTACTATTTGAGACTATTTTGTATGACTCCAAATATTTTAAAAACACCTGAGAGGAAATTGGCATTTGTAACAAAGTCTTGCAGATTTTCTACGGTCTGTTCCATTTATTAAATTAATTTTGAGAGAAATGAGCTCTAGGTGCACATGTATAACTAAGCTTAAAGGCATTCTTCCTCAACAACATAATTCATAAACTGTTTCCTCTAGCTGCCTTGATCATTTGTTTCTTACAGAATATCTAATTATGACTGTGTCCATGACTTTTGGGATTCTTCAGGGTTACGATAACAATACAAAGACTGATTTTGTAAATGCTCTCCAAAGAAAGGGATTTTTACTTTTTCTACCATGGAAACACCAGGAACCTTGGAGCTGATCTTCCATGCTCTGATTATACATTTCCTCGTGGGATCCAAGTTAAGAACTTCCATGCTTATTTTCATTAATTTGTATTAAGCTCTTGAGGCTCAGATAGGGTGTCCACATAAAAAGCACAATCACTCAAACAAACTCTAGTCAGGAGACTGAATCATCTTCAATTTTACATCAGAGTCAGCTGAATCATCTTCAGTAAGTATCTAAGATATGCACTAGATAAAAAAAGGGCAATAAGGACAGCTAAACAGCCCACTCCAGGTGAGCCCTTAGGTGCAGCCTAACTATCCTGTGAGATTCTGAGCCTCTGTGCTGTCTTCCAACCCATATGGACTACCATGTTAGCATTTCTTTAGATTACCACAGTGCTTTCCCTTAAATTTGTCTTCTCTGCCATGACACACATACTTGGCTAAGCAAAATATATTCATTGCTGCCCTGTGCTTCCACAGACTCTTTCCCCCCTATGTTTCTGCTAAGCCTAACAAGATAGACACATATCTCTTGAAACTATTGCAATTAAAAAAAAAATTAAAGATACGGATTCTTACTTCCACTTGCTTATTAGTTTCTTGAATTATATGCATATTAAGTACAACAAAGCTCCTGGAAAAAACCTCTTCCCACCTCACAAGATTTGACTTAACTGATAATTTTTAATGCCTCATGTACTTTTCAAAGAAACATTGGTAAGTATACTTAAGTTTCTAAGACTGACACTTGGAAGCAAAACCCCACCTCTAGAATATTATTAACACTGTAGAACAAAAAATGTGAAGAAATGCTTAGTTATGTATGTTATCCATCACTTGCCTGACTAATTGTTAGAAACTCTTCCAAAAATAAAATTACTCCTTTTGAATTTTTATACAGCAAATAAAGGGAGACTGAAGGAAGAAGAGAGAGAAAATTAATCAGCAGCTGTCCATCATCAGATTTGTCTTCTTTGAAGGAAAAAGAAGATAATAGCTGTACCTACTGGGTATAGTTTCACTGTGCTCTTACCAATTTTAGTCTATCTTCTCAGGAAACTTCTCTCAGTACAACTCTGCACAGACTCTTGCAATGGCACTTTTATCTATGTGGAACTAAACATTATGTTTTCAACTTCAAGTATGATTTACCTTTAACAAGTGTATTTTTATCTCTACAAAAGAGGGATAAAAGGCTTGAGAGAGGAAAACAATTGGTAATCTACTACCTCTGTGGCACAGAAACAAACCTTTCCCAACACTGTGTAGAAGGTGGTATTTCCAAAATTCTACGTACATAATTTTGCTTATGGGATTTGACTTAACTGGTCCTGAAGATGGCCAGATTATTAACTGCAAGGTGCAAAAAATCTGTAGCAGTAAAATTCTTTGAAAACTGACATTTCCTTCTCCAGTACAACTAGCAATAGATCAGATTTCACAGTAATTTTATGAAAGAACAAATTTGAAAACAACAATGGAAAAGACACATGCTATTTTGGCATTAAGAAAGGGAAGGAAAATAAAACTTTTTCACAAACAGCATTTAAAAAAAGGATGTCTGACGTAAAGAGCACGTCTCTAAAATCATCTTCTCATCTACGTTCTTGGCAATGCTGATCTTTCTTCTTTTTCATCTGAAATTCAAGTTTTATTATATAACAAGGTCTGATTGCTGATAATAGATAAAGGGGCCAGGTACGGTGCTTAGCAATGGCCAGACAAGCAATGCCACAAATCAGACTAATAACTTTGACATTTGCTGACCAAGTCTATACAAAATAATCGTACACTGCACTGATGATACTCCACTGAACCACACCCCCAATACTAAGTATGGTCTATCTATATTCATTTTTGCAGGAGGTATTGCTGTACTGTGCAGTAACAAACAACTAGGGAGCTACCTTCATAGCAATTTCTCAAAGCACAGTAAGAACACAGAGATATGAACTATGAGATCTAGAAATTATTCTGGGAAAACTTTAAGAACATAGATTATTTATCCAGTTTTATTCTTTTCAGTTCCAGTCTCCAAATCCATACTCTTCATTCAGATTCAGTCTCCTTCCCTTATAGTACCTTGGTCTCACTCTTAGAACTAAGCAACAAGAATAGAGAATATAAGGGTCCTACTATGCAACTTCAGAAACATCTGACTTCACCTTTAACGTTAATTTTCTTTTATCTTTTGACAATGATATATAGATATTTATTTAGAGGACACACTAATGATTCACACTTGCTCAAGGCTTAGACCAGGCTCTCACTTTGATTTTGGGAATCATATGGCCCAAAATTGCCTCATGTCTGGGAGACAGCTGAGAGAGCAAGGAGGTAGAAATGGCAGTTTGAAGAAGAGAAGTGAGATCAAGGCTGCAAAGAAGAGAGAGATGACCTGAAAGAGAATGACTGTGTGGAACAACTAGCTGAGTTCAGTAAAGCATCATAGGGAGTCCATGTGTAGTGAAAGCCAGTTAGAGAGCCCCAGCAAAAATTTGAGCTTCCCACTGGCAGAGACTGCAGAACAGCCTATTCTGTTCTCAGGTCCTTCCATTCTCCTCCATCCTGCTTTTCCAGTTTCTTGTTTCTACCCTCAGGAAACACAAACCTTAAGTGTCACGAATATTTCAGCGGAACACAAAACAGAGGAAAACAGAAGACCAAGACTGTAGAAAGATACTTCAGGTTCGTAGCATCTCTTTCTAATGCACGTTCACATTATTTTTGTGCTAGTAGATGAAAGCAATAACATAAATCTCAGAGCTCACCCTGCATCCTCTGTGTCTCCAAGGCCTATTTATATTTCAGTGTGGATGATGGGGCTCACTGCTCTTGTTATAGCCATGTCCAACCCAGCTTCAAACCCAAAGGATTATACCTAAAACACAGAAAGTACAACATATCACTTCCTTTCCTTGGATACCAACCAGTCTCAGTTACAATACAGCACATCCAAGATGCATTTTCAGTCAGGAAGGTAGTCCCTGTCCCAGTTGCTGGTGAGACCGTAATAACAGAAACTAAAAGAGGGGAATGGGCATCTTTACTTAGACAACAAATGGCCTACAGTTCCCAGTCAACTGCAGGATTTCTATCTGTATATTTCTTTAAGGTTTCCTAGTTATATTTTTAAATGGCATAAGCAATAGGACTTGTGTGACTTCCTACAATCCACTTAGACCCTTGATAGAGGAAAATGTGAATCTGAAATCATCTGTTTGGGGCAATCTGATTTCTACCCACATAACTCTTTAGAACACTATTAAATGCAATGGGTTGGTAAAGACTATTCAGTGATTCTGGTCCTTTCAGTTTGAGTTGTCCAGTTTTACCTAAGGTTCATTTTACCTAAGAGAATAAAACTTGTTTTAGCTTACTTATTTTAAAGAACTGAACATTTTTATTTTTACTCAGTTTCCAAAGAGTGATTTTCTTTCTTCACACCCTGTCATTGCACATATTCCTTAGGAAACAATTTGCTAAGCCAATCTGTTTAGGTAACAGGGACCTAGTCACTAATTTGATTTCTTTAGTTGCAGGAACCTGCAGCACTCTGAGACCATCCAGAGCCAATCCTAATTCAAGGCAAGTAAAATTATCCATGAGAAAGATGTACATGATTCTTCTAGACAGCATGAGGAGGCCTTTTCACTGAAAAAAGGAGCATCATTTCCATTATGTTATTACACCAAACGTCCTTTTAGTACTCAGCCTAGGGACCTGAGCAAAAAGAGGCTTCAGTAAGGCTCCAAAAATACACTCTTCAGCATGTGATTCCAAATACATGTCCCAGCAGAACACAACACCAAGACAGGTGCAAACTACAGAAAATTCCATATGTCAAGCCTTTATCTTTGCTAGATTCAAATGGACAACCGATTATATTCAGGTCAGCACAATTACTTCTCACATCATGTTTTACTGCACCTTTACCAACTTCTAACATGCTCAGATACTGGAGGAGGAGAAGGCCACTGAGATCCTCTCTGCACTAGTAGTTAAATGAATATTCTTCAACAGAACTATTCCATTCCTGGTACCATAGTGATGGCAGTGATGACTGCTGATATGATGGACCCTTTATGACATATGCTCCAAATAGCATTAGCAAACTCACTGTAAAGTAAAAATGTCAGTGCATATTTGCATTCCCATTGCTGCTGGCACCAGCTCAGAGCCTACTGACATTAGCAAGGGAAGGGATCATCTGGGAGACTACTGCAGTCAAGCATCTCAATCCAGCTGTGCTTCCAGTAGTTTCTTCCTAGCTCGAAACCAAGCAGGAAAAATTTCAAATATCTTCCTAAAGCACAAAGCATTTCAGATTCAGCTTACTGGAATCAAACTGATCCTAGCTGTTAGTGAAACTCAACATTTGGAAATTCAAAAAGTTTTATAAACAGTCCATATTGAATTTCCAAATTGAAATTATTCAAAACCCGCCCAGAAATCTTTGCAACAATATCCCTCTTGTGATATCCCACCCTCTTCTTAAAGAACAGTTAGGAAGATAAGAGAGTTCTACCAAGGCACCCTGCTTCCATTTGTAGACATCATCATCATCTGAGGGAATCTGTGGTAAGCCTGATGCTACAGGCCTCCACACAGACATCTGTATCCTACACAACGCCTCTGAAGTGGTCAGCTGGGCCAAACAAATTCACATTATGAGAGTGTTTTACGGTAAGTGGGGGAGAGATGAGGTCATTTAGGGAGCTTTGAAAGCTTTACAGTAACTTGCAAGAACATTGGTATGCTAAAATAGAAATAAGTTACAAAGAGTTAGTAGTCCTCAGTCTCTAGCTTCCAGGGTTTAATTGCATCATTTAGACACACTGGATATTTCCCAGACACATGTCACAGAGAAAAAAAAAACGCACTTGGAAACTGCAGACTCAGCAGAGGAATCATTTACTTGGCAAGCTTGGAGAGAAAAAGCCTGTCTGAAAATGAAGTTATGTATCTTTCAGTATACAGGTCTGGGCTGGTGAGAATTTCCATCACAAGGTGAACCAAGACCTTAAGGATCCAGCCTTCATACATAAGGCTACAAACTTCAGACTGGATAGGCTGTGTTCTCATGGTATCCAGCACCTTCTTTACTCCCAGAATATTCACTTTTTTTCTCTTTAACTGTTGTTAAAGAGTGGGCATATGCATATTTGCATGTGAGAGGGTGTGTGTATGTGAAACATCTGAACAAAAATTTTCTTAACAAGTAAGCCCTAATCAGCAGAATGCACGGCAGCTGCTCGGACTATGGAAAATTGAAACCAGTGACTAGAAGAGCCAGACTTATAAAGCTGCTTTTCTCGGAGGTGGTCTCAAGGACAATCTTCAAGTAGCACCTCTGTGACAGAAGAATCAGGCTGTTCTACTGTGACTTTTAAAGAGGCAAGGCAGCATCTTCCTAATAAAACATTGTGCCTATATATCCATAAAGTACACACTTTTCTTTAAACACCACGTGTATTAATAGCACACTTAAAATACTATTCTCGATGGCAGAGGAATATTTCTTGAAAACACAACATATGCTTCTGAGAATAAAGTGCCAGTGTAGTTTTTCTCTTTAACTTTAAAGCTTTTAAACTTTAAACTTTAGTATAAATCAAACGCGAGAAGAGTGACAACATGAAATGGCATTTTCTTACTCAGCAGATTTGCTACTCACATGTCAAGAGTACCATGGCTGACATAAGTAATTAAGGGGGAGTTATCCTTTTTAGGTTGTGTTTATGTAGTACAATTGGCACCACTTGAGACAGAGAGCTACTGTGCTGCTGTACAACATCTACAGCATTATTTACAAAATCCATGTAAGTTATACTTGTGCACACCCCCTAAAGTCCACAACACTGGGTGGCTGCCAAAAGGAGCAAACATGGAGTTAAGAGGGATGTACAGCCCTAGACTTAACAGGCAGAAGCTAAGGTTGCAAAGAGTTGAATTTGTGGAATCAGTATCTGGAAAAAAGTATGCTAACTGTATTGGTGTAAAAATAAAAAAATTAAAATTTTCCTTTTTTAAACAGTGAGATATAATAGTAATATAATATTAAAGCAGGCTTAAGAAAAAGCATAGGAGAAAAACCCCACAAAATTATAGGAGGCTCATCAGTTTCCTCCTACAGCTTTAATCAACCTTCTCTTCACAGAAATGAGTCTTCCAGCTTTTTTGGAAAAAAAAAATCATAGAATCTTCTGCTTGGAAAGGACCTTGGAGATCATCGAGTCCAACCATACCCATCTTCTGCTAAACCATGGCCCTGAAAAACTCATCTACCCGTTTTATAAACACCTCCAGGGATGGTGACTCAACCACCTCCCTGGGCAGCTGTTCCAGTGCCTGACCACCCTTTTGGTAAAGAAATTCTTCCTAATATCCAGTCTGAACCTCCCCTGGTGCAACTTATGGCTATTTCCTCTTGTCCTGTCACCTGTCACTTGAGAGAAGAGATCAACACTCACTCTCCCACAGCCTCCTTTCAGGCAGCTGTAGACAGCGATGAGGTCTTCCCTCAGCCTCATGAACATTATATGTTCATGAACACGAACAGCCAATCCAGAATATACTTCACAAACAACTTTTCACAATAGCCATCATTTATGGTGGGTAAATCACATTATAACAATCATCTAGCTTGATCATACATACCAGTTTATACTTCTTCCATCTTCTAGTGTTTGTGTGTGCAGCAATCATACACAATAAGGCTGCAGAAATGAGAAATAAACACTCCAACCTAAACATGCTTAAAAGTACTTTGCACTCATCTGTAGGGGTTTTAGGAAAACCTTCCACACAGGGGCTGCTGAGGGATAATGCATGGACAATACAGCATAGCAGGTTTTAGGGTGAGCAGACCTAAAGAGGGAAGCATTTCTGAAGCCAGAGAAAATGCATACCTAAATCTCATTACATTGCAGGTATCCAGGGAAGTAGAGTTGACCATAAAGTAACTCAGTCTTAATGGAATCACACAGAGTGAGAATCTATAGAGATTTCTTATGTGATTATCTGCATATGACACATGCAGTATCAAAGGAGAGAAGGGGAAGACATCTGCACCTGGGCATAAAGAGGAATACACATAGTGAATTCGTATAGGCATGAAGAAGACAATTCCTAATGGATTTGAATGATAAGCTCTCTTGTCAGACACATCTTCTGTGTATTGGAGTATGATGAAGATCAAGCGGTTGTCTCCTTGGAACAACCAGCTGCCTTTCCCCAAAAAGCACTTAAGATTGTGCCATTGGTCAGCCTGCAAGTCAAATACAGGAGGCAAAGACAGCAGCAGCCTTAGGCAAAATACAAGAGAGGAGACATCTCTTCCCCCACCCCCCTTCAAAAGCAGTCTTTATAACCCAAGCTGTTCTTGCCACTGATAGCAGCTTGGAACAGTTGAGAACCTTAGAAATAAAGGAAGACAACATGCCTTTCTGCAGGGTTTTGGTGAATAAATTAGAGAGGATACAATCGTGTTTCATACAAGCTCCAATGGTCCAAAGTAATGGTATTTCCAAGTATCAAAACATATGGTCATACAAGACATTCCGTGCAACTCAGCGCAAGCAAAAGGAATCCAAATAGGAGCGAGGTTAGGGGACATTTAGTGGCTAGAGGAGCACACGTACTTGTCAAATTAAAAAATGCACATATGTAATTTGGTTAAAAGGACATACATTCAAAAGGTAGTAAAGGATGTAATCACGTGCGGTTATCTGAAGCTTGCCAAAACACTAGTAAAATAACGTGAAGTGGTTGAATTTAGGGAATAAACTTCTACAGAAAAAAAACATTTTTTTTTCACCACATAGATCGGGTAATAACAAACAAAAAGCATGATTAGGCTGAGGATTATCTCTTCCTTTCCTGCTCCCAAAGGAACCTCAGCATCAGAATTATTTCGAACTGGGAATGAAGAAAGACCTAAACCAGTCACTAAATCTTGTATTAGTGGCTTGGGTCAGGTGGATCAGCTGTGATCAGTTGCACAAGAAGTGCAACCACATACAGTTTCCATGTTTCTGATTAGAACCCACGTAACGAGGAGCAAGGAAGCCTCCCTTGTTCAACCTAGCTCAGGCTACAGATCTGTTTTTGTAACAGATGTGTCTGGTGGCAGCTACTGTTCCCACTGCCTTGGCTTTGTTGTTACCATTTTCCCTCTCACTCTCCTTTCTTACCAGTGTGCATGACTTGATATCACTGCTAATGAAGGATGTTCCCCGGAATATTTGCTTCGCCATCTTTACTCTCTTATTTCTAGAACTTGTGGGGGAAGGCAGATGATATTCACTCTTCTCTCCAACTGAATGAACATGGTAATAGCATGAGAAACTTCAGAGTAAGTGAAATCATCTTAGTAGATTCACGAAAGACAAATTTAAAATTACCCATCACAACAGCCCCTCCCACATTCATAGTTTTATTTAGCTTGAATAGTAGCAACTTACATCTTCTTGAAAACTAGGTTAACATGCCTTTTCTCGCCCACAAGCACTCATGCAGTTGGCAATCTGTCCTCCAAAAAAGCCCACAGAGAAGGCCACAAAGCCTTCCTTGTATCATTCCTTGGAGATCAGGATCCTACACCAGTATACAACTACCCATGCTTTCCTTCTGCATTGACTTCAAAGGCAGCACTTAAATATAGTTATTCAAGGAGCTAGAGAGAGAAAAACAAAATGCATAGGAGTGATACAAGAAGTGAGGGTATTATGCAGACAATGGAATATTTTGACTTAAGTAGTTGTTTTTCTGTAGAATTGGTTTTCTAACTAACTTCAGTTAAGTGATATGTACGTGGCAGTATTTTTCAAAGTTAGACAGGCACAGACTGTTCTTCTGATACAGTGCTTTTTTAAAGCAGTGCTGTACCCAGTGTTCTTTTTTTACTTAGCTAAAAAATTCAAGGTCAAACAGAGAATTAGCTCTGAAGCTCTAATTAGCAGAGACTTGACTGTTGTGAAGTTCATAATAAAATTAGTCCTTGAAAAGTAGTAGAATATGCAGGGAGAATTTATACATACGCATGTAAGGGAGATATATGTGTTTTAGGGGATTGTCTGTGTGAAGAGTTGAGTCCTAATTTGTTTAAGTTTGGAAAACTGACTTCAGCATAGTTTACTCATTTGTTTTGTGTAAACTGACTTTGACTAGGTTTGCTGATTTGTTTTACCGAAGATCTTGAGACTTCAGGAGTTGTAATTGCAATCTGTTTGGGTTTGTTTGTGGTCTGTATGTAATCTCCTGTTTTTCCTATGGGTGTGGGATCATTGCAACGTGGTGTCAGTGTTGTAAAGAAATCCTCTCTGGGATGCGTTTTAATGCATTGAAAGCAATTGGGTTGGACTCCAGGGGGAACAGCAACAAAAGAAAATTTAATTAAATACTGTAATCAATGGTGGCTGTTGTCTAAATTAGACGAAAGAGAACGATGGCCTGTTAATGAATCACTAAATTATAATACTTTTTATTGCAATTAACGCTTTTCCTAAGTAGAGAACAAAAATGGGATGAAATCATGTATTCAGAAATGTTTTATACATTGTGGAATCACCCAGAATGGCAGAAAAAGTGTGGTATTAATTTGGTCCCTGGCGATGCCCTACTATTAGCCTTAGAAAAGGATAAAGGATAGGTTTTAAAAATAGGCTGTTCTGCCTGTTGTATTGGTCAGACGTGTGTTTAAAATTATGATAACATCAGAAAGATGACAATGATATTGAACTAATGATACCTCCCAGGCACCGTCTCGGTGAATCCCCAGATGGAAATGTTGAAGTAGGGGAAGTGAGTGGTGCTCAGGAGGGAGCTGCAGCTGTGGGTTTTACTCCGGTAGCAGGATGGACAAGGACCAGGCAAGAAGAAGAAATCCAGGTACCCCTACAGCAAGCTGTGGGGAATGAAGGACCAGTAATTGTTAAGGTTCCCTTTTCAATTACTGACTTTAATAATTGGAAAGTGGCAGCTGGGCATTAAAGGCACGATCTGGATTGGGCAGCTAGTACTTTTAAAATGATGATTACAACTCAGGATCCAGATTGGAAAGATATTGAAGCGATAATGCAGGTGATGTTTGATGGGACAGAGAGAGAAATGATTAATAGAGTGGCTAGATCACAAGTGGAAGTGCAGGTCACATCAGGAGCTCTGCAGGAGACAACAGAGAACCATTTTCCTTCTGTAGATTCAAATTGGGATCCTAATATGGATGGAAATAGGTGACTCCTGACACAATATCAGCGATGGGTTTTATTTGAGATACGGGATGCAATACCTAAAGCTATTAATTGGTCAAAATTATATGAAGTTAGACAGGATAGAAAGGAGTGATCAAGTAATTTTATGAAACGATTAAAGGAAGTTGCACGTAAATTTACTATTATAAATCCTGATTCAGAGGAAAGGAAAGGACAATTCGCCCCATTATTTATAGGGCAGTCCTCAGATGATATCCAAAGCAAGCTACAAAAACTGCAGGATGCAGAGGCATGGGATCTGGAGAAATTGCTAGATGTGGCCTGGACTGCATACAGAAATAGGGATGCTCAAAAGCAGGCTGTTAATAATCGTCTGATAGCAGTATTGGAAAGAAATAATCGTGGAAGAGGGAGTTATAGAGGAGGAAATAGAGGAGGTTATAGAAGAGGTATTAGAGGGAGAGGCCAGGGCTTTAATTCATTGAGACAGGGGACATGAATTTGACATGGGGAAAATCAATGTACATATTGCAAAAAAGAGGGACACTGGAAACAAGACTGCCCTGCCTTAAATCAAGGTACCTCCCCAAACCCCTTGTTTTCTGTGGAACAAGATTGAAGCGGAATGGAGGAATCTCTCCTAGTGGAATCTCTGGTTAAAATAGAGCTGGGAGGACAAGGAATTGATACTCTTGCAATTTATTCTGTGTTAAATATTTTAGAGGGGAAAAAAAGTAATAAAAATGTAAGTGTTATTGGTGCAACAGGAACCAGGGGAAATAGGTCATTCTTCAAACCTTTGAAAAGGTTTGGGAAAACAGTGGGTAACTTACCAGTTTTATATTTACCGAGGTCCCCAAAATCATTATTAGGGAGAACTTGCTTGAGAAATTACAAGCTTAAATTTGGTTTAAGGAGAAAGGGGTGGAGATCTTTATACCTGAATCTAAACATACAGAAGCTACCACATTGTTATTACAGGACATCAACATACAAGGAACAGTGATCCTGCAGGAAGGGGAAGAAGCAGTGATTCTGACTGTATGTGCAGAAGAGATACCGGAGACATCTAAAAGGGCAAACCCAGTAAGAATTGATCTTAAGCCAGGAGCACTGCCGGTGAATATGAAACAATATCCTTTAAAGTCAGAAGCTCGGTGAGGACTAGTGCCTGTGATTCAAAAAGTTTTTGAAATACAAATTAATAATTGAATGTGAGTCAAAATGTAATACCCCAATTCAGTAAAATAAGACTAATGGTAAGGATTATCCTTTAGTGCAAGATCTTAGATCCAGTAATCAAATTGTACAAGACATACATCCCGTGGTGGCAAACTTGAATAAAGTTGTCAATCAACTTTAATCAAACCAGGGTAGTTTACAGTATTAGATCTAAAAGATGACTTTTTCTGCATCCCTCTTGAAAAAGTTAGGAGATACTTGCTTTTGAATGGGAAAATCCTGAAACTGGTAGAAAAAATCAGTATACATGGACTGTCCTACCCCAAGGATTTAAAAACAGTCCAACAATTTTTGGAAATCAATTAGCCAAAGAACTTGAAATATGGAAAAAACAAAATTATGGGAGAACAATAGTACAGCATGTGGATGATATCCTAAGTGCTACAACTGCTAAAGAAGATTGTTTGTGACTTTTAAACTTTTGGGGACTGAGTGGATACAGAGTTTCCAGACAGAAGGCTCAGGTGGCACAGAGAACTGCTACTTACTTTAGATTTGAAATACAACAAGAACAGTGACAATGTGACAATTGAGAACAGGCAGAAAAGAAGCTCTTCGCCCACTCTCAGAAGCCCAGAGAATTCGTGAATTATGAGGGTTTTTGCAATGGTGGGATGGATGCTGTTGGCTCTGGATTTCAAATTACAGACTATTAGTAAAACATTTGTATGGGGTACTAAAAGACATCTCGTCTTCAACATTTTAATTGGACAGATAATAGCAAGGCAACCTACAAATATTTGAAATTGTCTTAATGAAAGCACCTCTGGGAGTGCTATCACAATTTCTGGGAGAGCAGCAACGCACAGTGGCCTATCTCTGCCACATATGGTTATTACTATCCTGGAACAAAAGTGAGGACATTGTCTCTCTCTTAATCAAATGTTAAAGTAGCAGGTGGTATTACTGGAGCGAGATGACGTCCTCCTTAGGACTACCTCAGTCGTTAACAGACAATTGAAGAAGTATATTCCAGCTGCCCGGACCTTAAAGATAAAACACCTGTGAGTCCAGATTGGGAATTATTTATGGACGGGAGCAGTTTTGTGCAAGGAAGAAAGAGGTTATCAGGGTATGCAGCTACCACACTAACCTCTGCAGTGGAAGTTCGTGCTTTGCCATCAACAACTGCTGCTCAGGAAACCAAATCATTGGTCCTAACCAGGGCCTTGGATTTGAGTCAAGACAAGAGAGTGAATATATGGACATATTCTAAGTATGCCTTTGGAGTTGTACATGCACATGAAGCCATATGGAAAGAGAGGGGGCTTTTAACAGCACAAGACATTGGAATCAAGCACACAGAACAAATTCAAAAATTATTAGCTAGTGTTTAGAAACCCATAGAAGTGGCTATTATGCATTGTAAGGCACGTCAATTGGAGACATCTGATATTTGATTGGGAAATCAATTGGCTGCTAGCTGCTAAAGAGGCTGCAGAAACAGGCATCACAACTTTAGTGCCAGAAAAAGAAATAAAATTGTCAGGAACTGCTCCTAAATATAATAAGGATTTTAGATTGATTAAGACAGTACAGATGAAAGAGCAAAAGAGTGGGTGGTTTGTCACACTCACTGAGCAGGTGGTAATACCTCCATTTCTTTTAGGGGAATTGGGCAAAAGGAACACGATAAAGTACATTGGGGAACAGAAAATCTTTTAAAACACTTAAAAATGTAGTTATTGGGAGAGCCACGACGGAAATTGTTCATTCAATTACAGAAAAGTATGGAGAAACACTCCCAATACCAATAATTGAGTAATACTTGGGAAAGTTAAGGAAGGTAATTCCCCCAGAGATTACTGGCAAACAGATTGTACTGAGTTACCCCAGAAAGAAGCATATAGATATATCCTAGATTTAGTAGACACCTTTTTGAACTGGCCAGAGGCTTTCCCCACTCACACCAACAAGGCAAGAGAAGTAAAAATTGCACTTAAAGAGATTATTCCAAGGTTTGGGGTGCCTTCAGGAATGTCTTCAGACAGAGGTCCTCATTTTGTGGCAGAAGTCATCAAACAACTAAGTAGTATTTTGGGAATATCCTGGGATTGCATATGCCTTATAGGCCTCAATCTAGTGGGAAAGTGGAAAGCATGAATTATACTTTGAAATTGCTGTTGAGTAAAATATTTCAAGAAAACTCTATGACCTGGGTAAAAGCTTTACCTTTAGCACTATTAAGAATCTGAATTCAACCTCTATGAGGAGGCCTTAGCCCGAATGAGACATTGTATGGAAGGTCTTATCAGATGCCACATGGCCCAGGAGGTATCTGGGCATCAATAACTATTTGATATCTTTAGGAAAGACTCTTCAGGAATTGCAGAAATTTGTGACTGGTAATAAATCCCTAGAGCCTGACACATCAGCACATCCGTTCCAGCATGGAGACTGGGTGAATATCAAGTCCTGGGACTCAGAATCATTAACTGCTAGGTGGAAAGGACCATACCAGGTATATCTAACTACATAAACTGCCATGAAGGTAGCTGGAAAAGGACCCTGGATTCATTATTCAAGGATTAAGAAGGTTCCAGTTTCATGGACCACAGAACAATGATCCCCAACTGCTCACCACATGGGAAGCGAGCTGGCACTGAAGCCTGAGTGGAAAATCCAACAGGACTCAGAGAACCCACTAAAGATAAGGATTCAAGGAATTAGATCATAATTTTGGGGTTACGTTTCAAATGACTGTCATTACAATAATAACTGCGGGAAAAGGGGTGGATTGGAACAACAACAGTATATTGGAATTGATAAAAGGTTTTGGTAAAATGAATAGACTCTCTAGCGAGACAGCCTGCCTGCCTATGCCACATTCCATCTCAGACTCCATGCCTTGGGGAATCATTCCATTAAATTTTACAGATCTTCAAAAATTGGATAATATCACCAAAGCGCTAAAACAGGCGAACATGAGCTATTATTCAGACAGCGAAAAACAGTGCAGACAGAGAGTGATGTACTGCAGGATGCAACACTTCAGAGGCTGGGAAGTAGCAGAACTGGTTTTGGGCATCATGCTAACACTCTTTGCCCAAAGGGGTCCACTCTGTTAGATCACCATTTCTTAGACTGGGTTGAAGAATACAGTAAGGCACGAGTTGCTGCTGGATTAATGACCCAATGTTTTACCAACCACAGCACTGATGTGACTGAACTACCAGAATGTAATATTTTGAGAAAAGGCTCTGGACCTTGGGATAAAAAGTTACAAGAAGATTGGAGATATATTTCTCCCCCAAATTGATGTTTTAAATGGAGAAAGAAAGATAAATTTGACTACCCCAAGTTGTCCTGGAACTGTACACAGAATATCACGTGACTTTATCAGGGGCAGATGTGAAAATAACAGCCTTCCCTTGATTATAAAAATAGCATTAGAATTGCAGGAAACCTGTATCAAGACCTCCAGCTGTTCACAGGCCGAAATGTCGGGTCCTGGATACAGTATAGGGGTATTGGGAAGTGGATCTTGGACTACTAGATTATCTTTTACTGAAGAAAATACACTTGTAACCTCAGACCTCCTGACACTGTACCATATCTGGAAGCAAAGCTCTATAAACCCTCGGTATTGGGGAAAAAAACAAAAGAGCCAATGAGGAGGACAGTAACTAAAAGATGCTTGCTTTCCAAAACTCCAAACCGAGTCTTAGAGAGGTTATTTGCCGGCGTTTTCGGTATTAGGAGCAGATCAAACAAACTATGCATGCATGGAAGACACCTGGTTCTGACAGTAATTTCTGTGAGCAGAGAAACCGTGACCCGTTTTCATACAGCTTTTTCTCTCCTTGCCCACAGATAGCATCTGACAGGAGAGGTGCGCTTGGGGGAAGGTCGGTCTGGGCGCTCCGAGTGCCAGTAACACAGCCTTTAAACAGTAGACACCAAGAAATGAGAAAAAGCCCCACAATCTTAGGAGTTTTAATCTCTTTCAGAAGTAATACTCGTTTGTTCAGTGTCCTTCCCCCGCCCCCGTCCCCCACCCCCACAATGGCAGACACCCCAGGGTATCCTCGTTTATGGCTCTCTTCCTCAGATTTCTTCGGCCGGGCTCACAATCCCCTTCCCCGCCGGCTCGCTCGCCCGCCACGATACCTTTTGCAGGATTCCGGTAACATCCTTCACTCCCCAGCATTACTCAAGCAGTTCGCGCAGGAGCCCTCCCCGCTAGAATCGTGCCGACCGGCCTCGGAAAAGTTGGACAAAGACCATTTTCATCGTGCAAGTTACACCATCTCTATCGGCTACTGCCAGGTCGCTCTTGCTCTGCACCCACTGCCGCTTTGTCTACCAGCCTCTGGAGCAGCTCTTGACGCTCGATCGACGCCTCCAACAATCTGGATGCTTGCGAGCACTCCCGGTCCTTGCGCTTCTCTCCAGGCCCTTCTATGCGAACGTTCTCTTCTCTCCTCTCCCCGCCCAGGATCCCCTTCCTACAGGACTCGCTTTTCCTCCCGCTTCGTAGGACCTGCCTTACGCCTTTCGCCTTTCTGCGGGCTCCTTTCTCTCACTCGCGTGCTCCCTCCCCTCCTCGCCGTGCCCCTCCTCCTCTCTCCAGCCTCCCCCGCCCTGCTCTCCTTTGCGGAGGCCTGGTCTGGCGCGGCAGCACGCGGTGGCAAATGGGGGTGGGGGTGGCGCTCCGAGATCCCGTACTCTGGAGATGGCGGCAGCCGCTCCCGTCCTTTCGCGGCGGTAACCATCCTCTCTCCCACCCCTGCAAGCTCCGTTGTCCCCTTCGCCCGCGGGCTCCACTCTGCCAGCTCCCGCAGCGGCAGGGACGGAGCGGGGCGCGGGGCCGCCCTCCTCTCACGGCCGCTCCACCGGGCGGACCGCTGGGCGGCACCGGGTTCCGTCCTCGATTCGAGTCCCTGCGGTTCAGGCTCTCTCCCGCTTCTCCCACTCAGGCTCTTTCAGAAGAGGGTTTTCCGGGTGGGTCTTCCCTCACCACCGCGTCAGGTCTGCAGGCCAGACCTACGCATGCATTGTCCGCCTGACTGTCTTGCTGCGGCTGGGCTTGCTGCGGGGTTGCCGAGTGTGACTGCAGATGTGCGTGGCCCTGTAAGGTTCGTGCCGGAAGGTACAGTGCGGTAGTACAAGAATGACAGCTTTAACTGATCCCGTGGTCAGTCGCTCTTGACACTGTTAAAATCCATGTAGCTGTATGGCATCTGCTATTCTGTGACAATCTAGCTTTAAGTTAGCATGTATGTGCTTACTTTTACTCCACCTCAGAATGCTTAAGATCAAATGTCAGAGAGGCTGGGTACTTCTTTAATTCTAGGTATTAACAAGCGTCAACTCAACCAGCCATGGCATAGATGAATCAATTCTTCCGAAGGAGAACCTCAGCCTCCAATGTAGAAACAAAAGACTGGAAGTATCTTTCTGGGTCACCCCTGTCTCCTGCTAGTGCAAGAACAAGAGTCTACCTGCGTAATCTTCACATGTTACTAGGCTGAATATGGAGAACTGCTAGAGGATGAGGCATGCTGCATAACCCTCTGATTATACCTACATTCAGTGAGTTACACAGACAAGTGGCAGAAAATGAAGGTTCTGTCTAAGCTAAAGTGCAAGCAGTGTATACCCACTAGGACTGAATGGAAAATGTATCAAAACTCAGTGGGTTACAATTCACAAATGCTTCTGTGATAAGACCGAGCAGAATTTTGGGCTTCTGCTGCTAAAGTACCTTCCTTTGGTTTCAAGTATGATCTTCATGTTACATACAATAAAAAGCGACTGTGATTCCCTTCAACCCTGGTGCACATACAGAAGCACAAATGCACATTAGACACTGGTAAAATACATAAAGTTCTGCTTAAAAGAAGTACTATCAGCAGATAGTGCCACAGCTCAGAATTCAAAAAGCTAGAGCTAGTTTCCACACAGCACAGCCTTTTGTAGATGTTCTGTATATATGCAGAATAACACAAGGACCTACATCTTCCCAGACAGCATAGTTTCTTTCTTAATCCTCTCCGTGGGGGTTTCTATACACCAATTACATCAGATCTCTTTTCTTCCAGCTTCCCTCCCCCTCTTTTCCCCCATCCTCCCCTCCTCTCCCTCCTCCTGCCGGCCTGATTCTAAAAGAAATTGCCTTCAGGATAAATTGCAGGCACTCAGCTGCTCTTGGAATCTGATCCTTACTCAGTTCGGTAGTAAATTTTTGCGCATACGTTTTCCTTTCTTTCTTGTTTTAGTGCTATGAGGAGCATCTGGCCCCTAAAAAGGAGCAGTGGGACTGTACCATTGCACCGGGATCCGGAAAGAGTTTAACTAGCTGCTTTGTTCAGTAGCTTCAGAAACCCTTCCCCCCTATTATGCTAATGGAATATTCCCAAAAACGTTTTTGCCCCACCTTCTTGTGGAATGAAAGTCAAGCAAGTGCGAGTTGCCACTTTGAATAGGGAAGTTTGGGGAAAGTTCCTGTGCACATGCAACGTCCAAACCCTGTTTAAAATTTCACTTCGGGGAAGGCAAGACTACAATTTTAAGGCACTGTTTAAATGTTCTTTCTTCAATACTGCAGCATTTTGCAAGGCATTCACTTATATCTTCAAAAACCCTTCCACCATCTGAAACCTTCCTCTACTAGGTAGATCATCTCATTATACCAGAAAAACTCAGTCCTCTCAAAAAATTAAACAATTACAATCCAGACATGACAGAAACAGAGAAACAAAAGTTCTCCATCTCAAACTACTGATAGATCAGATTCTCAGGTCAATTTCAAATGTCATAGAACCAGCATTCCGTATGCAACAGTGTGGCTGCATGATATAGATGAGTGGTCTATGAAGTGGGATGCATGCACCCCAAGGGGTATGTGAGACAATCCATTGGGGTGCAGGAAAAAAAAATACTAGGACTTCAGTAGTACATTTAAATTACATATAAGTAAATATATGTGTATTGATACATGTGTAGGGGGAGGCGGGTATGGTAAAGTTTTTACCCATACAGATAAATGATCAAAAAGTTTGCAAAACACTGATAGAGACAATCATGTGCTCTGACTTACGCAGACAAGCATTCATTTTATAGACACAGAATTCCACACAATAGTGAGTTGCAAATATCAATACTTAAATCAAAAGAAGGTGCAGTTATTAAAACACTGGTCAGAATAGCAAAGTATGATCTAGTTCATAAATAATCTCACAGTGCGAAACATGTTAGGTCTTGAAGAGAAAAGAGTTGGAATGTGCAGGGCAGACCACATAAGCCAAGAGAAGAAAACCACCCATGAGATAATAGTTGAGGATGATAAAAGGGAGGGGTGAGACTAAACCAGGGGGAACAGAGTTTCAAAGGAGAAAGAGAGAAAAAGGAGGGTAAAAGTGAGAGTTGGGAGACAGAGGGAAAGAAAACAAGATATGCACAGTGACTATAAAAGACAAGAAAAGAAAGGGAAGCAAAGAAGTCAGGGAGGAGCTGGGCTTAGCAAATACAATAGCAGGCAGAGGAAAGAGTAAGAGGTGTACTATTTGTACATGAGAAGACTTCTTTCACAAGCACTATTTTCAGTGGATAAGGTCTTCAAGATTTTTTTCAAGAGCAGATTTGTCACTTCAAAAGCCTAAAATAGCACATTTTCATTTCTAGATTTCTGACAAATAATCCCACATATCAGTAAATTAAAACTTTATAATAATCTTCTGGTACCATCTACGATGGTCTTGTTTTGTTTGTTGATGTGTTTGATGAAGTACAAAGATGGTTTCTCCCTAAGAAAGCCCAGCTTAGAAAGAGGAGAAGCTTACAGAAAATTAATAAGGGATAACTGAAGACAAACTAGGGAAGCTCAAAAGTGCAAAAAGACTGAGGGACAACTCAAGATAGATTGTGAAAGACCAGACTCTGTAGCTTCATAGTCTCTACATCGGGTCTTGGTGGTCATTGATAATGCATTTTTTTATTTTTTTCAATATTTTTCACAAATAAAGAGATTTTCTACAAGCAAGGAGGCTTCTTATGGATTTCAGTCCTCCTTGACATAATGTTTCTGCTTACAGAGCAGTCTTGTTGTCTGCTTTGTTACTTGTCTACTGTCACTCACATCTGCTTACAGCATTGTTTCTTGAGCTTTAATAGAAATATGTGTAAACCAGAGAGGGTAAAAACCTCAATCTACACTAGCTGACTATGCACCCACTTGTATTTTTAATGACTATTGTCATTAAGTGTGTGAATCAATTGTTATGAAAATTCCCTTCCTCAACTATTGTATCAACCAGCCGTTATAGTACAACAGTGTATTAACTTTTTTTATATATATTAGTTCACATTACATATTGTGTTGTCATGAGGTAGTGAAATTTTACTGAAGATGTTAGTATTGTTCCTGCTTAACTAACAGAAACTAAAGGGCAGCCCCAAACTGAAAATAAGGACTTTGCTTCTTGGAAGCTTAGAGCTGTACATGAAGGATAAAGGATACCCCTGGACAACAAAAATAATGCCAGCATCCTAGCCTACGTCTTTGAAACCTTCCCAGTATCATCTGACATCATAGATAAGTAACTATAGGAAGACTGACTCCAAGGACATCTGGATCAATAGGCAAGCAGTAAGAATGCTGAAAAAATATAGTTGCTTTGGAGAGCAATGATTAGTAATCAGTAGTGTGGGGTTAGTGATTAGTCAAATCATGTATTACCTGAATGTTTGAAGCATATGAGAACCATGTGTAAAATTACATTTAAGTTGCCGCAACTTGGCTGGTATACCTCATGCACAGGTGTATATTTAACCTTTGTCATTCCATACTTTGCATCCTAACCTCTCTCTTCAATTGGCATGGGCGAGTTGCAAGTTTTGTGACAGTCTCAGAGGTGAAGAAACAGCTAGACTGATGCCAATTCACTGGAGCTGCAATCTAAATGTCTGTAATGTATCCATTTTCTGGAAGTCTGCCTATACAATCCAAGCATTTTGACACAGCCATCACAGAGTATGAGTGCTGATGTTCATAATGCTAGCGCCCAGAAGATAAATCAGCCACTTACGCTGTACACTAGGGTTTGGGGAATATTTAAAAGGAGAAATAGCTGCCTGGGAATCCATGGCTAGTTTTGCAATAAGCCTAGTTCCATGCTGAGACTTGGCACTTTCAGTATACTTAGTTCTGTGTACACCTGCAATCCAGCTGGGTAAGCTCAATTCTGGCTGCTAGCCTTTTACCTGAATGCCCAGTCCTGATAAATTAATTTGATGCTTACTGGGGAATGAAACACCACAGGGTTTCTTAAGCTGCAATGGAGGAGGGGAAGAAAATTCATGAGCCCCAGAGCTGTGGCTCAGGAAAGGAAAAGTGCAGCCATACGTGAGAGAGATGTTCTTTTATCCTTTACATGTCACCAAAGTCTGATGAACTCCCTAGAAAGTATGAATGTATAGTTGTATCTCTTATAAAGGTATATATTGCTCTTGCAATCTTCTCTGTATTCTATCAAGCAATTGAGAGCTTTCTTCCTGATGCTCCATGCTGATCCATGTCTCATGTTTCACTCACTTCCTTTGGAGGTGTGGTGTGTCACTGAATCTGACCAAGGATGAGGTTTCTAATATCTGCTGGATTTGTGAACAACAGGAGCTGGAAACTCTTGTTGGAATAGCATAGAGAAAGTATCACTTTACTTTTTTCTGCAATGTCTGTTTGACTTGGAAGGAAGAGGGGCTCAAATAAACTGCCATTATCCCAGTGTTTTGTTGCTTCAATAAGACTGTTTGGAAGTATTCCACACTTAGAGTAGATCTATGCTAGATTCAAGTGACTATTGCTATTCTGAAAAGTTACTGCAGAATGCTGCATGAGGATTCAGAAAGCTCTGTTTTCTTTTGCATGCTTATGTTCAAGCAGAACAAATTGGACCAAAAGTTATGTATTTTGGAGAGGAATTTATATTTCCAAAGTGTCCTAGGATTCAAGCAAAATTTCTAAAAAGATCCCATAACATATAACTTGTTCTTGGAAGCCCAGAAGAAAAATAAGGACAGAGTGGTGAATGTTAAACACTCTCAAGAAGCTGAAAGAAAATGGAACTGACGTTGTGTAAGAGAATGTAAGGTGCCAACCAACTGCTTTATTTGGCAGCTTTTGCCACCCTTTGTCAAAGTAGAGGGTCTCTGATCCTATTTAAGATTACAGTAAGGGATTATATAAATGACTGCAGTTTCAATTTAGCTCTTAAGTGAAAAATGAGTAGGAAAGGAGATGGACACATTTAGTTTGGATGGAAATGAAATTATTTCTTTCTCAAAGAAAAAGAATGTGGGAATTGTTAAAACAATTATTTTTGTTCAGCGTAAAGCACTCCATTTAACTTATTTATTTAATGAGCTCTTCAGAGAAGGAAATGAATGGCTAGATACATAAGGCTGCTGGCAGAAGTATATAATGAACAGAACAAGCCTTGTAGTTCCTGGGTCCTGGTCTATAGCCTGGGTGCCAATTTCTTACTCAGGGAATGCTTCATTACTTGTAAGATAAGGAAACAACAGGAAACATCAATTTCTCCCTTTGCTTGTTCCATTTGCCTTGCACAGACTGGAATGCTCAGGAATGTGGTGGTGACAACATATTTGTAGAAAACAGTTTAAAATCACTGTAGTGAAAAATGGGGACTGCTTCCAAGACTGTGGTCCTACAAACATTTAAATACCACAAGAACACAAGCCTCTACTAAGACAGACAACCTTACTCTCTCTTCTCTACCCAGAGCTGTATGTCCTCATCATCTTTCTTGTGCTAGCTGCAAAGATTTGTACAGTGACCTGGCCGAGAAACTGATCTGGCTGAAAACTAATTCAGGAAAAAAATATATGTAAAATTTTGGAATATATGCAGGAGACTTTATGAAGCTTTATAAGTGCTACAGCTGAAATATGGATGGTAAGGCAGAGGATGTGAAGGTTGGGGAAGGACAGATAAGATGGCCCCTTTTAGCAGCAACCTGATTGATGTATGTTTAAAATGGACATAATGCCAGTTCCCAAAGTACGAGGCCTGCAATACTGAGTATCCCATAATAGGGATGAGGTTCCACTACCCCTTGCTCTTGCAGTCTGACTAAAATGGTTCTTCTCCCAACAAGCATGAAACTGGAAAAGGAAAGAAAATCCTTCAGAGACTATTCAGGAAACTAAAACTAAACTTGAAAATGCCTCCAGAAACTGTTGAAATGCCGTTGTTCAGTAAGTCGGCTAAACACTAGGGAATGGGGAGTGGAGAAAATCACCCAAGTTTAACCACAGTGTAACACAAAAACATAAAACTCCTCTGTGTTAGGTAGCACTCCTGCAGAAGGTGAGTAATCACCTTGAAGGTAACAGTAGGAATGAACAACTGCTCCATTTGTCATGTTGGGGGATCTGTTGTAAATATCTCAGATGTCTTGCATATCTTCCTGAGTATTTATTAGAGTTATAGAATCATAGAGTATCTTAAGTTGGAAGGAACCCATAAGGATCATCAAGTCCGAATCTCTGCTCCTCACAGGACTACCTAAAACTAATCCATAAGGCTAAGAGTGTCATCCATGTGCTCCTTGATCTCTAACAGGCTTGGTGCCATGACCGCTTCCATGAGGAGCCTGTCCCAGTGACCAACTACCTTCTCAGTGAAAAATCTTTCACTAATATCCAATATGAGCTTCTCCAGACACAGATTCATTCCATTTCCTCGTGTCCTATAGCTGGTCACCAGAGAGAGGAGATTGGCACCTATTCCTCCACTGCTCCCCTTGAGAAAGTTGTAAACTGCAATAAGGTCACCCCTTAAGCTTGTCTAAGCTGAACAAACCAGATAACCTCTTGCTCTCAAGACCTTTCACCATCTTGGTTGCCATCCTCTGTGGACACTCTCAAATAGTTTGACATCCTTCTTTTACTGAGCCACCCAAAACCACACACAATGCTTGAGGTGTAGTCACACCAGTGCAGTGCAGAGCCGGACATTCACCTCCCTCAACCAGCTGTGCTGTACTTGTTGCACCGCTGGACACAGTTGGCCCTTTTGGCTGCTGGGGCACACTGCTGACTCATGTTGAATTTACCATCAACCCAAACCCCTAGATCAACCCAAACCAAAGCTCCTGCAGGGCTGCTCCCCAGCCTTTCACGTATTAGAGTCTGTGATGTGAACAGAGAGAGAAGACTAAGATCTGTGAAGAAAAGAACTGAGGAATAACTTGCAGAAGGGAGTGTACTTTGAACTGATCTCAAGAGAATAGAGACCCAGTGGAAGGTTTAAGAATGACTAATAAAATCTTCTTTGTGTTGAAATCTGCATACAGGAGTTCAGAGGCTAAAGTTAATATGTGGATGATCTAGCGTTTCTCTAGTTCTTTCAAGAGAGCGTGGAATTCTAGTTTATTGTGGGTGTAAAATCACACAAAGCATGCGATTTAGGAGTGCCTCTTTCAAAATCCACGTGTTGGGGCAAGACGATACAATTTTGCATTTCTGTAATTGAACAGTGTCACTCGGTGGACGGAAGAGGTATTGTTAGCTAATGGAACAGCATGCTGTTTACCATCCAAGCATCCCAAACGACAGCCTCCACTGAGCTCTGATGCTTCACATGAGTAACGTTTACTAGAAGGAGAGGTACAAAAGTATTGTGTATAAAAAATTTTAGAAATTTCATGGAAAAAACAAAGCTTGGAAAGGTACCCCAGTGGGTGCATGCAGCCACTCAGATTCCCAGCAGCAGGATGTGCCCCCATCCTGCACTGGTGTTGGATGCCTGTGAAGTCACTTGTGGGGGCTGTGCATGGGTAGAGGAACTCCTCCGCTTGGTGACAGAACTTGGGGATGAGGTGACTAGGCTAAGGACTATCAGAGAGTGTGAAAGAGAGATGTACTTCTGGAGTAGCACTCTATGCTCCCTGTCTCAGCCCCAACAAGCAGACATGCCTTGTGTGACACAGAACTCTCCATCTGCTCAACCGAGGAGAGTGATTTAGGAGATGGAGGAGAATGGCAGCAGGTTCCTGCTCATTGCAGCTGGCTTGTCTCCCCGGTTTCAAACTTGGTCCTGCGGGTTCCCTTGCAGAATAGATATAATGGTCTGCAAGTGGAGCTGAACCCCATTGTGGACAGTTCCATAGCCTGGAAACATGTTCCAGATTAAGAAACCTGAAGCCATCAATTAAAGTGGCTTCTGTAAAGAAGAAGAGGAGGATCATAGTCATTGGGAACTCCCTCCTGAAATGAACTGAAGGACCAATATGCAGACCAGACCCATTACATAGGAAAGTCTGCTGCCTGGTTGGGGTCTCTGTCAGAGAAGTGGTAGGAAAACTCCCAAAACTTGTTAAGTCCAGGGGTTATTATCCACTGCTCATCTTTTAGGTAGGAAGTAATGAAAAACCAACTAGAAACCTCAGGGCAATTAAAAAGGACTTTAGAGCTTTAGGGCGTATGGTAAAGGGTTCAGGTGCACAGATAAGTATTCTGTTCTCTCATAGGGAATGGTGAGTGAAAAAGTGGGAAGAGTCAGGAATTAATACCTGACTCCAGACCTAGTGTGAAGAGTGAAACTTTTGAGTTTTTGACAATGGGTTGACCTACACACCAGGCCTGCTGGCAAACGATGGGAAACACTTGTAACCAAAGGGTGGAATGACAATTTCCAAGAAGTTGGTAGGGCTAATTAAGAAAGCTTTAAACTAAATTGGAAGGGGGAGGGGATCAGCACTGGGATTGATAGATTAAAGCACAGGAATGGCACCTCAGGTTCTGAGGGACAATGTACTAGTGAGGGCCCCTGGGCTGCCACCTCTGTGGGTGGGGGATAGCACTCCAGGTGTCAGCCAGAATTGAAAGGGAATTCTTGGGTCACAAACCACGGCTAGAAGACACTTAGGAATTAGGGCTACTCCACTCAGGAAAGAGGTGGAAACAACAGCCCAGCTGAAGTGCATTGACACTAATGCATGCAGCATGGGCAACAAACAGGGGGACCTGGAAGCAATTGTGAGGGAAGAAAACTATGACATAATTGCCATCATGGAAATGTGGTGGGATGATTCACACACCTGGAGTGCTGCCATGGGTGGCTACAAACTCTTCAGGAGGGATAGGATAAGAAAGAGAGGTGGTGGGGTTACTCTCTATATTAGAGAGTGTTTTGATTGCATAGAACTCAATAATAGTAATGTTTGGGTTGAGTGCTTGTGGATTAAAATCAGTGGAACGTGCACTAAGCCAGATATAGTGTTGGGAGTCTGTTATCGGCCACCCAGCCAGGACGAAGAAATGGATGAGCTCTTCTACAAGCAACTGGGAGAAGTCTCACAATCATTAGCCCGTGTTCTTGTGGGGGATTTCAACCTTCCAGATGTCTGCTGGAAGTATAACGCAGCAGAAAGGAAGCTGACTAAGAGGTTCATTGAGTGTATGGAAGACAACTCCCTAACACAACTGGTGAGTGAACCGACTAGGGAAGGTGCCCCACAGGATACGCTGTTTGTGAACAGAGAAGGCCTTGTGGGAGAGGTGACTGTTGGAGGATGCCTGGGGCACAGTGATCACGAGATGATAGAATTCTCAGTTCTTGGAGGAGTAAGGAGGGGGGTCAGCAGAGATGCCACCTTGGAGTTCTGGAGGGCCAACTTTGAACTGTTTAGAAGGCTGCTTGATAAAGTTCATTGGGATGCAGCTCTCAGTGACAAAGGAGAGCAGGAGGGCTGGATGCTCCTCAAGAAGGAAATCCTGGTGGCACAATGGCAGGACATTCCCATGTGCTGTAAAATGAGTCGGTGGGGAAGAAAAACATCTTGGCTGAATAGAGAGCTTTGTATTGATCTCAGGAAGAAGAGGAAGGTTTATGAGCTTTGGAAGAGGGGGAAGGCATCCCAAGAGGACTACAAGGGTGAGGTGAGATCACGTAGAGAGATGATTAGAAGAGCTAAAGCCCAGCTGGAACTTCAACTGGCCAGTTCAGTGAAAGGCAATAAAATGGTTTTTTTTCAAGTACATTAACAACACCAGGAGGACCAAGGAGAATCTCCCTGCTTTACTGAATGCAGGAGGGACACTAATGATGAGGGATGAGGATAAGGCAAAGGTACTTAATTCCTTCTTTGCCTTGGCCTTTCATAGTAAGGTGAGATGTTCTCAGGATACTTGGCTCCCTAAGCCAGAAGACGGTGTGAATGAAGCTCCAACGATCCAGGAGGATTTGGTTAGAGACCTGCTTGGCCAATTAGACATAGGTAAATCTATGGGGCCAGATGGGATCCACCCAAGGGTATTAAGAGAGCTGGCAGAGGTCCTCTCCAAACTCCTTTCCCTCATTTACCAGCAGTTCTGACTAACTGGGGAAATGCCAATTGACTGGAGACTGGCAAATGTTACACCCATTTACAAGAAAGGTCAGAGGGAGGATCCGGGGAACTACAGGTCTGTCAGTCTGACCTCAGTACCGGAGAAGGTCATGGAGCAGATCATCTTGAGTGCTATCACACAGCATGCACAGGGCAATCTGGTGATCTGGCCCAGTCAACACGGGTTTACGAATGGTAGGTCCTGTCAGACCAATCTGACCTTCTTCTATGACAAGGTTACCCTTTTAATGGACAAGGGAAAGACTGTGGATGTGGTGTACTTGAATTTTGTTAAAGCCTTTGACACCATTTCTCACAGTATTCTGCTTGATAAACTGGCTGCCCTTGGCCTGGACAGGCACACTCTGCTGGGTAAAAAATGGCTGGATGGCCGGCCCCAAAGAGTTGTGATAAATGGAGTTAAATCCAGTTGGAAAACAGTAAGGAGTGGTGTTCCCCAGGGTTCAGTGCTGGGCCCAGTCCTGTTCAATATCTTTATTAATGATCTGTATGAAGGGATTGAGTGCACCCTTAGCAAGTTTGCAGATGACACCAAGCTGGGTGGAAGTGTTGATCTACTTGAAGGAAGGGAAGCTCTGCAGAGGGATCTGGACAGGCTGGATCGATGGGGTAAAACTAATGGGATGAGGTTCAACAAGACTAAGTGCAGAATCCTGGACTTTGGACACAACAACCCCATGCAGTGTTACAGACTTGGGGAAGAATGGCTGGAGAGCTGCCTGGTGGAGAAGCACCTGGCGGTGTTAGTTGACAGCGGCTGAATATGAGCCAGCAGTGTGCCCAGGTGGCCAAGAAGGCCAATGGCATCTTGGCCTGTACCAGAAACAGGGCAGCCAGCAGGACCAGGGAAGTGATTTTACCTCTGTACTCCGCACTGGTGAGGCCACACCTCGAGTCCTGTGTTCTATTCTGGGCCCCTCACTACAAGAAGGATATTGAGGTTCTGGAGAGCATCCAGAGAAGGGCGACAAGGCTGGTGAAGGTGCTGGAGAACAAGTCCTATGAGGAGCAGCTGAGGGAAATGTGGTGGTTTAGCTTAGAGGAGTCTGAGGAGAGACCTCATCACTGTCCTAAATAACTTTTGGTAGTTTTTTAACTTGTTTTCATATTTTTCTTAAAGCTATCATTGGTGGTAAATTTTGGTACAATAATTACATTTTTGTCTATAAGTGCAATTCCTTTCTTAGAATATTTTTGTGGGCTTTATACACTGTGTAAAATTGCAGTTGCAGCTGGTGAAATAGAAATAACCTTAGAACATTAAAACAACAGCCAGTTTTTCTTCAGAGAATGAAGTTGCTGCAGAGAAATGTCATCTTGATTAATGTCATTGGACTACCTATGGTGACTTGAGAATGAGTCAGAGTGGTCTTGCATGGGTGTCACCACAGCAACAAACCCCCCAAGTTTTAGTGACTGTTACTTGATTGATACATGGTTGTTTTGATCAGCCAGTCAGAACCACAGAAAAGAATCATCTCAAAGTTCATTTTGAGTATCAGTCTTCAGTTGAAAAAAATGTTGTGACATTATAGTATAAGGATTTGGCCTTTTGTGCTAACTAGTGTACAAATGCTTACAGGAAGATGTAGAGAACCCTAGACTAAGTAGATTAAAAACCATGGCACCTAGGACTAGAACTCTCTACAAAGTTAAGTACCTCTGCCACAGGATCTAAAGCCCTTTCAGCTATTGTTGATAACATTGCCTTTTTTTTCAGATAGCAAAAAAAAAAGGGGCAGCAGAATTCCACATCCAGAGCCAGTAAGTTAGGAGAGACAGTTCCTTTAAAAAAGAAAATCATGTGAGATGTGCAAAAAAGAAGGCAATGCTAAATTCTAAAGCAAAACCAGAATGAAATGCAGCTCAGTCTGGGTGTTAATGAGTGAGGCATTTGTATTCATGTAAGCTGTGGTGTACAGCTCTGTGTCAGCAACATTGGTTTCAACTTGCAGTGACAGAGTGCATTCGTTTACTAGGAGAAACGGCAAGCTCCTTGCCTGGGAGATACTTTTTGGTGTGTTGCTGGGTAAGTTGTACCATTGCCCTGCAGATCCTACTTTGCATTTAGTCTTAGAAAAAGTGCTGATTATCTCTCATGGAATTTATTTACAAACTGCCTCTTCTCATGTTGATTCTCTTCTGCTGGCTCATCTAAAGGCTTTGTTTTCTACTTAATGGCCACTGGCTTGGTGCTAAAACGTTCTTGAGAGCGTTTTCAAGGCAGAGTGTCATTCAGGGAAGGCCAGCTTAAGATCACTACCAATGACAAAAGGCTGTGTTACATTGCCAAAATATAGATGTTGATTGGAACTCTTCTCAGATCCTGTTAGCATTACCAAGACAAAAATTCAGTCCTTGTACAGACAAGAGCAATAAAATTTCATCCTAGAAATACAGAAGGTTTTATGGGAAGTGTCATAGAGCTACTTCTGCAAGGTCTATCAATGAAGGTCATGCTTCTGAGAACCGTACGTAGTTAGATCTCATCTGTATTTGTTCATTAGGTTCCAAAGTGCCAAGCAGAGAGAATAACTGGTATGGCTGTCTTTAATTATGTCTTTAATTTAAACTTAAGTTTTCATGTTTTCTTTACTTCTGAAAATGCCATTGATCTATTAGTAAAAATACTATGTTTAAGTTTCTCTTACACCTTAATACAGAAAAGAAAGAAACTAATGCTGTTCATACAGAACCACAAATAGAAGTTTAATTTCTGCATAAAAGTAGTAGCAGGCTTGACAAGGTATAATCAAGTGAACAACAAACAGCTGTAGAAAAGGAAGCAAAAATGGTGAACTTGTTGCTGTGTTTTGCAGCGAGATTGGCCAGGGCACCCAAGATAAATAAATAAATAAATAAATATTTTTACTACTTGTATAGGATTTGTGCATGCAAAATGTTGTTGCATCCTTACATCTGTTGATTTTCTGGCTGCTTGGAGAGGAGGACATAGCAGACAGCTTGTCTAAACACAAAATTCGGGTGAGGAAAAGGATACCTGTCCTACAGTAGCCAATGTAGCCTGCTTGCAGTGAGGTACTTTCTGGTTTCACAATCAACAGGATGAACATGGATATAGTCGAATGATTTCTGTCTATAGTCACAAGTTTACATCCTTAACTAAGTGTCCTCTGGCTCAGAGGAATAGCTTCAAGAAAAGGCTGCAAATTCAGATAAATACAAGACTGTTCTTCAGACAAATGTGGAAGCTTAGAAACCTCGTGGTGAGATCAAGGACTAAGCTGATGTGTCACCTTTGATCTGTTTATCTCTGTGATAGAACAGCTTAGGAATGATCTTTAGAGACTAAGCAGGAGTTCCAGAACAAGAGGAATATCCTTTAAGGAATGGCTGGAGGCCTCCATAGGCAGGCAGAAAGCTGAGTTCTGAGCTAGGGGGTGTATCTGTGTTCTAGATCTCACCCAATGGTAAGCAGAACAGCTGGCTCTTGTGCTCATGACTAACTTTGAGATGTGCTTTAGCAGCATTTGTGCTTTTTTGACTTAACCACTGTTGTGTAACAGGATGTTATAGGTCAGATTCCTCTTGAAATTATTTTGCTTTCTATTAAACACTTAAATATTTATTGATCAGACATAGAATCTTTCCTGTGTGAAAGTTCTAGGCTATAAATCAGTACTTTTTATACAGTGGTAAAATATTTGTTGTTAATCACTTTGCAACGCGATACACTAGAGAGTTGGTTTGTCTGGATTCAGATCCTGGTTTGAAACAGTGACAATAGGGGATTTGAATTTTGATATTCTCCTTTAATGTTTTACCTGTTATATTGCTCTAGACCACTCATTTTTTCCCCAGTCCCTCATAAACCCAGAGAAAAATTCTAACAATGTGCTCTGCGCGAAAACAGGTTTCTCTTTCTAGCCCATTTACCAGGCTCTTACAACAAATTTTTCAGCATATCTACCTCATCAGCTACTTCACAGTAAGTTCCCTCCCTCAGCTGCATTATGTTGGCTTTGTGAAGTCTCATTCTTATAATCAACTCCAAGATCTTGTCTTACAGATAAAGAACCTGAGTATTTCTGGGTCAATACTTTCAATTCAGCATTTCAGATTCACTAATTTTAATGACAGTCGTAGATATCTGGTGCATTAGTTCAGTTCTCTTTCCATGCAGTTATGACAATGGAAAAATAGAGGTGTGGGAAATGCAGTTCTCTGTAATCACCAATTCATTCCACCAGATGGTATCCTTTCACTTAAATAAGAAGGAAGAGTTTCAGTAGCACAGGTAATATGTTGTTTGATTTTTGGCACTCATCTCTTGGGCCTCATTTCAAAACTGGAGATGGCAAATATGACTGCTGTGATGGTTCCCACTGTGCCTTCTGAATACCTTCATAGGACCGTGATCAGTCTTCTTTAAACAGGTTGAAAGATCGTGTAAAAGACAGTGATATGACTCTGAATCCCGGAAGCTGAATTTATAACTAGTACAGGTACTGCTGGGACAACTAAGGAAAAAGAAGTTGTTAGATGTTTGTTTCAGGAAAAGAAAACAAGTTTTCTTCACTTTTGATGTGTGCTAAGGCTACAACAGAGTCCTATATAAGTTATTCCCAAAACAAGATCATGAATGCTGGCTCTGACAGCCAAAGGAAGAAAAAGAATTAAAGTCTGAGCATATGTATTTTGTTTGCTCTTTTTGAAGAAAGAAAAATTCCAGCACTCACTACAAAATACTTTACGTGGTTACACTAAGCATTTTCTGTTGTAGTCAGGAAACAAAATATCAAAGAGTAAAATAAAATATACAAGTGTAAATAAAAAGAAAATCATTATATATTACAATATCCTGTCTGATAGAATAAGAAGAACTTCTACTCAGGTCAGTTTGAAGTTTTCTGTGTGTTTTCAACAGATAAATGCCAACTGTTTTCCGGAAATTTCTTGCAGGAAGGAGCTTGGTTTTCAAAATAGGTTTAGCTGGTACAGAGATCTCTGCTATTGGCTTAAGAGAAACATGTGAAATGGAGCTATATAAGTCCCTTATAGGGCCGCATTCACTGACTATTGAGGCAGAAATGAGCATGTGGACAGCTTGGTGTGTGGCTATGTACTTCTTTGGAGCAAGTAAGGCATCAGTAGAGCCATGATACCTGCTCTGCTGTGGGAGAACATAGCCTACTTGTTTTACTGTGGTTTTATTTTGCTTTGTCTTCTAGGAGCTCAAATCATCCAAAGCTCAAGTCTTGTGTTGAAAGAAGAGGAGAGTGCTACTCTGACATGCAGTCAAAATTATAATCACAATTATATGTGCTGGTATCTGCAGCAGTCGGGGAAGGGACTGCAATTAGTCTATTACTCCATTGGTGCAAATCAGGAGCAAGAGGGTGACCATCACATTGGATACAAAGCTAAGCGATTAAACATTGCTGAATTCTATTTGGAAATTTCATCTGTGAAGACAATCCACGCAGCTGTCTATTTCTGTGCCAGCAGTTTGGACACAATACTTCAAAGTTACTTGCTTTCTTTACATAAACTTCTTTCCTTTCCAGCACCTTGCTTCAGGAGGGAGTTTCTCTTAGCACAGGAAAAGGGTTTATAGGCCTATTGACAAACCAGGTGTTGCCAAGGAGCTGGAACAAGAGAAGCAGAATAGGTCTTTGAAATACAGGTTTATGGCTGAACTCCTTTCCTGATCAACCATTTTATTATCTCTCTCAATAATATTCAATAAAGTTTGTTAAATAAATGAAGACATAAAAAAATAGAAGTGGAAACTGCAATCTACAGAGACGCAATTTATTATCCCCTAAGCCATTTTCTTACCTGACACAGAAGAGTTACTTGAAATATATGTATGTGTAAGTCTGAAATACTTTAAAGATAGTGAATGCTATGTACACTATCATTTGTCTCTGAATATTATCAGGCAGCAAAATCCACTGTGCTTGGAAAGGTTACCCTAATCACAAGACATCTGTAGAACTAAAATTGTCAACAGTAATGAGAAGGAGACTGAATAAAAGAGGATATAAGAATAGATGCTAAACAGACATAATATAGCAAAGATTGCATTAAAATTACAAAACAGCAGCCATTGCCATTATCTGCAAGTGCATAGACACAGTCCAGAAAAGTTACATGTGTATGAAGGATATCAATAAGAAAGGCATACGAAGCAGTATGCAAGTTAGAATAAGTTTGCATTCAAGAAAAATAACGTGTAGATTTCCATTTATTCTGAAATTATTCTAGCTATCCAGTTTAATTCTGGCCATGAAGTGAAGTACGTGCCACTGTGTGTAGTGTCACATTTATCTCTTTATGCCTCATACCTCTCTCACAATCTAATAAGCAGCAGCACAGTCTATATTAATGTTGTTTATTCCTTCTCTCTGAATGAGTCTGAGTTTTGTTTTGGTTTTTTTTTTTTCCTCCCAGGCAACATTTTGATGTTCTCCGTTCAAAGTCTTGTAGTTTTCTCTGACTTTGAGCTAAGCCCTAATATGGACACTGTTCCAGGCAGCATCCATATTTTGGAGACAAAAACACAGAAGGATGAACCTGCAGGAAGTGAACATATATATATTTCACTATATAATCTCTCCCTGATGGAATATTTCAGACTTGTTATGAAGGGTCTTTTGTCTCACACAAAGACTTACTGGAGTCTGTCCAGCAGTACCATTCTTCCAGAGAATGTAAGTGATGCAGTGGAATTAGTCAAAGCATGAGGTACTCTTCAGTGTAAGCATTCAATGATGATAATAAACAAAATTGTCCTAAATTGTCCTACAGCAAGAAAGTACTAAGCAAATCCTTTGTGATATGTAAAAGTCACATGCACTGTTTTCTAGTTCTGAAATAACTAATAATAATAATTTGTTTCCAGACTCAGCGTTTTGGAAATGTTTCAGAAAAGATACTGAATAGGATGATTCCGTAATTACAGACACAGCATCCACATTCTAAGATTATTCTTATCCCAGTCTGAATTATGTCAAATTATATTCTAGGTGCTGTAGGGCAAAGGACTGTCTATATTACCACATATGCAAGATAAGCATTCTGAACTCTATAGAGAATTTCAATTTGTGGTCATTACACAGCATTTCTTCACTGTGAAAGGAGTTATTGGATTACAGGCAATTCCCCTGTGAAAAAGGTGAAAGAACCTTTATCTGAGCCATTTAAATATCAGCTGACTGACTAGGGAGCAGCTGTGCAGAAAAGCAAGTGAACATGAGTAAACAGCAAACCCTTTCAGCAATGGAGGATTGCATTCGCCAGAATGCAGTTAGCACGTTGAGGCACTTGTGAGGCTCTATTGTCCATACACAACCCCACACTGCCCCAGACCCAGTAACAGAGATACCAACAAATGTTAGAGAGTCTGGTGAAGGGTCAGTAAGATGATCAGGGACAGGAGCAGAAATGTAAGAGGAGAGGCTGGAACTGATTTTGTTCATCTTGGAGAGAGGCAGAGTAAAGGATGGCTATTTGCATGACTCCAACTTCCTAAAGAGAGTCGGAGTATTAGAGGGGCACGGTGGAAGCCAGCGGGAACAAGCAGCAGCGAGATAAATTATGATTAGGCATAACAAAAAAATGCCTCTTCTTATGGGTGCTTCATCACTGGAACAAACTTCTCAGAGAGCTTGTCAAACTTCTGTCCTTGAAGATTTTAAAAAATCACTCAGGCAGGGCTCTAAACAACATGATCTAGCTTTGGAGTTAGTCCTATTTTGAACAGGAATTTGGATTGAGAGATACCCAGAAGACATTTCCCATAAAATTTTTACTACAAGTATATGATTATCATCTTTCTTTGATGTTTTGAGATACCTAGAAAAAGCACGTGTGTTTTTTTTAAAAAAAAATAATTGTAAAAGCAGGTCAGCAGCTCTCCAAAACCCACAAGTCTTTCAGTTTTTTTCTTACACAACAGAAACAGCAGCTGCATATGCAAAACCCATCTGCAGACTTCAGTAACAAGAAGATTGTATGATAACATGAGACAAAACCCCATCAGCTTTCATAAGGCCTGTATGTGTCACTATTTCTGTCCAACTGTAATAAGCTGAACAGAGAGCTGCACCCTGTGCCTCATCCTGAGAAGCTGGGGTGGTATTGTGGTAAGAGAGACTGATGTGTTAGCAAAATGGGTTTTGTTTTGAGTAAATGTCAAACCACATCCTGTTTTGGCAAAAAAGTCAACTGTTGTTCCCTTAAAGAGATATTTTCAAGCACATTTTGGCACGTCATCTACTCTGGTTATGAGATATTGTTTTCTGCCGAGGCTTTCAGAGGTATTGCCCTCTTTGGTTAAGACCTTGGCTATGCTCCCTTCAGAGTCTCCACTCTATGCCTCCTACTCCTTCTAAGATACTATTGCATTCCCAGATGTTCTGCTTCCAAAACTCTACAAGTACTCCTCTGTCTTGGCCTGTGCTATTCCTACCTCTGTTTAGGATACATCTATACTTAAAAGGTGTGACTGTGCTCCATGTGTTCTTGAGTGACTGGCCTCTGAGTTACCAAATGTTTAACTTTTACCATAAGGTAATAGCTTAATGAGAGGCAAAGTGCATGAAAGATCTCCAGAAACACTCTCCATGATTAACAGTCTCTTGGGTTTACAGTTTATTCTGCACAGAAATGGTGCCCACAAACACAGCTTTAAAGAGCAGCTTCCTGGTTCCTCCTCCTCATCCCACACATATTAGATTCTCTTCTCTTTCTCTAAGTTGCATACTTTTTTCATTTCCTCGTTTGCTTTTCTTGGTCTATCTTATTATTCTTTTTTTTTCCCTTTTTTTGTCTTTTCTTTAAAGAGACCACACATTCTGATCATACTTCATTCATTGTCTGGTGCAGTATCTCCCTGGAGTTCTTATCTTCCTTTTTGTCCAAACCCTTCCCTTCATTCTCACTAGCTTGTTGTCTTCAAAATGATGAGAGGCAAAATACAATTGTAGATAAGTTGATTTATATATAAACATGAACGTTAGGACATCATTTTGTCCTAAGTGGTCTCTTGTACTGTCAGAATGAGTAAGGACAAATGTATACAGACTAGAACACTGTTCCCCTCCTTGGACATAAAAATCAGCCCCATCGTAAACATCCCATAAAAAATGCATTTTAAAATGAGGATGATGTACACCAACTTCCTGGCTGCATCACTTCTCTGATACCCTGCTGAAAGTAAGGGAGAAAACAATAAATAGAAACCACCAGAGAAAACAAACACTTCTTTAGAAACTGCTACTAGACAAGGACATTTTTTTATTCATTCTGCTGATTAGGAGAACTTGTTTGGTGCTCATTTGCACAAGTTACAATTTGGCTGTCCTTAGCTGAAATATCATGTTAACTAGTGATTGTATTAGACTTTTCACATTCATATTGGTATGACTGATTAGGAATTGGTCTGAAGAATGAGAAGTTGGTGGTGTCAAATTAAACTAGATTTGGAGTCTTTCCCATGAGAATATAATTTATGCTAATTCTGCAGTATATTTAAGAACATAATGTACTGTAGTATGTGAAGTCAGTGACTTTAGCCAAGTGTTCTAAACACTTGCTAGAGCAGCAATATACATCTTTATGCTACAGATATGTTTGCTGCTCTAAGTGATATTTTTATACTGGAATATTGAGTTCTAGCAGCCAGTCTCATGGGAGTTCTAGCAGTTTCATGGCAGATTTCATGAGAGTAGACAGAATTTGAATGTTCACATACATGCATGTGTATTCAACAAGAACATGAATGCATGTGTTTTCATATACACAATCCTGCACTCACGCATGCGGGAATGAATAGCTGTGCTTGCCAGGAAACACAACACGGGACACATTGAGACACATACACACAGAACACATCTCTCTTTGCATAAATAAATATGTGTATACATAAACAAATTCACTCTCAAGAGGGGATAAAATTAATGGTTTAATTTATCTTTTAAGGTACTACCGTCTGAAAATAAAAGAAAAGAAACGGGAGATATTTGAGTCCAGATGTATGTCAATACCTCTTTTAAAGTGCTTTGTTTCTACAATCACTTGTATATCTCGTGTTTTGATGGGGAAAGGATGGCCACAGCTGGAGGTGTGATTTCATCATTCTTCCCTGAAACAGAAAGTAATATGGCCCAGAACCTTCATGATCATATGTCTAAATATCAGACTATGTGTTTTTGGTAGTAATATGTGTGTTGGAGACTGGATGCTGAATTCAAGATTCAATAGTACTGAGTATTCACGATCATGATCTTCAGTCTAAAAGAGAATGATATTTACATTTAAGTTTAATTTGTCTTTCCAACATAACGTGTACTAAATATGCCATGCTATATATGCCATTAAAATAAAAATAAACGTTATTTGAACAGTATGTGACTCCAGGATTTAAAATATAAATGTAAAGAGGAAGTACAAAACATTTTCTGGATACTGACTAAAGGGCCAAGCTTACTAAAGCTAAGGTACTAATTGATTCTCTGGTTTGTTGTGCTAAACTATACAATGAGAAGGGGGTAAACTGATCCTCTGCATTTATCTTCTATTTTCTGTGTCTCTTTCCATGTGTGTCCATCTCCTAAGGTCGTGAGTCACATTGTTTTCTGAAATATCTCAGCTTATTTCACCTCAATCTCTCCTTCTCTTTATCCTTCAGTATTAAAAATAAAATAAACAAGTAAACAAGTTGTCCTCAACCCTCTGAACTTTAAACCTACAAAATCCTTAACCTACAAAGTTTCCCTGAAAAACAAAGAATAAGCCTGTTTTTTTAATTAGCAGATAAATGGTAGGCCATGTTTTCTTACTTAAGTCAGCTTAGTTGCATCACAACTCAGCAAATCTCCAGAGCACAGAGATAATAAAGTAATAAATTCCACACCCCAAACACCAACTGAGCAAAATAAGAATTTAAATTGTGAAGTATTGATTCTGCACTCCTAATACCGTTTCCACTCTGCTTGAGGAAAAATAAGTGCACTAGACCCTTCATGTCTTCTCTTGCCAAAAAGGACACGAAGTACAAGTTTGTTACACTATGAAAAGAAGCAAATGGTACTTCAACTGTGTTTCTCATGCTGATGTCATAGGCCTTATCAGTTACATCGTTTCTATTAAAAGTAATCTCCTATTTCTCCCTGGTATAAAATCATGGCAATGTAGAAAGAATTGTAATCAGAATAAAACTGGACAGAACAGATAATAATTCCTCTTGCCAAAAGTCTGTTTGTCTGTGTCTGAAAACATGAATGCTTGAATTTTGTGGTTCTGTGTGTGCATTGGGTACGAATATTTCACCTGCTACAGAATCATTCTGTGATTTACCATCTTTAATTCCAATTCTTCATGTTTAGCTCACCTTATGCCCTCACTGGATAACTTTACAGAATTTTTTCCCACATTAGGATTTGTAATTTTTCCTAATTTTCTTTCTCAGACTCATACAACCATCTCCTTCTCTGCTCTTTCTCTTTTCCCATCTCACTGCTAGAAATCTATAGTATGCATCTGAAATCTTAATAGCTAGAGAGCAGGGTAAACAGCTTAAAGATGTCATGGTAAAAATAACTTCAGTGACTCTAAACAATGCATAAGAAACATGATAAACTAAAAATAGAGGGTGTAATTTTGACTGTAATGAAATTAGTTGAAGCATTATCATTCATTTCAATGACACTAGCATTTTAACATTTGTTTTTCTATTTTTGCTTCCTGGATCAAGTGCTATAATTCAGGGTTAGCTTTAGGTTACCAGCACTTAACCTGAGAAAAATGGCATTTTCTGAGTTTTCATTCAGCTGGACATGCATGTGATTTCTCTTTGCCTTAAAATGCTACTTCAGCAATATATCAATTTTCCCCAGTGCTGGCCTACAATAAGTTTGTATACTCATGTACAATGCTCTTTGACACCACACTTACTGTCTGCTTACCTGTTCTTTAACATGCTGTGGTGCTTGGCTTTTTTGTGTCTATCTTCTCCTAGAGAATCCCAGTGAGGACCACCAGATTCTACTGATTTAGGTCTCATAAAAAATTCCCTTTCCTTAAAGGAACTCTCTGGTATTTGCCGTATTTCTTTCTTGCATAGACCTGTTTATTTGCATCCCTCCTCCAAAGTGTATTTGATTTTTGTTTGCTCCAAAATCCCTATGCTCAAGTTTCTCCCCCATTCACCAAGTTCTGCCATAATCACTCTGAAAGTCTATGTGTTAGAATAAGATGGATCAGGATTTTTTGATAGTCTTGATAAGTACAGTCGTTTTCACCAAATATCCTTGTAGAGTATATTCATCTTAATGTACTCCAGAAAGAGCTGGAATTATTTTTTATGTTCCATTCAGCTATGCTGCAATCTGTCTTAACTGCATAGATCATGAATAATGAGGCATCTTGAAAAAAGAACGCATCATCTGAATCCATAGACTTTCCTTTTTTTCACCCTTGTCACACTCACAGAATCTCACCCTTTGCACAACCTAATACACTCCTCATGAGCCCCATTTGCTCAGAACTGTTACTTTTGTTCCTTCTCCAAAATAGCATATATTGGCAGAGCACAGCCTCACGCTACTCACACCTATCTTGGGCTGCTGTCCAGTGATAATCATATTAAACCTTCAAATATCATGGGGTTTTTTTGCAGAGTAGTAGCCAAAGTGTGCTGAAAATAAAGTATATCAGTCTGTCTAAGTAGTACTTGGTTGTTAAATATTCTGCATTATTTTCCAATGACTATTTGGATTGCAGCATCAAAACAAACCGTCATTTCTCTGTAATTGGTAAAGAACTTTATTGTTTGGTACTGTAGCTTGATATCAGCTTCTCTCTTCTCTCTCTCCCCTCCCCATTGTTAGCGATCTAGGAAAGTTTGGATACAGGAGTTACCCAACTTGAAGAAGTGGAGAGCTGTTTATTTTCTAAGGACCCTGGGACCCTCACTTGTGCCAACAGGCAACTGTCCCCTGCTATTCCATATCACACTTGGCACAGAACTTGCTTACCAACCTTTTTGGCTTCCTTCACTTCAGGTTATATCTTTTTGTCCTTTTGTTTCAAATGCTATTTCTCATGTATATTAGTCCTTTGCTTGGATTTTCAGACAGCAGTCCCTTGCTATCAATCATCCTCATAAAATACATAATTTTAGATCTAATTTGTTCCTTAATCTATCACTTCACTCCTGAATAAAGTATTAGTGCCTTGATCTACAAGTTATCTCCAGCGTATGAGTTTTACTTCAAGAATCAAATTGTCATCTTTTGGGGCTCCCCCGCTCATATCCTGCCTGTGTTTCTCTTCATTTCCTTCCCTCCCTGCACACCCTTCTCCCCTCCACGCCTTTCTTCTGTATCTTTGTTTCCTTGAAATAGATCCTAGAGGATTGTTTGCAATGATCAGAGCAAATGTGGCAAAATCTATTTATGAAAATAGTGATTACAATGGTAAGACTGATCACCTCTCTCAATGATGTAAGATCTGTCAAAAAACTGAGACTAACCCTATAGCTTGGGAACTGAGAGTGGGAAGGAGAGACAAAGAGATGGTTATAGAACATGTTCTAACCTGTCCCAATGAGACAAGGCTTGGTCGCTTCACTCAGTACGAGTGGACATATTTTCACATACTGAGGTTTTCTTGCCCTCAGGCGGAAAGTATTGGTGTGCAAGAGTGAACAGCAAGTTAAGATCAAGTGTCTTGTGAAACTGAAGAAATCCACAAAGGAATCCTTTCAATTATTGGCTGAGACTTACGGTGAAGATATCCCAAAGATCAAGTTGTTGCTTCAAGGAAACCATTTGTTTTGTTGTTAGAAAATGTGAAAGCAAGAATGATGGAGATCCTCAACAGTCTTTCAGAAAATGTAGAATTGCTTTGAATGTTGCAGCATTGTATGCAGCTGTGTGTCAACTCAGAAGGGAACTGCTTAGAAGATGATCATAGTTCATGTTCTTAATTTGTTAAATAAAAAGTGTTACAGGCATGGTCTCAGGAGGGTTTTTTTTTGTGTTGGACCTCATATTCTCCTGTTCTGAAGTGATTAAAGAAGTGACAAGCACAGAGTACAATATAAAAACACCATTATAATCCTAACCACGTATCAGGACGAGTGTGGGCAAAGATACAGGAGGACATTCTGAAGAGCCTTATGAGTGTTAAAAAGGAGTACACAGCAGATGGAATGCTGTTCACACATGTCCTGCCAGTGTTTCTTTTTGTGTAGGAGTTAAAAGATTTATTTGTTATTTTTTTATTCCTACTCTAATATCCTCTTTCATCCAAATAAGTGTCGAAACTTCATTTATTTGCATTTCCCCTTATTTTAATTCCTGTACTACAAGTAAAAGAACTATTTAGTTCTCATGGCCTATTTAGGACTTGGCTTCTCTAATGATAAAAGTAGCAGTGAGGCCCTTCTGTAACAGCAGTAGGGATTACATTTCATAATAAATGAATGCGGGAGCTCTGCTGTTGTGTAGATGCTTCCACACTTCCAGGCTGCCAACGTGCATGATATTGCAGGCAGTATGACAAAAGACTAAAGACTTTAGTTCTTTCCTTCTTCTTCCCCCAGTATTTATTATTGTAGAACCTCAGCATCACTCCTTCTGCCCTCCCCCACCGTTTTTATTTTCTTCATTTTGCATAATATTGGACCTATCTTCACAGATTCTGAACTGCTGTGGCACAAAAGCTATTGACAGCACTGGGATGAAACATAAGAAACCTGTTTTTCCTAATGCTGACAAAACGTGTGACTGTCTATCTAGACAGTACTGTGCAGTAAATGTGAGTTGTTTGATGTTCTAAATTCCTTAAGACACCAAGTGAATGGTAAGTTCTAGCTATTTTACTTGGGGTTACTAAATCCAGCAGCCCAATAGTGGTGAAGCTGCTCCAGCTTAGGTCCACTCACAAGCAAAGCTCAGTCTGTATTCCCAATAGGCATACAGATACATACAAATATACATATACACACAGCCAACTACACGAATCAATACAGACAGAAACATCCATGCAAACACAGATGACACTAAGAAATACGAATGTATGAGCTCCTGTGGGCCCACACCACTGCCTCATACAGCCAGCCTTACTCACAGATACAAAACCTTATGCATTCCTTCACACACACGTGTGTGTGTGCAAACACACACGCTGGGCCCCAGTAACTGGCTATAGACACTCTGTCTCCTCAACAATTGGCACTGAACTCTCTAGTCCTCCAGTTGCCTCACACACCCACATGAACACTGGAGGACCCACACTTGTACACTATGAATCTCTCAGAATCTAATCCTAGACATGCATTCTGCTTACGATGCTCACTGTCACTGACACTGACACTGAAGTGTGCAAGCCTCTGGAGCCTGCAGCACCACTCTGGTTGTTGGTACACAGTGTAAGCACTGGATGAGCCTTCTACTGCTCTCATATCCTCATAAGGATTGCCAGTGAATGTTCTTTAAAGCGAGTCCCTTACAATACTACACATCACTGAAGTTGTGTTGTAGGACATTATTCCTACAAAAGACAAAATTAAAAAAACAACAGCTCATGCTTTGTGAGTGGAAAAGAAGGTAAAACTTTATTTCTAATTCAAGGAGCTACAGCTTCTGAGCATTAAGAAGGTGTTAGTTTTAAAGATATGATAAGATACAATACAATACGATATGTTATGATACGGAACTACAGGGAAAACCCAGCAGTGATTACAACAAAGTGGAAAGAACTGGAGGGGGACAGAGAACCACCAAGAAATAATACTCAGAATTTGTTAGACAGAAGCATAGATCCTTTGCTATAGAAAGATAAAAAATATAATTTGCTGTGTTCCTGCTGAGGTGGTGAAGAGGACTCTTCATTTATTCTCTATAAAACTTGCCACCAGCCTAATTGAAAACAATAACAAAAAAAACAACAAATAAAAAAAGAAGCAAAAGGAACAAATACAATAATATAGGAAATAATGGACAACATTTTTCAGTGTCCCAACTGTTGTGTCTCCTTAGAGTATTAATAGAACTGGCCATGATATACTTATATGCTTTCTCCCCTTTTTGGACCAAGGAATTGTCTTAACCTGTACTTACATACTGAACTAATATCTTTGCATACAACTTTGTGTGCTAGATGACTGGTCTGGTGGCATGACTGCATCAGCAGACAAGGGAAGAGCTACGAACATCACCTGTAAGACCTTCAATTTGGCCACCCACGGCAATCTTACTGCTAAACAGGCAAGATATGGATTGGTACGTGGGTAAGGAATTGGCTGGATGACCATGCCCAAAGGGCTGCAGTTAATGGCTCAATGTCCAAGAGGAAACCAGTAACAACTGGTTTCCCTCAAGGGAAGTGGGACTGATACTCTTTAATACTTTTACCACTCTGTCATTGATAGTGGATGAGTGGATGAGTGCACTCTCATCCAGCTGACGGATGACATCTGGCTAAGTCATGCAGTAGGTATGCTTGGGAATGCCATCCAGAGGGACCTTGACAGGCTTAAAGGAGTGGCCATATGTGAGTATCGATAAAGTACAAGACCAAGTGCAAGGTCCTGTACCTGGGCTAGGACAACCACCAGAATGATGAATGGATTTAGAGCAGCCCGTTGAAGAAGGCACTTGGGGATACTAGTGAGAGCAAAATTATACGGCATCTGACCACTTGTAGCCCAGGCAGTCAGTTATATCCTGGGCTCCATCAAAACAACTCTGATAAGCAGGTTGACAGATTCTGCCCCTCTGCTTTGCTCTGATGAGACTCCATCTGGAGTACTGTGTCCAGCTCTAGAGTTCCCAGTACAAGAGTAGTGATCTGTTGGAGTGAGTCCAGAGAAGGGCCACAAAAATGATCAGAGGGATGGAACACCTGTCTTATGAAGAAAGGTGGAGAGAGTTTGGGTTGTTCAGCCTGGAGAAGCAAAGCCTCTGGGAAGACCTTCTTGTGGCCTTTCAATATCCAAGGGGGCTTGTAAGAAAGACAGAGACTTTTTATCAGGGACTGTAGTGACAGGACTAAGGTCAATGGATTTAAACTGAAAGAGGGCAGCTTTAGATTAGATATAAGAAGACTTTTTTTACAGTGAGGGTGGTGACACTAGAGTAGGTCGCCCAGAGAAGCTGAGGATGCCTCATTCCCAGAAGTGTTCAAAGTCAGGTTGGACAGGCTTTTGAGCAACCTGATCTAGTGAAAAATGACGTCCCTATTCCCTCTAGTATCCTTGAAAAAGGACACAAACCCATAATAGAGATTGTGTTTATGTCATGTTCAACTCTGCCAGGTCGCTTTTCAAATACATTTTTCCTAGCCTTGCTTTTGAACGAGGAACTGCTGAGGTTTCCACTGCTCCCAAGGGGAGCACCTTTCAGCCATATGAGAAACTTACTGATAAAAAGTATTTCCTGGTAGTTAGTTAAACTTTTTCCATTTGTTCAGATTGATCCCATCGTTCTTCCTAAATCTGTATAAACCTTTGTTCAGATTTATCCTACATATCTCCTCAAAACCTTTGCTTATTACTTTCACTGCAGGTATGAGTCCTCTTTCAATGCTTACAGAAAAGTATATTATTTTATCTGATATTTCCTTTTATTACTTTCTGGAGATATTGTCCTTAATTATCATTTTTTTCCCTGTGTTCAAGGAATACTTTGAGAAGGAAGTGCTCTGCTAGATAGCATTGATTTTATTTGAGTTCTGGAAAAACAATGATAGAAAATTAATCACTTGTGATTTTTCAAACTGGCATGCACAAAACCCATCAGAGCACATGGAGAAAAACTCCACAGCCAAACAGATTTAGTCTGTGTCCATTGGTCTTTGTGAGTAAGCTTACAAGAAACTCAATTTTCAAGTGGCACACTAGCTTACCTTGGCTGTCCACACCAGACTGCTCACCAAAACTGCATAGAGCAAGGCTTTACCACAGAGAATGAGGTAAGTGAGCTTCAGAGAGTTTCCGTACCGCAAGTAGGACTCTGCAAATCAAACATCATTTGTATATTGAATTATTATTATCATGAGAAACTAGATGTAATATATCTTTAAACTACTAAAAACCCTTGAAATCTTTAGCTAAGCAACACAAAAGAACTAGAGCCAAATGGATGGCTCTGTGGATAAGAAATAGCAAGGAATGGGAAAACACTGTGATTCAAAGAACAAAGTGATAAATTGAGTCTACAAAAGACAGAGATTAGTTTTATGCTGTGTGTTCTGATTGGGAATGTTTAATCATTTGGTTGTTGCACCTACTAAAAAACTAGACTTTTCATGTGACTCCCCTCTTACGAACTCAAATTAAGCTGTATCACAAGATATGAATGTTTTTCACTCTTTATTGCCAGTGGCCTTGTGAGCACTGCTGATGTATGAGGAAGGTTTTACAGAGCCCAGAACAGCATGGTATCTAGAACTTTTGTTCTTAGTGTTTTTTCACTCTTAAGGAATTGCAGTTATATTGAGGCACCAGCCTGATATTGGTTCAGCCTTAAGATTCCAGAAGCATTAAAGAAGCTGGTGAAAAAGAAGACCGTGTAAATATGTGTGCATAAAGAAAAGACACATAACTTTTAATATGGGTATCCTTTCAGTTTGGAGGGAAATATGACTTGAAGTATTCCGTATTTGATTCTAAGAAATATTTAGGTTTCCTGATTCTGAATCCTGATGGTGTAATCACTTGGCTAAGTGTGGTGTTTTTTCTTTCATAGCTAAGCAAGCAGCTTCCCAAAAGGAAGGACTGGAAGAGAGGATTAAAAGAGTAAATTACACTCTGCAGGGAGGTTCCAGAAATTCTTCTGTTATTTTGAAATGGAATCATAAGGAAGAGTTAAAAAAACAAAGCACAGCAACACACAGCATGCAAATACAACCCTCCCCATGTCTTTTTTTCTTCTTTTTTTTTAACCTACCATAAAAAACACTTAGATGAAGTACAAGCTATTCTTGTAGTAGAAATCTCACACACCTTGTATTTATCATCAGTAAAACTGGAATTAAAATACGTACAGGTATTTGCCTGTGAGAAGACACACATACCTTCTGTGAGAGCACAACCTGAAAGACAAAAATGAACTGAAAGTCAAAAATGAACTGAAAGTCATGTTTCAATGCAAATAGAACACAAATTTTAGAAGATTCAGTTTATAATATACTGCCTGATTAATTTTACTATGCTATATATTTTATTATACTACAGAGATTTCTGTATGAAAATCTGAAGAAACCTTTGAAAAAAACTATACATGTATAATGATAATATAGATAGAGGCCCAGAATATGTAGAGATACGCAAATATCTATGCCACAATAACACTCGACACCACAAATTTGTATATAGAAATGTTGTTGATTTGAGATTTCTGGTTTGTACAGCACAGTGATATGAGTTTTTACTTACCAGCATCACCATATATGAATTTTTGTATTGATTCCAGTGTTTCATTCTTAAAAAAATCGGCAACACATTCAAAACGATTCAAAGGGTTGAACCATTCCTGGGCTGAGATCCTGAGTCGGCTGGTCAATGAGTAGGTACTCCCATTCCGTGTGGAAAACTCATCTGTCCCCACCCCTTCTGTTCTCTTAGCTCCATTCACCTTCCAGACCAGATTCAGGTGGTCAGGGTAGAAACCAGAGGCCAGGCATACCAGCGTGGCCTTGCTCTTTTGTTGAATCTCTTGCTTTGATGGGGAAAAGATGGCCACAGCTGGAGGTATGATTTCATCATTCTTCCCTGAAATAGAAAGCAATAGGGCCCCCAGCCTCCGTTACTGTCTTCAAGCAGGAACCCTATACTGTGGTTGTGCTGTGTGACTCCTTATATATCTATACTTTTAACAACTGTCTGTTAGATGATTTATATCAATTAGATAGGCAGAAACAAGGAACACATTTATCTTCACTCATTATACAAAAACTTGAAAGGTCTGGCAGCAGAAATGCACGAGTGTTTAAATTTCTAGTATTGTCTCTGTCAGAAGAATAGGAAAGCTGAAAAGGTGCTGAGCAAACAGGTAGGCATGGAAGTAACCAGTAGTGCTATAAAGCCTTTATTTGTAATATTGTACTAATAGATGAAAGTTGGTGCTATAAGGCACAAACGTCTTCAATTGACTGTGTTCCATTCCTGGAGATGCAGCAGGTTATTGTCGTTATTGCAGTGTTCAGAATTATACTGTCATGTGATACCCTACTTGGATCCACTCATCTAAGGTGACTTGAAAGGAAGAAGCTAATCTTTCTTAATGTCTGAAGTGAGGAATATTTTAGGTAGCTAACCCAAATCTGCCTGAGACAAGTTTTGCTTTAGGTCTTAACTTGCTATCCTATTTTAAGACTATGAAATACCTCTTTATGTTATTTATTATTTAGATTATGCTCAGTATGACAATCCCTCATGTTAGACTACATATCTTCCCAAAATTATGCAACATCCTATACATTCAAAAACCAAAATGTCTCCTGTCCTAAAGTGTATAATACTTACATATAGGACTAAAGACAACAGACTTCTAAAGTCAGAAGGATGTGCGATGCAACAATCAGATGTTACTCATAACCTAGGCAGTGACCCTAAAAGACACCTTTTCCTTCATATATTTTTTTAGAGTGCCCTTTTTATTTAACTGCAGAGTGCACGTGGAAACAGAAATGCAGAGAGAATTATGGAGCCAAAATAAAAACTTTATCTTTTTTCCTTTCTGTGAAGGCACTATAAATTGTAGATGTTCTTCCTGATCACTCCTTCCTTTCTAGAATGGAAAAAAGCAGCAGAATGAGCAGACATTTATGGCTTGCATAGCTCTTGACATCTAAGTTGTAGTGTTTGCTTAATCATGATTGTCAGTCCTTACTCTACAAAGATCCCTAGGGTACTTCTATGAAAACATGTGAGCTTGTATAGACTTCAGAAGAGGTAACAAGATAGCAATGGACATAACTCCCTAGAAGGTCTGGCACTTCTCTGCTCTCCTTCCAGCAGATGTGAGAAAAGGCTGATCACTTTTACTGCTCCCTTCTAGTACTTGGCTTTATGAATTTTTTCCTATCCTAAAAGTATCTCTGATACTGATTCTTTTTCATTGGTTCACAGCCTAAACAGCTAATGAGTGAAGACATGGAAGCACATAGGGAGAACACTGAAGAAAGTGGGAGAGATTTAATAGACTAAAATTAAAAAAAAAGACAAGAAGGAAAGCAGGTGAAAAAGGCAGACAGAAAGAATGATACTGAAAAGACAAAGCCAGTGAATGAGCATGCTTGAAATAGAACAATGGAGTCAATTATAAAAATTCCCATTCTATTCTGATCTTCCACGATGTTCATAGCAGATGCTGCCAAAATGCTTAATTACTTCCACGCATAAAATCATGCATTCCCTGTCACATACTCTTCACCCACTTAAAAAAAAATGTACCATGGTTCCATTCCCATCGTGGCAAGGTCCCTTTCATGATTTGTTGTTATCTTTCCCTCCTACTCTCAATTCTACGATTCCATGATTTTAAAATCATCTGTGTATACACTGGATATCATAAATGCAAGGGAAATTTTCAAACATCATGCACTCGCATTAATCACAGCTACTTACCTATAACTCTGCACTGTGAGAACTCCAAAGGTATATAGCATAGTTATAAAAAGCACAGCTGTACTTGATCAGACTGTAATTTGGAGTATCATGATCCTCTTCTGGCCAGCCACTTAGTTCCTTAACAGGGTACTACTTAAAGGAGCAGGCACCCGTGTGTATTTCTACAGTTTGCTATCAGATATGGCAGCAGAAGATGGAAAAGGTTATTTTACCCTGTGATTCCAAAATGCCTTGGTAAAAGTGAAGTTAAAACCTTTCCTGGGAGAGGAGAAAGTAGGCAAAGCAAATAAGGAAAAGGAAAGAACAGTTGAGAAAAGCACACTGAGAAAAAAAATATAGACCTTTTTGAAAATTAAAAGTCAGGAAAAGGACTGCTAAAGAAAGTCAGTGTCTGAAAACACCTTTAGGCAGCCTGCCTGCTATCTATGGAGAGGGAAGAAAACTACCACCAAGATTACTCTTTCCCTGCCTGATCCAGCAGAAATAAGAATTCAGATCCTACCTCTGAAATGTTGCTTTTGATTGTTACATATATGAACTGCAAAAAGTTGTATACCAAAAGAGGATCTTTCATTCCCTGTCTCTACAATGTTTTTTCAGAGAATGGGAGAAAACAGAATTATTTCTTGCTTTCTCCCTTCATGAAGTTCCCAGTAAGGGAAGATAGAGAGCCAACAGACACAAGGATCCAAAATTTGTGCCTGCAAATCCTACACTTCTCTATTAGAACATCTCATTTTAATAAGCAACCAATAAAGCATTAATCCTGTCCTCAGAGATCTATAAAAAAATCATCATTATTCTGCTGTTAATTGAGAATGCTCTTGTCCCTAAAAAGAGTATCACATACATGTGATATATCATGGAGATTTGACTTCTGTCTTACCTATGACTGTGAGTTTTGTCCCACTGCCAAAGTGCAGTCTTTCATTATTCACGCTGTTTTGCAGCTGCAAGAAAACCTGTACTCTCTGTTCTCTGATCCAAACCTGTGGACTCACCTTCCCCTCATGGTACCAGCAAAAGAAGGAATAAAAAATACATTCATTTATGTTCCACCACATCTGTATGTCTAAGCAGGTAAGATCGACCTCAGAAACACTTTTTTTTTATAAACGTTTTACTTTAGGCTTAGATGAATAGATTTTTGCAGCTTTCACAATTTCTTTAGAGGATGTTTATCTATTTGTCAAGGTGTAGTATTCGAAAACATTCCCCATATGCAGAGTAATTTGCTTATTTTCAAGCAAACAGCCTTTCCTTAATTTTCTTATTTCCTTTCAATATCATGAATATTCTTCTCTTGAAAAATAAATGTCTTTTTTTTTTTAAACTTACAGAATAACTTGTAATATATAACACAGGACACTGGTCCGTTTTCCCCATTGTAGCAGTTCCTAAACATCCCCCCCTTTCTCATTCCCTGGAATGAAGTATCTGCTTTTATTCTCTCTGTTCTCTTAGCTATGATTTATTAAAGGTAGCTGCAAAATCTACTATCATCAGTGAGGGATCATACTATTTGTTTTCATCAGCTTAGGCACTTCGGATTCACTCTGGAAAAACCATGCTGATCACTGAATTTTTTCCTGTGGAGATGGAATTTTACCACTTGTCATCATTTTACTCTGCACTAGAATGGTGTGCTACAAAAACCTGAGGTATCAATTCTTCTAGCTCCAGAAGCAAAGCAAAAAGAGATCAACAGCATTTAGCAGAGTCTTACAAGCAGCCTTGTTTCCCCTGGAATTTGGAGAGAGTCCAAATCCAGAAGTGTGGCCCAGACATTTCCCAAGATCTAATTTTATTTGAAATGAAACACATCTTTCTTTTTTTTTTCCCCTGTGATTTTCAGTGGCCTTTTAGTATCTACTCTGAAATAGTAAGACCATTTTCCTAAATGATCTATCACCGTCATGATGAGCCTGTTTTGTGAAAGGAATCTTGATGTGCAGTTGAGAGTTATTTTCTATACAACAAGAAATTAAATAAATGCACAAAGAAGTTAGTATTGATTGTGGCAAAACTGAGTATTTATTTGTGGCTTCTCTTTTGTCATCTAAAAATGCTAGTACACTTATTTGTCTCTCTCAGTTACCTGAGATAACACATGCTTTAGTTTACTCTGAAAAGATCCAAAGTAATTTAACTTTGTAGAGTCTTGATATTGTTTTCTAGACCTGTCCAAAGGGTAACTCAGTTCTTTTCAGACAGATAGCCTTTCATTGCATTGTCCTAAATCTCCTGAATCCCAAGGAGAACTAGTATTATGGAGAATACTCATCATACTTTTTGGGAATAGTGATTTTTGCAGATGTCGATTTATTAAGACAATGTATTTATGATATGCACATATTTTTAACCTATTCCTCATCCCAATTCTTTCTATAGACAGCTTTTTATTCACTGAAAATGCATTCACTCAGTTCTCCAAAGTGAAATGTTCATCTCTACCTAGTGTTCTAAACTTAGTCTATTCTCCAAAATACACTGTTACTAGCACATCAGGAAAACACCAGTTTAATAATGAAAAAGAGAATAACATTGAAGTGAAGTTTTCTAAAGAGAAGATCTGGGATTTCAAGTGATTTAAAAGAGAAAACAAAAATTTCTTACCCATTACTGTGAGTTTTGTGCCATTGCCGAAAACCAAGTTATTGATGACCATGGTGACGAAGTGCTATATCATAAGCTGAGAAGAGGGATGCACTTCATTTGACTTTAGTAAGCAGAATCTTAAGCAATGTTTACTGTATCCGGAATCACAAACATCCCTCAATCTCTGTCTGAAGGGCTTTGGCATAAAAACAGCTTAAAATTCCATTGCATTATAAAAGAATTTCCCAGATTTTTCTTATACTTGCTCTATTGTCTACATTTCACCTCAAGTTGCTTTACAGTCTCTCTCTGATCTCCATGTTATCTCATTGATGTTACCTCTTATTCTCACTTTGCAGATGTAGAAACTATGCAGATGTACACAAAGTGGTAGATGCTGTCATTGTCTGGAAATACAATTCCTCTACAATAAGAGCTTTCTTAGAGTCATGTACTGTTAGCACATTGAAACCTTCTTTTCTGTGACTTGTGGAGTTAGTAATCGAATAATACTTGCTTTGTTGTTGTATTAGTTGCATGCCTTTTCATATAGATGGTTCACCTCTACAGAACTGAACCAAAACAAATCCATTTGTTTTCCCTTCAATGGCAGCTCAGCCATCTTGAATACTCTTTCAGGATCCCATTCAATTTTCTGATAGGTTACACGTAATCCATAGAAGAAGAACCCAGAAGAGTCAGTTTGTTGGTCTCAAGCAAGCCTTTTTTATCCATTAGGAAGAACTGCAGCGAGATAATGTGAAGAACAATTAGAGAAAACCAGTGCTCATAGGCATGAATCAGCCAGCGGACAGTGGAGGCTTATTTAAGAGCAAAAACCCCAACATGCTTTACATAGTGCTTCTGAGAGATACCTGCTATGTGTCAGAATTCTTTTTCTAAAAGTTTTATCACATTAAGAAGGTATCATTTTGTAGTCTCTGGAAAACACTATTGTGTCAGGAAAAAAAATTCTCTGTGCCACATAATCTGATAGATTTTAGGTGCATCTGTGGTCAGTCTTGTTTGCTGAAAATTATTTCAGTGTCTCAGAATTTCTTGGCTAGTTTTACAGAAAGGCGGGATTGGTCATCAGATGATGAAAGTGAATCCTTGTATTCTCAGCCTGTCAAGAAAATACAAGACAGAATAAGCCCACTGTGCTGCAGAATTCTCTGTAGCTGTCTTAACACATGCTCCCACAAGGCTTATGCACATATGGGTTTTTGTAAAGCCCTGGTGAGAAATGTATCATTGTGAATCACCTGTCCCCACAATGATACAACTTCATACAAAAAGAATCCTTCCCATGACAACATTTTTGTCACCCAGTTGCCATGACAGATTGCCATAGGAACCACAGGCCACATCCTTCCTCTGCTATTGCTGTTAATATGTGATAGTGTAATTATCTCTTAGTGTATCTATTATCCCTTCTCCCCCCAGGTTTATCCAGACATGATGTAACTCCCAAGAGGAAAGTGCCAGTGAGACTGCGAGTACCAACACACACTGAGGCAATCTAAACAAACCAGTTTAGGTTTGGGACATAAACAGCCCATTGTGGCCTAATCTTCTTACATAAAAGGCCAGCGCATGACCAAGTACCTGTAGTAACATATTGTTCATATTGATCTTCAATGGTTTCATTTCAATCTGTCTTGATATGAAAAAATAAACTGTAAGTACAGGACACAATCCTTCGAAGCAAGGTAATTTTACTAAGAAATTCACAAATTATTGTTTCTTGTTTTCAGATAATGCAGAAGAACTCATAATTTATTGATACAGCATGTTCAGCTGGGAATAGGTGTTAGTGACCCAAGGAAGGGAATGATAAATACAGACTAAGCTGAAACATTTAGGACCAAGACATAGGACTACGAAGGACAAAGATATTGGACAGGCAACCTCAGGTGTCCCTAGAGTATCCTTTCTACAACAACAACAAAAGTGTGCTTAAGTCACTAATTATGGCAATGACTGCAGACAATTGTCTTTGTTTATATTGAATTATTTTTAAAAAATATATTAAAGATTGTATTTGTGTGGCTGTGCTTAAATAACACTAATAGCAGCTTATTATTTGCCTGCTTTGGTCTTAGGCTGTCTCTGATCTCAGCACAACTTATTTAGGGTCTAAAACCATTCCACTAAAATTCATTCAAGATTATTCTGTCTTCTTCTCCTGTATACAGCTCCATTAGTGTCCTTACTGTTACTAAGAAACTCTCCCCTGTATGGGGTCTTTTCATTAAAAACCAAGCAAATCACCTTTGTTTTAATTTTATAGCAGTGTTTCTATGTTGTGCTAACCTCTCCTCAGGGCATGCTTATAAGGCAGTTTCCAAGACATACCAGCAGAGACCAGTCTTATCCCACTTTAGTGTTCATCTGTAAACTGTCAAAAGGAAAGGCTTTGTAGTCAGTGAATTTCAAGTAGTTGAGAGGGACCTCATAGGAGGCTTCATGGGCCAAACTGTGGAAAACTTCAGACAGAAAGGAAAGGTGAGAATATGCAAACAACAAACATTCAGGGTCATATTTTCTAACAATGGTGTCATTTTAGTGGAAAGAAAAGTAATAATTGTATCACGTCAGTCCAGGATTCTTCTTTAGAGTTTATAGAAGAAGCAGTCAAAAGAACCAGGAAGAGCTACAGAGTTATTCTGAGATTTACAGATTTGTTTTAGGAAGTTCTTTTCATAAACATTCAGTACCTTTAACATGAACCCATAAAATTAAGCAACAGCTCCTTTTCAGGGCATATCTGTCTACCAAAAAGATAAGATGATGGAAGGAGAAGATGTGTACAATCATATCCTGTGGTGACCTTGGCTGGCTGCCAGGTACCCACCAAGCCCCTGTATTACTCCCCATCCTCAGCAGGATGGGGCAGAGAAAATAAGATGAAAAAAACCTCATGGGCCACAGTTTGATAAAGAAAAAATAAACGTTGCGTGAAGAAGCAAATAAAACCAAAACTATTTATTCTCTACTTCCCATCAGCAAGTCGTGTTCAGTCACTTCCTTGAAAGTAGTGCCTCAGTACACATAATGGTTACTCTGGAAGACAAAAATGCATTAATTATGAGTGTCCCCTGTCCTCATCCTTTCTCTTAGATTTTTTATTCCTGAGCTCGACATCATATGGTATTTTTTTTGTCAGATTGGGTCAACTGCTCTGACTATGTCCCCTCTCAAGGTTTTGCCCGCTCCCTGGCCTTTAGAGCAGGGATGAGGTGTGGGCTGGGTAGGTTTGAAGAGACAGCTTTGACGCTGTGCAAGCACTGCTCAGCAGAAGCCAAAACACTGGTGCATTATTAACTGGTGCCTTTCTAACTACAAATACAAAACATTGCACTATGAGGGCTGTTATGGGGAAAGTTAACTCCATCCCAGCCAGACCAAATAGACATCCCTATGCAGACAATGATGCTATACCATCCTACATATGTATATTTCCTTTATTTCCTTCCTTCGGTTTCCCTTCTCTTCCAGCCTGTGTATAATCAAGTTTCTTCTCAGAGTGTATACATTTTACCCACTAAAGAACAATATTATTTACCAAATGTTCGTTTTCTGCTCCCAACCAATACCTGTATTGCACGATAGCACAAGTATATCTGTCCAGTTATTTTTGTCTGAGTCAGTTCTTTTCTCACAGGAAGCCTGACAAACAGCAGCTGTGGTGGGAAACACCTTCTGTTTAACGTATTCATTAATGAGCTGGATGATGGGGCAGAGTATACCCTCAGCAACTTTGCACACAACACCAAACCGGGAGGAGTGGCTGGTACACCACAGGATCATGCTGCCATCCAGAGGGACCTCGACAGGCTGGAAGAATGGACCAGCTATAACCTCATGAAGCTCAACAAAGGGAAGTGTGAAGTTCCACTCCTGAGGAGGAATAATCCAAATATATATATTCAGCCAGTATACCCTGGGGGAACCCAGCTGTAAAGCAGTTTGACAGAAAAGGACTTGGGGTTCCTGAGGGACAGTGGGTTGAACACGAGCCCTCTCTGCAAAGAAAGTGAATGGTATCCTAGGCTACATTAGCCAAAGTATTGCCAGCAGGTTGAAGGAGGTGATCATTCCTGTATATTCAGCACTGTTAAGGCCACACCTGGAGTACTGTGTACGATTCTGGGCTCTTCACTGCAAGAGTGACATGGACATACTGGAGAGCAAAGGGTCACAAAGATGATTAAGGGACTGGAGCACCAAACATAGGAGGAGATGCTGAGACACCTGGCACTGTTTAGTCGAGAGCGAGAAGGCTCAGGGGGAATCTGATAGATGTACATAAGTACCTGAAGAGAGGGTGTAAAGAGGATGGAGATAGGCTCTTTTCGGTGATGCCCAGTGACAGGAACAGAAGCAATGGGCACAAACTGAAAAGGAGGAGGTTTCTACTGAACACAAGGAAACACTTTTTTTTGGCTGTGAGGGTGACTGAGGACTGGAAAATGTTGCCTAGAGAGGTTGTAGAGTCTCCATGCTTAGAGATATTGCAAAAATGTCTAGACACAGTCCTGGGCCTCTCTCTCTAGGTGGCCCTGCTTAAGCAGGGTGGGTGGACAAGATGACATTCAGTGGCTCCTTCCAACCAATTCAGTGATTCTGCAAAACCCTCCCAGTAATTGCAGGATGATCACATCACATGGCATATCATCATTATCTGCATAGAGATATGACTTTACACAAGTCCGTCCATCATCTTATCTTTTGAGTAGCCAGTGTATCCTCTAGGGTGTAGACAGGCTGTTATCGACAAACTGCTATTTATTAGGAATACACAGCTTTTTACACAGATGTGCCTGAGAGGTCACTGCTGAACATGTAAAAGAAGTACCTTTGACTATAGTGTCTGTAGCTGCAGTTTCCCTACCATGTTCTACAGCAGGAGATAAATATGAGGACAGGGAGTACAGCAAGGCATAAAGTGGCTGTTTCATGAGAAAGAACTTAGAATAGCTGCTTTTTTGTGTGGTGCCACTTAAGACTGGCTTAAGTACTGCATAGGAGAAAATTTTACCTCTCAGCTGGAATAGAGAACTATAACTTCAGAGTGGTTTCTACTTCCACTCAGGAATTGCACAGCTGTGACCAGTCATTAGTCAGCTCATTAACCTGCTGAACATTGAAGGCTACTGATAAGTTTGTTTTCCCAAGGTCTTAAAATTGCCTTTGCCAATCTAGACTAAAAATGCTCAAGAGTTGAGATATAGAAAGGGATCTTTCCTGTGTTACGTTCCCAGGGCATAAAGCTGTTTTCAATGTTTATACAAGAGGTCTAAGCTAGGACTGTAGCGTTGTGAGTTTTAGAAACTAATAATTTATTAAAAGGAAATAAATTAATCTAAAAAAAAGGTACCTAAAAGTCACTCCCAAAGTTACCACCATGGTAATTATATTCAGCATAATATGGTTTCAGCATAATCTCCTTCATGGTTTCAGCACAATCTATATTTCCTATAACTTTCACAGGGCATTTCACAAGTAATAAATTCCAGACTGCAACAGAGTGAGTGTGTTTGGTACCTGTGTAAAGATGCTTTCTATATAAGAAGAGAGGCTGAAGAGAATAAGGAACTCAGTGTGTCTCTGCTATGTAAGAGATAATGCTTTCCTAGTGCTTCCCTGCTGTATGTCTGTAGCCTGATATGAAGAGTGAGTAGGTCATTGACCTGAGAGTGTCCTGAGGAACACTTAGATGAGTGCTCCCTGAGAGCAAGGAATGGTGCGTCACACTTGTTGTGGAACAGCTCCTGGAGTCAGAAAAATATTGACTACCAGGGTGTGCAAGGAGTGGTGTTTGAAACTGAGTCTTTCAGATATGTCTTTGGAGGACTGGGGTAAGTCTAGGATGCAACTAGACTGAGACTCTTCAGAACCTCCTCTGTGTCCAGGGTGAGACTACAATGAACAAGAGTTTCTGTCACGCATCTGTATTTCCCTTGCCAAGAGCAGTTTAGCTTCCTTTAAAGCAGAACCTGGAAGCAACGTGACATTTATATAGTATGGTTGATCAGGGGACGAGGACCCTGGAATGAAATCAAGTCAGCTATCTTGGCAGTACAAAATTCTACTAGCAATTTTTGTGAAATGGAATGCAAAGATCTTTTACAGGACATGTGCTCAGCTGATTGCCGCTCCTTGCTCTCACCAGCTATTCTCATCACTTCCACTCCATTTTTGCTATTATCTAATAGTATGTTTCACATCAGCATTATCCAGTTTTGCTGCATCAGTCAGCAGCATTTACTCCCTGCAATAGTTATGTGCCTCATATGCTATGTCTTTCATATAAGCATGAGACAAACCATTGGTCTGTGCTCAATGGTATGCAGGTTGTCAAAGACATGACCTAAAAGCAGAAGCCCCCAAAACATACGTGTACAGCCATACTTTTCTAAAGAACCCTTTTGTTCTTTTATGTGCTGTTTCCTATTCTTTGAAGAACAGTTGCATCTGAGGTTATATGATAAAAGCAGGAGAACAGGCAGGCAATGGCAGGGAACCCTAATAATGCTCTGACCTTGCTTTTCACAGGCCCATCACAGAAGAACAATTAGTTCATCAATAATTCACCTCTGCAAGCAATGAAGACAGAGGCACAATGGGAGGCAATTTCTGCCTTTAGCTGTCCCTCACAAGGAGAGCAGCAGGAGACTACAGCTTTTTGTGGTTTTCTCTCTCTGCCCATGAGATTTTGCCATCAAGAAATGCCTTGGTCCAGCTCAGAACTGTATGTATTTCTGTGGGAAGGAAGAGAGGGATCCTGTAATTAAGTGGTGTGTGGAACAGGTAAATAAAAGTCCTGCAGGGTGCATTGTTGCTTGTAAAGCTACCAAGGGTTGTTCTTTCCAAAATGGAAGTTATGTCTGGTCTCCTGGGTACATTTCCTCCCACGTGAACTGGTGCCATTCTTCTGTGTCTGTAATCAGAGGCTGGGTTCTCCTCCCACTCCATTCACTCTCTCATTGGGCACCTCTGCCTTTGGGTGAATCATCAGTATGTGGAAGAACCTTGAATTCTCCTTCTGCTTTGTGCTCTTGAATTTTGTATTGCTATGGTGGGGTCAAGAACATGCCTGTGCTTCTGTAGTACCAATCCTAATTATCTACTACCTTTCACTACCGACCGCATTCTCATTGTCTCAGTTCTTAATACTATGGGTTTGTATTTCTGAAAGATTTTTGTCTTTGAAGCTAGATGGTGCTTCAATGCTTTGTCTGTCCCTATTCTTTCTGAGAAGTCCTTGCTCTTTCCACTCACCTCTTCCTTGTCTTTCTTCTGCTCTTCCTCTGCCTGTATCCAATCTGTCTCACTCACATACTTCAGATACCCCATCTCTCACTCAGGCAAGACAGTGATTTTATCTTAGTGCTCAACCCCCTCGCTGTACCGTGTGATGACTTGCAGCACAGAAATATGTGGCTGCATCCTTGGATGCAACATTCTTGGTAGTCATCACAGAGTGATCATTATCGTCTCTGCTCATCTCAAACTCGGCCTCACTGTAACCTTCCTCATAAGAGTTCTGTATCCATGTAGAAGTACCGGCTTCTAACTTCAGACCATTTCTTGGAGGCTACTGGCATCAGAACTTATAGGCAAGCGTGGTATAATTCTGGTAGCAGGGAATGTCCATGGTCTCTCCATATTCTAGCCACTGTGTCAAGCTTGGGCAGAAGAAAGAGAAAGTACAGTCCAACTTTGATACCTTCTTTGGTAAGCCATTAAAAGCAAAGGTAAATAAATTCATGTGGCTGTAAGTTTTGATTTAGCTTTTCCACAAGACAGGCAGTGTTCTCAGCTCCTGACAAAAACATGGCATTGCAGATTTCAGTTACTGGCTGAATATTTTGCTGCCTGTCATTCCACCATTGTGCACATCTAGGCATTGGATCTGGATTGCCATGAACTGGTGATATTGGCCTCAAATTATTTTTTGACTCATATACACCTATGGATGTAACTTGGGCCATCTTTCCAGAAACGTAGATATTAATTCTAAGACAATGCTGTGTAAGAACTCTGAGAAAAGACAAAATTTCAGTGCAGCTGGGCTGCACATTCTCTAGTCAAATGCATTAGTGTTTATTAATTGTTCCAGGATGAAAATTTTTGTTCAGAGTAACTTTTCTGTCTCAGAAAATAAAACATTATTGCATACTCTCTGAAAAAGGGAATTATCTGGAAGCTATAACTCAGGACTTCTAGCGTATGTCTTGGGAATTGCAGAAAATGTTGCTGCCCTCTGAAGAGTAGCTCGATTGACAGCTGCTGACAGAAGAAACAGGGGAAAACAAAAAAACCTACCAAGATAAAGGCAGGTATGGTCAAACTTGCCGAATCAGACCCTGAACTATTGGATTTGGGGAAGAACAGATATAGAGAAATAAAATAATAAAGGTGTAAAAGGGCTACTCACAAGTTGCTGGTTAGTGTGCTTGTCTGGATATGACTTTTACCTACTTAGCTCAGTATATCCATGTCATTAAAATATATTTCTAAATATTCCCTTGAAGGAGGAACTGTCTATTCCCTGTACATGTGTTTTGTGTATGGAGGTCTAAGTGCTAGGAACTAGAGTCCGATGCAGAAAGAACTCAGAAGGATATTTCAGGAATTGCTGTGAAGGCTTCTGAAGTTTCAAAATATTTGGCTCTTGCTAATTCCTCTGTAGTCCATTGGCTGCTGCTACACTTCAAGACAATTAATTCAGACCTGGTGCTGTGAAACTCAGTCTTCTTTCCACAGTCACTTTTCCTAGGGATGAAGACAGATTGAGGGAGGCTACAATTGTCCAGAGCATTCAGTTTTCTACTGGCATACTTCAATCACTTGGTATCACTTGGTTCCCTACCAGGATCCTTGATATCAGTTCTGTGACTGTTCACTCACCAAGGACAATCAGTGGGTCCTGTCAGCTGCTTACTGCTAGAAGTTACAAACGTAGGTTAGGTTGTGTATCTGGATGCTAGTCGAAATTTTCAAAGCCACCAGATTTGGAATATGGTGTCTAGTAAAAGAAGAGAATCCAATGTGGCAATGCAAGGAGTATCTGAAACCAAAGAAGAAACACTACCCTCTGTCTCACTGCATTGCATGATCTTTCGAATATTCCTGCATCCTTTTCTGTGCATCCAAACATAACTTTCAGTGCACAATTGCATGTGCATGTGGCTCACCATTACTATTCTGTTTTTTCCTTCCTCCAGACTGTCTCCATGGATCTTCCTCCTCCTGAATTTAGGGCAGAGACAACACAGATCAAGGATCACTCTCCTCTGCAACAGGAAATGTAATTGTCCTGCCCTCAAAGTTACTCTAGGCATCTGAACTGCTCCATCTGCGCTTGCACTATTGCCACAATTGGCAGCTGGGGATATACTGGGCAGAATACCCAAGTAGCAAGGCTATCCAGACTCTGTCTTTTATGATTTTTTTTATCTGGTTTCCAGATAAGTGAATCTCAGTTCCAGGCCACTGTTGCCAGTGACTGTTGCCAGTCTCTCCCTCATGCAGCAGGCCAGCAAGAGGAGAACGACTTCAGGGAACTCGTATTTGGGAGTGTGGGGACACGGACACACACAAACACGTGTGAATGTGTACGCACACACATCACTGGACATGTGCACTCTTGGATCCACATGTACGCACACATACACTCCTGTGTACTCACAGTGTTTCATACACACTTACTCCATGTGTACACCCACAAACCACATTGAACACTGCCTGTACACACACCTCCTGTTGTGATCACACACCATTATGCACACATTTAACGACAGCCACGCAATTCCATGGCTGCACATACTGACCACACGTACACACGTATGCACACATATATATACAGAGAGACACTCACCTAACAGCTTACATATACAATGCCTACAGGGCCTATGTGATGTGCCGAGCACATTAGGTACGGGCCCTGCTCAGGTTAGGCTATTCCCTGTGGGTAGAGAAGAGGGGCACATCTAGCCACAGGTGGCCTTTCTCCTAGTCTTGTCTCCTCTCCCTCTTCTGTTCTCCCCTTCTTGGCGGGTCACCAGTGTCTCTCCCTGCAAACCTGCATGGAGCCTGGAGGAGGCTGAGAACTATTTGTTCTGCTCATTCTGCTGTGAAAGGCATCGTGGGGACAGCAGGCTCTGATGGGAAAAGGAGCTTCCTTTACTTCTCTTCCACATAGGCAGGGCACCAAGTTGTTCAATCCATGGTTAAGTGTTGCTTTCATTTCACGACCAAGCGGAAGCAAGGATGACAGAGTATAGCACTGATATGAGGGAAGATGGTCAACTGGTCAGGAGTGCCACATTAATCATTCACCATCCTAGACATAGTTCAAGTAGCCTTGTTAATGACCTTATGCTGATCAAGCTGGACACTACCATACTGACATTGAGCCCACAGCTCTGTGTACCTCCTATGTCTCTCGAGAGCTAACATGCTGAGGTTGGCAGCTGATTGAAAAACTAGTATTCAACAAACACTTTAAACTTCAGCAAATTCAATGGCATGACAGAAATTATCACTCCTTCAGAGAAGGATTTCAGAAGATCTCCTTATTTTTGTTCACAGTATTTTGTTCATATGCATATCCATAAACATCAGCGTGGAACTGAAATTCTTCTGTGGCAAAAATGAGCTGTCTATAGAACATTCCAAAGCTAAATCAAAAAAATGTGGCTCAGTACTTACGCTGATGGCATCCTTTGGATTAGGTGGGAGAAGTGTTTTCACAGAGACATAGGGCACATTCCCAATTTTGAACAATTTAATTTGGGACGTGGTAGGGAGCACAGAAGAGTTTGGGCGTGGTGGTGTTTTATTTTGTTTTCAAAATAAAAGCATACTCCCTTACTGTCCATTACCTACAATATTCAGCTTCTGGTAAGAAATTGTGTTTTTAAGAATGACACCACCAGTGCAGAGGAATCTCAAAGGGACTTGAGGGCTGCTCTCAACAGGTGCTGCATGTAAGAATGAGGCAGGCAAACATCTTCCAAAGTTCAAATATATTTTGAAGTTGAAGGCTACCTTCTGAAATAATTTAAAATAGCTCTGTATCTTAGGAAAGGTTTATGATTAACTGATATGTTATTTGCACTTTCTACCAATGCCTATCAATTCTCACATTTGAATCTTCAAATTTTCCACTGTGTGCTTTTTGTCTGGAGAAAACCTTGGGCAAGAGATAAGGCCATTTCAAAAATATATATTTCTTGCAGCTCACATTTCCAGTCCACCAGTCTGGGCTTGAGGCTGTGTCAAAATCATGAAATACATACTGTTTGTCGCTTTTGTTGGCGTGGCTGGTGAGTAAATTTTTTTTACTTCAATTTTTTGTAATTTATAAGGAAACTATTTTTCTGAGCAAATCTCCCAGGTAGCCCTTGTTTTGACTCACAAAAGTTTTAAATCAGAGCACTGTAACTTCTTTCCACCACTGCCTGTTCATAGTTGTTTTTCTCGTAACATGGGGAGTGAATGCCTTCACAGGAATTATTGACCCAGGAACACGGAAATGTGTCCATAGCTTCCAAAAAAGACTTTCTCTCTCTTAAGGACTATGAAGTACGAAGGTCATGCCTTGGCCCAGGAAGTCCTAAAGCTGCTGTAAATTTTTGGACTATGGGCGAGTGCTTGCCTAGAACTGCTACCATGAGGTTTCATGAAAGTAGAGACTACCGATGAGATGCTTCACTCAGTCACAGGGCCACAAGATTCCTTATGCCAGATGTTGACTTATGCCACTTCTTACCTACCAGTTGCCTTCCCCATCGATGCTGACGCTGATGATGACAAGATTGTGGGAGGCTACACCTGTGCAAGGAACTCTGTCCCTTATCAGGTGTCCCTGAATTCTGGGTATCACTTCTGTGGAGGTTCCCTCATCAGCAGCCAGTGGGTCCTGTCAGCCGCTCACTGCTACAAGTCGTAAGTTGAAAAAAACCATACTCTCCCGTAACCTACTCCTTTCTTACAGTTTGCTTCTAGCAGGAATTCTGAGCTGTGAGATCCAAACATGTTAACAGCTCCGTTCTGACAGGAGACAACCAAGGACTGGGTGGTCCATTCAGGAAGATGGGCTGAGGCTTTGTAGGGGGTTTTCCGCTTCTGCAAAAGTTTCTGTGAATGCAGAGCACTTTCTGAAATGACAATGTGATAATCTAGTAACGAGTTCTGAGCTGTGATTTCCTACGAGGGGCATTAATCATGCTAAAACTTAGTCACTGGAGAACAGGAAGAGGAATGAGGTCAGGGCGAGAGCAGTTTGTCCTTTTTCCAGAATGTGTGTATAAAGCATTGTTATGCATTTAATTTGTCCAAGCTCAATAAAATGAACATGCAGAGACTCACTACCTGTATTGGGAGTGGGCAGGATCTGAGTGTGGATCCCCAGGACTTACTGCAGGACAGGAAAAATAACCTGCATGAAAACCGCTACTACGCTAGCGACATTGAGGCGAGTGCACATGATGATGGGGAGGTTCCTCATAACCTGTCAGTAGCAGTAAACTATTTGCCATTCCTTCTCCTTTCCAGCCGCATCCAAGTGCAACTCGGGAAACACAACCTGGCACTTTCAGAATCCACGCAGCAGTTGATTAGTTCAGCTAAAGTCATCCGCCACTCTGGCTACAGCTCTGCAACACTGGACAATGACATTATGCTCATCAAGCTTGCTGAACCAGCCCAGCTCAACCGAGCCGTCCAAACAGTTCCTCTGCCTACCAGCTGTGTGACCACAGGCACCACATGCCTCATCTCTGGCTGGGGCAACACACTCAGCAATGCGAGTGAGTACTCTGTGGGAATGTACAGCATCGTGAGGGCCCGGGAGACACTCTAAGACCTCACAATCAAGTCAGAACAGTACAGGGTAAAGCACAGAGAAGTGCTGTGGGACAGGCCTTTTTGAGGGATCAGGCTGTGTAGGGCAGTGACCATTCAACTGCTTCAAAGGCAAGACTTTTGTTCCTGTGTTACAAACATGCAATCTCTTAAGTTGTCCACATGCCGTTCACGCTGGCACGCCTGGTGTTATCAACTCTGCCAAGCACTAGCGTTTTATCTAATGTCCATGGAGTTGTCAGTTCTCTGAGAACAAGACCAAAACCTTGTGATTGTGGGTCTGAAACTAGTATAAGAGAGCTCCCATCGCTCACATCAGTTGTCAGGGATGTGGATGATGCCTGTTGTCTAATTCACTGACAACACCCCTGCACCAGAGGAGAGGATGGTTTTCCTGAGGCCCAGGTTTCCTCCAGCATGTGTAGCTCTTTGTTCCACAGTTATCAATTGATGATTTTCTACATATTGGAAAAATTAACGTGTCTGAGGTGTAGAAGAGTGGAACTGTGGGTAGAATCTGTGATTAATGTTCAGAGGAAAAATGTCAATTGCTAAACCAGTATGATCACTGACTACTTCTCTGCTAAGAAAGATCTTCTCTGGGCTCTGAAATGAACTCAGAGATGTCACCAACCATCTCTGCTCTCTTTTAGATCTATATCCAGACACCTTGCAGTGCCTGGAGGCTCCCGTACTCTCTGCAAGCGAGTGCAACAAAGCCTACCCTGGACAAATTACAAAGAGCATGATATGTGTAGGATTTATCGAGGGAGGGAAAGACTCCTGCCAGGTAAAACATCTGCCTCTCTTTTCCTGTATGGTTCTCTCCTGCCTTTTGCTAGTTGAAGAGGCCATCATCATATTGCAGAACCTGCTGTACTCACTGTGTGGGCGTATCTGAATGCTGGGATTTGTTTGTTCGTTTGTTTGCTGTTTGTTTTTACTTTTTTTAGCAACAGCAGAGACTTAGGGTGCAAGTTGTGTATTTGGCACAACAACATAAATATCCTAAGCATCTGCCAAGGACAGCAGCTTTGAAAAGCAGGCAGTTACTCATTCTTAGCTGTGGCAACTGTGGAGCTACAGTAAGGCACAGTCCATCGGGTATAGAGAGGTAATCGGGAATGAATTTTGTAGAACATCTGTGTAGAAAAAGCCCAATGGATCTCGAACATCAGTGATTTCTGGGATCTCTGACTCATCACTTCCGCTGATACCATTTGCTGAATATCTGTATTCTTTATGTGCACAGGGGGATTCCGGCGGTCCAGTAGTCTGCAATGGGCAGCTCCAGGGCATTGTTTCTTGGGGTATAGGATGTGCACAGAAAGGCTATCCTGGAGTTTACACTAAGGTTTGCAATTTTGTCCCCTGGATTGAAGAAACTATGTCTGCCTACTGAGACGCCTTTATTGTGACCTACCTGTTCTCCTCATCATTTTCTTCTGGTTTGGGACTGGACCTACAAAAACTATCAAAAAATAAAGACTTTCAAGCACCCCTTCTTTGTGCAACTCTTCTCTGGCTACTTCCATAGGCTTTGATGCAGCGGATAGAGGCAGGGAATGTGACTCTGGGGAAAATAGTTAATCTTTTAAGCGCCTCTCAACCAGCAAGACCTTAGAACATTTTTCAAACTCATCTTCAGAAGTCTTTCAGTCAGTTACAGGCAGCCATTTCTGCAGCAGAACACATTTTCTCTTTATCAGCATGTTCTCTCGTACTACAGAATTGCCTAAAATAGCTGAGAGAGAGTGCTGAAACACACAGGCAGCATACCCTTACTGTAAAAATCAGCAGGCAGCAACACAAAGGCTCCCCTTGCTCCCCACTGTCATCCCCAGAACCATGACTGAACATTGCCTTGCTCTTTCACTTTGACCAGGGAAAGATCCACTTGGGGAAACAAAACAGCCTCTTGGTAGGGTTTGTTCTGATCATGTACCAGTGCCACTGGGGCTGCTGTCTGTACCTTTTTGCTCAGTTAACTGGTCAGACTGGGCTTGCTTGGTTTCTCTGGAAGTGAAAAGGACAGAGATGATCCTTGGGTAAAATTAGTGCATAGGAAAAGCAGAGAATAGTTGAAATGGAGTAAATTTAAAAGAAGTCTGTCACTGGAGTAAAGGGAAGGAAAGGCAGACGAGCAAGGTATGAAGGAACAAGTGCTGTTTCCCTACAGAGAGGTTTGCACTTAGCTCCCTCAGGTGCTTTGTCACTTAGATTATTTCTCAAGAGGTTAAGAGATGCCCGAGGGTCACTGGGATACACACAATACATGAAGAGGATCAAACCACAGCTTTGTCCCATTGCTCTGGAAGCACTTGCTGAGTTCCTTCTGAGCTTCTGCCCTTTTCCAGGTATCTTTGCCTGATGTGTCAAGGGAAAGGAGAAGAAAAGGTTGGAGTACACAGGAGAGGATGCGATGAAAAGATGACAAGATGAACATGGGGGGACAAAATACTTTTTTTTGCACAGCAGGACTGAGAGGGTTGCAGAACCGTGAGCCCTGATTGGAGCCTGAGAGTCAATAGTACCAAGTGCCCTTTATTTTTCTTGTGACAATGATCAAATGCAATGTATTTGAGTGCGCACGTGAAGGCATGAAAATCTTGCACCAACCCAGCAGGGCAGGAAGGAAAATAAAAGGAGAGATAGAGAACATTCTGACGTACATATGATATACTAGAAATATTAGCATAGACATAGGCAATAGAGAAATTCTGTGGGTCTCGTCTGAGTGACAAAATGTGTGAACCTGGTTACTTTCCTCCATCGAGCAGGTGAGGTGCTGGAAGAGGCAATTAACAGGCATGGACCTCTTTCTGCACTCTTCCCTCTCTTGCACTGGGGGAAAGACCCAATCGCCTGCAGCGTGATGCTTGTGTCGTGGTCAGCACACTGAATACTGCCACAGCCTTTGCAGGAAGTACAAGAGGCAGTCTGGGGGTTGCATTGCCACCTTGCCCTCCAGAGGGATTCTTGCCCTCCAGAAAACATCCTCAGCTTTTGCCGGAAGGTTCCAGGAAGTGTAGCTGGCCTTGGGCACTCTTCGGGTCATAGCTTTCCCACAGAGAAAGCGCCTGGTGCTGATTCCTGACAATCAAGCTGTCATTTGCCTTTGGAAATAACCCTGTCTCATCACTGCCCCCTGCTCTCTACAGAAAAAGAGAGAAGCGTGCATCTTGTGATGGCATGAGGAAAGTTATAGTTAAACCCATACTCTCCCAAACTGGTTTTACAGGGATCCCTGGACTCAACTTTGTGGGCAATGACCAGGAGACCATACCAGGAGAGATCAGAGGCAGAATCTCGCCAGTCATGAGATTGCTTTCTACGCAGAGAGGTTTGTGCTCCGCTTCCTCAGCATTGATAATGTTTATATTAGCATGGTAGAATCATAGAATGACCTGAGTTGGAAGGGACCTGCAAGGGTCATCGTCCAACTCCTCTCCCTGCAGAGGACAATCCCTACATTCACACCGTGTGTCTGAGGGCGTTGTCCAACTATTTCTTGAATAATAACAGATTAGGTGCCACAAGTACTTCCCTGGGGAACCTGTTCCAGCGCTCCACTGCCCTCTGAGTGAAGAGCCTTTTCCTAACACCTAATGGAAACCTCCCCTGGTGTATCTTCCTACCGTTCCCTCAATTCCTATCACTGGTCACCAGAGAGAAGAGAACAGCTCCTGCTCCTCCTCCTTCCCCTGTGAGGAAGCAGTAAATGGCTACGAGGTCCCCCCTCCGTCTCCTGTTCTCCAGGCTGAACAGACCAAGTGAATCCAAGCAACTCCATTGAAGTCTACACAGGTTCACTGAATCCAGAAGAAGTCCATTGCGGTCAAAACAAGTCTACTGAAGGCCAAAGAGGTCCACAGAAGTAAAAAGAAGTACATTGGAGTTCAGGCTGGATCGATGGGCTAAAACCAACACGATAAGATTTAACGGGACCAAATGCAGAGTCCTGTACTTGGGACAAAACAACCCCAAGCACCGTTGCAGACTTGGGGAAGACTGGATGGGGAGCTGCCTGGCAGAGAAGGATCTGTGGGTGTTAGTTGACAGCCAGCAGTGTGTCCAGGTGGCCAAGAAGGCCAATGGCATCTTGGCATGTATCAGAAACAGTGTGGCCAGCAGGACAAGGGAAGTGAAAGTGCACCTGTACTCAGCACTGGTGAGGCCACACCTCGAGTACTGTGTTCAGTTTTGGGCCCCTCACTATACAAAGGATATTGAGGTGCTGGAGTGCATCCACAGAAGGGCAATGGGGGCTGGTGAAAGGGCTGGAGAAAAAGTCTTACGAGGAGTGACTGAGGGAACTGGGGTTGTTTAGCTTTGATAGGAGGAGGCAGGAGGGGAGACCTCATCGCTGTTTACAACTGCCTGGAAGAAGGTTCCAGCAAGGTTAGTGTTGGTCTCTTTTGGCAAGTGACAGGTGATAGGATGAAAGGAAATGTCTGCAAGTTGCATCAGGGAGGTCCAGACTAGATATTAGGAGAAAGTTCTTCACTGAAAGGGTGTTCAGGCACTGGAACAGGCTGCCCAGGAAGGTGGTTGAGTCACCAACCCTGGAGGCATTCTAATGACAGGTAGATGAGTTTCTCAGGGACATGGTTTAGTAAGTACACTTGGACTCAATGATCTTAGAGGTCTTTTCCAACCAGATGATTCTATTGTGCTATGAAAATAGGGTCCCTGAAGACTACTGAAGTCAAAGTAAGACCACTGAACACAAAACAAGTCCAAAGCAGTCTCATAAGGAACTTCAAAGTCAAAACAAGTCCACTGAGTTAAAAGCAAATCCTCTGGATTCAAAGAAGTCTATTGAAGTCCATTGAATTCTATTGAAGTGGAAACAAGTCCATTGAGTTCAAAACAAGTCCATTGGAGTCCACTAATGTCAAAACAAGTCCGTTTAAGTCAAAACAAGTCCATTGACTTCCACTGAAGTAAAAAACAGTCCATTGAAATCAAAACTAATTTATTGAAGTCAAAACAAGACCATTTGAGTTATTGAAAAAGGTTCATTGAACAAAAAATATTTTTTTGAAATCATAAGAAGTCCATTGAAGTCCATCTTAAATGGACATCTTAAATGTTTCCAGGGATGCTGCATCTACCATCTCTCTGGGAAACCTGCTCCAGTGTTTCACCACCCTCACTGTAAAAATATTTCTTCCTTATGTCTAGTTTAAATCTACCCTCTTTTCATAGAATCACAGAATTACCCAAGTTGGAAGGGACACAAAAGGATCATCGAGTCCAACTTCTGTCTCTGCATAGGACACTCCAAACATTCCCACCATGTGGCTGAGGGCACTGTCCAAATGCTTCTTGAATACTGGCAGGCTCGGTGCCTTGACTACTTCCCTGGGAGCCCTGTTCCAGTGCTCTACCACCCACCGGGTGAAGAACCTCTTCCGGACATCTGATCTAAACCTCCCCTGGCACATCTTCGTGCCACTACCTCTAGTCCTATCGTAGGTCACAAGAGAGAAGAGATCAGCACCCGTTTCCCCTCCTTCTTTTGTGAGAAGGCAGTAAACAGCTATGAGATCCCTTCTCAGTCTCCTGTTCTCCAGGCTGAACAGACCAAGTGACTTCAGCCGCTCCTCATACAACTTCCCCTCTAGCCCCTTCAACAGCTTCGTGGCACTCTTCTGGACACTCTCCAGTAGTTTTATGTCCTTTTTATACTATGGAGCCCAAAACTGCACCCAGTACTCAAGGTGGGCTGAACCAGTGCAGAGTGTAGAGGGACAATCACCCCCCTCACCCGGCTGGCAATCCCGTGCTTGATGCACCCCAGGACACAGTTGGCCCTCTTGGCTGCCAGGGCACACTGTTGGCTCATGTATAACTTTCTGTCAACCAGAACCCCCAGATCCCTTTCCGCAGGGCTGTTCTGCAACATCTCAGACCCCAGTCTGTATGTGTATCCAGGGTTGCTGTGTCCCAGGTACAGAACCCAGCACTCACCCTTGTTAAATTTCATGCAGTTGCTGATTGTCCACCTCTCCAATCTGTCAAGATCCCTCTGCAGGGCCTCTTTGCCCCTAAGAATGTCAACAGCTCCCCTCAGTTTTGTGTTATCAACAAACTTCGTCAATAAACCTTCAAGTCCTTCATCCAGGTCATTTATGAAGATATGGAAGAGCACTGGCCCCTGGATAGATTCCTGTGGGACCCCACTAGTGAATGGTCACCAGCCTGGTGTAACCCCACTCACTATGACTCTTTGAGACTGACTCTATGAGCCAATCATGCACCTGTTGTATTATGTGTTTATCCGGCTGTATTCTGGACATTTTGCTTATGAGAACACTGTGAGAGACAGTATCAAAGGCCTTGCTGAATTCCAGAAAAATGACATTGAGTGGTTTGCCCTGGTCGACCAGGTGGGTGACCCTGTTGTAGAAGGATATTAAGTTTGTAAGGCAGGACCTTCCATTTATAAACCCATGCCGGCTGAGAGAAGAGATCAACTTGCTCTGCCACAGCCTCCTTTCAGGCAGCTGTAGACAGCGATGAGGTCTCCCCTCAGCCTCCAAGCTTCTCCAAGCTAAACAACCCCAGTTCCCTCAGCTGCTCCTCATAGCACTTGTTCTCCAGCCCCTTCACCAGCCTTGTCACCATTCTCTGGACACGATCCAGCACCTCAATGTCCTTCTTGTAGTGAGGGGCCCAGAACTGAACACAGAACTCAAGGTGTGGTCTCACCAGTGCTGAGCACAGGGGTACAACCACTTCCCTTGTCCTGCTGGCCACACTGTTTTTGATACAGGCCAAGATACCATTGGCCCTCTTGGCCACTTGGGCACACTGCTGGCTCATATTCAGCCGGTTGTCAACCAACACACCCAGGCCCTTCCCTGCCAGGCAGCTCTCCAGCCATTCTTCCCCAAGCCTGTAACACTGCATGGGGTTGTTTTGTCCCAAGTGCAGGACTCAGCATTTGGTCTTGCTAAACCTCACCCCGTTGTTCTCAGCCTATCAATCCAGCCTTTCCATATCCCTCTGCAGAGCCTCCCTTCTTTCAATCAGATCAACACTGCCACCCAGCTTAGTGTCATCTGCAAACTTACTAACGGTGCACTCGATCCCTTCATCCAGATCATTGATAAATATACTGAACCCAGCACTGAACCCTGGGGAACACCACTCGTGACTGGATTCCAACTGGATTTAACTGCATTTACCACCACCCTCTGGGCCCGGACAGATGCAAATACAGATGCAAATAAAAATACAGATGTGGAAAAAAGCATTAAGAGTCTCTACTTTGTCGAAGTTTCTGTTGATCAGGTGCTCATGCTCATCAAGTAATGGTGCAATGTTCTTTCTGGCCTGCCTTTTACTATTAACCTATTAGAAAAAGCCCTTTTTATTATCCTTCACAGTGCTGGCCAGCTTCAACTCTAACTGTGCTTTGGCGGCACAAATTTCCACCCTACGGTGGCAAACAGCATCCCTGTAGTCCTCCCATGTCACCTGTCCTTGTTTTCACTGGACATGCACCATCTTCTTATGCCTCAGTGTGAGTAGAAGATCCCTACTCAGCCAGGCTGGCCTTCTGCCTTGCCTGCTTGATTTCCAGCGTTCACTTTGGGCTTGCCTCGTCCTGTGCCCTTTGGAGGTGGTACTTAAAAAGCGACCAGTACTGATGTACTCCAGCACCATCAAAATCTTTTTCCCAATGGACCTTACTAAGCAGTTCCCTGGGCAACCAGAAGTCTGCTTTCCCCATGTTCACGGCTGCAGACTGGCTGACAGTTTTCCTCCTGTAACCATATGTGTTAACTTCGACTGCTTTGTGGTTGCTGTGACCAAGGCAGCCTGCAGTCATCATATCACCCACCAGACCTTCTCTGTTGACCAGCAATAAATCAAGGAAGGCACCTTTCCTGGTCAGTTCCCTCAGCACTTGTGCCAGGAAGTTATCATCCAGGGAGCTCAGGAATATTCCTGACTTGCTTGTTCCACCTGTATGGTACTTCCAGTTGATATCTGGTAGATCGAATTCCCCCATGAGGGCAAGGGCAGAGGACTTAGAGGCTTCCATTAGTTCCTTAACGAATAACTTATCAGTGTTGTTGTCCTGGTGGGGTGGCCTCGAGCAGGCTGACATGATGACATCCGTTTTAATAGTCCGCCCCTTAGTTCCTACCCAGAGGCTCTCAACTGTGCCATTTTCAACTGCAAACTCCATGCATTCTAGCCCTTCTGCTACATACCATGCCAACCCCCCACCTCACCTGCCCTGTCTGTCCCTCCTAAATAGCCTGTAACCATCAATCATGGCACACCCCACCAGGTTTCACTAATGCCAATAATGTCATATCTTTCTAGCTCCTCCTGCTTATTCCTCGTGCAGTGTGCATGACTTAAGAACACTTCAGGTGTGGTTCATTTTCCCCATCTCTTTGTGGAGCATTCTGAACCTCGTAAGAATGCAGCTCTTCACGCTTTGGTGTGCCTTCTCATTTCTCATTCCAGACTAGCCTGCTGCGATCCCCCTCCTACTTCGAATCTAGTTCAAAGCCCTATCAATCTGCCCCGCTAATTCTTGGGTTAATATCCTTGTCAGATGCCTGAAGACCTGGTGATGAACAGACTGGTCATTAAAACCAAAGTTCTGCCGACAACACCAGCCTCTGAGCTACTTGTTGACCTGGTCAGTCCACCTGCTTAATTCCATGTTTCTCCCAGTTACTGAAAGTATTGAGGAAAATACCGCCTATGCTCCTGAGCCTTTAACCAACGGTCCCAGGGCTCTGAACCTGTTGTGTACAGGCACTTGGGAAGATGAGGCAGGCTGGGAGAGGATTCGCCTGCTGCCCTGAGTGGTCACCTTGGTCCGTCCTTCTCCATCCCCAGGGTTTTCTTTGTCTACCTAATGGTGGGAAGAGGGTGGGGAGACTTTGTCTCCTGAGATGTGGTAGGCTGATGTATCTCACTTGGGGACTGCAGGGTGCAATTCCACCAATCAATCTCTATCTCATACTCTCTGATACTCCTCCGCCGGGCCACATGCTGAAGCTCTGCCATGAGGCTGAGCAGTTCCTCCACTTTAGCATATCTCCCACAGTTTGCTTTGCTGCTGTTTTCAGACACTGCCATGAAACTCGGGCAGACCCTATAGCCTTGGGCCTGGATGGCAGTGGTGTACTCTGTAGGGTTCGGTTCAGGTGGTTGCATCCATCCTTGTAGCTGGCTGGGCTGTGGGGTCGCTGAGGGCACAGCCTTTTGCCAGGTGGATACCATGGTTCCTGCTGTTCTCAGCCCCCCGGCAGACCCCTGCCTGCATGAACTGACTTATGAACTGATGCATCACACCCTTCTGATGTACCCCGCCTCTGTTTGTGCGCTCCTGTTCATGGTTCTCCCTAAGAAGTCATTTAAATCTCCCGCAGTTCCTTCCAGGAATACCCCCTCTGCACCAGTCACCAGCGCTGCCTGCTCCTGGCTGTCTCTCAGCAGGACCACGGTTTTCCACATGCTCAACTGCGGGACTTACTAGTGCTGCAGCTGTGCTCTTCCCGGAGTGAGTTTAGTTTAAAATCATTTCCCTTTGTCCTATCACAATAGACCCTGCTAAAAAATTTATCCTCTTCTTTCTTATAAATCTCCTTTGAACCCAAATTTCACATTATCTTCATGCTGAGGAGCAAACAAGCTTGCCTTTTTCTTTCTCCAGGCTGAGAGCTCTGGATAGGGTTATGAAGTAGGACTAAAGTGAGTGCACCAAGCCCTCATGAAAACATACAAGGCCCACAGTATTTCTGCTTCAGGCTGGGATGAATCTCTGTCTCTGGGGAGTGTGCAAACAGCAACGAGCCTATGGGGGTTACAGACTACAGATGCAGAATCATAGAATCGTAGAACTGTACAATGGTTTGGGTTGGAAGAGACTTTAAAGATCATCTCGTTCCAATCCCCCTGTCATAGGCACGGACAACTTCCACTAGACCAGGCTGCTCAACGACCCATTGAACACTTTCAGGGAGAGGGCATCCACAACTTCTCTGGGCAACCTTTTCCAGTGCCTCACCACCCTCATCACGAAGAATTTCTCCCTAATGTCTAATCTAAATCTTCCCACTTCCAATTTAAAGCCATTCATTCTCATCCCATCATTGCTTGCCCTTGTAAGGAGTCCCTCCCTCAGGTTTCTTGTAGGCCCCCTTCAGGTACCGGAAGGCCGCTATAAGGTCTCCCTGGAGCCTTCTCTTCTCCAGGCCGAACAACCCCGAGCATAGCAGAGGTGGTTCAGACCTCTGATCATCTTTGTAGTCTTCCTCTGAACCCAATCCAACAGTTCTATATACTTCCTATGTTGGAGATTCCAAAATTGGACACAGTACTCAGGTGGGGTCTCATGAGAGTGGAGTAGAGGGGGAGAACCAGGTCCCTCGACCTGCTGATCATGCTTCTTTTGATGCAGTGCAGGATATGGTTGGCTTTCTGGGCTGTGAGCACACATTGCCAACTCATATCGAGCTTCTCATCAATCAGCACCCTCAAATCCTTCTTCACAGGGAGAAACCACAGATTGCCCTGATCAAGGTGTAGGACATCGCACTTGGCCTTCTTGAACCTCGTGAAGTTCACACAGGCCCTCTTCTCCAGCTTGTCCAGGTCCCTCTGGACGGCATCTCATCCTTCTGGTGTGACAACTTGGTGTCTTCTGCAAACTGGCTGAGGGTGCACTCAATCTCGTTGTCTATATCATCAATGAAAATATTAAACAGCACTGGTTCCAGTATGGACCAGCACACCACTTGTCACAGATCTCCAGCTGGACATTGAACCATTGACCACTGCTCTCTGAATGTGACCATCCAACCAATGCTTTATCCACCGAACAGTCCATCCATCAAATCCATATCTCTCCAATTTAGAGAGAAGGATCAGGAGATAGAAAGGGTGAGCTCCTCGAGCACCTCACTTTCCCCTCTTCTCAGGGCAGTGCTGTGGATGAAGTTGAGGACTTGAGGTGAGATTGGGGGAGCTTGAGACACATTGAAGACCTAACTTGTGAATCTAGATTCCAGAAATATCCAAGGAAGTCAAATCAATGCCTGTGCTTTATGTTTCTGGGGAAGGATGATGGGAAGAGGCGAAAGTACTTATTCTGCTTCAAAACCCCTGGGACACTTCAGTGCTCTCGGCTAGCTCTCTCCTAATCCCACTAGGAATCCCTTTAGATGATATTCAAGGCAACAAGGTGTCCATCTGGTCGGGGCTGTGGGGCTGTGAGTCTGGATGCCTAGGTTCCCTGAGAGTCAGTTTTGATTGCCACTGGGATTCTTGGCAGGAAATTTGCGTGCCCCCCCCCAGATCTGCTATGCAAAATTGCACAAAAAGGTTCAAGCATTCTGAACCATCCCATCTGCAACCCTGATTTTTCCTCCTTTGATCTCTCCTTCTCTGAGGAAGCTATCCGCGCCCTGTACACTGGAAAGCTCCAAGAATAACGTGTTTCTAACTCGTCCTCAGCTCCCTCTGGGAAATGAGAAGCTGCAAATATTGCTCCTTTGCGTTCTCTATTTCTGGCCAGACAAACTCAAAACTCTTAACCTTTCCCCACCTGCCCTGTGTTCCAATCCTCACCATTTCTAAATCCCTGATAGACATCTCCCTTTTCCTGGGAACGTAAGGTGCTTCCAGTCCACAGCTGTGTCCTCCCCAGTATGGAGCATAGCATGAGAATGATTCCCTTCCTGGTCCTGACAGCTCCGTTCTTGCTATCAGAGCCAAAGGTATAGTGGATTATTGAAACAGTGCACCTTGCAGCTTGAGGCTCCTCACCTACAGGACCACATTCTGTCCCCAGATACACTCGAGACTTGGGCTACGTTGTATAAATCAGAGTTTTCAAGTCACAGGGTAGTGACATGACTCAAGGGCCCTGGCACGCTGCAGTGTGTCTGTTCCCTGGAGACTGGTGGGCCAATGGACCAGCACACACATAGAAGTGCTCAGTGTTATGGTCCTACCGGCACCCTGGAACTCAGCGGCCCTCCCACATGGTAGCAAGCTGAGCTCTGAATTATCAGCGAAGCACCTGTACTCTTAGAAACTGCAGCATGACCAATTCCAGGAGACCCTCGAATCTCATAAACACACAAGTGCTCAGTTCCGGGATCCTTTGCCAGATCATACTCCGGTGTGGCTTGGCTTTCTAGTTGATGAAGAAAGGCTGTATGAACTATACCACATCCTGCTTAGCCATAAGTTAGACTGAAAGGGAGAAGAAACGGAAGAGGATCTAGGAAATTGAATGGGGGCAGATGTGAAGAGAGGACAGAGAAGAAAAACAAAGGGGTCAGAGAGAAAGAGAACAGAGGAGGAAAGTGAGAGGTAGTCAATGGATAGCTGAGAAATGAGGCAAGGCAGTGAGTACAAGAAGAAAGGATGATCAAAAGGCAATTCAGATATGGGAAAGCACAGGATAGAAATGAGAGAACAAGCAGAAGAAAGGCAGATGATATCACCAGTTTTCTTAAGTAGACAGAGCTAAAGGGCAAGAGGAGAAAATGACGTCCTGTCAAACACAAGTTTGTGTGTGTGCTGGGGACAGATCCCTGCTTGCACGGAAAGGTGTGTGCTGTGCTGCTCCAGCTTTGCAGTCACTTTGGTCTTGCTCAGTACAGAAATATGCTCCTGAGTCATTGAGAAGGGCATGATCTATCTCCACAGACAAGTGGTTGCTCTTAGTCCCATTACTCTGGAAGTGCTTTCTAAATTTCTTCTCAATGTCTGCCATGCCACCTTCTATATATACAACAAATATACAACAAACTGTGTACATAGCTGAGAATACATTCCCCTTTTGTGAACAGTCCAGAGTCTCCCACTCAGACAGCTGTATTTGGTGATTGCTGAAGAGCCTGGCCTGGAAAGAGAAGGGAAGAGGTGTGAGGAGTGGACACAAAACCAAATCCTTGAGGTAACACATGGGATGAGGTGGCATAAGGATATCAGTAATCTTGGGACAGTATCACTTTTCTCTGAGAGAGGTGCATAGGTGAAAAAAACACCCAGCTTCAAATAGAATAGCAAGTTTGTTATGAAAAATAATGACTCTCCATTGAAGTTTTAAAATGTTACAGGAAAAAAAATGTACATCTGTAGAGTTTTCTGAGTTAAGAGGTTGAAAGAAAGCTCACCTCATTCATGGTCCATCCTCCCTCTGGAAGCTTCCGACAATGGGACACTGCCAACAACTGGGCACACAGCTGAGGCAGCAGCAGCTCCAGCTCAGCCCTTAAAGCAGAAGGGAGGGGCTTTTCACTTGCCCACAGGGTATGGCCACTAGGAACCAGTGGAGAACCATGAAGAAAGGTCACCTCCTTCCAGCAACTTGCATATAGCAACAGTACACGCACGGAGACATGTGAAGAAGAAAAGCTGAGAGAGGAAGATACACATCTCTTTGCAGGTGGGCAGGGCAGTGAAAGACAGCCTGAAATGTGAAAAGACATTTAGTTGGCTGAGCAGAGTGCGGAATGAGACCTGCATGCAGGCAGACCTGCATGTACCGTGCTCCACTGACTTTGTGTGTGCACGTAAAGATGGGAGATAAGTGTTGTCACAGTAGCATGATGGGGATGCGTGGCAGCCCGAGTGTGTGCATAGCACAGGGATACACAAAGAGGCACCAAATGAAGGGAAGAGAAAGAGCTTGTCACACTACCCAGCAATGGGAAATCTGCTGACCTGTCATCCTGGTGTCTTCCCTAGCATCACAGAGAAGAGTTCTGTAACTGTTCTTCTCTTCCTCTGAAGGGAGATATCAAGGAGAGAAAAAGCTGCCTTTGGCTCTCTGCTGGGACTGCCTCTTGAGAGACTGCACCATGGAGATATTTCTGAGGAGAAGGACATTCACTGTGGGATATGCTGGTACAGACTTACTCTCTCCAAGTCACAGAAATGCTGATACTCTTTTTTTTTGTAGAATTCTGCAGAGGAGCAGCAAGATGAGAATGGACAGAGCTGGAGAAAACACAGGTTGACTTCTCTACATGGGGCACTGGCTTGTTCACCAATCCAAGGACGTAGGAAATCACTGAGGGCAGGAAGTGAGCCTTACAGTTTGTGCACACTGTGTGTGTGTCAGAGGCTTAATGGAGCTTCTGCATGTCTTTTTTGTGCTGTGGGCCCAACAACGCATGGCAGTGGAAGTCCATCCTGTACAAGAGAGAAAGTGATCTTGCTATTCAATGCTGTCATGGACTTTGCAGTGAAGATGTTCCCCTGTGTCCCTTCAAAAGAAGGATGCAGCATTACCTCCAGCTACCATACACTCTGTTGTAGGTCTAAGTGTATCCCATTGCATTCATTTCCACGAACTGCCTTCAAGACATTCAGGAATTACCCCAGATTCCTCAAAAGAAAAAAGAGAAAAGAGTAAAGAGAGTGGGCTAAATTGTGTGGGAAACAGGAAGAAACTCCACGCCCCTGCAACACTCCCAGCATTCTAGTTGAGAGAAGGCTGTGCTTGATGTATCCATGGAAAGGCTCTCCCTTTCCCATGGGGTTCCCTGGGATGTGCAGGTGACTGAGAGTGCATTAGGGAGCCTTGCAGAAGACATGGTGTTTGAGGAGTTAGTGGTCTCAAACACCATGCTTGCTTTGTTGGGCCTTGTGCTTAGGGCTTGAGGAGCCTGTGTGTTAGCACAAGAAGCTGCAATGTGGGGACCAGATGGGGCACCATGCCAGCCTGTGCTGCACAGTTGTGTGTGTTATGACAGAGGTAACACTCTAATCTGTGACAAATCTTTCTTTAGATGAACATCTTACTAACATAATCTGTAATTTATATAATATCTTTGGGTAAGATAAATTGTATGTGGATCAAGGGGTGTTCCACTCCTTGGTGTTAGTGATCCTGACCGAGGGATGGGGGAGATAGTGATCCATGTAACAGTTAACCTGAGCAGGCGCAGGCCTGTACTGTGCTGCACATGCAATGCAACCTTCAGGCCCGTGCTGTGCTACCCATACCCCTTGGCCACAGGATGACCTCAGACAGGTTGTTGTAACAGAAGAGCATGTGGGTAGCTATCAGTTGGTACTGAGTATTATGCCACCTGCTTGGCCTTGCCTTTATTTAAAGGTGCACCAAGAAATTCTCACACAAACATTCTTTCTGTTTGACAGTGAGAATGATCAGAAGATTTGGTTGGAGCTAAATGAGAGGAAGTCTGTGGAGTGCATATTGAGGAGAGACAGAAAGAAGAAGGTGGGAGAGTGGCACAGAGAGCGAGAAGGATTGACAGAATTTAATAGAGTGTAAATGACAGTTAAACGAAGAAGGAGGGAAGGAGGAGTGGGTTCGCAAGGAGAGAAAGCAGGACAAATAAACTCACAGAGTCTGAGAAGAGGAGGGTGGGAAGGCTAGAAAGCAGAAGAGTTAATGCGGATCATCCTGCCTTGTGCAGCACCAATAAGGAGGAAAGCAGGTCCCTTTTGTGCAGTGAGAGGTTTGTGCTCAGCTGCCTCGACAGCCTAGCCACTGTGTTTCACTCTCAGCACAGTAATACATGCCAGAGTCATTGAGAAAGGCACGCTCTATCAAAAGGGTCATCCTGTCTTCTTGTATTTCACTGCTTTTCACATGTTGGAAATCCTCTTCAACTCTCGCTTTAGCACCTTTTATTGCAGAAGCCACAAGGATCAGCCTGGAGTCCTTCCCCAAATGCTGCTTGTACCAGTACAAAACTGTGTTGGACGATTTCATCTTGAAACAGCTCAGATTCACAGACTGACCTTGTCGTATCACTGTGTCTGGGGACTGTTCCAGAGCCAATGCTGAAAGGGAAGAAGAGGAGCATTAAGGAAGAGGAAAAGATGGAAAACCAGGCACCACGTCTTGGCACGGAAGAGGATAATAAGGAACAGGCAGTGACAGAAAGGATGGGATTGCTCTTCAGATCAGCAGGTGGATTTCCAGACTCTCTCTGATAGGCAAGAAACGCTCCTGGGTAGTTTGTGCACAAAAAAGCAGCCAGGTTGGGGATGTGGACAGAAATAAAAATAGACAACCATTGCAAGGGATTCAGGGATTCTTGCCCACCTCATTCATTGCCCATCCTCAGCACAGGAAGCCTGGTGGAACAAAACCCTGCCAGCAGCTGGGTACACAGCTGGGACAGTAAGTAATGGAATCAATGACAGTGTTCAGGGGTGACTTGAGGACACTTACCCATAAAGGCCAGCATGACCACAAAGAGCCAACAGGGAACCATGAGGGAAAAGCCCCTATCGTTTCAGAGATCTGCCTTTTGTAGTTGCCCAGAGATAAGTGAAAAGGAAGTGAGAATGAGAGGTATTGGGGTTGGGCAGGGCATGAAATGTGAGAAAGTTTTGGTTGGCTGAGAACACTGGGGAATGACGCACACAGTCACAGGAAAATATTAAACCCCACAGAGATGTGAGGACTGGGAAAGTGAGGAGGGCAGAAAGGCATTGCATAGACAAAGATACGCTGAGATTTCGTGGGAGTCTGAGTGTATGCAAGGCAAAGGAATGCTGACAGTTCCCATCTTCTGAAGACCATGAGAGCTGGAGGAATGACATATGAAAAACATGCATAGGTTCCTTGCATTTTTTCATGGTTTTATCCCTCTCTTCCACAGCCATAGCTTGTTCCTTCCTCCTCTCCTCCCTTCCCCTGCCTCATCCCCCTGCCCTGGTTGTGTGAGGAGTCTCTTTCTCTATGCAGTATTGTGAGCACAGCAATTAACATCAGCGAGAAAGTCACCTTAAAAACCCAAAAGCATTCTGCCTTGTGAGGGCTCTCAAGGGCTTTGCAGTGAAGCTCTTTCCCTATCCCTTTCTCTGAAGAGCAAAACAGTGCCTGCACCTTCCAGATGCTCTCCTTCAGGTAACTATAAATTCCACAAGAGTTATTAATTTTCCTTACTCTGCAGAAATATTGGAAATGTCCCTGAACATCACAAAGGAAAGAGTGGCATGGTGGGTGGAGGGGAAGGGGTGTCTCAGCTGCCCCATGCTATCCCTACCCATAACAATTACCCTGGAATGTAGAGGCACATGAAACAAAGCAGGCCAGGCCCCCCTTTCCGGTCCGCTTTCCTCAGCCCTTTTTACTTCACAGGAGGGACTGCAGGGACAGGAGATGCAGCCAGACCAGTCACAGGCCTTTGAGTATTGGATGTGCTCCATGTTGATGCAGTAATTGTTGTGATGGGGATTGGGAGGTGTATGAGGGCTTCAGTGTGTGTGCATGTGTGCATACATAGGTGTCCATGTGTGTGTATGTGCATGTGTACGGTATGGTCTCCAGCCCTGGCCTGGCAGAGCTGGCGAGAGGGGTAGGAGAGGAATATACCTGTGAAGAGTATAGGGACAGTAAATGCACTGACATAGGAAGGAAGAAAAAACTGAGTGTGGTCCAAAGGGAGAGGCATGAGGAAGAAAAGGTGCTGAGGACTGTGACCAGGGTGGCCCCTCTCCCCATCTTCCTTGCTGAACGGCAATAGCCTAAGTTCCTCCAGACACAGTTTCCCCTTGGGACCTGGGGTGAGGCTGGGGAGACATGGTTATCTTAGTCTGGTGCTGCCTCTGGGGAAAGGGCTTCTTGCAGCTCTACTTCAGCAGCATACTTTGGCAAAATTCAAGGAGTTCTCAGGGACAGAGACTGCATCATTGCCCCCTCTACCCTGTGAAATAACTTGTCCAGGGTGGTTTCCTTTTCTGGCAGGGCTGAGCTTGTCCTCCAGAGAGGTGTAGGGGTGCCACTGGATGTAGCCAATGAGAGCACTAGGGTCTTGAAAGCAGCTGTGCAGTGCAAATTCGGTCACTCATGCTCTACTAGTGACACCTCTTTGCTGCTCTGCTCATGCACTCACAAGATTCAGGCTACTGGCATCCTCACTACTCAGAAGGACATCCACTTAACCTCTCATGAATGGGGCAAACTTAGCATAGGCTAGCTGGGGAACCCAATAAATGCAGGAATGAACATCTGGGAGAGTAACAGGGGTGAAAGGAAGTCAGGTAACAAATAACTTCACTATGCCAAACCCTGCTTACAGCACATTTCCCTGTCAAACTGTCAAACTCTATACCTGGAAGTCTGCCGGGAGACAGGGAAGGATAAACAAGTGGAAATGCACTAGGATCCTTGGTGGTACTTCCACTTCAGGTGCTAAGAAGGAGAAGACTAGTGGGGTGTCATCCACATCAGTTTTTCTCTGAGGATGAAAGTTCAATGAAAGGCATAATTAAAATCCATTCGCAAGTACTGAGCAGGAGACACTGCATCAGCAGGTCGAGACTGGTCTTGCACAGTATCACAGTTTAGCTTCCACCCCAGCCTAGTCAGCAGCTAAAGACAGGGCATTTGTAGCTCCGGTTCCACCCTACACAGGGATGAGAAAAGGAAAATGAGAGAGATGAAACTTGTGGGCTAGAAACTAAAAAAGCTTTAATTAAACAATAATAAGAAAAGAAGAAATAATAATATTAAAAGAAAATAATAAAATATATACAAATACACAAAATTGAACTCCTCAGTGACTGTATGTTGCCACCAATGCTGCAAGGCACACTCAGGGAAAGATCCGTGGCTGGACTCAACAGCAGATGGGAACTGGATTCAGGAACAAACTGATCAAGATTGGAAGCAGATGGATAAATGAGGTCCTCACTGGATGCCAGCCCATCAAGGAAATTGGCTTAACCCTCATTATCTCTCAGAGATATTTCCTTCTCTTACGCTATCCAGTAGCGCTGGAGATAATGATGAGTAGGCAAGTCAGGGCAACCCTCTTGTCTTGCAGCAAGCAGGAGCTGACGCAGTGAGTGGGCCAGACCAGATGCTAGGCAACAATGGCAGTCCAAACAATCTCTTCTGAAACATCTACAGGACTTTGTAGAAGTCTTTGTCCTGGCCACCAGGGCCATGGTTGACCTGGAATGTCTCCTGCCATGGTCTGGGACAATTCACAACATAGCTCCTGTTGCGTCTTTTACTCCTTTTAAGCCATAGATCCCATTGCTTGCAGACAGCCCAAGTATTTGGCTCTTGGAAATTCCTGGCTTGACTCCTCCTAGAGGTTTGTGATCTTCATAAGCCCACGTCCTAGATAGCTAGAGTTATGGTTTGCAAGCTTGTGGCTCCCAGAAGGTTCCCAACAAATTCAAATGTAGAAACTGCACATTAGCCTTCCTCCTCCCCTCCAGGTTGCTCTGTTCTCTATGGTCACCATTTGCAGCCTTTGTTTCCTATCTGTGGCTCTCCACAAACCTAGAGCCCCACAGATCCACAACGGAGTGGAGAACTATACACGAAGGAGGAAGAGGCCTGAGTTTGTCTTTTGGGGGTGAGAAATGGGGAGGATCTACCATAAATGGAATCCAACCCTGTTTGAGCCATGGCTGGTTTGGCCTTGCGTATGAAAAATCCTCAGATGTGCTGCATTCACCTCTCCTTTCCATTGACCGTGAGAGAACTGGCCTCTGCATCCCCGCTCCCCTTGTGGGACCAGGGTGTACTAGGACGTCAGGATCCCTGAGGAGCAGGGGGTTTACAGTCAGATGAAGGAAAAGCCTCCCACTGTCACTTTTGGGGAAAGCGTCAGGAAATGTTTTTAATTTACCAATGGCATTGAGCTGGCAGGTGAGTATACATTCCCCCTCTTGGCTAGGGGAGCTTATGTTCCCCTCCTTCTAGGGAGAGGCAGAGGGTTTGGGGAATCCATGGATAACGGATAACCAGGGACGACTGGGGTGGGTGGGATGTAGGTGTGCAGGCACCGAAAGCCGGGGAGTCAGCTTTTGGATCATCTCAGTGGGGTGCCGCATCTCAGTTGAGACGCGGGATGCCTGCTGAGCCAGACCTGGAAGCCTCTCTGCACACTTCGGAGAAGCTGAGTGTGGATCAGGGAGGCGAGGTGAGTTAGGACCCCGAGAGCGGCAGAGGCTCCTACTCTTTCAGCAGTTACCGTGTGCTACCTTGTAGTCAAAATTCTAACTGCACCGATTCGACCCTGCATTCTCTTTCCTGGTGTATAAACAAACTGCCTTGCACATTAAGTGGGAGGGCTGTCTGCACTTCACCTCAAATTAAGTTCATTGTCTCTCCATTGGGAAGGAAGTATGTGGCTGAGCATAAAAGGAGCAGCGGCTCCAAAATCTGTATACCTTTTGGCTCTGGTCATGGAGCAGATAACCAGGACCATATAGAAAGGAAAGGAGGTACTGAGAAATCAGATGCCTGCATCCTGTTCTTGAATTTCATGTGGAGAAATTTCATTCTGGCTGTCAATCACTATTGTCCTTGGCATGACAGATGCCGGACCAAGGTGATGTCCATGGTAATGGGCCTTTGCCCCAGTGGAAAGTTTTGGACATCGGCAAAACTGTTACCACTTTATAGGACAGACACAATTATCACAAAGGCAAGACAAAGCACCCAATTTCCTCCCCCATTCCCTGACTTCTATTCCACTAAGTCCTGGAATCTCCCCATAGAAGGGAAGATGACACTGGCAGCCAGATATCCAGCCTCCTGTGGTCCTCCCTGCCTGTAGGGTGTACATCGTGTCCCAGAAAGTAGCAGAAACGAGATCTCATCTTCCCTGGGCATCACACGTGTCCATCCACAGCTGGACAGTTTCTCTTCCACCCTGCCCCTAGTAAGGCTATTTCAAGTAATAATGATTATCTCCCCCTATCGTTCCATTACCTGTGAACTCTGGGATTCCTGGTTTCCAGATAAGTGAATCTCAGTTCCAGGCCACTGTTGCCAGTGAATGTTGCCAGTCTCTCCCTCATGCAGCAGGTCAGTAAGAGGAGAACGACTTCAGGGAACTCGTATTTGGGAGTGTGGGGACACGGACACACACAAACACGTGTGAATGTGTACGCACACACATCACTGGACATGTGCACTCTTGGATCCACATGTACGCACACATACACTCCTGTGTACTCACAGTGTTTCATACACACTTACTCCATGTGTACACCCACAAACCACATTGAACACTGCCTGTACACACACCTCCTGTTGTGATCACACACCATTATGCACACATTTAACGACAGCCACGCAATTCCATGGCTGCACATACTGACCACACGTACACACGTATGCACACATATATATACAGAGAGGCACTCACCTAACAGCTTACATATACAATGCCTACAGGGCCTATGTGATGTGCCGAGCACATTAGGTACGGGCCCTGCTCAGGTTAGGCTGTTCCCTGTGGGTAGAGAAGAGGGGCACATCTAGCCACAGGTGGCCTTTCTCCTAGTCTTGTCTCCTCTCCCTCTTCTGTTCTCCCCTTCTTGGCGGGTCACCAGTGTCTCTCCCTGCAAACCTGCATGGAGCCTGGAGGAGGCTGAGAACTATTTGTTCTGCTCATTCTGCTGTGAAAGGCATCGTGGGGACAGCAGGCTCTGATGGGAAAAGGAGCTTCCTTTACTTCTCTTCCACATAGGCAGGGTACCAAGTTGTTCTATCCATGGTTAAGTGTTGCTTTCATTTCACGACCAAGTGGAAGCAAGGATGACAGAGTATAGCACTGATATGAGGGAAGATGGTCAACTGGTCAGGAGTGCCACATTAATCATTCACCATCCTAGACATAGTTCAAGTAGCCTTGTTAATGACCTTATGCTGATCAAGCTGGCAACTACCATGCTGACATTGAGCCCACAGCTCTGCGTACCTCCTATGTCTCTCAGGAGCTAACATGCTGAGGTTGGCAGCTGATTGAAAAGCTATTATTCATCAAACACTTTAAGCTTCAGCAAATTCAATGGCATGACAGAAATTATCACTGCTTCAGAGAAGGATTTCAGAAGATCTCCTTATTTTTGTTCATATGCATATCCATAAACATCAGCGTGGAACTGAAATTCTTCTGTGGCAAAAATGAGCTGTCTATAGAACATTCCAAAGCTAAATCAAAAAAATGTGGCTCAGTACTTACGCTGATGGCATCCTTTGGATTAGGTGGGAGAAGTGTTTTCACAGAGACATAGGGCACATTCCCAATTTTGAACAATTTAATTTGGGACGTGGTAGGGAGCACAGAAGAGTTTGGGGGTGGTGGTGTTTTGTTTTGTTTTCAAAATAAAAGCATACTCCCTTACTGTCCATTACCTACAATATTCAGCTTCTGGTAAGAAATTGTGTTTTTAAGAATGACACCACCAGTGCAGAGGAATCTCAAAGGGACTTGAGGGCTGCTCTCAACAGGTGCTGCGTGTAAGAATGAGGCAGGCAAATATCTACACATCTTCCAAAGTTCAAATATATTTTGAAGTTGAAGGCTACCTTCTGAAATAATTTAAAATAGCTCTGTATCTTAGGAAAGGTTTATGATTAACTGATATGTTATTTGCACTTTCTACCAATGCCTATCAATTCTCACATTTGAATCTTCAAATTTTCCACTGTGTACTTTTTGTCTGGAGAAAACCTTGGGCAAGAGATAAGGCCATTTCAAAAATATATATTTCTTGCAGCTCACATTTCCAGTCCACCAGTCTGGGCTTGAGGCTGTGTCAAAATCATGAAATACATACTGTTTGTCGCTTTTGTTGGCGTGGCTGGTGAGTAATTTTTTTTTACTTCAATTTTTTTGTAATTTATAAGGAAACTATTTTTCTGAGCAAATCTCCCAGGTAGCCCTTGTTTTGACTCACAAAAGTTTTAAATCAGAGCACTGTAACTTCTTTCCACCACTGCCTGTTCATAGTTGTTTTTCTCGTAACATGGGGAGTGAATGCCTTCACAGGAATTATTGACCCAGGAACACGGAAATGTGTCCATAGCTTCCAAAAAAGACTTTCTCTCTCTTAAGGACTATGAAGTACGAAGGTCATGCCTTGGCCCAGGAAGTCCTAAAGCTGCTGTAAATTTTTGGACTATGGGCGAGTGCTTGCCTAGAACTGCTACCATGAGGTTTCATGAAAGTAGAGACTACCGATGAGATGCTTCAGTCAGTCACAGGGCCACAAGATTCCTTATGCCAGATGTTGACTTATGCCACATCTTACCTACCAGTTGCCTTCCCCATCGATGCTGACGCTGATGATGACAAGATTGTGGGAGGCTACACCTGTGCAAGGAACTCTGTCCCTTATCAGGTGTCCCTGAATTCTGGGTATCACTTCTGTGGAGGTTCCCTCATCAGCAGCCAGTGGGTCCTGTCAGCCGCTCACTGCTACAAGTCGTAAGTTGAAAAAAACTATACTCTCCCGTAACCTACTCCTTTCTTACAGTTTGCTTCTAGCAGGAATTCTGAGCTGTGAGATCCAAACATGTAAACGGCTCCGTTCTGACAGGAGACAACCAAGGAATGGGTGGTCCATTCAGGAAGATGGGCTGAGGCTTTGTAGGGGGTTTTCCGCTTCTGCAAAAGTTTCTGTGAATGCAGAGCACTTTCTGAAATGACAATGTGATAATCTAGTAACGAGTTCTGAGTTGTGATTTCCTACGAGGGGCATTAATCATGCTAAAACTTAGTCACTGGAGAACAGGAAGAGGAATGAGGTCAGGGCGAGAGCAGTTTGTCCTTTTTCCAGAATGTGTGTATAAAGCATTGTTATGCATTTAATTTGTCCAAGCTCAATAAAATGAACATGCAGAGACTCACTACCTGTATTGGGAGTGGGCAGGATCTGAGTGTGGATCCCCAGGACTTACTGCAGGACAGGAAAGATAACCTGCATGAAAACCGCTACTACGCTAGCGACATTGAGGCGAGTGCACATGATGATGGGGAGGTTCCTCATAACCTGTCAGTAGCAGTAAACTATTTGCCATTCCTTCTCCTTTCCAGCCGCATCCAAGTGCAGCTCGGGAAACACAACCTGGCACTTTCAGAATCCACGCAGCAGTTGATTAGTTCAGCTAAAGTCATCCGCCACTCTGGCTACAGCTCTGCAACACTGGACAATGACATTATGCTCATCAAGCTTGCTGAACCAGCCCAGCTCAACCGAGCCGTCCAAACAGTTCCTCTGCCTACCAGCTGTGTGACCACAGGCACCACATGCCTCATCTCTGGCTGGGGCAACACACTCAGCAATGCGAGTGAGTACTCTGTGGGAATGTACAGCATCGTGAGGGCCCGGGAGACACTCTAAGACCTCACAATCAACTCAGAACAGTACAGGGTAAAACACAGAGAAGTGCTGTGGGACAGACCTTTTTGAGTGATCAGGCTGTGTAGGGCAGTGACCATTCAACTGCTTCAAAGGCAAGACTTTTGTTCCTGTGTTACAAACATGCAATCTCTTAAGTTGTCCACATGCCGTTCACGCTGGCACGCCTGGTGTTATCAACTCTGCCAAGCACTAGCGTTTTATCTAATGTCCATGGAGTTGTCAGTTCTCTGAGAACAAGACCAAAACCTGTGATTGTGGGTCTGAAACTAGTATAAGAGAGCTCCCATCGCTCACATCAGTTGTCAGGGATGTGGATGATGCCTGTTGTCTAATTCACTGACAACACCCCTGCACCAGAGGAGAGGATGGTTTTCCTGAGGCCCAGGTTTCCTCCAGCATGTGTAGCTCTTTGTTCCACAGTTATCAATTGATGATTTTCTACATATTGGAAAAATTAACGTGTCTGAGGTGTAGAAGAGTGGAACTGTGGGTAGAATCTGTGATTAATGTTCAGAGGAAAAATGTCAATTGCTAAACCAGTATGATCACTGACTACTTCTCTGCTAAGAAAGATCTTCTCTGGGCTCTGAAATGAACTCAGAGATGTCACCAACCATCTCTGCTCTCTTTTAGATCTATATCCAGACACCTTGCAGTGCCTGGAGGCTCCCGTACTCTCTGCAAGCGAGTGCAACAAAGCCTACCCTGGACAAATTACAAAGAGCATGATATGTGTAGGATTTATCGAGGGAGGGAAAGACTCCTGCCAGGTAAAACATCTGCCTCTCTTTTCCTGTATGGTTCTCTCCTGCCTTTTGCTAGTTGAAGAGGCCATCATCATATTGCAGAACCTGCTGTACTCACTGTGTGGGCGTATCTGAATGCTGGGATTTGTTTGTTCGTTTGTTTGCTGTTTGCTTTTACTTTTTTTAGCAACAGCAGAGACTTAGGGTGCAAGTTGTGTATTGAGTGATGCTAGGGTTTTTTCCCACCCTGTTAACCACCGTCCCCTGCCGTTATCCCCCTGTCGCATTTCCCTGGTTCTCCACAAGCAGACTATGCCACCTGCTGTACCTTAGGCTATTGAAAATGGAGGAGTGCTGCACCAGAGAGTCAATAGTAATCATGGTGACTTTAGAGCTTAAGACACAAATGTCAATTTTGGACTCACTGAAAATGAAATAGTCACTATGCCAAGATTCAGGCAGTCTGGAAAATGGACACACCTGGCGATTGCTCTGGATTTCACATGTGCCTAGCTCCATGGAAACATTTGGCACAACAACATAGATATCCTAAGCATCTGCCAAGGACAGCAGCTTTGAAAAGCAGGCAGTTACTCATTCTTAGCTGTGGCAACTGTGGAGCTACAGTAAGGCACAGTCCATCAGGTACAGAGAGGTAATCGGGAATGAATTTTGTAGAACATCTGTGTAGAAAAAGCCCAATGGATCTCGAACATCAGTGATTTCTGGGATCTCTGACTCATCACTTCCGCTGATACCATTTGCTGAATATCTGTATTCTTTATGTGCACAGGGGGATTCCGGCGGTCCAGTAGTCTGCAATGGGCAGCTCCAGGGCATTGTTTCTTGGGGTATAGGATGTGCACAGAAAGGCTATCCTGGAGTTTACACTAAGGTTTGCAATTTTGTCCCCTGGATTGAAGAAACTATGTCTGCCTACTGAGACGCCTTTATTGTGACCTACCTGTTCTCCTCATCATTTTCTTCTGGTTTGGGACTGGACCTACAAAAACTATCAAAAAATAAAGACTTTCAAGCACCCCTTCTTTGTGCAACTCTTCTCTGGCTACTTCCATAGGCTTTGATGCAGCGGATAGAGGCAGGGAATGTGACTCTGGGGAAAATAGTTAATCTTTGTAGCGCCTCTCAACCAGCAAGACCTTAGAACATTTTTCAAACTCATCTTCAGAAGTCTTTCAGTCAGTTACAGGCAGCCATTTCTGCAGCAGAACACATTTTTTCTTTATCAGCATGTTCTCTCGTACTACAGAATTGCCTAAAACAGCTGAGAGAGAGTGCTGAAACACACAGGCAGCATACCCTTACTGTAAAAATCAGCAGGCAGCAACACAAAGGCTCCCCTTGCCCACCACTGTCATCCCCAGAACCATGACTGAACATTGCCTTGCTCTTTCACTTTGACCAGGGAAAGATCCACTTGGGGAAACAAAACAACCTCTTGGTAGGGTTTGTTCTGTTCATGTACCAGTGCCACTGGGGCTGCTGTCTGTACCTTTTTGCTCAGTTAACTGGTCAGACTGGGCTTGCTTGGTTTCTCTGGAAGTGAAAAGGACAGAGATGATCCTTGGGTAAAATTAATGCATAGGAAAAGCAGAGAATAGTTGAAATGGAGTAAATTTAAAAGAAGTCTGTCACTGGAGTAAAGGGAAGGAAAGGCAGACGAGCAAGGTATGAAGGAACAAGTGCTGTTTCCCTACAGAGAGGTTTGCACTTAGCTCCCTCAGGTGCTTTGTCACTTAGATTATTTCTCAAGAGGTTAAGAGATGCCCGAGGGTCACTGGGATACACACAATACATGAAGAGGATCAAACCACAGCTTTGTCCCATTGCTCTGGAAGCACTTGCTGAGTTCCTTCTGAGCTTCTGCCCTTTTCCAGGTATCTTTGCCTGATGTGTCAAGGGAAAGGAGAAGAAAAGGTTGGAGTACACAGGAGAGGATGCGATGAAAAGATGACAAGATGAACATGGGGGGACAAAATACTTTTTTTTGCACAGCAGGACTGAAAGGGTTGCAGAACCGTGAGCCCTGATTGGAGCCTGAGAGTCAATAGTACCAAGTGCCCTTTATTTTTCTCGTGACAATGATCAAATGCAATGTATTTGAGTGCGCACGTGAAGGCATGAAAATCTTGCACCAACCCAGCAGGGCAGGAAGGAAAATAAAAGGAGAGATAGAGAACATTCTGACGTACATATGATATACTAGAAATATTAGCATAGACACAGGCAATAGAGAAATTCTCTGGGTCTCGTCTGAGTCACAAAATGTGTGAACCTGGTTACTTTCCTCCATCGAGCAGTTGAGGTGCTGGAAGAGGCAATTAACAGGCATGGACCTCTTTCTGCACTCTTCCCTCTCTTGCACTGGGGGAAAGACCCAATCGCCTGCAGCGTGATGCTTGTGTTGTGGTCAGTACACTGAATACTGCCATAGCCTTTGCAGCAAGTACAAGAGGCAGTCTGGGGGTTGCATTGTCACCTTGCCCTCCAGAGAGAGGGAGGGATTCTTGCCCTCCAGAAAACATCCTCAGCTTTTGCCGGAAGGTTCCAGGAAGCGTAGCTGGCCTTGGGCACTCTTCGGGTCATAGCTTTCCCACAGAGAAAGTGCCTGGTGCTGATTCCTGACAATCAAGCTGTCATTTGCCTTTGGAAATAACCGTCTCATCACTGCCCCCTGCTCTCTACAGAAAAAGAGAGAAGAGTGCATCTTGTGATGGCATGAGGAAAGTTATAGTTAAACCCATACTCTCCCAAACTGGTTTTACAGGGATCCCTGGACTCAGCTTTGTGGGCAATGACCAGGAGACCATACCAGGAGAGATCAGAGGCAGAATCTCCCCAGTCATGAGATTGCTTTCTACGCAGAGAGGTTTGTGCTCCGCTTCCTCAGCATTGATAATGTTTATATTAGCATGGTAGAATCATAGAATGACCTGAGTTGGAAGGGACCTGCAAGGGTCATTGTCCAACTCCTCTCCCTGCAGAGGACAATCCCTACATTCACACCGTGTGTCTGAGGGCGTTGTCCAACTATTTCTTGAATAATAACAGATTAGGTGCCACAAGTACTTCCCTGGGGAACCTGTTCCAGCGCTCCACTGCCCTCTGAGTGAAGAGCCTTTTCCTAACACCTAATGGAAACCTCCCCTGGTGTATCTTCCTACCGTTCCCTCAATTCCTATCACTGGTCACCAGAGAGAAGAGAACAGCTCCTGCTCCTCCTCCTTCCCCTGTGAGGAAGCAGTAAATGGCTACGAGGTCCCCCCTCCGTCTCCTGTTCTCCAGGCTGAACAGACCAAGTGAATCCAAGCAACTCCATTGAAGTCTACACAGGTTCACTGAATCCAGAAGAAGTCCATTGCGGTCAAAACAAGTGCACTGAAGGCCAAAGAGGTCCACAGAAGTAAAAAGAAGTACATTGGAGTTCAGGCTGGATCGATGGGCTAAAACCAACACGATAAGATTTAACGGGACCAAATGCAGAGTCCTGTACTTGGGACAAAACAACCCCAAGCACCGTTGCAGACTTGGGGAAGACTGGATGGGGAGCTGCCTGGCAGAGAAGGATCTGTGGGTGTTAGCTGACAGCCAGCAGTGTGTCCAGGTGGCCAAGAAGGCCAATGGCATCTTGGCATGTATCAGAAACAGTGTGGCCAGCAGGACAAGGGAAGTGAAAGTGCACCTGTACTCAGCACTGGTGAGGCCACACCTCGAGTACTGTGTTCAGTTTTGGGCCCCTCACTATACAAAGGATATTGAGGTGCTGGAGTGCATCCACAGAAGGGCAATGGGGGCTGGTGAAAGGGCTGGAGAAAAAGTCTTACGAGGAGTGACTGAGGGAACTGGGGTTGTTTAGCTTTGATAGGAGGAGGCAGGAGGGGAGACCTCATCGCTGTTTACAACTGCCTGGAAGAAGGTTCCAGCAAGGTTAGTGTTGGTCTCTTTTGGCAAGTGACAGGTGATAGGATGAGAGGAAATGTCTGCAAGTTGCATCAGGGAGGTCCAGACTAGATATTAGGAGGAAGTTCTTCACTGAAAGGGTGTTCAGGCACTGGAACAGGCTGCCCAGGAAGGTGGTTCAGTCACCATCCCTGGAGGCATTCTAATGACAGGTAGATGAGTTTCTCAGGGACATGGTTTAGTAAGTACACTTGGACTCAATGATCTTAGAGGTCTTTTCCAACCAGATGATTCTATTGTGCTATGAAAATAGGGTCCCTGAAGACTACTGAAGTCAAAGTAAGACCACTGAACACAAAACAAGTCCAAAGCAGTCTCATAAGGAACTTCAAAGTCAAAACAAGTCCACTGAGTTAAAAGCAAATCCTCTGGATTCAAAGAAGTCTATTGAAGTCCATTGAATTCTATTGAAGTGGAAACAAGTCCATTGAGTTCAAAACAAGTCCATTGGAGTCCACTAATGTCAAAACAAGTCCGTTTAAGTCAAAACAAGTCCATTGACTTCCACTGAAGTAAAAAACAGTCCATTGAAATCAAAACTAATTTATTGAAGTCAAAACAAGACCATTTGAGTTATTGAAAAAGGTTCATTGAACAAAAAATATTTTTTTGAAATCATAAGAAGTCCATTGAAGTCCATCTTAAATGGACATCTTAAATGTTTCCAGGGATGCTGCATCTACCATCTCTCTGGGAAACCTGCTCCAGTGTTTCACCACCCTCACTGTAAAAATATTTCTTCCTTATGTCTAGTTTAAATCTACCCTCTTTTCATAGAATCACAGAATTACCCAAGTTGGAAGGGACACAAAAGGATCATCGAGTCCAACTCCTGTCTCTGCATAGGACACTCCAAACATTCCCACCATGTGGCTGAGGGCACTGTCCAAATGCTTCTTGAATACTGGCAGGCTCGGTGCCTTGACTACTTCCCTGGGAGCCCTGTTCCAGTGCTCTACCACCCACTGGGTGAAGAACCTCTTCCGGACATCTGATCTAAACCTCCCCTGGCACATCTTCATGCCACTACCTCTAGTCCTATTGTAGGTCACAAGAGAGAAGAGATCAGCACCCGTTTCCCCTCCTTCTTTTGTGAGAAGGCAGTAAACAGCTATGAGATCCCTTCTCAGTCTCCTGTTCTTCAGGCTGAACAGACCAAGTGACTTCAGCCGCTCCTCATACGACTTCCCCTCTAGCCCCTTCAACAGCTTCGTGGCACTCTTCTGGACACTCTCCAGTAGTTTTATGTCCTTTTTATACTATGGAGCCCAAAACTGCACCCAGTACTCAAGGTGGGCTGAACCAGTGCAGAGTGTAGAGGGACAATCACCCCCCTCACCCGGCTGGCAATCCTGTGCTTGATGCACCCCAGGACACAGTTGGCCCTCTTGGCTGCCAGGGCACACTGTTGGCTCATGTATAACTTTCTGTCAACCAGAACCCCCAGATCCCTTTCCGCAGGGCTGTTCTGCAACATCTCAGACCCCAGTCTGTATGTGTATCCAGGGTTGCTGTGTCCCAGGTACAGAACCCAGCACTCACCCTTGTTAAATTTCATGCAGTTGCTGATTGTCCACCTCTCCAATCTGTCAAGATCCCTCTGCAGGGCCTCTTTGCCCCTAAGAATGTCAACAGCTCCCCTCAGTTTTGTGTTATCAACAAACTTCGTCAATAAACCTTCAAGTCCTTCATCCAGGTCATTTATGAAGATATGGAAGAGCACTGGCCCCTGGATAGATTCCTGTGGGACCCCACTAGTGAATGGTCACCAGCCTGGTGTAACCCCACTCACTATGACTCTTTGAGAATGACTCTATGAGCCAATCATGCACCCGTTGTATTATGTGTTTATCCAGCTGTATTCTGGACATTTTGCTTATGAGAACACTGTGAGAGACAGTATCAAAGGCCTTGCTGAATTCCAGAAAAATGACATTGAGTGGTTTGCCCTGGTCGACCAGGTGGGTGACCCTGTTGTAGAAGGATATTAAGTTTGTAAGGCAGGACCTTCCATTTATAAACCCATGCCGGCTGAGAGAAGAGATCAACTTGCTCTGCCACAGCCTCCTTTCAGGCAGCTGTAGACAGCGATGAGGTCTCCCCTCAGCCTCCAAGCTTCTCCAAGCTAAACAACCCCAGTTCCCTCAGCTGCTCCTCATAGCACTTGTTCTCCAGCCCCTTCACCAGCCTTGTCACCATTCTCTGGACACGATCCAGCACCTCAATGTCCTTCTTGTAGTGAGGGGCCCAGAACTGAACACAGAACTCAAGGTGTGGTCTCACCAGTGCTGAGCACAGGGGTACAATCACTTCCCTTGTCCTGCTGGCCACACTGTTTTTGATACAGGCCAAGATACCATTGGCCCTCTTGGCCACCTGGGCACACTGCTGGCTCATATTCAGCCGGTTGTCAACCAACACACCCAGGCCCTTCCCTGCCAGGCAGCTCTCCAGCCATTCTTCCCCAAGCCTGTAACACTGCGTGGGGTTGTTTTGTCCCAAGTGCAGGACTCAGCATTTGGTCTTGCTAAACCTCACCCCGTTGTTCTCAGCCTATCAATCCAGCCTTTCCATATCCCTCTGCAGAGCCTCCCTTCTTTCAATCAGATCAACACTGCCACCCAGCTTAGTGTCATCTGCAAACTTACTAACGGTGCACTCGATCCCTTCATCCAGATCATTGATAAATATACTGAACAGGACTGGACCCAGCACTGAACCCTGGGGAACACCACTCGTGACTGGATTCCAACTGGATTTAACTGCATTTACCACCACCCTCTGGGCCCGGACAGGTGCAAATACAGATGCAAATAAAAATACAGATGTGGAAAAAAGCATTAAGAGTCTCTACTTTGTCGAAGTTTCTGTTGATCAGGTGCTCATGCTCATCAAGTAATGGTGCAATGTTCTTTCTGGCCTGCCTTTTACTATTAACCTATTAGAAAAAGCCCTTTTTATTATCCTTCACAGTGCTGGCCAGCTTCAACTCTAACTGTGCTTTGGCAGCACAAATTTCCACCCTACGGTGGCAAACAGCATCCCTGTAGTCCTCCCATGTCACCTGTCCTTGTTTTCACTGGACATGCACCATCTTCTTATGCCTCAGTGTGAGTAGAAGATCCCTACTCAGCCAGGCTGGCCTTCTGCCTTGCCTGCTTGATTTCCAGTGTTCACTTTGGGCTTGCCTCGTCCTGTGCCCTTTGGAGGTGGTACTTAAAAAGCGACCAGTACTGATGTACTCCAGCACCATCAAAATCTTTTTCCCAATGGACCTTACTAAGCAGTTCCCTGGGCAACCAGAAGTCTGCTTTCCCCATGTTCACGGCTGCAGACTGGCTGACAGTTTTCCTCCTGTAACCATATGTGTTAATCTTGACTGCTTCATGGTTGCTGTGACCAAGGCAGCCTGCAGTCATCATATCACCCACCAGACCTTCTCTGTTGACCAGCAATAAATCAAGGAAGGCACCTTTCCTGGTCAGTTCCCTCAGCACTTGTGCCAGGAAGTTATCATCCAGGGAGCTCAGGAATATTCCTGACTTGCTTGTTCCACCTGTATGGTACTTCCAGTTGATATCTGGTAGATCGAATTCCCCCATGAGGACAAGGGCAGAGGACTTAGAGGCTTCCATTAGTTCCTTAACGAATAACTTATCAGTGTTGTTGTCCTGGTGGGGTGGCCTCGAGCAGGCTGACACGATGACATCCATTTTAATAGTCCGCCCCTTAGTTCCTACCCAGAGGCTCTCAACTGTGCCATTTTCAACTGCAAACTCCATGCATTCTAGCCCTTCTGCTACATACCATGCCAACCCCCCACCTCACCTGCCCTGTCTGTCCCTCCTAAATAGCCTGTAACCATCAATCATGGCACACCCCACCAGGTTTCACTAATGCCAATAATGTCATATCTTTCTAGCTCCTCCTGCTTATTCCTCGTGCAGTGTGCATGACTTAAGAACACTTCAGGTGTGGTTCATTTTCCCCATCTCTTTGTGGAGCATTCTGAACCTCGTAAGAATGCAGCTCTTCAGGCTTTGGTGTGCCTTCTCATTTCTCATTCCAGACTAGCCTGCTGCGATCCCCCTCCTACTTCGAATCTAGTTCAAAGCCCTATCAATCTGCCCCGCTAATTCTTGGGTTAATATCCTTGTCAGATGCCTGAAGACCTGGTGATGAACAGACTGGTCATTAAAACCAAAGTTCTGCCGACAACACCAGCCTCTGAGCTACTTGTTGACCTGGTCAGTCCACCTGCTTAATTCCATGTTTCTCCCAGTTACTGAAAGTATTGAGGAAAATACCGCCTATGCTCCTGAGCCTTTAACCAACGGTCCCAGGGCTCTGAACCTGTTGTGTACAGGCACTTGGGAAGATGAGGCAGGCTGGGAGAGGATTCGCCTGCTGCCCTGAGTGGTCACCTTGGTCCGTCCTTCTCCATCCCCAGGGTTTTCTTTGTCTACCTAATGGTGGGAAGAGGATGGGGAGACTTTGTCTCCTGAGATGTGGTAGGCTGATGTATCTCACTTGGGGACTGCAGGGTGCAATTCCACCAATCAATCTCTATCTCATACTCTCTGATACTCCTCCGCCGGGCCACATGCTGAAGCTCTGCCATGAGGCTGAGCAGTTCCTCCACTTTAGCATATCTCCCACAGTTTGCTTTGCTGCTGTTTTCAGACACTGCCATGAAACTCGGGCAGACCCTATAGCCTTGGGCCTGGATGGCAGTGGTGTACTCTGTAGGGTTCGGTTCAGGTGGTTGCATCCATCCTTGTAGCTGGCTGGGCTGTGGGGTCGCTGAGGGCACAGCCTTTTGCCAGGTGGATACCATGGTTCCTGCTGTTCTCAGCCCCCCGGCAGACCCCTGCCTGCATGAACTGACTTATGAACTGATGCATCACACCCTTCTGATGTACCCCGCCTCTGTTTGTGCGCTCCTGTTCATGGTTCTCCCTAAGAAGTCATTTAAATCTCCCGCAGTTCCTTCCAGGAATACCCCCTCTGCACCAGTCACCAGCGCTGCCTGCTCCTGGCTGTCTCTCAGCAGGACCACGGTTTTCCACATGCTCAACTGCGGGACTTACTAGTGCTGCAGCTGTGCTCTTCCCGGAGTGAGTTTAGTTTAAAATCATTTCCCTTTGTCCTATCACAATAGACCCTGCTAAAAAATTTATCCTCTTCTTTCTTATAAATCTCCTTTGAACCCAAATTTCACATTATCTTCATGCTGAGGAGCAAACAAGCTTGCCTTTTTCTTTCTCCAGGCTGAGAGCTCTGGATAGGGTTATGAAGTAGGACTAAAGTGAGTGCACCAAGCCCTCATGAAAACATACAAGGCCCACAGTATTTCTGCTTCAGGCTGGGATGAATCTCTGTCTCTGGGGAGTGTGCAAACAGCAACGAGCCTATGGGGGTTACAGACTATAGATGCAGAATCATAGAATCGCAGAACTGTACAATGGTTTGGGTTGGAAGAGACTTTAAAGATCATCTCGTTCCAATCCCCCTGTCATAGGCACGGACAACTTCCACTAGACCAGGCTGCTCAACGACCCACTGAACACTTTCAGGGAGAGGGCATCCACAACTTCTCTGGGCAACCTTTTCCAGTGCCTCACCACCCTCATCACGAAGAATTTCTCCCTAATGTCTAATCTAAATCTTCCCACTTCCAATTTAAAGCCATTCATTCTCATCCCATCATTGCTTGCCCTTGTAAGGAGTCCCTCCCTCAGGTTTCTTGTAGGCCCCCTTTAGGTACCGGAAGGCCGCTATAAGGTCTCCCTGGAGCCTTCTCTTCTCCAGGCCGAACAACCCCGAGCATAGCAGAGGTGGTTCAGACCTCTGATCATCTTTGTAGTCTTCCTCTGAACCCAATCCAACAGTTCTATATACTTCCTATGTTGGAGATTCCAAAATTGGACACAGTACTCAGGTGGGGTCTCATGAGAGTGGAGTAGAGGGGGAGAACCAGGTCCCTCGACCTGCTGATCATGCTTCTTTTGATGCAGTGCAGGATATGGTTGGCTTTCTGGGCTGTGAGCACACATTGCCAACTCATATCAAGCTTCTCATCAATCAGCACCCTCAAATCCTTCTTCACAGGGAGAAACCACAGATTGCCCTGATCAAGGTGTAGGACATCGCACTTGGCCTTCTTGAACCTCGTGAAGTTCACACAGGCCCTCTTCTCCAGCTTGTCCAGGTCCCTCTGGACGGCATCTCATCCTTCTGGTGTGACAACTTGGTGTCTTCTGCAAACTGGCTGAGGGTGCACTCAATCTCGTTGTCTATATCATCAATGAAAATATTAAACAGCACTGGTTCCAGTATGGACCAGCACACCACTTGTCACAGATCTCCAGCTGGACATTGAACCATTGACCACTGCTCTCTGAATGTGACCATCCAACCAATGCCTTATCCACCGAACAGTCCATCCATCAAATCCATATCTCTCCAATTTAGAGAGAAGGATCAGGAGATAGAAAGGGTGAGCTCCTCGAGCACCTCACTTTCCCCTCTTCTCAGGGCAGTGCTGTGGATGAAGTTGAGGACTTGAGGTGAGATTGGGGGAGCTTGAGACACATTGAAGACCTAACTTGTGAATCTAGATTCCAGAAATATCCAAGGAAGTCAAATCAATGCCTGTGCTTTATGTTTCTGGGGAAGGATGATGGGAAGAGGCGAAAGTACTTATTCTGCTTCAAAACCCCTGGGACACTTCAGTGCTCTCGGCTAGCTCTCTCCTAATCCCACTAGGAATCCCTTTAGATGATATTCAAGGCAACAAGGTGTCCATCTGGTCGGGGCTGTGGGGCTGTGAGTCTGGATGCCTAGGTTCCCTGAGAGTCAGTTTTGATTGCCACTGGGATTCTTGGCAGGAAATTTGCGTGCCCCCCCCCAGATCTGCTATGCAAAATTGCGCAAAAAGGTTCAAGCATTCTGAACCATCCCATCTGCAACCCTGATTTTTCCTCCTTTGATCTCTCCTTCTCTGAGGAAGCTATCCGCGCCCTGTACACTGGAAAGCTCCAAGAATAACGTGTTTCTAACTCGTCCTCAGCTCCCTCTGGGAAATGAGAAGCTGCAAATATTGCTCCTTTGCGTTCTCTATTTCTGGCCAGACAAACTCAAAACTCTTAACCTTTCCCCACCTGCCCTGTGTTCCAATCCTCACCATTTCTAAATCCCTGATAGACATCTCCCTTTTCCTGGGAACGTAAGGTGCTTCCAGTCCACAGCTGTGTCCTCCCCAGTATGGAGCATAGCATGAGAATGATTCCCTTCCTGGTCCTGACAGCTCCGTTCTTGCTATCAGAGCCAAAGGTATAGTGGATTATTGAAACAGTGCACCTTGCAGCTTGAGGCTCCTCACCTACAGGACCACATTCTGTCCCCAGATACACTCGAGACTTGGGCTACGTTGTATAAATCAGAGTTTTCAAGTCACAGGGTAGTGACATGACTCAAGGGCCCTGGCACGCTGCAGTGTGTCTGTTCCCTGGAGACTGGTGGGCCAATGGACCAGCACACACATAGAAGTGCTCAGTGTTATGGTCCTACCGGCACCCTGGAACTCAGCGGCCCTCCCACATGGTAGCAAGCTGAGCTCTGAATTATCAGCGAAGCACCTGTACTCTTAGAAACTGCAGCATGACCAATTCCAGGAGACCCTCGAATCTCATAAACACACAAGTGCTCAGTTCCGGGATCCTTTGCCAGATCATACTCCGGTGTGGCTTGGCTTTCTAGTTGATGAAGAAAGGCTGTATGAACTATACCACATCCTGCTTAGCCATAAGTTAGACTGAAAGGGAGAAGAAACGGAAGAGGATCTAGGAAATTGAATGGGGGCAGATGTGAAGAGAGGACAGAGAAGAAAAACAAAGGGGTCAGAGAGAAAGAGAACAGAGGAGGAAAGTGAGAGGTAGTCAATGGATAGCTGAGAAATGAGGCAAGGCAGTGAGTACAAGAAGAAAGGATGATCAAAAGGCAATTCAGATATGGGAAAGCACAGGATAGAAATGAGAGAACAAGCAGAAGAAAGGCAGATGATATCACCAGTTTTCTTAAGTAGACAGAGCTAAAGGGCAAGAGGAGAAAATGACGTCCTGTCAAACACAAGTTTGTGTGTGTGCTGGGGACAGATCCCTGCTTGCACGGAAAGGTGTGTGCTGTGCTGCTCCAGCTTTGCAGTCACTTTGGTCTTGCTCAGTACAGAAATATGCTCCTGAGTCATTGAGAAGGGCATGATCTATCTCCACAGATAAGTGGTTGCTCTTAGTCCCATTACTCTGGAAGTGCTTTCTAAATTTCTTCTCAATGTCTGCCATGCCACCTTCCATATATACAACAAATATACAACAAACTGTGTACATAGCTGAGAATACATTCCCCTTTTGTGAACAGTCCAGAGTCTCCCACTCAGACAGCTGTATTTGGTGATTGCTGAAGAGCCTGGCCTGGAAAGAGAAGGGAAGAGGTGTGAGGAGTGGACACAAAACCAAATCCTTGAGGTAACACATGGGATGAGGTGGCATAAGGATATCAGTAATCTTGGGACAGTGTCCCTTTTCTCTGAGAGAGGTGCATAGGTGAAAAAAACACCCAGCTTCAAATAGAATAGCAAGTTTGTTATGAAAAATAATGACTCTCCATTGAAGTTTTAAAATGTTACAGGAAAAAAAATGTACATCTGTAGAGTTTTCTGAGTTAAGAGGTTGAAAGAAAGCTCACCTCATTCATGGTCCATCCTCCCTCTGGAAGCTTCCGACAATGGGACACTGCCAACAACTGGGCACACAGCTGAGGCAGCAGCAGCTCCAGCTCAGCCCTTAAAGCAGAAGGGAGGGGCTTTTCACTTGCCCACAGGGTATGGCCACTAGGAACCAGTGGAGAACCATGAAGAAAGGTCACCTCCTTCCAGCAACTTGCATATAGCAGCAGTACACGCACGGAGACATGTGAAGAAGAAAAGCTGAGAGAGGAAGATACACATCTCTTTGCAGGTGGGCAGGGCAGTGAAAGACAGCCTGAAATGTGAAAAGACATTTAGTTGGCTGAGTAGAGTGCGGAATGAGACCTGCATGCAGGCAGACCTGCATGTACCGTGCTCCACTGACTTTGTGTGTGCACGTAAAGATGGGAGATAAGTGTTGTCACAGTAGCATGATGGGGATGCGTGGCAGCCCGAGTGTGTGCATAGCACAGGGATACACAAAGAGGCACCAAATGAAGGGAAGAGAAAGAGCTTGTCACACTACCCAGCAATGGGAAATCTGCTGACCTGTCATCCTGGTGTCTTCCCTAGCATCACAGAGAAGAGTTCTGTAACTGTTCTTCTCTTCCTCTGAAGGGAGATATCAAGGAGAGAAAAAGCTGCCTTTGGCTCTCTGCTGGGACTGCCTCTTGAGAGACTGCACCATGGAGATATTTCTGAGGAGAAGGACATTCACTGTGGGATATGCTGGTACAGACTTACTCTCTCCAAGTCAGAGAAATGCTGATACTCTCTTTTTTTGTAGAATTCTGCAGAGGAGCAGCAAGATGAGAATGGACAGAGCTGGAGAAAACACAGGTTGACTTCTCTACATGGGGCACTGGCTTGTTCACCAATCCAAGGACGTAGGAAATCACTGAGGGCAGGAAGTGAGCCTTACAGTTTGTGCACACTGTGTGTGTGTCAGAGGCTTAATGGAGCTTCTGCATGTCTTTTTTGTGCTGTGGGCCCAACAACGCATGGCAGTGGAAGTCCATCCTGTACAAGAGAGAAAGTGATCTTGCTATTCAATGCTGTCATGGACTTTGCAGTGAAGATGTTCCCCTGTGTCCCTTCAAAAGAAGGATGCAGCATTACCTCCAGCTACCATACACTCTGTTGTAGGTCTAAGTGTATCCCATTGCATTCATTTCCACGAACTGCCTTCAAGACATTCAGGAATTACCCCAGATTCCTCAAAAGAAAAAAGAGAAAAGAGTAAAGAGAGTGGGCTAAATTGTGTGGGAAACAGGAAGAAACTCCACGCCCCTGCAACACTCCCAGCATTCTAGTTGAGAGAAGGCTGTGCTTGATGTATCCATGGAAAGGCTCTCCCTTTCCCATGGGGTTCCCTGGGATGTGCAGGTGACTGAGAGTGCATTAGGGAGCCTTGCAGAAGACATGGTGTTTGAGGAGTTAGTGGTCTCAAACACCATGCTTGCTTTGTTGGGCCTTGTGCTTAGGGCTTGAGGAGCCTGTGTGTTAGCACAAGAAGCTGCAATGTGGGGACCAGATGGGGCACCATGCCAGCCTGTGCTGCACAGTTGTGTGTGTTATGACAGAGGTAACACTCTAATCTGTGACAAATCTTTCTTTAGATGAACATCTTACTAACATAATCTGTAATTTATATAATATCTTTGGGTAAGATAAATTGTATGTGGATCAAGGGGTGTTCCACTCCTTGGTGTTAGTGATCCTGACCGAGGGATGGGGGAGATAGTGATCCATGTAACAGTTAACCTGAGCAGGCGCAGGCCTGTACTGTGCTGCACATGCAATGCAACCTTCAGGCCCGTGCTGTGCTACCCATACCCCTTGGCCACAGGATGACCTCAGACAGGTTGTTGTAACAGAAGAGCATGTGGGTAGCTATCAGTTGGTACTGAGTATTATGCCACCTGCTTGGCCTTGCCTTTATTTAAAGGTGCACCAAGAAATTCTCACACAAACATTCTTTCTGTTTGACAGTGAGAATGATCAGAAGATTTGGTTGGAGCTAAATGAGAGGAAGTCTGTGGAGTGCATATTGAGGAGAGACAGAAAGAAGAAGGTGGGAGAGTGGCACAGAGAGCGAGAAGGATTGACAGAATTTAATAGAGTGTAAATGACAGTTAAACGAAGAAGGAGGGAAGGAGGAGTGGGTTCGCAAGGAGAGAAAGCAGGACAAATAAACTCACAGAGTCTGAGAAGAGGAGGGTGGGAAGGCTAGAAAGCAGAAGAGTTAATGCGGATCATCCTGCCTTGTGCAGCACCAATAAGGAGGAAAGCAGGTCCCTTTTGTGCAGTGAGAGGTTTGTGCTCAGCTGCCTCGACAGCCTAGCCACTGTGTTTCACTCTCAGCACAGTAATACATGCCAGAGTCATTGAGAAAGGCACGCTCTATCAAAAGGGTCATCCTGTCTTCTTGTATTTCACTGCTTTTCACATGTTGGAAATCCTCTTCAACTCTCGCTTTAGCACCTTTTATTGCAGAAGCCACAAGGATCAGCCTGGAGTCCTTCCCCAAATGCTGCTTGTACCAGTACAAAACTGTGTTGGACGATTTCATCTTGAAACAGCTCAGATTCACAGACTGACCTTGTCGTATCACTGTGTCTGGGGACTGTTCCAGAGCCAATGCTGAAAGGGAAGAAGAGGAGCATTAAGGAAGAGGAAAAGATGGAAAACCAGGCACCACGTCTTGGCACGGAAGAGGATAATAAGGAACAGGCAGTGACAGAAAGGATGGGATTGCTCTTCAGATCAGCAGGTGGATTTCCAGACTCTCTCTGATAGGCAAGAAACGCTCCTGGGTAGTTTGTGCACAAAAAAGCAGCCAGGTTGGGGATGTGGACAGAAATAAAAATAGACAACCATTGCAAGGGATTCAGGGATTCTTGCCCACCTCATTCATTGCCCATCCTCAGCACAGGAAGCCTGGTGGAACAAAACCCTGCCAGCAGCTGGGTACACAGCTGGGACAGTAAGTAATGGAATCAATGACAGTGTTCAGGGGTGACTTGAGGACACTTACCCATAAAGGCCAGCATGACCACAAAGAGCCAACAGGGAACCATGAGGGAAAAGCCCCTATCGTTTCAGAGATCTGCCTTTTGTAGTTGCCCAGAGATAAGTGAAAAGGAAGTGAGAATGAGAGGTATTGGGGTTGGGCAGGGCATGAAATGTGAGAAAGTTTTGGTTGGCTGAGAACACTGGGGAATGACGCACACAGTCACAGGAAAATATTAAACCCCACAGAGATGTGAGGACTGGGAAAGTGAGGAGGGCAGAAAGGCATTGCATAGACAAAGATACGCTGAGATTTCGTGGGAGTCTGAGTGTATGCAAGGCAAAGGAATGCTGACAGTTCCCATCTTCTGAAGACCATGAGAGCTGGAGGAATGACATATGAAAAACATGCATAGGTTCCTTGCATTTTTTCATGGTTTTATCCCTCTCTTCCACAGCCATAGCTTGTTCCTTCCTCCTCTCCTCCCTTCCCCTGCCTCATCCCCCTGCCCTGGTTGTGTGAGGAGTCTCTTTCTCTATGCAGTATTGTGAGCACAGCAATTAACATCAGCGAGAAAGTCACCTTAAAAACCCAAAAGCATTCTGCCTTGTGAGGGCTCTCAAGGGCTTTGCAGTGAAGCTCTTTCCCTATCCCTTTCTCTGAAGAGCAAAACAGTGCCTGCACCTTCCAGATGCTCTCCTTCAGGTAACTATAAATTCCACAAGAGTTATTAATTTTCCTTACTCTGCAGAAATATTGGAAATGTCCCTGAACATCACAAAGGAAAGAGTGGCATGGTGGGTGGAGGGGAAGGGGTGTCTCAGCTGCCCCATGCTATCCCTACCCATAACAATTACCCTGGAATGTAGAGGCACATGAAACAAAGCAGGCCAGGCCCCCCTTTCCGGTCCGCTTTCCTCAGCCCTTTTTACTTCACAGGAGGGACTGCAGGGACAGGAGATGCAGCCAGACCAGTCACAGGCCTTTGAGTATTGGATGTGCTCCATGTTGATGCAGTAATTGTTGTGATGGGGATTGGGAGGTGTATGAGGGCTTCAGTGTGTGTGCATGTGTGCATACATAGGTGTCCATGTGTGTGTATGTGCATGTGTACGGTATGGTCTCCAGCCCTGGCCTGGCAGAGCTGGCGAGAGGGGTAGGAGAGGAATATACCTGTGAAGAGTATAGGGACAGTAAATGCACTGACATAGGAAGGAAGAAAAAACTGAGTGTGGTCCAAAGGGAGAGGCATGAGGAAGAAAAGGTGCTGAGGACTGTGACCAGGGTGGCCCCTCTCCCCATCTTCCTTGCTGAACGGCAATAGCCTAAGTTCCTCCAGACACAGTTTCCCCTTGGGACCTGGGGTGAGGCTGGGGAGACATGGTTATCTTAGTCTGGTGCTGCCTCTGGGGAAAGGGCTTCTTGCAGCTCTACTTCAGCAGCATACTTTGGCAAAATTCAAGGAGTTCTCAGGGACAGAGACTGCATCATTGCCCCCTCTACCCTGTGAAATAACTTGTCCAGGGTGGTTTCCTTTTCTGGCAGGGCTGAGCTTGTCCTCCAGAGAGGTGTAGGGGTGCCACTGGATGTAGCCAATGAGAGCACTAGGGTCTTGAAAGCAGCTGTGCAGTGCAAATTCGGTCACTCATGCTCTACTAGTGACACCTCTTTGCTGCTCTGCTCATGCACTCACAAGATTCAGGCTACTGGCATCCTCACTACTCAGAAGGACATCCACTTAACCTCTCATGAATGGGGCAAACTTAGCATAGGCTAGCTGGGGAACCCAATAAATGCAGGAATGAACATCTGGGAGAGTAACAGGGGTGAAAGGAAGTCAGGTAACAAATAACTTCACTATGCCAAACCCTGCTTACAGCACATTTCCCTGTCAAACTGTCAAACTCTATACCTGGAAGTCTGCCGGGAGACAGGGAAGGATAAACAAGTGGAAATGCACTAGGATCCTTGGTGGTACTTCCACTTCAGGTGCTAAGAAGGAGAAGACTAGTGGGGTGTCATCCACATCAGTTTTTCTCTGAGGATGAAAGTTCAATGAAAGGCATAATTAAAATCCATTCGCAAGTACTGAGCAGGAGACACTGCATCAGCAGGTCGAGACTGGTCTTGCACAGTATCACAGTTTAGCTTCCACCCCAGCCTAGTCAGCAGCTAAAGACAGGGCATTTGTAGCTCCGGTTCCACCCTACACAGGGATGAGAAAAGGAAAATGAGAGAGATGAAACTTGTGGGCTAGAAACTAAAAAAGCTTTAATTAAACAATAATAAGAAAAGAAGAAATAATAATATTAAAAGAAAATAATAAAATATATACAAATACACAAAATTGAACTCCTCAGTGACTGTATGTTGCCACCAATGCTGCAAGGCACACTCAGGGAAAGATCCGTGGCTGGACTCAACAGCAGATGGGAACTGGATTCAGGAACAAACTGATCAAGATTGGAAGCAGATGGATAAATGAGGTCCTCACTGGATGCCAGCCCATCAAGGAAATTGGCTTAACCCTCATTATCTCTCAGAGATATTTCCTTCTCTTACGCTATCCAGTAGCGCTGGAGATAATGATGAGTAGGCAAGTCAGGGCAACCCTCTTGTCTTGCAGCAAGCAGGAGCTGACGCAGTGAGTGGGCCAGACCAGATGCTAGGCAACAATGGCAGTCCAAACAATCTCTTCTGAAACATCTACAGGACTTTGTAGAAGTCTTTGTCCTGGCCACCAGGGCCATGGTTGACCTGGAATGTCTCCTGCCATGGTCTGGGACAATTCACAACATAGCTCCTGTTGCGTCTTTTACTCCTTTTAAGCCATAGATCCCATTGCTTGCAGACAGCCCAAGTATTTGGCTCTTGGAAATTCCTGGCTTGACTCCTCCTAGAGGTTTGTGATCTTCATAAGCCCACGTCCTAGATAGCTAGAGTTATGGTTTGCAAGCTTGTGGCTCCCAGAAGGTTCCCAACAAATTCAAATGTAGAAACTGCACATTAGCCTTCCTCCTCCCCTCCAGGTTGCTCTGTTCTCTATGGTCACCATTTGCAGCCTTTGTTTCCTATCTGTGGCTCTCCACAAACCTAGAGCCCCACAGATCCACAACGGAGTGGAGAACTATACACGAAGGAGGAAGAGGCCTGAGTTTGTCTTTTGGGGGTGAGAAATGGGGAGGATCTACCATAAATGGAATCCAACCCTGTTTGAGCCATGGCTGGTTTGGCCTTGCGTATGAAAAATCCTCAGATGTGCTGCATTCACCTCTCCTTTCCATTGACCGTGAGAGAACTGGCCTCTGCATCCCCGCTCCCCTTGTGGGACCAGGGTGTACTAGGACGTCAGGATCCCTGAGGAGCAGGGGGTTTACAGTCAGATGAAGGAAAAGCCTCCCACTGTCACTTTTGGGGAAAGCGTCAGGAAATGTTTTTAATTTACCAATGGCATTGAGCTGGCAGGTGAGTATACATTCCCCCTCTTGGCTAGGGGAGCTTATGTTCCCCTCCTTCTAGGGAGAGGCAGAGGGTTTGGGGAATCCATGGATAACGGATAACCAGGGACGACTGGGGTGGGTGGGATGTAGGTGTGCAGGCACCGAAAGCCGGGGAGTCAGCTTTTGGATCATCTCAGTGGGGTGCCGCATCTCAGTTGAGACGCGGGATGCCTGCTGAGCCAGACCTGGAAGCCTCTCTGCACACTTCGGAGAAGCTGAGTGTGGATCAGGGAGGCGAGGTGAGTTAGGACCCCGAGAGCGGCAGAGGCTCCTACTCTTTCAGCAGTTACCGTGTGCTACCTTGTAGTCAAAATTCTAACTGCACCGATTCGACCCTGCATTCTCTTTCCTGGTGTATAAACAAACTGCCTTGCACATTAAGTGGGAGGGCTGTCTGCACTTCACCTCAAATTAAGTTCATTGTCTCTCCATTGGGAAGGAAGTATGTGGCTGAGCATAAAAGGAGCAGCGGCTCCAAAATCTGTATACCTTTTGGCTCTGGTCATGGAGCAGATAACCAGGACCATATAGAAAGGAAAGGAGGTACTGAGAAATCAGATGCCTGCATCCTGTTCTTGAATTTCATGTGGAGAAATTTCATTCTGGCTGTCAATCACTATTGTCCTTGGCATGACAGATGCCGGACCAAGGTGATGTCCATGGTAATGGGCCTTTGCCCCAGTGGAAAGTTTTGGACATCGGCAAAACTGTTACCACTTTATAGGACAGACACAATTATCACAAAGGCAAGACAAAGCACCCAATTTCCTCCCCCATTCCCTGACTTCTATTCCACTAAGTCCTGGAATCTCCCCATAGAAGGGAAGATGACACTGGCAGCCAGATATCCAGCCTCCTGTGGTCCTCCCTGCCTGTAGGGTGTACATCGTGTCCCAGAAAGTAGCAGAAACGAGATCTCATCTTCCCTGGGCATCACACGTGTCCATCCACAGCTGGACAGTTTCTCTTCCACCCTGCCCCTAGTAAGGCTATTTCAAGTAATAATGATTATCTCCCCCTATCGTTCCATTACCTGTGAACTCTGGGATTCCTGGTTTCCAGATAAGTGAATCTCAGTTCCAGGCCACTGTTGCCAGTGAATGTTGCCAGTCTCTCCCTCATGCAGCAGGTCAGTAAGAGGAGAACGACTTCAGGGAACTCGTATTTGGGAGTGTGGGGACACGGACACACACAAACACGTGTGAATGTGTACGCACACACATCACTGGACATGTGCACTCTTGGATCCACATGTACGCACACATACACTCCTGTGTACTCACAGTGTTTCATACACACTTACTCCATGTGTACACCCACAAACCACATTGAACACTGCCTGTACACACACCTCCTGTTGTGATCACACACCATTATGCACACATTTAACGACAGCCACGCAATTCCATGGCTGCACATACTGACCACACGTACACACGTATGCACACATATATATACAGAGAGGCACTCACCTAACAGCTTACATATACAATGCCTACAGGGCCTATGTGATGTGCCGAGCACATTAGGTACGGGCCCTGCTCAGGTTAGGCTGTTCCCTGTGGGTAGAGAAGAGGGGCACATCTAGCCACAGGTGGCCTTTCTCCTAGTCTTGTCTCCTCTCCCTCTTCTGTTCTCCCCTTCTTGGCGGGTCACCAGTGTCTCTCCCTGCAAACCTGCATGGAGCCTGGAGGAGGCTGAGAACTATTTGTTCTGCTCATTCTGCTGTGAAAGGCATCGTGGGGACAGCAGGCTCTGATGGGAAAAGGAGCTTCCTTTACTTCTCTTCCACATAGGCAGGGTACCAAGTTGTTCTATCCATGGTTAAGTGTTGCTTTCATTTCACGACCAAGTGGAAGCAAGGATGACAGAGTATAGCACTGATATGAGGGAAGATGGTCAACTGGTCAGGAGTGCCACATTAATCATTCACCATCCTAGACATAGTTCAAGTAGCCTTGTTAATGACCTTATGCTGATCAAGCTGGCAACTACCATGCTGACATTGAGCCCACAGCTCTGCGTACCTCCTATGTCTCTCAGGAGCTAACATGCTGAGGTTGGCAGCTGATTGAAAAGCTATTATTCATCAAACACTTTAAGCTTCAGCAAATTCAATGGCATGACAGAAATTATCACTGCTTCAGAGAAGGATTTCAGAAGATCTCCTTATTTTTGTTCATATGCATATCCATAAACATCAGCGTGGAACTGAAATTCTTCTGTGGCAAAAATGAGCTGTCTATAGAACATTCCAAAGCTAAATCAAAAAAATGTGGCTCAGTACTTACGCTGATGGCATCCTTTGGATTAGGTGGGAGAAGTGTTTTCACAGAGACATAGGGCACATTCCCAATTTTGAACAATTTAATTTGGGACGTGGTAGGGAGCACAGAAGAGTTTGGGGGTGGTGGTGTTTTGTTTTGTTTTCAAAATAAAAGCATACTCCCTTACTGTCCATTACCTACAATATTCAGCTTCTGGTAAGAAATTGTGTTTTTAAGAATGACACCACCAGTGCAGAGGAATCTCAAAGGGACTTGAGGGCTGCTCTCAACAGGTGCTGCGTGTAAGAATGAGGCAGGCAAATATCTACACATCTTCCAAAGTTCAAATATATTTTGAAGTTGAAGGCTACCTTCTGAAATAATTTAAAATAGCTCTGTATCTTAGGAAAGGTTTATGATTAACTGATATGTTATTTGCACTTTCTACCAATGCCTATCAATTCTCACATTTGAATCTTCAAATTTTCCACTGTGTACTTTTTGTCTGGAGAAAACCTTGGGCAAGAGATAAGGCCATTTCAAAAATATATATTTCTTGCAGCTCACATTTCCAGTCCACCAGTCTGGGCTTGAGGCTGTGTCAAAATCATGAAATACATACTGTTTGTCGCTTTTGTTGGCGTGGCTGGTGAGTAATTTTTTTTTACTTCAATTTTTTTGTAATTTATAAGGAAACTATTTTTCTGAGCAAATCTCCCAGGTAGCCCTTGTTTTGACTCACAAAAGTTTTAAATCAGAGCACTGTAACTTCTTTCCACCACTGCCTGTTCATAGTTGTTTTTCTCGTAACATGGGGAGTGAATGCCTTCACAGGAATTATTGACCCAGGAACACGGAAATGTGTCCATAGCTTCCAAAAAAGACTTTCTCTCTCTTAAGGACTATGAAGTACGAAGGTCATGCCTTGGCCCAGGAAGTCCTAAAGCTGCTGTAAATTTTTGGACTATGGGCGAGTGCTTGCCTAGAACTGCTACCATGAGGTTTCATGAAAGTAGAGACTACCGATGAGATGCTTCAGTCAGTCACAGGGCCACAAGATTCCTTATGCCAGATGTTGACTTATGCCACATCTTACCTACCAGTTGCCTTCCCCATCGATGCTGACGCTGATGATGACAAGATTGTGGGAGGCTACACCTGTGCAAGGAACTCTGTCCCTTATCAGGTGTCCCTGAATTCTGGGTATCACTTCTGTGGAGGTTCCCTCATCAGCAGCCAGTGGGTCCTGTCAGCCGCTCACTGCTACAAGTCGTAAGTTGAAAAAAACTATACTCTCCCGTAACCTACTCCTTTCTTACAGTTTGCTTCTAGCAGGAATTCTGAGCTGTGAGATCCAAACATGTAAACGGCTCCGTTCTGACAGGAGACAACCAAGGAATGGGTGGTCCATTCAGGAAGATGGGCTGAGGCTTTGTAGGGGGTTTTCCGCTTCTGCAAAAGTTTCTGTGAATGCAGAGCACTTTCTGAAATGACAATGTGATAATCTAGTAACGAGTTCTGAGTTGTGATTTCCTACGAGGGGCATTAATCATGCTAAAACTTAGTCACTGGAGAACAGGAAGAGGAATGAGGTCAGGGCGAGAGCAGTTTGTCCTTTTTCCAGAATGTGTGTATAAAGCATTGTTATGCATTTAATTTGTCCAAGCTCAATAAAATGAACATGCAGAGACTCACTACCTGTATTGGGAGTGGGCAGGATCTGAGTGTGGATCCCCAGGACTTACTGCAGGACAGGAAAGATAACCTGCATGAAAACCGCTACTACGCTAGCGACATTGAGGCGAGTGCACATGATGATGGGGAGGTTCCTCATAACCTGTCAGTAGCAGTAAACTATTTGCCATTCCTTCTCCTTTCCAGCCGCATCCAAGTGCAGCTCGGGAAACACAACCTGGCACTTTCAGAATCCACGCAGCAGTTGATTAGTTCAGCTAAAGTCATCCGCCACTCTGGCTACAGCTCTGCAACACTGGACAATGACATTATGCTCATCAAGCTTGCTGAACCAGCCCAGCTCAACCGAGCCGTCCAAACAGTTCCTCTGCCTACCAGCTGTGTGACCACAGGCACCACATGCCTCATCTCTGGCTGGGGCAACACACTCAGCAATGCGAGTGAGTACTCTGTGGGAATGTACAGCATCGTGAGGGCCCGGGAGACACTCTAAGACCTCACAATCAACTCAGAACAGTACAGGGTAAAACACAGAGAAGTGCTGTGGGACAGACCTTTTTGAGTGATCAGGCTGTGTAGGGCAGTGACCATTCAACTGCTTCAAAGGCAAGACTTTTGTTCCTGTGTTACAAACATGCAATCTCTTAAGTTGTCCACACGCCGTTCACGCTGGCACGCCTGGTGTTATCAACTCTGCCAAGCACTAGCGTTTTATCTAATGTCCATGGAGTTGTCAGTTCTCTGAGAACAAGACCAAAACCTGTGATTGTGGGTCTGAAACTAGTATAAGAGAGCTCCCATCGCTCACATCAGTTGTCAGGGATGTGGATGATGCCTGTTGTCTAATTCACTGACAACAACCCTGCACCAGAGGAGAGGATGGTTTTCCTGAGGCCCAGGTTTCCTCCAGCATGTGTAGCTCTTTGTTCCACAGTTATCAATTGATGATTTTCTACATATTGGAAAAATTAACGTGTCTGAGGTGTAGAAGAGTGGAACTGTGGGTAGAATCTGTGATTAATGTTCAGAGGAAAAATGTCAACAGCTAAACCAGTATGATCACTGACTACTTCTCTGCTAAGAAAGATCTTCTCTGGGCTCTGAAATGAACTCAGAGATGTCACCAACCATCTCTGCTCTCTTTTAGATCTATATCCAGACACCTTGCAGTGCCTGAACGCTCCTGTACTCTCTGCAAGCGAGTGCAAAAAAGCCTACCCTGGGCAAATTACAAAGAACATGATATGTGTAGGATTTATCGAGGGAGGGAAAGACTCCTGCCAGGTAAAACATCTGCCTCTCTTTTCCTGTATGGTTCTCTCCTGCCTTTTGCTAGTTGAAGAGGCCATCATCATATTGCAGAACCTGCTGTACTCACTGTGTGGGCGTATCTGAATGCTGGGATTTGTTTGTTCGTTTGTTTGCTGTTTGCTTTTACTTTTTTTAGCAACAGCAGAGACTTAGGGTGCAAGTTGTGTATTGAGTGATGCTAGGGTTTTTTCCCACCCTGTTAACCACCGTCCCCTGCCGTTATCCCCCTGTCGCATTTCCCTGGTTCTCCACAAGCAGACTATGCCACCTGCTGTACCTTAGGCTATTGAAAATGGAGGAGTGCTGCACCAGAGAGTCAATAGTAATCATGGTGACTTTAGAGCTTAAGACACAAATGTCAGTTTTGGACTCACTGAAAATGAAATAGCCAGTATGCCAAGATTCAGGCAGTCTGGAAAATGGACACACCTGGCGATTGCTCTGGATTTCACATGTGCCTAGCTCCATGGAAACATTTGGCACAACAACATAGATATCCTAAGCATCTGCCAAGGACAGCAGCTTTGAAAAGCAGGCAGTTACTCATTCTTAGCTGTGGTAACTGTGGAGCTACAGTAAGGCACAGTCCATCAGGTATAGAGAGGTAATCGGGAATGAATTTTGTAGAACATCTGTGTAGAAAAAGCCCAATGGATCTCGAACATCAGTGATTTCTGGGATCTCTGACTCATCACTTCCGCTGATACCATTTGCTGAATATCTGTATTCTTTATGTGCACAGGGGGATTCCGGCGGTCCAGTAGTCTGCAATGGGCAGCTCCAGGGCATTGTTTCTTGGGGTATAGGATGTGCACAGAAAGGCTATCCTGGAGTTTACACTAAGGTTTGCAATTTTGTCCCCTGGATTGAAGAAACTATGTCTGCCTACTGAGACGCCTTTATTGTGACCTACCTGTTCTCCTCATCATTTTCTTCTGGTTTGGGACTGGACCTACAAAAACTATCAAAAAATAAAGACTTTCAAGCACCCCTTCTTTGTGCAACTCTTCTCTGGCTACTTCCATAGGCTTTGATGCAGCGGATAGAGGCAGGGAATGTGACTCTGGGGAAAATAGTTAATCTTTGTAGCGCCTCTCAACCAGCAAGACCTTAGAACATTTTTCAAACTCATCTTCAGAAGTCTTTCAGTCAGTTACAGGCAGCCATTTCTGCAGCAGAACACATTTTTTCTTTATCAGCATGTTCTCTCATACTACAGAATTGCCTAAAACAGCTGAGAGAGAGTGCTGAAACACACAGGCAGCATACCCTTACTGTAAAAATCAGCAGGCAGCAACACAAAGGCTCCCCTTGCCCCCCACTGTCATCCCCAGAACCATGACTGAACATTGCCTTGCTCTTTCACTTTGACCAGGGAAAGATCCACTTGGGGAAACAAAACAACCTCTTGGTAGGGTTTGTTCTGTTCATGTACCAGTGCCACTGGGGCTGCTGTCTGTACCTTTTTGCTCAGTTAACTGGTCAGACTGGGCTTGCTTGGTTTCTCTGGAAGTGAAAAGGACAGAGATGATCCTTGGGTAAAATTAATGCATAGGAAAAGCAGAGAATAGTTGAAATGGAGTAAATTGAAAAGAAGTCTGTCACTGGAGTAAAGGGAAGGAAAGGCAGACGAGCAAGGTATGAAGGAACAAGTGCTGTTTCCCTACAGAGAGGTTTGCACTTAGCTCCCTCAGGTGCTTTGTCACTTAGATTATTTCTCAAGAGGTTAAGAGATGCCCGAGGGTCACTGGGATACACACAATACATGAAGAGGATCAAACCACAGCTTTGTCCCATTGCTCTGGAAGCACTTGCTGAGTTCCTTCTGAGCTTCTGCCCTTTTCCAGGTATCTTTGCCTGATGTGTCAAGGGAAAGGAGAAGAAAAGGTTGGAGTACACAGGAGAGGATGCGATGAAAAGATGACAAGATGAACATGGGGGGACAAAATACTTTTTTTTGCACAGCAGGACTGAGAGGGTTGCAGAACCGTGAGCCCTGATTGGAGCCTGAGAGTCAATAGTACCAAGTGCCCTTTATTTTTCTCGTGACAATGATCAAATGCAATGTATTTGAGTGCGCACGTGAAGGCATGAAAACCTTGCACCAAGCCAGCAGGGCAGGAAGGGAAGTAGCTAAGTGGCAGCAACCCTCACCTAAAAGGCTCCGAAGACGAGACAGAGCTAATATGCTCAGTCAGTCCAGATTCTCGAAAGAGGCACACCACCTGGAAGAAGCATAAAGAAGAGAACTGGGCAACAAATTATACTGTTTTTGTTAAAGTCCATGTCTCTTGTGGAAGGGTGGAGGGCATGTTCTGTGACTCAGAAATTACACTGTTCTAGGATAAGGAATAGCTCCTGACAAAGTGATTGTAAGAAAAAAGAAAGTGAGAAAAAATTACCAGTTTTCAAGAAGTAGGGATTGCAACACCTTTGTTAGCCCATGGGCCACAGCTGAGATGACAAAAAAATGACACAGAAAGACAAACTTTGCTAAAGGAGCAATAAGGTCACTAGTCAACAAGTCTGTCCCCAGGCAGCTAGTGTGAACTGATCGGTGGAGTCTGACAGCACACATGGACCTATTTATTCTGTGGGCATATGTCTGTAGATGGGAGACTTTACCTTGATAAAATGACTTTATGTAATAGACTCCTGAAACACCTCACTCTTGGGGCCACCTGTGTTTATGCTTGGATGATTGCAGGCTGTGTTAATGGCAAGAGATTCATGCACAGGCTATTGGCCACATGCTATAGCTATGCAGGAGTTACATAGCTGAAGAAAGACATCCCTAGCTGAATAGAATGTTCAAGTCTCACTGAAATCTCTTATATGCTTAATGTTGACGTTTACTTCCTGTCTGTGTCCAGAAAAGTGAGAATAGTTATCTTCTTCTCAAGGACTGCTAACAGTTTCCTCAATCATGTGGTGCTCAACAACAACAAAAAAGAAACAAAACCAAAAAAATTTTAAAAAAAGGAAAGATAGAGAACATTCTGATGTACATATGGTATACCAGAAATATTAGCATAGACATAGGCAGTAGAGAAATTCTGTGGGTCTCTGCAGAGGCACAAAGAGACACAAAATGTGTGAACCTGGTTACTTTCCTCCATCGAGCAGTTGAGGTGCTGGAAGAGGCAATTAACAGGCATGGACCTCTTTCTGCACCCTTCCCTCTCCTGCACTGGGGGAAAGACCCGATCGCCTGCAGCGTGATGCTTGTGTCGTGGTCAGCACACTGAATACTGCCACAGCCTTTGCAGCAAGTACAAGAGGCAGTCTGGGGGTTGCATTGCCACCTTGCCCTCCAGAGAGAGGGAGGGATTCTTGCCCTCCAGAAAACATCCTCAGCTTTTGCTGGAAGGTTCCAGGAAGCGTAGCTGGCCTTGGGCACTCTTCGGGTCATAGCTTTCCCACAGAGAAAGTGCCTGGTGCTGATTCCTGACAATCAAGCTGTCATTTGCCTTTGGAAGTAACCCTGTCTCAGCACTGCCCCCTGCTCTCTACAGAAAAAGAGAGAAGAGTGCATCTTGTGATGGCATGAGGAAAGTTATAGTTAAACCCATACTCTCCCAAACTGGATCTACAGGGATCCCTGGACTCAACTCTGTTTATTTGTGGTTTCAATGCACTTGTAGAGGAAGATCCAACCATGTAAAACACTTCTGCACTAGCACATTTCCTTTGATGAGCCAGACATAGCGATTTTATGGTCCTGCGGATGGTCACTGCTGAGAAGGTAGAAAACATGTAGTGCTCTGAGGCAAGGTGCAGACCATTGGATCGTCTGTGTCTGTGGAACCACAGAGGAAGGTTTGAATAAGCAACACTAGCAGTTTCTAAAGGGCTGTGTCTCTGTAGGAATACAATCCTGCAGCTGCAGTCTGCTGAGAATGAACATCAAACAAATGACCGTTGTTCATTGAAGCAAGTGTAGATCCTTTTTTATCTGTGCTTTGAAAGCACTGGTAGAGGAAGACCCTACAGACTAATACAATTTTGGGCTAGCACCTAGTTCTGGTGGGTTTTGCTGGTTTTTGGTTGGTTTTGGCTTTTTTTGTGCTTTGGCTTCAATGGGTTTATTTTGACTTGTTTGGGCTTTTTTCTTTTTGTTTGTTTTCACTTTTTTCTGCTAGCTTTGGCTTGAATTTTTTAAGTCAGTGGTGCTTTTTGTCTCCTTTTGAATTGTTTTGCTTAGTTTATTATTCAGTTGGAGAGTTTGGGTTTTTTTGGTCATTTTGACTTTTTCTGATTTCAGAGCTCCTTGTTTTCAGTTTTTGGGTTTTCAGGTTTTGGGTTTTGTTTTGTCTTGGCTTGTTTTGACTCGATTTTGCTTATTTTGGCTTTCTTTAACTTATTTTGTCTTTTTTTACCTTTTCAGTGTCCTTTACCTTTCAGTGCTGCCTTTCACTTCGGGCTCTTTGGGGTGTGTTTGGACTTCAGTGGACTGGTTAAGAATTCAATGAACTGGTTTTGACTTCAGTGGCATTCAGGTGACTTGTTTTGATTTCAACAGACTTGTTTTACTCCAATAGACCTATGTTGCCGCAAATAGAATTAGTTTGGACTTCAGTCGAATTCAGTGGAATTCTTTTGACTTCAGGAAGTTTGTTTTGACTTCAGATTAATTCAGTGGATTTGTTATGACTCCAATACACTTGTTTCCACTTCAGTGGACTTGTTTTCAGTGTCCTGGATTTGGTTTTGACTGCAAGAAATGTGTTTTGACTACAATGTACTCATTTTGAATGAAAAGGAATTCAGTTGATTTTTTTTTACTTCATTAGACTTGTTTTGACGTCCTATTCCACATCAATGGAATTGTTTTGACTGCAGCGGACTTGTTTTGACTGCAAGAAATTAATGCTGGTTTCAGTGTTTTGTTTGTTTTTTTTTTACCACCTGTTGAACTCTTTCCTATTCTTTTGTCTTCAGTAGACTTCTTGTGACTGCCTAGGATCTGTTTTAAACTCAAGGGACATTGTTTGACATGTCCTGACTTCAGTCAATTGTTTTTTACTTCGATGGGTGGCTTTTTACTTAAAAGGACTTCTCTGGACCTCAGTTAACTTGTTTTGACTTTAGTGGGCTTTGATGGACTTGTGTTGAGCTCAGTGCACTTGTTTTGACTTGACTGGGCTTCTGACTTCATTAGGTTTCTTTCCACTCCAATGGACTTTCTTTGAAGTCAGTGGACCAGTTTTGATTTCAAAGGACTTTTTTGCCTGCAGTGGACTTGGGTTTTGAGTTCAATGGTGACTTCTTGTGACTTCAGTAGCCTTCAGGACATTATTTTGACTCCAACGCACTTTTTTTTTACTTTTATGGCCTTGCTTTGACTTCAGTGGACTTGTTTTGACTTCATTGGTCTAGTTTTCACTTCAGTAGACTTGTTTTCACTGAAATGGACTTGTTTGGACTCCTACGGACCTGTGCAAACTTCAGTGGTTTGGTTTTGACTTCAATGAACTGGGTTTGATTTCAGTGGAGTCTTTTATTTTTACTTCTGCGGACTTGCTTTCACTTCAACAAATTTGTTTTGATTTAGAGGGACAACTTCTGCAGTCCCATGAATTAGTTTTCATTTCAGTTGAGCTTGTTTTACTTCCGTGGACTTGTTTTGAATCCAGTGAATTATTTTCCCTTCGGTGGATTTGTTTTGACTTAAACAGACTTGTTTTGACTCCAATGGACCTGTGTTGACTTCAATAGACTTGTTTTAACTTTAATAAATTAGTTTTGTTTTCAGTGGACTGCTCGAACTTTCAGTGGAGGGTTTTTTTTACTTCAATGGACTTGTTTTCACGTCAATGAATTTGTTTTGATTTCAGTGTACTTCTTTCCAGTTCTGTAAATTAGTTTTGGTTTCAAGGGATCTTTCTTTACTTCCGTGGACCTGTTTTGACTTGACTGGAGTATTTTGCCTCTAATGGACTTGTTTAAATTGCAATGTATTTGTGTTAAATTCAGTGGACCTATTTGGACTTGAATGGTCTTGTTTTGAGGTCAATAAATCTGTTTTTTATTCAATGGCTCTATATTGACTTCAGAGGACTTCTTTTGACTTCAGTGTATGTGTTTGGGGTTCAATGGACTTGTTTTGATTTTAATGGACTGGTTTTGTCTTCAGCGGAATTTGATGGACTTATTTCGACTTAAACAGACTTGGTTTGACTCGAATGCACCTGTGTTGACTTCAGTGGACTTGTTTTGACTACAATGATGATTTTTTAGATCGCAATGGACCAGTTTTGACTTCAATGAACTTGTTTTGACTTAAATGGACTTGTTTTTAATCTAATGGGATTCAGTGGACTGGTTTAGACTTCAATGGACTGTAACTGGGACCCATCTTACATAAGTACTAAGATATTTTTAAGATACTTAAAACCACCATGGACTCTTACCAACATTTCCCCTGTTTGAGACTTTTGAGTCTGCTTGTCTTATTTCACAGGCCTCATAAATCTCCCTTTTTCTCTTAAGTAACTTGATATAGATTCTAGTAGTTGCCTGATGAATTAATCGTTTGTTACATCTTAATGTGAAAGTAATGTTCTGTAAAAGACTTGCCAACCATCCAGTCCATGAAAATCCAAGTCCATTCAATAGTTTATTTAACCATCGTTCTTCTAATCCTGCCTGTAATTCCCGACTAGTGTCACTCACTTGTTTAATTTTATCCAATTGAACATTTACATTTTCTGTTACGTTTGGGGTATGAACACAGCCAATACAATTTTGCAAATTTAAGTACCCACATATGCCATGTTCATGTAAGAGTAACAAATCCAGAGCCAATTTGTTTTGTAAAGCCATTTTTGAAATTATCTGTAATTGTTTTTTTAAATCCATAAACCCTAATTGTGTCACATTTATCAGTGTTTCCGTTTATAGTGTTAAATTGTGTTTGGCCAATCTATTTCTAAATGATGCTACCTGAAGTGTAAATAGTGATTCTAATATCCATCCTGCGGTTCCTGTACTTGGATGTTGTCAATCATCTGACCTCTTAACTCGCCCCCACAGACTATGCTCCAATGGGAATCATTTTCCACAGAGGACATAAGGTCAGTAGTCCCAATGCCCAGTATTTATTTTCTCCAAATAAAGGAAGGAGTTATCCTTACTCCATCATTATTCATCCAAACCATCGGTCTCAAAGGTATTGCTGATTCTTGGATGCATTCAAGGTCCCCCCAAGGTCCCTCCCCAAGCATCATTCAGGCGAGTTGTATAGTTTCTACAAATGCAAACTAATCTTGAAGTCTGCGCTAGAGGCAATAACCTTTGGGCTTCTGGGTCTGTACTATTGCAAAAATAAACCTTGCTACAATTCCTATTCAATCTAATATTTTAATTTGATGTTGAATTTCTCTCACTATTTCCCAAGAAAATACACCAATTAGTCTTCTGGGAATATTCCCAAGATCTAATTTGAAGTGACTCCCATCCCAGATCCAAGGTATTTGACAATCCCAAGGCGTATTATTACATGAGTATATTATTGTTCTAAGTTCGGTCCAGGGCTGTGTAGATTGAATCTGCAGTTCACATTCTAGTTTTAGTCCAGTATCTCCCTGATGATTAAACACTATGTCATTGTTTTTCCACCAGATTCTCTAATATCCTTGTGAATTATTCCACCCTACAGTACTGTTGTTCCATGTTTCAAACTTTCATTAAGATCTATCATTAAGACCCCCCAAAGAACTGGATTCTCTGAAAACATAGGGGTAAGCAAGCAAGCAGTAACAGAAGAAAAATTTGCACTTTGCCGAAATCCTGAATCAGGTTCAAAACAAGATTACCTTCACTAGCTATTGTCCGTTTCACACAACAAAAAATCACCAGAGCTTTTAGTTGATTCATGATATCCCATAAAATAATCATTCCTTTTACACAAACCCCACCAAAATATAATAAACAGAATTCCTATTAACTAAGTATAAATACCTCTCCCCAAATTCAATCCAAATGAAACTAAGACTTTATATTAACAGTAGTACAATTCGTGAAGAATTCTTCAGCTTCAAAGTCATTGACCCGGTTTGTGCTGCTTGCCACTAAGTGAGAGGTGACTTCTTTATCTGAGTATAATGAATCCAAGGGTTCGCTCCTTTCACTTTTACAGCAGTGTTGGTTGTCAGTAAAACCTGATACGGTCATTTAATTAGGACCAAATTGTGGTTTTTCACAGTTATTTGCCAGCTCCTTCTTTGCTTCTGTGTGTTAGCCCAGCTAACATATTAGTAGTCTTCCTTTTTTGTATTGTAACACTAACAGTTTGGGAACTTACTAAGAAAAGCTTAGGGTTCTCTCTCACATGGATATGGGAGAAGAGATTGCAAACCATCATATAAAGAATATGTAAGTGTCATTGTCTTTGATGAGGACCTGATTTATCAGTCTTCAACAGTGGAAAGGTATTTATTTTACTTTCATTTTTGCCTTCCTACAGATATTATTAGTGCTAAGAAAATTTAGAAATAAAGTTATGGAATGTTATTTTGTTCCACAATAGTGCTAATTTGTTGGTTTCTTTTTCTCTTAATAACTTTTTCTTAATTCTGCTTTCCCAAAGGAAGGATAATGGGTGGAGACCCATTTGTCCAGCTCCTGAAACTGTGTCTTCCTCCTAGGTGCCTGGTGACCGCCCCAGTATTTATCTCTATGCAAATAAATAAATAAATAAATAAATATTTTTAAAGAATAAATACATTCACTTCCTAGTCGCAGGAGAGAGGTGATGTGCCTTTGAAGGCTTCCAGAGGGAGACCCACACCAACTAAAATTAATTTTTTAATTCATTACTGTCAATAACTAAGTGCTTAGTTTTAGTGAATGGGAGCTCTTTTTGGACATCTTCAAAAACACCTTCTTCTCTCTATTGTTGATTCATTTACTTCAGGAAGACTGATACAACAGGTAGACACTTAACCACTAGACACAACCAAATCCCAGCTAAAATAAAGGCAACATTCTTTTCATATGAGAGAGCTCCTTTATTTTTATATCTGTATGTGGTATGACGAAACATATTTATCACATACTTTTGAATGCCTGGGCTAAAATCTCCTTGACATTTCAACTATCTTATAATTTTGTTTCTGTTTCTGCAAAATTTAATTCTTCTCAGGCTATAAGATCAGACCAGGCACAAAGGAGTCCAGTAATGCTGGAGGGTATAAGATCAAATATTTCTGACGTGCACCAGAGATAAAACTCAGAGAACAACATAAAATAGAAAGAATGGAAAAAAAATTGCTTGATGATTCCATTCTTAATAGCAACCAGACAGCAAGATCTAATGATACATTACCCTAAGGTAATTGAAAAGTGCTAAAATACCCCTTCATTCTGTACTGCATGCACCACTTGTGTACAGAATGCTTGTGTTTTGTGTGAATAATTCAATTTTTGCAATTAATTTTTTAATGTAATACTGCAATTATAGATTTATTATGTTGAAGGATGCTAATGGCTGCTCTGTCTGTAACAGGAGACTTGCTGTAGCCAAAATTCAGATGTCCTTAAAGACCATGGTAATTTCCTTTATGGGTGGATGTTAGAGGCATGGTTGGCTGTTGTTGTTAAGAGTGGCAAAGTTTTTATTAATTAGCCACAAAAATGCATTTGTGTTGAGCATGAAAGCATATTCTTTCTTTATTTTGACCTTGGCTAGCACAGATGAAAACTTAACAGGTCAAACCAGCTCTATTGAACACCACCGATTTCACATCTAATTAGCTTTGCAAGTCAGGATATTTATACAGTAGCCACAAACATTTTACCTTTTAGTTTTTTCTTGCTTTCCTTTCCAATACTTTCTCCTGAGGTAGAATTGTTATTTTTGTTATGAGACAGTCCATGGCTAACATTCAATGGTTTCCAACTCAATCTCTTCAGTTGTACTTGCTGCAAATAAAAGGATATTATTATCAATTGGCAAATGGATTGGAAGGCCAGCGCTCCAAAATTAACAATGCTGTGTTCATAGCTGAGACATTCTGAACTTTTTAATATTAGGTCAAGCTTACTCAAGTACAATTAGGTTTTAAATACACATTTTCAAAATGTTTAACTGCGTAGAGTTACTCACAATCTTTAGTGACACTGGTTTCTTTAAATACAAGACTAAAGGCACTATGAAAATTGACATGCATAGGGCCCATCCCTACATCCTTCTTAATGTCTTTTGAAAGAAGGGCTCTTCTAAGGTGGAATTGAAGCAGATGTTAGGTCCCATATTCTGGGAGACAATAAAGCAAATCTCCAGAACTGTGGTTTCCCTGAGGTCTGCCAAATAACTATTCCATTCACTCTGTAGGGAAATTGGCTTTAACTGCAGGAAGGAGAGGCTTTATCCAAAGAAAAGCCTGCATATTCTATAGCACAAGAGGAAAATTTTCAGTAGCTTCTGAAGTTTGTGACCTGTCTGTGCACCATGAAAACAGCAACAACCCTTACAGTTGGTCAGCAGCACATAGGGACAGCTTGAGCCCATGTATCAGTTTTTGCGGAGTGGAGACAAAGTCTGGGCCATCAGGCTCAGGATTCTTGAGTATCTGTGTTGGTCTAAATAAAATATTGATACTTTCACTGCTTGTTGTAACAGCTTAAGCAGCACTTCTTAGAGAAAAACACAGATATTTTAGCAATAGGGCAAGAAACCACTAGTGGATCTGCACTTACAAAGCACCTGAAATATTTTGAAGTGCTAAAAAGAAACCTCCTGCTCTGAGGACATGCCTAGAACTTGAGCCCAGGCCCATAGTGTGGCACCTTTCTTGCTGACTGCACAGTATTTTCCCAGTTGTGTCTTGGAAGTTTCTTCTCTAATATGCAAACGTTGCCCTTAGAGCAGCTCTTATATTCCCTTGGTCTGCTTTTCGTGACTGGTGTCCTTGGCGCCTGTTAGGAGTCTGCTTTTGATATCAGTCAGTGTTGGATGAAGTCTGCAACCGGCTCAAACATGAGGGCAGATGAAAGGGCGGTTTGAGAGGAGATGAAGAGGTGCAGTCCTCTGTAAAGTGAGGTAGGAGCCACGCCCAAGGGTCATTTGAGTATTTCCCCCTAAAAGATATCCTTTTGGTGCACACCCTGAGAGCATTCCTCATATTTTTGACTCAGGCCCTCTGACAGGGGGCTATTGCAGCTCTGGTCTTTTCTCCCTAAGTTTTGCAATTAGCAATGTTGGAAAGTGTTTCATGGTTTCTGATGTAAAATGTATAAGGGAGACATCCTGTGAATTGTGCTTCAACTAAAACCTATTATTCATTTGCCTCTGCTAGCAAACAGTTGAGTAGGATAACTAAATTGAGCCCTTCCAGTTTTATTTCTCAATCTTCCTGCTTAGTATCTTTATGGCTCAAATCAAAAGTGAATTTTAGGCTCAAAATTCAGACTTGAAAGCCCCATACCTTGACTGCATTCTTAGAGAGATACCTGTTAATTTGTGTGTTGTCTTCTTCTGGAATAGATGCAGAGATTTATTACATAGCCACATGAAGCAGATCAAAATGGCAGCTACTGCAGCAAGAAATGCAAAGAGAACTGCTACAAAATGTAAATCTTCATAGATAATCTCTGCAAGGAGGACAGGAAAAAATATAAAACTGATTATGAGCAGATTAATATTTAAACACAGGGTAAAGCCAAGAACTTTCATCTAGTTCATACCATAAACGTTGACTATAATAGTGCCGTAGGTGCTGGTTCCATACTCCTCTGTTACAGTGATAAAATAGTATCCGGCATCTCTCATGCCCACATTCAGAAGCTGTATAGATCCATTTTCAAAAGTAGTCACTCTGTCCTTGTACATGGTCGATATGTTTATACAATTCCCACTTCTCCACTCAACGATTTTGGTGGTGCCCCAGCTCGACACATGCTTCCATTCAACTGTTGCGACACCTCTGCTAGAGTATTCAACCGACAGCAAGATGTTTTGCGACACTGTTGCATTGATGTTGTGCTGTGGGACAACTAATGATACTCCTCCAGGAGCTGAAAGACAAAGGAGGACAATGAGTGTGGAGGTGATGCTGTACCAGCTGTCCTGGGCAGGATGGGACCTCTGGGGAGGGAAATTCATTGTATCTATCAAAGAGATCTGTTTTAGGAGAGGATGAATTATGCTTCCCAGGTTCTTTTTCTTTCTGCTGACCATTAAAGGAACATAAGCACGTAAAGACTAAATACACATTTTTAATCTGTGATAGTGAGGAGAAATGTTTCTACCATACTGAACAAGTAATTGCATATGCTGCAGTGGTTCAATAGCCAGGAGGAAAGAGCATGGAAGAGTCTTTTAGGGGAAGGGAACATAACATTTTCTGAAAACTGAGCAAAGCCTTTGTATTCATCAGTATCTGGCTTTCCTTTAAAGTCCAGAATTGAAATGGAAAGCTTAATCACCATGGCCAAGGCGACCTATTGTATTAATTAATTACCATCCCCCGGAAGTCAGAACTATAGCAGACATAAGTATGTGAAGACTTGGCAAAGACTATGTCATGTTTTCAGGATGCATAATCAACTGTTCGAGACAACAGCTAGGTAAAGGCAGCCAGTTATATGCAGTGCAGATAAATTGTATATAACAAAGGCACTCTGTTTCATGTGAAGCCAGAGACTTCATGGTCCTGATGATTTCCAGGCAAAAATGCACATGAAAGAATATTTAATTCTCACCCAGTTTCCACTGATGTGATTACAGAGCTGTTCATGACACTGTGCAACTGAACTGACCATTCAGTTTAATGTGTAACTGTAATAATTTCTGCTTGCGTGTGGGTATTTCTGCGTGAAGATTGGGATGAACACCAAACAGCTGAGTTTCAATTGGCATACATTATTTTTTTTAACTAGTGGTATGTTTGAGACACTTGGCTGGAGACCAAAATCCTATCTGCCTGTAATAATCAAACCAGACAAAAGACAGATAAAGCACAGAGTAAGCCTCACTGCTGTGAATACCTTTTCCTGGTTTGGCTTGGAGCAGCTCAGCCGCTCTCTTCTCGTACTGTGGGAACAGCTTGGCTGCAAGAGAGGAACAGAAAAAATAATGCTGAGCTGCAAATGTCTCTAAGCCAGCAGGGAGGGAGGACCCCAGCCACAAAACCGTAACCCTGGGGATGCTGCTGGAGGTTTTGCAGGAACTTCAGGGAAAAGAATCATTAAAAAAATGAAAAAAAGATCTCCAAGGGTAAGAAACTATTTAAAAAAATCTTATTAAAAAATAAGACACTCCTCCCCATGGCCAGCAAAACCTCAGAGCAATCACAAATGGGGAGAGGTGGGTAAATGAATTACTTTATTTTATTTGATCTGTAGCAGGATTCAGAAACTCTGCTCATTGAGATAAAGCGGGGAAATTTGAGAAGACAGTGTGACTCCCAGGTCCTTGCCTATGAGACCAGCACAAGAAAAAGCCCCAGCCTCTATGTATTTGTTAACCAAAGTGGATCTAGGCTTTTTCCAGGATAAGATTCCTGGGTTGCCCCTTCGTGGGTATCTTGCCATGCTCATGCTGTGCCGTCCCCTTGCAGGGACACCACGCTTTCTGGGTAGCCCAGCGCATCCTCAGCAGGGCTGTGGTCTGCTGTTTAGCCTGTGTGCAGGAGAGCCAAAGCAGAGCTGTAAAAGAGGGGCCTGTGCCAGCTAGAGAAACAGAACAGACGGGAACCTCTGGTAATCGCTGCAAATTGTTCTAATTGTTTTCTGCTCCATGTGTTTATTTTAAAGGCCTTTTGCTCTGTTTCTGACTAGACAGGAGCAGAGCGTCTCACCACAGTGACCCTTTTATGTTTTGATAAAGGCATGGCTTTGTTTTGAATATGTGATTGCAAGGTAAATGTCAAAAAAAAGATACTTTTCCATTAAATTGTTTGCAAACATGTTCTGTCTCTATCCAGCACACAAAGCCAAAAAAGGCAACGCAATGACCACTCAAATATATTTTAATAAGCAGTCTGCCTGGACCACCTGAACCAGTCTAATCCAAACAGAGCTGCATGTGCCTTGAGAGCAAACACCACACCCTCCTGCAGCACCCTGCGCAAGGCTGCTGTGCCCTGTGGGTTGCACAACCAGACCCTTCATGCCCAGTAAAACATGCACTGAGGATGGCAGGGTACTGGTGCTGCTGGAACAACGGTGAGTTTGCTGTCCTTGGCACACCACTGAGCTCCAAAATATTCTCCTGGCCGAGAGTCAAAGCCGGAAGTGTGACTCTGCGTACTAGCCCTGGCCATAGCAATGCAGCTGGGCTGTAAAGGGCTGGCAACAGGAACTCTAAAACTTTTTGTTGAATCTGTTTTTGCTGAATACAAGCAGCAGGCAGAGGACAGCCCAAGTTAGAAGTGAGTCTTCATGCCGCCTACATTCTTCTATCTCTTTCATAGAATCGCTGTTTGGAAAAGATCTTTGAGATCATCGAGTCAAACTCCACCTGGCCACTACTAAACCATATCCCTGAGCACCTCATCTACCACTCTTTTAAATACCTCCAGCAATGGTGACTCAACCACCTCCCTGAGCAGCCTCTGCCAGTGCCTGACCCCTTCCTTCAGTGAAGAAATTTTTCATGATGTCTAATCTGAACCTCCCCTGGCGCAACTTGAGGCCATTACCTGTTGTCCTACCACCTGTCACTTGGGAGACCAACATTCACTTTGCTACAACCCCCTTTCAGGGAGCTGTAGATAGTGATAAGGTCTCAGCTCCCAAAGCACTCCCAGCCCTGCTGAGCGAAGTGATGTCACTCTGAGCCCCCGTAAGTTCTGTCCCCATCATCCCCTCCCAGGAGCTCTCCAGGCACTCCCAGTTAAGGGTGGGTTAGGAAGAGTTCCCGCAGCCCATCACGTAGCCTGAGCTCGGGCTGAAGGAGGAGGAGGAGGAAGAAAGAGGATGAAAAAGAAGAGGAGGGGAGGAAGAAAAGGAGGAAGAAGAGGACGAGGAAGAAGAGGAAGATGAGGAAGCAGAGGAAGTGAAGGTGGGGGAAGAAGAAGAGGGGGAAGAAAAAGAGGAGGAGGATGAAGGAGGAGAATGAGGAGGAAGAGAGGAAGGAAGGGGGGGAAGAAGAAGAGGAGGAAGAAGAGAAGGGGGAAGAAGAGGAGAGGAAGGAGGATGAGGCAGAAAGGGGCAGGGGGAGAAAGCGGCGGGAAGGAAGGGCCACTTACTCTGCAGAGCCCACCCCGCGGCCAGGCAGAGGGTGACGGTCCCCACGACGGCGCTCCGGCCGCGGCAGCCCCGCAGCGCTCTCATCAGGGAAAATCCTGAGCCCCAGGGCTTGCATTGAAGCGGCCACCCCGGCCCGGGGGCTGCCCACCCCACGCCTCTTCCTCGCTCCTCTCCTTCCTCTTCCTCCCCAACTCCCGCGGCGCCGGGGCTGCTCGCAGCACCCCCCGGGCTCTCGCACGCCTCTCATCCCGCGATCCTCCGATACGAAGGGAAGATGCAATTGGCTGAGGGAGGGAAGCGCTTCCCGGCCGGCTGCCATCGCCCCAAGCAGGAAATGAGCCAAGCCGAGGGTGGTTTTTTTGTCCCTGTGTTTGATCGCTAGGGGAACGCGCATCCACGAGGGAAATTTCCCTGCGGGGTGTTAAAAATGACTTTGTTGCCCACAAGGACTCTGGTGATGCTGCGGGGGGGGGGCAGCAGCATCTCTGTGTCCCCAGGGGCCCTCTCAGCTTGAGATAAGAAGTGGTTGTTGTTGCAGAGAGTGCAATATTCTCATTTAAGTAGAGTTGATTTTCTGTAGAATTGCTTTTCTAACTAAGTTCAGCTAAGCGCTACCTAAGTAGCAGTATTTTTTGAAAGTCAGACAGATGCGGACTGTTCTTGTGATAGGGGAGAGACCTCATCACTCTCTACAACTCCTTGAAAGGAGGTTCTACCAAGGTGAGTGCTGGTCTGTTCTCCAAGTGACAGGTGATAGGACGAGAGATAATGGCCTCAAGTTGCAGCAGGGGAGGTTCAGGTTAGACATCAGGAAAAATTTCTTCACTGAAAAGGTGGTCAGGCACTGGCAGAGGCTGCTCAGGGAGGTGGTTGAATCCCCATCCCCAGAGGTGTTTAAAAGATGTGTAGGCAAGTTTCTTGGGGATGTAGGTTAGTAGTGGCCAGGTGCAGTTGGGCTTGATGATTTCAAAGATGTTTTCCAGCCAGGCGGTTCTATGATTCTATGATAGTATATTTTTTGAAATAGTGCTGTTCCCAGACAATACTGCTTTCCTTATCTAAGAATACAAGATTGGACAGAGAGCTAGCTCTGAAGCTCTAATTAGTGGAGACCTGGCTGTTGTGAAGTTCATAATAAAATTAAAATTAGTCCTTGGAAAGCAGTAGAATATGCATGAGATTTCTGGGAGAATTTATACATATGCCTATAAGTGGGAAGTATATTCTGTTGTACTGCTGGAATGTTTGATCTGATTTTATAGCCTGCCATGGTGCTGGGGGTGCCTGAAAGCACAGCTGCACTTAATGTGCAAAGGCAGCCTACAAAGTGCTTCCCCTTTACCCCATCTGTCTGAGCTGTTCCTACGCTCTTTCAAATCCCCTCTGCTCTGTCAGGCCAACATCATGTCTGGGTGTCCCTGCTGAAAATGAGATCCCCAGTGGCAAAATTTCTTCCTGACCCCACTGCTTCATGGAAGTTTTATTCCTCAAAGATTTAAGGAAGGTCTCATGGTAATATAAATTTCTGTAATTTTTTTTTCATTTCTTTAAGCCTTTATTTAAATTATTTTTTAGCCCAGTGACCTATTTTGGCAGCACAACATATGGGGTATGCACTCATCACACTGGTTGCATTGAATTAATCTGCTCTATTGAAAAGACAGATGTTATTCATGAAATGGAAATCCAGGTCTGGAGCTTTTCCCAACTATTGGCCTTTTGGGCCTTGCAGTATAGGTCAAATGTTCAGTCTTGGGATAAGAAATAATTAACAGCAAAAAGCTTTCAGAGTCCTTCTTTTTTGAGGGAACTTTTAAAATGTCTGGAGGTTGGGTTTTTTTGGTATAAACTGCACCTCAAGAAATACAGTGACACGTGACAAAATGCCCATTATTAAGAAAGCATTTAATCAGATTTTTACAAACCCTATTTGTCTCTTCCTGAGTGCCCTTGCAAGCAAGGTGTTCTGCTGTGCTGCAAACATCCCCTCTACAAGGGAGGAGGTTTCTTGTAAGCAGAAATGTGGCTGGGTGTGAAATGGTAACAATGGGTGAGCAATTTGGGCAGGGTGGGAGCCCACTGGCAGTGAAGTAGTGGAGGGCAGGGGTGTTTTTCGGGTCAGGCTCCCTGCTAACAGCCTGTGAAGGAGCGTGGCCACAGCAAGCAGCATTGTAGAGGCTGGTGCTGGGGACCACAGGGTGCAGCCCCATGGATAAGTGACTGCAGAGTGAATCATTTGATATCAAGGAATACGATGACAGCTGTGTTATTGATTAGCAGCCAACTTTAACCTTGATGTTTGGCCTCTCTGAGTCTCCCCGGCACTCCAAATGCAATGGGGGATGAGCTTAAGCAGACCGCTCCTGCTGTTGGGATGGGGTTTGAAGAAGATGCTACACACAAACTGGTGGTGGGTCCTGGGCTTTGGTGCTTGATCATCAGTGTAAGGGTTTGGCTGTTTCTGCTGGGTGAGAGCAAAGGGGTGCATCCTGCCCAGCTCTTCTGCAGGGTTGCTGATTTGGTGGCTAACTCAGAGTACATTTAAAGGAAACCAATCTGGAGTGTTAATCCTGAGATTACTTACCTTGGCATATTCATGATGTATTTTCCTAACAAAGCTTTTTATTGAAATCCTGTTCAACCACATTCAGATGAGGCTAATGATGTGCTGCTCTGAGTTACAGACTTATCATCCAATAATGTTGCTTTTCTGGTTTTATTTGTCTCTGTTTGTCAGACAGCAGTTCTGGGAAACATGAATGTATCAAGCAATATAGTACAAATTGTAAGAAATCAGTTTTTCCTTGTTTAATTACAAAGTGCTCTGAAACTAGCAGGCTCTGGGAATGATTTACAAGCTTTGTAAAAGATTTGGTTTACCATCCCTATACTGCTGTAGACATCCACAAATTTTTATTGCTACATGCTCAGCATTTTAAGTTTCTGTTCCCCTTCCCTTTGCTTATTTCCATTATCTTAAGGGATTTTTGCCTTCTTTCTCATTGTCATCTGAATCTCTCAAGTTTGTCTGGAAGGCCTGATTTCTCTTTCTGTTGTCATTAATAATGGAACAAAACCACATTAACAATTGCAGCAACAGCCAGATAGGAGCCAGAAAGCTCCTTTTCTCTAATATGCTACATGAGTACTCTGAAATGCTTTATACAGAGGGTTTACTTTTTTTTCTCCTCTCACCCTTTTTCTTTGATGTCTTTTTGGACTCAACAACATACTTGACCTTGTCTTTTTCTGAAGAAAAGATAAAAACCACCAGAGTTAAAAAACCTCACAGATTACAGACCTGCACGTTAGAGGTTATCTCATCCTGTGAGAAACCATGGGAGGAAATTGAGCAAAGAAATGTTAACAGGTACTGCAGGACATTGCATCTGCAGAGTCAGAGGGCAGTGCAGGCTGCTCACCACTGCCTTGAGATGCTTTTGGTCAATTCAGTGAGTTGTCAAACAGATAGGAGATGAAGGAAAGAGCTGCAGGCTTCTGAACTGGCAACAGAAAGTTACTCTGTGCACAAGCCTAAAAGAAAAATAGGTAACCCTGCTGGATCCTCCTCTTCCATGTGACTTTGATTGTCCAGGCTTACCTTATTACAGTCTCCCTAAGTGAAAAGAACATTTGCTGGGAGGTCTCAGGGTGTAAAAACATTTCTTCCATCCACGTACGATGAAACAAAGTTTCAGCATTGAGGTAGAACCTGGCCAAATCTGCACTTTGTCAGTGGTTTGGGTTTGCCTTTATTTTTTTTTTTTTTGGCAGAGGCACAGTATAGAAAGCACTTCTCTTACCCCAAATCAATCAATAGCTGTAAGAAGAGACACTATGGGCAGTCTTGGTCTGTCAGCATACCTTCACTTTTTAAGCTATCGAGACCTGAGTCTCCTTTGTGGGTTTGGTCTGTCATTTTGTGGGGTAGGAAAATAGAGGAAAATATGAAATTAAGTAAAACTCAACCTTGAAAGATGCAGAAATGTCTATCTGAGGATGCACAGGTGCTTAATAGAAGGGAGACATTTGGAAACATCTCTTATCAAATGGGAGGCCCAGTGAGGATAGCCGAGTGATTGCATTCACCCACGAGGCACTGTTCAGTGTCAGAAATGAAACAGGCTTTCACTACGTGGCTTTAAGACTCTTCCAAAATGTTCCATCCTGAGCCCCCTCTACACCCTTCTGTATTTACAGAGATCACAATAACCCCAGTTTCTTTGAACAGGAAACAAAAGCACAAAGTCTTTGGCTTTATGTTTCTTTTTTTTTTCCCCTAGGCAGCTTATGGCAAAACAGAGGAAAAAATATTAATTTTATTGAGTCCCTGATGTTGCCTTTATCCCTTCCAAAAGATGTGACAAGAGCACAGGACACAGCCAGCACAGGAAGAGTGGATGCAGGCTTAGATATAGCAGGTCACATTATATGACCACTGCAATTCTCTGAGCACTTCCTTAACATTTTTCTCCTTGCCTTCCTTCCTCCTTCTTTGTCCAGTTCATCGTGCTCAATGTACCTGCCTGCAAATTATGCCTAAGACACCAGGGCATTGATTATCAACACTAGCTGCAATTCTTGCACCACAAGTAATGCCAAGAAAAGCAGCTTGACCCAGAGAAGCAACTATGAAAACATACTCAAATCTGGCAAAATTAGAATTAAATCTCGTAGGAGTTGGCTACAAAGGCTTTCTGGTATGACTCTGCTATCAGTATCTTCCCAGAGACCAAAGGAAGGCAATGGCAGCATCCATACCTCACATTTATTACAACTACTAGGTTGGGATTCCCAGTCCGGCACAGTGGGCGCCTGTCTCCAGGGACCTTGGAGACGTTGTGTCCAGTGACACAGGTAGGCTGGGTCTCCCAGAAAGCTGCAATGTGTCGCTTCAAGGCTTGTTTCTCAGGTTTTATAGTCCAGCTCTATAAATGAAAGAGGCTTAAAGATTTTCAGGTATTACCCAGTAGGTAAATCTATTATCAAAAACTTGTTGTGCTTCATCTAAAACTGCTCAAAAATTTGAATCCTGTTTGCTGGAAATTTTCAGAATTCTTTTCCTAGACCTATAAGCAGGGTGTACTATCTTCCTCCTCTTACCTTATACTTAACATATCAGGGATAGAAGCTCTCACCCAAGAAATGGGATACCCAGGTCAAATGTGGATACCTTTGGGGAGGTAAAATGGGGGAGAATAACTGGATGTGCATTTCTTCTACTCTGAAATGCTAACTCCTCAGAACAAAGCAGGCTGCAATTTCAGAAAACAAAGACAAAGTAATAGTAGCTAAATAGTAATGCATTTCTGATCAATAAAGATATTTGTGTTCTAGTTTGACCAGGACACCAGTTTGTCAGTGATTCATATAACCTACACCTCATATCAATGTCTGCAGTGATTATCTGTTATCTGGAAAAAGGTCTGGTTAGTGCACCATACAAATAAAATATAAAAGGAACTTCTTATCATCTGACCATTTTCCAAGATTTTCCAGTGCTACTTTGCTGATCCATGGTGCTTTTCACTATTGATTTTCAGCAGTGTGAATTATTTCAGTTGTAGAATTCAGCAAAGAAAATGCCACCTTTCCATTGTTTACAGAATGAAAACAATATCAAAAGGGGGAAAATACACAACAAGATTCTTGTATCTTCCCTTTTTTGCCCATCAGTTTTGATTTTTCTGCTCTCCATTTCCAGAATAGCACAAGGTTTTATCTTTCCATATCTTGGGATATCTCGGGCACTCAGGCTTGTCACCCATCTCCGATTTGGTCACTGTCCTAAGATGCAGGAGTAGTGGTATGTACAGATTGGGTAAGAACTTAAATAGAATGAAACATAAGTAATAACCAAACAAGGCAATAATTAAGCATGATTAAACTGGTCCAGTTGAAAGGGACCGGTTAAATATCTAAACTTGAGTATCAAAAGCTCTTTTAATGTACATCACTTGTACGCTTCTTCATTTCATTTGATGTAAATTTGGTGCAAAGAATTTATTTTGACCTGGGCTTTCAGCATAGCCATGGTGTAACTGAGCTGCCAAAACCAGAATCCTCTTTTTCTACATGTTATTTAGGCTCTTTCTGGGTTTGCAGAAGGGTTGATCAGGTCTGCCCACAGGGACTCTCTGGAGAGCAAGGCTTGATACTCTTTGCTGCAGACAGCCTCACTGCCCATGTTGGCTCCCATGTCTGGACACGGTGTCTGCAGGGCAGCTGGGAATAAGCAGCACCAAAGCAGATTGAGTTAAGCTCGTATGGCCCTGCAGAATAACTGCTGAAGCCTGTCATTCATTTTGCCTTTCAAATAATGACGTGATTGAGCAATGGTGGTATAATTATGGTGCAGGTAGCTCAGGGCAGTCACAGCCCCTTCCACATGCACCATGGGTAGTTTCTTCCTGGGGCACCACAGATGTCACAACGTTAATTATAGCCTTGGCCCCACTCCCACCTCAGCCTGTGTGTGTGTAGGACATTGGAACTGCTCTAAATATATCAGAGGTGGAAATTTCATTTATTTTTTGGTCTGATTTGCAGGCGTGTGGTTTGGGTAGGTGGAGAAGGTCATATAGACCTCTCAACAGTCTTAACAGAGGCACCCAGTGCATGGTGACCTGGGATGGGCTGTGGGTGCCTTGCCAGGGCCCAAAGGGCACTGACCACTTGGGGAGGTTTATATCTGACTGGAAAGTGCCAGGTGATTGGTGGCAGTCAGTATATCCTGGTGAGGATGCTTCTGGCTGTACTGGGAGACTCACATTCAGGGTGCAGGGGAAGGTGTGCTTGGAAAAGGGAGCGCTGATTTGTGTTACTTGGGGCTGCACTTAGGTGGTGCTAGAGAGTAAATATTTAAAACCTCGCTGCGTTTGGGTGTTTGGAAGGGGAGTTTAGCGACATTTTTCCCTTAAACAACCTGTGAAGAATAGTGAGTGGGTGGACTCAACATTGCCTCATAAGGCACATCTGACAGGATATGTCAGGGCTGCAGAGTTTAAGGAAGAGAAATCTTAAATTGTCTTAGCATTTTAGTACTTTCTCAAAACCTGATTTGAAGAACAGGAGTCCGTCCTATTTTCTCCAGTGACAAAATCTTTGCCTGACATTCCCACCAGAGGGATATTCACAGTGATACAGTCCAAATAAAAATTCACAAACCAAACAGTAGCTTATGCATTCTCTCACTCGTAAGAGCATAGCTGAGGGAGCAGTGAGCGCAGTCTCCATCCTGCCTCTCCTACTGTTCCTGTATTTCTTCCAGCTACAGAAGAAGCTCCATTCACTTTTCTTGCCATGCAAAGCAGGATTGGCACCAGGGGTTTGCATTGCCCCCTGGAAAATAGTCATGTGGGGAGAGAACTGGGTAGGGTAGTGTTCATCTTCATCACAGTTCAGGGGGGCTTCTCCCGTATGAAATCTACCCTCTGAAATTTGGTGCCTGAGTGAGTTTTAGTATTACATCCACTTCTTGAAGGTTAGTGCCCTTTCCCGTTGGGTGTTTTATAGCTCTGGTATATACAGTGTTTGGACGAGGGCTCTCAGACATGGTGCTTGCTTTGTCAAAAATGTGTAGGACATAGAATTTGGTCATTAAGAGCAACAGGGCTAGTGTACAATGACACTGGACTCCATAATAGAAGTAAAGCTAGAAATTCCAGGTTTTATATCCAGGTAACCAGTTTTAAGTTTTGCTGTTGGTTTTAATAGTAGCATGCCATATTATTTTCACTGTGAAGTTAAAACCAAGGTCTAACATGACCAAAACTATGATACATATTGCAACTGTAGCCCCTTACCTTTTCTACACCCTCCTCCACCTGTGGTCTTGCCACCCTGTGGGGTTTGTTTTGAGTTTGCAAGAAGGAGCTGCTCAACAGTGTGTGCAACCGATCAGCAGAGCCTTGTGCAAAGCCTCAGGGTTTCCTGGAGCTTCATGTATGTGCACTGACCCTCACATGCAGAGACTGGAGCAAGACCATGGCCTCAGTCTGTGTAGTGTTTACTTGATTTGAATCACCACGATGAAGTGAATGGGAGTACTCTCATAAATCAGTGACACATGGAATTAAAAGAAGTTCTTGGTCCTAAGGACAGTTCATCTAATGCTCTTGAAAGGGGTTTGCCCAGCCTTCATCTATTTCAAACAGCATTTATTTTTTTCTGTAGATTTTACTTTTCCAAGATGCCTTTTAGTGAATTTAGTGTTTTCTGCAAATTTGTTAAACTGTATATTTCTGGATCACAGGTTTCTGTTTCAAATGTCTGAATAACTCTCGGAACCTGGAAGGACTTTGGAAAGGTGATGTCTTAACAAACTGATGTAGAAACATCAATAGAACAACAGGGGGGAAAAGTGATATTCAATCTGTATTCATCTCTGAACCTCGTTAAATGTTTGATTCCTGTTTCTGGGAAGACCTCTTGTAAGCCTGTGGAGGACCTGTGTTTTATTTGAATGAATTGAAGGAGCCTCAAGAGACAGAGATTGCAGGTTTGATTTCAGCCTCATTTCCATTTTTTACAGTCTTATTTCCAGACTGATGTGTGCAAAGGTGACTTTCCTTCTGATGAGGGGGTTATGCAGCCAAAGCAGCTTCGACAAGGTTGGTCATAGATCTACCTTGATGGGATTAAGCAGTAATCTTGCACAGACTGCATGCACTTTAGCATGAATTTGTGCTAAAGTGACATTAATTTCCTTGAATTATACCAGGACGTGATGTCTGCATGGCCTTTGGTGACTGCAGTCATTTATGCTTTTTAATTCTGGTGACCACCAGTGCTCAGAGACATTAAAGACTTCACTTTCAGAGTAGTGTGTTACTGAGTTGCCTGAGCACCTCAGAAAGGGCACATTGAATGCAACCTGACTACATCTTTTCCTACAATCCCCATCACTTTCCCAATCTTTTCTCTTCAAGTTCAGAGCAGTATTATGGAAGCTTGTCTCTAACCAGCCACGTCCATCCAATGAGAAGCTACACATTGGTGATGCATAAAATAATTTAGTTCTGGAAGCCAAATGTCTCTGGTTTGTGTCCAATGTTTAACTCCCTGTCCATGAAGTGCTTCTTACATTTACGATGAATAACCAAGTAGCAAGGCCAAGAAATTTAAAAGTTTGAAAACAACCTTTCAGTAACTAAATGGCCAATAAAACGATGACAGTTGCGTACTTCCTAATGTTCAAGGTCCACTGTGTGATACCTAGCTGAGAATAATACTCCTTGGGAAAGTATATCCTGAAAGTTCCCCTTTACCATACATAAACTTTCTGCTTCTGCATCACTGATCTCCATTAAGTAATGATATGGTATAATATGGTAACTTTATGCAAGAAGGTACTTTTTTTATTTCAAAGCCAGGTTTAGGTGAAGGTGGATGATGCTAGTTGCTCAGTATATTATTGACACTTCAAGCATCTGCAGCAGGGGATATTTCCCCACATCAGAAAATACACATACTTTGAAAGCCCTATGATTATCCTGTGCTGTGCTCCTCAAGCACTTTTCCTGTGTATTTCTCTTCTTTAGTGTGACTCTTCTCTTCTTCCCTCTTGTTTCTGTGCCTGTACCAGCAAACATTTTCAAACTGACAGGGCCCACTACCTGTTCCTTCCTAATTTCATCTAATATAATACTCACCAACTAGATAGCTAATCTTTGCAATTAGTTAGGAGTGGAAAAATTAGTATAATTAAGGTATGCGTAGGAGAATTAATCTCTCTGCTAGGCAGTGCTTCAAGCTGTCCTGTTCTGTTGCATAACAGACTGCTTATCATGCTGTGATCTGGCCAGAGGTGTATTATGTGGTGTGTAAATTACGTGTAAACATTGCACAGTTCACCAAAATTGTGAAAGACGTGGGAAAGTTGGAAGTTTTTTATGTTGCTTTAGTCCCATAGTATAAATTTCTCTCCAATCCTATAATTATGACAAGGTCTGTTATTCCTGAATGAAGGGCCCAGCTGAATTCTGGGAGAAAATAAATCAGATGTTTGTATTAAAGAAAACCCCTTCATGCCATGTAATACAATGCAATTGTCACAGATTGCAGTTGCATAGCAAGAATCCCAGAGTTGTAAATATGCTTAACTTTTTTTGCTTTATTCTTTAATAATCACACTCCCTTCCTTTGTCTTTGTAAAGATAACCTGAGGTTCAGCATTCAGAGAGTATACTGATACAAAACCCAGTTTAGATTTAGAAATGGTCTTGACTTCTTCTCCGTTGTTGAAGCTCCAGGGTGACAAGCATGGTTGTGAGCATTTGTCAGCATTAAGCTAAAAATGGTAGCAGCTACCTAAATGGTAACTGATTGCCCATCTCTGGCAGAGTTGGAAGAATTAAGGAACAGAAAACATTACAGGGATTTGCTAGTCTGAACTCTGGGCTGGACATCACATGCCCTAAGGCTTCTCTGAACAAATTCCTCCTTAAAAGAGAGGATAGCTTTCAGAAACGTGTCCAGTTTCACTGTCGCATTTTTAGTGATGAGGGCTCCTCCTCAGTTCTTGGCAAATTGATCTAAAATTTAATGGACTTTATTTTTAAAAAGATGAGTCACATTTTTAGATTTGTCTAATTTTAACTTCTGGACAGTGGATTTTGTCATAAGCCCTGCTTGTGAGAGAAAAGTGACATTATCAAAGTAGCAGGAACATGCTCCGGATATGATTCATCTCATCTAAATTTCGATGCTAAAGTGCATGACATCCTCAGGGCTTCCTTTCAGGATAACACAGAGGCAGGAGTCAGTTTTAGACTGTGATTCACCTGGACTGTCTATAGACGTCTGTGTTAGATTATCCATTAGGCCATACTGAAGTGCATCTCATTTGTTTGACTAGCTGAGCGTACAATGGGAACTGCTCCTCATTGCCTACTCCATCACTGATAAGTGTAGTTCAATAGCATGATGTCAAGAATCAACCTCTCAAGAGATCCAGATATTGGATGACAATTTCCTACTTGTAATTACATTATAAGACTTGTCAGTTATCCAGTTGTTAATGTACCTAATGTGCATGCATTGATTTTGTATTGTTCTTATTGCTTAATCAAATTGCTCTCTGATACCGACTCATATGTTCCACAGGAGATGAAGTTTAAAAATGTCAAGGAGAATCAAGACAATGGAAGCCTCAGGGCTTTTCAGTGGATCCTGCCATCCCAGACAACAGTATAGTGCTGCTCAGATCCTGGCATTTGCTGCTTTAAGTCTGTCTAATGCAAATATTTCATCCTCTCAGTTCAGTCCCAGGTCCCGGGCCACTGACTGTCCACTTTCATGAATGTTAGTGCCTTCCCTGGGTCTTTTTTTTTCAGTGATTTCTTCAAAACGAATACTCAGGTATTATTCTGGAGACAGATCACTCCAGATCACTCTAGAAAACTGAGAGTGAATTATGTATATTTGCCTTCTGCAACTTCTGCTGTTTCTCACTGCAATTCCAGAAGGCTTTGCACCCTTGAACAACCCCTGCAGTCTGCTTGCATTCACTCTGCAACTTGACCAAGTGGCCCAGGACTGCTCCACCATGCAGAAACATTTAGTCATGTAGACATAGCCTTTGACTTCCCTGTGTACTGTCCCTGTCCCATGGAGTGACCCAGAACAAGCAGTGTCCGAGAGGTTCTTCATCTCCTTTGAGGTATCTGACCAAAATCTAGTCCAGCCACTCTTTTAATCTGGAAGCAGTTTTGCCCCGTTTTTGGAAACTTTCTGCTAATTATCATGCATAGATCACAATAGCACAGGAGCCTTGAAGACTCTTTATCACATCCATATTCACATAAATGATCCAGAGTGTTCTGCCCTTTTTGTCCCAGCTTTTGTTTGTTTTCTTCTAGCTGAGATAATGTGTCCTCCAGCAGAGGGTGCAATAAAGTCAGAGAACTGCAGAGGTCTGTGGCATGTGGAGTGAAACCAGAGAGTACGACATTCGTGTGGAAATGATGGGAGGATTGTCCTGGCCACACAGCTCATAGCTCACATGGAGGTATCTCCTTGATGGTACTAGAAACATCTGGCAAACCTGTGAGTGTTTCATTCAGCTGGAACCTCAGTGAGGGCACATTTAGGAAATCCTAAAACCCAGCATAAATGAAAAGGGAATAAGATTTCCCTTCAGAAGTGTTATATTCCTATTTTCTCATCTATGTAAATTTGATGTGATGCTGAGAACTCACTGCAAACCAAATACTTTCCAAACTGCAGGTCCTTTTTTTAGACATGACAGGTAAGAGTATTATTAACCTCAAAACCACCAGAAACAGGTAGCAGCTGCCTAGGGTGGGAATAGTTAATGGAAACTGAACTGTACTAAGTCATTGGCATGGACACATCTAAGGAGCAAAGGAAGTAAATCCACAAGTGGAAAGATAAACAGGAGCCCTCCAATGCCTGAGCAAATTTTTTTGTAAAATGAGGGCAAGGAAAAGAAAGGGATATTGAACGGGAGAGAGTAAGCTATAAAAGGAATGATTTAATAGGAGCTGGGTCATTATCCCCCATGCTGGCAACGCCTCAAGGACTTTGAGTATGCTAGGCTGGAACAACTAGGTATTCTGTCATTAAGTATAAGCTAGAATTGCTTTTATATTTATTTTACTTGCAGCTAATTGCTCTCAAAACTTTGTCTGACCTTGATGAATGTTTTCCTTATAAGCTTGCTGGGGGATGTTATGAGGAAGGAGTCATTTAAGGATGAAAAATAGTAAACATTCAGGAGAGTTGCAGTAATTGTGTCTTTCCCATTTTCATCTCTCCATGTGAAGGGGAGCTTATTTTAGTGGTATGAAATTCAGAGAAGCTTTGTAAGGGAAGTGTCTCTGCTGAGTGTGCCAGATACTCCTTACAGCACTAAAATTTTCCTATTTGAAGTTGATGGGAGTTTTCTGTGGGATGCTGGATGGGATATGGTAGTGATGCTTTTCAACAAGGTCCTACCTCAGAATCCTTCAATGCTGTCTCAGGAAGCTGTGGATCTACTGCCTGCCAGGCCAAGCATGTGGGTGCAGAAAGGATTAAATGTCAAACTTTGACACCCTGCAGGAAAACAGCAGGAAAAGTTGAGCACAGCAGTGCAGAGAAAAGGTATCTCCAGATGTAGCCATTTGCCATTTGCCAGAGCTGCTGGATAGGATGGTCTGTGAGTGGGATGCTGACCTTGACATGAAGACATTGGAGCTTCTCTCTGATTTGGGCTGGTGGAGAAGGTCTACGCCCTTGTGCAAGTGCTCTATGCCAGCTTCAGTCTGTTTCACACAGAGGGCCATACATGTCCCCAAACTAGGTCACCCGTAAGTCTTGCAGGGGAGTATGCTTAAATCAGCATCCAGTAACTGTGATTGAAGAAGAGCCTGGTCCTTCTGGCGCTATGCTAATGACAGCTTTGCTGTCTCCCTTAGCTAAGCATGACCTCACATGCTCCCACTCAAATCACTGGGGTGTGAAAGACTTCAGTGGGTGACTGCCTCGGGCCATAGCTAATGGTAATACTTCTAGTTTTCAAAACAGATTTTTCCCCTTTTCTAGACATGTTATAATTAATATTTCATGACAGTCTCTAGAGATACATAAAAGAAATTCTGGTCTTGGTTAAACAAAGCATATCAACAGGTCTGCTGTGCATGGAAAGTTAAGTGTTTCCAGGTGTTTACTAACACTAGGGCAAAGCATAAAGTTGTGTGGGTTTTTTTTGATGAGGAGCAGAATCTTCACCTTGCTGAGAACGGGTGTTCTAAAGGTCATGGATGCTCGCTGTGCAGAGCAGCCATCAAAGCCAAGTCTAGAGCTTAGGGCTGCCAGTCCTCCTCCCTGGGCCACTGCACTTTCTTTGGGACAGCTGAGAGCGACTCCTGGCTCCTCGCTGAACTTGCTGCGACTGTGCATGGTGGCACCAGCAGAGTTTCATGTTTTTTGCATGTACAGGAGGGTGTTGTTCAGCACGTGCTGGAAGCAATTCAGTGAGCAGTATATTGTTTTCAGCAGCTCAGGTTGGCTGTCAGGGTTGCTCTGCTGTGGAGTATTCTGGATATGTCAGTAAATATCTTCCCTCCAACAGTCCCAGATGTTATCATGCACAGCAGCTCCCACAACTACTTTGTAAATGTTTTGGGGTAAGTGGCTGCCAAGAACAGGGTTCCAGCTGGCTGTTGTGGGTGGTTTGTGACTGACCTGTGGTGAGCCACCTCACATCTGATGAAGCAAGTATGAAATGACAGCCACAACTGCAGGATCCTTCTGAATCTTTATTTCAGCTCCCATCTTGATGACTCATCCCACTGCGAGATGGTCTAAGTCCATCAGACTTCAGGACAGAGGCCAGACTCACTAGATAGCTGGGTTGCTTTTCTTGTGACCCATTGAGAATTTATGCAAACAAGGTATCAGGGGCTATTCTGTACAGACCTAGTGGCTTGTATCTTTTGGGATTTGCTCTCAGGATTCCAGGTCCCTGCAGGCAGGTTGAGGATCATTTTTCAGCACCTTTCTGTTGTCACAGTCCTCTGACTTCTCCTGCAACACTTTGTGTATGTGTCCCATACCATCCCACCGCTGTGCTTGGGTGACACCATCACATGAGTGATTTAACCAGCTGATTTAGAGAAGACTCATTCAGGAGTCTCTCTGGCATCTCCAGTTTTCCAGCTGGTTGAGATTTTGTAAATAGTTGCTATATAAAACTTCCTTATGCAGTAATCAAGGGCTGTTGCTTCATCTTGCTCATCTAGTTCTACCCTACCAGGTCATTTGAGAGGGGATGTCCTCTCCTCAGCCACATGGCAGCAGACTGGCTGTGTGACCTGAAACCACAGCTGGGAAGAGGCATATGGAGATGTGTTTGTGGTATCAAGGCAGCTTTGTAAATTATACAAAGAATGGTGTAGAACTGATATTACTGCTGGACTGCTGTGGTGGTGGCACTGCTTTCAGTAATCTGATGCACTCCAAAGGGATGATTATGATAAAACTCTAGTTGTTATAATGCTAACAGGTTTGTTCACCTTTTGTCTTTAATCAAGAATACCGTATCTATTAAACATTAATTTGTCTCCTTTGTGGTGAGAAAAGTATGTGACTTGAGAATACTGTAAATATTGGAGCGTGATTTGTAGCCCTGCTTTTGGGTAGGGTATCAGGGGTAACCTGAAGCAAATACTGCTGGGGCCCAAGGTTCCCCATGATCACCACCACATGATTGTTCTCCATCACCACATGCTTTTAATTACTGCAGACTTCAAACTCACACATTCTCCTTGGGTGAACAGAGCGTGTCTTTATTATTCTGTGAGTACTTTAAATAAGTCATTACCAGAGAAAGCAAAGGGAAGAACGATACTGTTTGTGCTATACTGTAATTGCTGAATGCACCATGACCTTTCAAATGAGGACCCACATTTAATCACTTTTGTCTTCTAGTGCAACTGATGGTGAACCCATTTGTTTCTCTATCTGCTGCAGGGGGATGAGGGTGCTGGTTCCCCCCATGACATTGCAAACATCCCACCTGCGAGGAAGGAGGTTTCTCTGAAATAAAACCAAAGCCAGGTAAGAAACAGCAATGATCGTCCCCAAGGTGAGAAGCATGGTAAAAGTTTTAAAGGGGAAGAGCTGACTGTAGGTCCCATTCACCAGAGAACAGGCTGGGTAGCAGATGACAGGAGGGATGCTCAGGGCAGGCTCCCCTGCTAGCAGCCTCAGGAGGAGCCCAACCAAGAAGCCAGCAGCCGAGCCGTAGGTGTTGGTGCTGGGAGCAAAGAGGGCACAGCAGAGCTGAGGGAAGAGCAGAGCATACACCAGTTCCCCGCTGAGGAACCAGAGGTCATAGACAGAGCTGGAGCAAAAAGCCAGACCAGCAGCCCCAGCCCCAAACACCAGCATGGAAATCCTCATGGCCCATAAGACCTCCGTCTCCGTAGCCTGTAAAACAGAGATTGTAACATTGCAGACCCACCATTTGCCGATGGGGTGACCAGCACTATCCTTCCCTGGGCTGGTTGTCACCAAGCCCTCACTGCTTTCAGGCAGTGCTGGCCACCAGCATCTGCCCAAGCAGGAACCCCTGGAGATGGAGCTGCCCTCGGTAATTTTAAGCATCATGGTTTTATGCTGTTTCCATTACAATCCTATTCCAAATTTTATATCAATCATTTTATAAAAGCAAAGCTCACCAATGTGAGTATTTGTATCCCTACAAGGATATAAACACCTCCAACCTACTTTTGAAGTTCTGGCTCCAGAACTCCATTCAGCAGCTGAAGGGCAGACGTGTTTAATCACAGACCATACAGACTGGATTTGAAACAAAACCATCTTTCCTGACACTAAACTTACTGCATGCTGTAATGAAGTACCTTTTTCCTCAGGATTTTCCTGTAGATATTGTGGGCAAACATGGAGCCAGCGGAGAGAAGAGCTGAATCTGCAGAAGACATTGCAGCAGCAGCAATAGCTCCCAAACCAGCAATGGAGATGTAGGCTGGGCAGAGATAGCGTAAAACAAGTGGCAGTATCATCGCCGATTCCCCTCTGTCAAGTGGACTCGGAAGACCATACCTTGTCTGGTTCCAGTCTTTGAAACAGAACAAGGAAAAGTCACAATAAATCCTTCTTTGATGTTTCTGCTGTCTTTGAAGCTGCCTTTCCACAGGAACAAGTCACAGTGGGGCTAGGGAATGATACCCACTTGGTATTTTAGGACTTGGATTCATTTTTTGGATTCTCTTATGACCTCTTGTGATTCCCCTTAAAATGCTGCAGCTCTCACTAAGTCAAAGACTTTCTTTTTCTGTAGCTCCATTTATAGAAATAGTGTTCTTTGTGTGTTTCCAGTACTGGGACTGTTGAAGGTCAAACTTCTAGACCCTGCTTATGAGGAGAAGGGAGTTTTGCTCTGATGCTTCTAGTGACAGATGAATTGATGAGTTCAATTGATTTCTTTAAATGTTCAGTGATCTGCCTGCTCTTTAACCCCTGCTCACAGCCAACACAGAGCTGATCTCCTGGGAGGAGACTGTGAGTTTACAGGACTGAACTTCTTGATTTCTTCAAGCAAGTTTTCTTCAGAACCTTATTAAAAACTTGTAGTAACATTGCTGAGTCTTACACTCCAAAGGTAACAGAAACAAGCATGAGACTTCTCAGAAAATAGTATCATACAGAGTTTTACAGGGTCTACCTTCATCTTTCCTCAACACAATGTCCATGAAAAGCCATTTCATTGTAATGAAATAGCTTTGAACAGGTTCTGGGACTGTTTAAAAGTCTCTAGGTAGTTGTACACTGAACTGCAGAGGGCTCCACATTTCTGGTACAGATCACCTATCTTTCTGCCCAAGACTATGCTTTTAGGTACCCAGGACTAGGTAATTTGAAGTCAAAATCAGTTTTAATCATCTTTGGCAAAAGCATGTTCCTTATCCAGAGACAAACAATTAGCTTTACCTGTTGATGCTGCAACTGCACCAATGAGCACAGAGGGAATGGCCATTGAAAAGCACCCAAGCCCAGAGAAGTAGGAGATGAGCCTTGCCTGTCTTGGTGAGGCAGCGGAGAGCACTCTTTGGAAGTAAGTTTGCCATGGGATGCTCCCAAGTACCTGTAACATTCAGATGTTACCCGTGATACCCACTAGGCTGCTGGCTACTGTAGGGCATCATCCATCCGTTCAGATGGATGATACTCTTTACTGTTATGAAATTCTAATTTCAAATGCATAAATGTTGCCCAGCTTTAACTATTGAGGATGATACTCCTGATGGTTGAGGGTGTTGTTTTCCTTTGTTTTAATTGTGATGGATGTGAAATTTTTACCAAAACAGGTTAATGGTTTGGTGGACTGAGAAAGATGAAAAACAGGTTGTTCGGCACAGTGAAACAAACACAGAGGAAGGAAAAGAGAAGTTTTTCAGGAATGCAATTTTTGTAAAATATCTACCCAAATTTAGCTAGAGTATAACCTAAAAGTAAAATCACTGTTTTCACTTCCTTAGCAGACAAATTTCATCAGATAAAATCTGAAGATTCTATCCTCACCAAGCAAGCTGGAGCTTCTGTGTATCCTTGTTACCAGTCTAGCAAGAGCATAACGACCTCCTGTAGTCTTGGCTATATCGGTAGCTCAAAAATTGAATTATACAGTGGATCTCATGGCACCATGCTTGCTGATGACCTGCAGTCGTGTCATTTTAATGTTTTTTTTCAAATAGAGGGAATTTTACATAATTATGTTAAGAACACACTATTGAGGTTGTGAGACCAACCTCTCAAAAGGTAGGAAACGCCTCATTTAGGTGCCAGGAGTGGAACTAGTTGCCTGGATGGTCTTACTCAAGAGGTACACTCCTTCACATGGGTAAAGGTTGAAGTGTCCCTGCTGCTTCTTTCCTTCCCACAGCTGAGCCCTGGTTTGCCCCAGTCCTTTCAGTGTGCTGCAGAGTGTTTACGAGAAGGTTTTACTTATAATTCTGCTCCTGCCAACTGTGCAGCGTAAGGTTCCTGGCAAGAAGAACCCACAAGCTTTCCAGACAGAAAGTCCCTGCATAATCCATTCTCCCAGCCACCTGTCCAAGAAATACTTCATACCAGGTAGAAGAAGTCATCCAGCCACCTTCCAAGATACTGTTTTTCTATCTTGCCAATCCAAGGGTCTTGGTAAGATTGATGAGTTGCAGTGTAATAAATACTTTTTGTTGCTGAGTTCACCAGAGCAAAGGGGATACACACCCACTAGGGCAGAAAAGGAAATAGTTAACCATTTTCCTCATTCTTGGAGAATCTATTCAGATGTTGAAATTAAGGTAGATACAGAATATAAAATTACATAAGATTGAACCCAGACTAAGTGTCTTCCTTTGTCCCCTTCCCTTACTCTAAACCTACATGTTTCTGGTACATGGCACATCAAGAACATGAGTTTGTAATTCAGATCAATTGATGTCTTCAGCAGACAGATCTCCCTCCTTTCCAGCCAAGACTGTTCTGGACACAAGTAAGGTTCTGCAGACCTTACTTGTGAGCAACCGTGTTCACTCGGCAAGGCCAATAGTTTGTGTGCGCGCTGTCTGAAATTCTTAAGGATTGTAAGGCATTTCAGGTGATCTGTTGTCCTGAAGAGCAACTGTAGGGCAAGGGCTAGCATTGGTGGAATTATTTTTGGTCTGAGACATGCTGAAAAGAAGAGCAGGATTTTTCTATTAATTAGAAAACTGTTAACAAAGAAATACACAGGACTTGCCAGGCTGAGGGTAATGAGAAACAGCTGGATGACATCTGTGTACGCAACAGAGTAGAGGCCTCCCAGTAGAGTATAGAGTATGACAATGCATGCTGAGATCATGATAGCCAAAGCGCTTCCAATGTCCAGGATAACCCTCATTGTTGCTCCTGCAGGCAAAGACAGTGGTCAGGTATTCTAAGACAGATTTTGTACAAGCAGAATACAGAATAAAGAAGTGTGTGTTGTTCCCTGGGCAGCAGCACACACACTGCATGAGAAGGGCATGGTCTACAGAGAGTGGGCAGAGTGAGGGCTCAGGAGAGCCCATGTGCCCTTTGTACTCTTGCTGCTACCTTGCTGCCTGGCCTTTGCCAAGACACTTTGCCCTTTCACACCTGCTCTCCTACAGGCAAGAAGAAGGTACTAACTCATATTGCCAGGCCCCTCAATTATAACATCATGCATATATACTACTGTCATTAGTTTTAAACCTAAAAACATATATTCCAGAAAGGAGAAATGCTTGTGTTCCTCTCACAAAAGGAGATAGAGGAATCACAACTTCCCACAATTAGTCCAACACAATTCCTAAATGTGTATTATATTCTGATAGTTGTCCTACATGACTTTTAACAAATGTAACAGCAAAGCAAGTACTTACCCAGGGATGCCAGGATAGCTGCAAACCAGAAGACCTCTCCTAACATTGATGGAATGAAAAGTAAGCTTCCCATCACATTCCCATAAGTTTCTTGAAGGGGATCCATCACGGTCACATAATTCTTGGATCTCATTGGATTTGCAAAGAAGAAACCACCTATCAAAAGCAATGACCTATTGGTAGAATTTTGCATGAATTATATTCCAGGAAAAAAATGTAAGAATACTATGATATTTGGGAATCAGACCCATATAGTGAGTGTGCAATTCATACATAATGAATCCTAGAGAATGATGCAGCCAACCAGACACTGGAGGCCTCAATTCACTTGCATAAATGTAGCATTTAATCTATCTGAGAGGTCCCAGGTTATAAAGGACCTCTGCTTACAGCTAATAGATATGACCCTCCAGTTTTGGCAGACCTTTATCTTTCCAGAGTGGCTGCAGGAGGCCAAATTGGACCCCCTGGGTCACTCCAAATGACATAAGATACCTGTGTGAATGTAACAGGAACTTAGCTCAGAGAACACCCTTCAGTCTTCTCTCCATCTCCAGTGACCTACCAACCTGAGACACAAAGTTTTCTGAACTGCTCCCTGTGGAAAATGGTACTTGACCATGTGATGCAACATGTTGCTATGCATTTTTTTTCTGGTTACAGTTTTATTTTGGTAGCCTCATTGTCTCTTCCCAGGACTGTATTGTTTTAATCTACACATTGACCTGAGTCCCACGGGCCTTCATTTAAATATTAGACTTCAGACGTAGAGCCATCTCATTAAAACCAAAGAACATGTATGGTGCCTGCCTAACCCTGAAGCCAACAGGATTGCTTGTCTGGGCGCTACTGACCTGAGTAAAGATTGCAGGATCAGACCTGCACTCCCTGATTTCATTAGTAAGAATTACTCACATAAGAAATGCTGGCAGGATATTTCCAAGCCTGATTCATATTCACGTCAGTTGGATTCTTTTCTCTGAGATGAGAATGAAGGTTATTGTTGTTTTAGAAATCCCTGTGCAAGGTCTGCATAGTCTCCTTGCTTTAATCATCCCGTGTCCCTATAGCGTTATGGTATAACTCAGTGTGGACTGGATGAAAATTTGGTCTTGGCAAGACAGCTGAACCTCAGCATGAGTTGGAAATGGCAACTTAGGCATAGGACACTGCAAACTTAGCTTAGTTTCAACAAAATACTGACCAGCTGTAACGTGGAATAAGCTGGATACACCTCAAATTTATCCTGGGATTAGACTGCTCAGAAAAATGCATTTTAGTAGAAAGATCAAGTTAGCATTATTTCATTACACAGAGATTTCAAACAAAAATTAAAGTGATACTAATACTTTCAGTAGTCTGTGAATAGGAGACCATGGTAAAAAAGCTATATGCACATAGCCACATGCTTCTAAAGTTCTCAGGCAAGATTTTTGTCATATAAATTGTACCAAGCAGGCAAAATTCTACACTAGTTCAAATTTATTATGTTTCAGTTTAGAGCATAGCATTATAAATTCTTATTCTGGATCTATGGGAAACTGAAAAAAAAAAATCACTTTTCTAGTATACTCTTACACATCTTAATATCCTCATATGATGTTTCTTAATGCTTATGTGTCCTGAAAATGTCCCTTATTTACCAATAACAAGGGATAAGGCAAATCCCACAGGTGCTTGGACCCACAACAATCCTTTTGAAGGGAGGTAGATAATTTCAGCTGTGCCATTGATATATGCTCCTCCAACCCAGGTGGCTGCAAACATGAAAGATGGAAAGGTAAGTATTGGAATACATATTCGGAACTAGTCTTGTAGAACATTTCTGAGACCTTGTAAACATTTTCCTCATACAAATATTTAGTCCCAATTCTATTTTTTTACAAAGTTTTCTCCCACAGTGAGGTGTACTGCTGAGTATAGATAATTATTAATATCTCTCCCTGCATAATTTCACAGGTGTTAGAGTTAATATCCATGTATGCATGGAAAAGCTTAAAGTTTAGACATTTAGAGACAATTTGAATATACTTATTTTTAGGTTTGTTTTTATCGGTGGAACACTTTTGCTAGAGCTAACAGAATTGCCTTTGTTATTCTGCCATGACTCATAGAACCATCCTTCATGAGCATCACTAAGAAAATATAGTTAGGAAAAAGAAAAGCAAGAAGGCATTGCAATAAGAATACAAACCTACAACATGGGCTAAAGGGTCTTAGCCAGGCAAAAACCACTTAGGCAAGCCTTCACAAAAAATAGGGGCAGGGAAGGAAATTTCAGATGATGCCAGGCAGCAAGGAGAGAAAAAGGAAGCAGCCAGTGGGGAAACATTTTCTCTTTATGAGAGAGCCCAATGCTCACTATGAGTATAAATTTATTCCACACAGAACTGGAGTGTTCCAGCAGTAAAATTCCTCTGTCATAGTGGATAACAGAAACTGGTTCAAGATTAAGACCGCAGTCGTCCTTAATGAAAAGTGTCACGTTCTTCAGTCACTCTTAAACTCTTCAACTCTTAACTAAACTCTTAAATTAAACTCTTTAATTAGAAAAAAAAAAGATCTGCATAAACATTCAGTTCTGCTCAGTGTGAAGAGGTTTGGAAGAATCCATCTCATAATGATTCATAAAACCATATTTCTTCAAAGTCACACTTAGGTAAAATCTGCCCTGACATTAAAGGAGTTCATCCACCTTGAAAGAAACATCCCTCAGTTCTACATAATCCATGTGTTTTAAGAAGAAGTTTTAAAAATCCTTTAAGAAAACTTACCTGTTGCAGTAAACAATCCAATAAAAATATTTATATTCCTGCCTCCAATGATGGCCAACTCAGTTGGGTTTCTGCTCCGCTCATTCTTTTTGCTTTTCCAAGAAGCCCAAATTCCAGTAGCTAAAGTTAACATAAAAAATGCACTCAAAGATACTAAGCCTGGTATATTTAGAACCATCTTCTGTTGCTTAATTTATATAATAGAAAGGACTAATTGATCAATGATGATATTCTTTGACTAAGTCCACAATCACAAAAAAAGAAATAGAAAAAGAAATCAGAAAAAATAATGCTGCCCTGTAAAGAAACTGCTAAGAATTAGTTTGCTGCACTTTGCGAGGAAAGATTCAGTGTGAAACAGAGCCATAAAACAAAAAGTCTTGAGAACTGGATGCAGAGCCTCTGTCTTTGGAGAACTACTGGCAATTCTTCTGTCTTCCCCTCTCTTCAAGAAATATCCAATCTTATTTTTCTTGGGAGCAGAGAATAAGAGGGTAGGAATTAGTGCTGATAAGAGCAACGGAGCACTTATGAAAGGGTAATACTAGCTTGGCATGAAGGAGGGGAAATGTTATATTTTGTCTGATATACAATGGTATGAAAATATTCCGTATTTCTCTAGGTTCTAAGCACAAGGCTAGCACAGAAGATAGGGCTAAGAATTTGTCTGTTTAAAGTTGACTGAACTAAAACCACAATAGTCATCAACTAAACCTAGGAAACAGTAAAATGAGATTTACCACTGACCAGCCAAAGGAGCTACAAATTGATATTCAAAGCAAGCACATCATCATTTCGCTGCTGGAAACAGGCAGGAGGACAAGATGTTGTTAAATTCTGCAGTAGAACTACAGGAAAGATACATACTTTTTTAAAACTACTTTGTGGATCTTCCTATAAACAGACACAATTCTCAGAAAAATTCATATACAAGTTAAAGGATTAAGTCAGTTACGTTTATTACAGAGTTGTCATATTAATATCTTTTTAGTTTCTCTCTGGATCTTTTTCATCTGTCCAGGTATGATTATTCATAACCAATTCTATGTAAAACTATTTAGGGCATTTATTTGGCTTTCCTGGATACTCATGTTCATCTGTGGAGCTGGTAGCTCCTTTACATGTGGAAATCTTCTTCTTTACAGATGCACTCTGAGCAAGAGTTTGAAAGCCCAGATCTTTAGGAAGGTTTTCTGCAGTGTGCCCTCTCCTGCAGACAGCCAGGAGTAGCTGTGCATGGAAATGACAGTGGTACTGCTTAACCATGTCCCACGGACAGGGCAATGGCTGTGTGGAAGAATGGAGAGAAGTGCAGGAACCCCGTGTTTTCTGTGACACCTCTCTGTACAAGGGAAAATAAGGATTTTGGTAAATTATGCAGTGATCTGGTGGGAAGACTGTTTAAGAAGTGTTTAAAAAAACCCTGAAAACTAATGATTGAAAAGCCTGACAACCAGATGATTATTTATCCTGCTTTAGGAGAAATATTCCTTTATATTTGTAATCAAATGTGATTAGGACTGAGCAAGGGGTTTTAACTTTGACTCAATAATTCATGTATAAAAAGGGACGCTGTGCATTTTAAAGGCACATTTTCTGGGTGGCAATTAGAAACACTCCCTTTCACCTTATGGTACTTGCTACAAAGCTGCAGAAACTGCAGCTTTTGGTGGAAATGGAGCCATAGGTTTCTCTGGGTTGCCTTCCTTGCTCAAAATGGGATGTTTCAGAAACTTTTAAAACACTTTACACAGAGACACACATTAAGCTTTTTTTCTATGAACAAATGTTTTCGGCGTATTTCCTTGGCAGGATTAGGGTAGGGTTGAAGATGTGTATGGCTGAGGGTGCACACAGCTGGGTCTCAGTCTACTCTGCAGCCAGGTACTGCTGTAATGAAATACCTGGCATTGTATCCTTTGTGCATTCAACATATCCAAGACAAGATTTGAGGCTTTTCTCTTTGACATCTGCAGAGAATGTCTGGAATGACTCTGGTATTTATCATCTTTTGACAAAAAAAACCAATAAAAAGTGGCAGGTGTAAAAATCTCCAGGGAAACTTCATGTAAAGACCCAGAGGGATAGAGGGTGGATGTGGGAGGACAAAATGTAGGCGAAAACATTATGTGATGGGATGAAGGGCATTTAGAGAAAAAGTTTATGTAAGGTAGTTCATCTGAAGCCAGAGTGGTTTTGATGATATACAGTGCATGGAAGAAGGATTGTAGAACCATGAGGTTATTCCGAGGAGACCAATTTCTCACTGAATCTGTTGTTGTGCTCTTTTACCACTAGATGACTCTCAGCTAATGTGTATATTTTACCAAAAAAAGAGAAATCTTACTAAAGGAGAGATGATGAGGTGGGCTTCTTGCTGCTCACGATGGAGGCTGCAGCTTCAGGTGCCAGCTGCTGTGCTGCTCACTTCAAGCTCCCTGCATAACCCGTGGGAAGAAATATGCAATTTTAGGAGGGTATTCACTGACCTACTTTAGGTCCTGTGAAGCAGGACAGGTTGAGGGCAAATCTCAGGCTGCTGGACTCAGGGCTGCTTTTAAGAGTGGTGTTGCTATACCCAGTAGATGATTCAGTGCTTGATTCAGGTGTTCAGATAGAAATGGCTGGAAGCGCTTGAGAAGGCTCTAAAGCCTCTGAGATGTCCGCATGGGCAAGCAGATGTTACAGAGCTCTTGTAGGAGATACATGCGCATCTGGAGCAGCAGTCAGGATATTCAGGAGTATCTCCGATGGTTCTGAGTACCTACCTGGGGGATATCCAGTCGAGCTCTTACTCTCTCCTTATCACTTGACCTTGATAGGACAGACTCTGAGATGGATGGCTGATAAAAATAGAGAAGTATGTGGAAGAAAGTGAAGAGTGCTCTGTACCAAGGAAGTTTTCTGTCTATGGTGGAAATCAGCCTTGAAACTGGAAGAAATAAAGATGGACAAAATGGTAGCCTCTCTGCCTTTGATAAGCCTTTGCCATCCCTTTCTGGGTTAAATGTGCTACGTTATTGATGATAAGCTGTAGACAGCTCTCCGTAGCAAATGGGCTTAGAATGAGAGGGGCACTGTGGGGCGAGAGGTCCTGCAAGGAAAGAACATTTCTGAAGGGTGGCTGTCTCTTTTCACTCCTCCAGAAAGGGACAGCCTCGATGAGCTGTTGGTCTGTAGGAAATGAAATAAATTACTCTGAGAATCTGGAAAAGTTTTCCTTTTTTTTTTTTTTTTCAATTTTCCTTTGGGATTTTTTTGAAGTTTGTTTGCAAAGAAGTGTTTGCCCATGAGGAGCTGTCTGGGAGGAGAGACATGGGGCTGAGGCTAGTGCAATAGAGCAGAGGCTGTGGCACAGGGAGATCTGCATGGTCCAACCTCTCCACTGGTTTGCTTTGCTCTGCATGCCAAGAAAAACTGAGCACTGGGTCCTGAGGCATATGAGCTATTTGCATCAAAATGATCTGACAGGTCCTCTTAAAATGAGATGCTATGAGCTAGTCCGTGGTTTCCAGCCCAGGTGTTTGAATCATGTCCTTGATCCTGGCATCTAAAACACTGCGCCATTGGTCTCCAAACATTTACAATTTTTCACATGATGTGTTTCATCTAAACTTTTATTTCTATCCCAATTCAATCCCAGGAACACTTTTTCCTCATTGATTTGAAGTATTATCTCTTCTAACAAACACACATTTGAATGTGCCCAATGTTTTGCGCGAGTTTCAAATGCAGAAGGAAGAGGGATAATTAGATTACTTGGGAACCTGTCAAGAGAGACTGCACAGTGAGAAGTAAACATACAAATTAAACAAACATTTTGTCATTATTCCTGTGTGAGTTTTTGACCATTAATTTTTAAAGATTGATAGATATAGAGAAGATAGGTAGATAGGCAGATACCTAGATAGACAGATGATAGAAATAAAAGAGATGAGTAGAGATAAAAGATAGATATAGAAGAATATTATGAGTTCCTTACTGCTACTAAATTCTTCACATGTACAATACATAAAAGACATAAAATACTTGTTTTATTTTATTAGGAGATTTCCCTGAAATAATTCTTTCCATTTTGGAAAAAGAAAAGAAAACAAATTAAAATCTGTAGTAAACCCAAATCTGAAACATGATATTTTACCTTTAGTCAAGCCAACTCTGTCTAAATCAGAATTATTATTCGTAATAGCATATAGCCATTTTCTTTGGAAGCTCTGGCCCATCAGAAGAACCTGGGTTTGCCAGTCTCCCCACAGTGCTTGATGTGAGGAGCCACCCCTGTTTTGATGTGCCAGCCAGTTCCTGAAGACGGCTCTGGTGATGCTTCTGAAAGCTCAAGCTTTGACACGTGTAAAGGGTGATTTGGGGGATCTGAAAAGCCATGAGTTGAAATTATTTCAGCTTTTTTTAGCCACCTTTGCAAGGGACAGCTGTTTTCTTTGGACACCCACACCTCTATGTTGCTAGCTCCAAGCTCTAGAGACTTTTATTTATCTCTAGAGACTTGGGTCTCTAGAGAACTGTTAGAGGCTCTCAGGTGTAACATAGGACATATGGGAGAACCTTGCCACCTAAAGTGGCATTTGGAGGCTGAGCAGGATGCTTTGCTGCACTTCAGATGGCACCACATGCTTCTCTCTAGATTGGAAAACTTAATGTTGCCTGGAGATGCAATTCCTCCTGCATGTTTTAATCATCTCTTTCAGTACAGGGTGGAGGAACGTTCCTTCTCTTCATGCATTATGTGACTTGATGCCTATCTCAGAAAAGACTCCTTTTCAGTGGTTCAAATTAACTCTACTTTCTGCGTTATTCCATCTCTCTTCCTACCAGAAATAGTTTGAAATCACAAGTCCTTTGGGTCACACAAATCAAGCCAGAAAATAACTTTAGAATTAAAATATTTAATATACCAATGAGGCCAGAGATTGCACAGTTGGCAGGACAGAGGGTGTCCCCGTAAGCACACAGACGTGACACTGAACATCCCCAGGGCAGAACAGCTCGGAACAAGCAGGTGGCAGCAGTACAGTACATTTATTTTCCCATGCTGGAGTTGGTGTGGGTCAGTAGGTGCTTCTCCCTCTCCTGGTAATGGCACAGCCAGCACTGGCTTTAACATACAGATAAAAGTCAGGGAGACAATATTAAGGATGAGGGCAGGGCTGATATTTAGGGACCATGAAGATCTCACAGAATCGCTCTGCTGACGAAGGAGTCTCTCTCTGTCTGACTATAGGCTGAATATCCTTACTTCTAGCTGCTTCCTTGACTCTTTGTGCATCAGTTGGCTTTATTTTGATATATCTGCTTCATATGGTAGCGCTGCCCAGGCTTCACTGCTGACAATGAACTTGAGCTTTCAAGCCACCTGGCAGGTTTGGACGCACCAAGTCATGATTGCAAACTTCAGTAAGTCTTGCGATTTTTTTTTCCAGAAGGAACTTAAATCCTATGAGTCAAATTTCCATCTTCCAGGGGTGAAGCTCCTGTAAGGAGCTACAAGGAAGTGCACGTGTGCTCCTCATCTTAACACAACTCAAATTTTCTTACCCATTTTGTATAAAGGGGACATTTATACAAAAGATTTTGTATGCTGCATTAGATGACCTCACAAACAGCTGTGTGTGTCTGCAATAACTGTGTTCAAACAACTTGCTCCCATACTGCAGTGCAGAGTAGGAACAACCTTTGACTGAGAAAACATAAACATAAATGCATCTCTTTCTTTGAAAAATAGACTCCAGGTGTTTAAATATATTCAGATTTGCCTAACTGCATGCTTGCATTCAGGGTGGGTAAAGATTATCTTATAGTTTGGCTGACTCAGAAAAGCCAACAGCATGCCCAGGAATTAGCCTTTAAGGAAGTCACTGAAATGACTGGGTTTCTGAAATTTGCCAGTCATGGGCTTTAGCATCAAGGGTTTTATCTGGAGTGATGATGGGGATTTACACAGTTCCTGGTTGGGATTACTGTTGCTGTAACACTAAGACTGATGCAATTAGTTGCCTTTCAGATTCTGTCTCTTATTTGTTACTAAGCTGCACATAATTGCTACCTTTATCAATTTAATGTTTATCTTTGCCAGTTAATAGCTTGTCCATGTGATCTATTCTAGAACAGCTCTACAGACCTGTGTGGAAATTAGTGAGACTCCTAAGCAGACTGGTGAGGGCAAAATTGGTCCTGAGTTTCTTCTCTTTTTTGTTAAACTGGATATTGCTAAATTCTTGTTCCAAACCCTACTGTCCATGTTGGCCCAAATGCCCCTCCAGGGCTGCCACATCTCTCAGATACTCCAGAAGAACTGATCTAGAAGTGCCTTGGACTTTGCCAAACATGACAGCAAGCTGCCAAATGAGTACAAGAGCATTTGGCTCCAGTGTGGCTATAGGAAACTGAAAACCATGTGTTTCAATTGCCTCTGTGGTGTTGCAAATGCCACTTGATATATTCTCTGTGCATCCTAACTTAAATCTGGAAGTGCCCAATTAGTTAATAGGAACAGACAAGTGAGCTCAAGAAGGAATTTGGAGAGGATGGGACATTGTTTACATCCAGATAGAGCACCTCCTTTGTGCAGCTCATAAATGCACAACTCAATAGTGGATCAGTTTCCCATATACACAAGAGGGCAAGTGCTGATGTTTTACCTGGGGGCCTTTGTGTTTTATACACAGGCATGGCAGTCAGGACCAGACAGATCACTATTTTGCCAGTTTTTGAGATTGAGAAGGAATGTTTAGAGAGTGAAAATTTGGAGTCTCAGATGTAAATAATTTAGTCTCTTTCCACATCGACTTCTTCATAAAAAATTCATTTTGCACCATGAAACTCCTAAACATTGTAGGTTTTCTTTGTCAACCCCCCCTCCCCATATATACAGCACAGTGCACTATCCTTATTGTATGTGAATTGGCAGCTCAGGGCTTCTCTTGGCATCCCCTGTAGGTCATTCACATTCCAGAAATATTTGTCTGAAAGGCAATGAATGAAAGATGATTAATTAATATTCTAGAGGGATATGAGACTTACTGCAAGCATCTTATACATTGAAAATAAACAGTGTAAAGGAAACAGTCATGATAAATGAAACCTGAGAGAGGTTTTCTTCCATTTTGTAAAATGACATTTTTACTACTGTTAACCAACTAAAACCACCTCTGCTTCTCATGTCTCTCACTTACAGATGGTGGACGAGGCGGGGGCAGTCATTATATTTTGTCAAAAAGCCATCTTGAGTAGGACCACAACCATGCAATACAAACATTGCTCTGTTGTTTTGAAACGCCTGAGGATGGAGTTATACCTGACCACAGTATGGGGGAGAGAGAGACTGTGCTAATACATCTGTACTGCCTCAGCTCCCTAGGGGAGCTCATTCAGTGCAAATCTCTCTGATCATGTACCATTACCAGAGTCTGTAAAATAGAAGTGGTAAGGATGTAAAGCAGTCTTTTATCTTTTACTGCATACCAACCTTTCGTCTCCTCATACATGTGCCACATATGAAGCCAGTAAGTCCACCAATGACTTGAACAAAACAAAGAATAGCTTCAATCACACCGATTACCAGAAGGATAGAGAAAAGGATGGTATTCCAAAGGACGACATTTTCAGGTTCTTTGCAAATGCTCCATGTTGTCTGGTTGAACAAATAATTGTCTCTGTGATAGGGAAAAATAATTGGCAACATATTAGAGAATAAAAATTTGAGACTGTTTTTTGTGTTACATTTTATGAGCCTGTGGCACAATGTAAAGTGAGTCTCAGATTCTACTATAGTTGGTAAAAAATGGAGGTTCTCTTCAGAATTCCCTTTACAGTGGTGCCTAGGGAAGAGAACCATGTCTACGCTTTGTTGCACACACAAGAATCTCCCTTTTGTTTTACGGCAATTCTAATAACTAAAGGGAAAGAACCCTAATGGTTTAAAAATGTGTCTTCATATCCTCCGTTCCTGCTGTGGTATCTCAGTCCAGCCCATCCATCATCTCTACTTATGGCTGGAAGAGCATGGTTGTCCATGTTAACTTTAAAAAGTCAGAGATGATTTTCGTTTTGCTTTTCAGAAGTAGGCAGTGTAGATTCAAACCAAACACTTCCTTTTGACTGTGGTGGGAGCCATTGGATCTTTGTTTTGTCCTGCCTCCCTGTCTACTGGCTTAGGAGGTTGAGTACCCTGAAAACATCTGACCTTACTATTAAAGACTGAGGCAAGGAAGGCATTAAGTACCTCTGTCTTGTCCTCATCTTTATCACTATTGTTTCCCTTGCATCCAGTAAAGGAAGGAGATTCTTCTTGGCCCTCCTTTTGTTCTTAATATATTTGTAGAAACATTTTTCTTATCTTTCACAGAATTGAGCAATTTAAATTCTAGTTGGGCTTTAGCCCTTCTAATTTTCCCTCTGCATGGTCTCACTTCATCCTTGTAGTCCTCCTGGGATGCCTGCCCCTTCTTCCAAAGCTCATATACTTTCCTCTTTCACCTGAGATCCTCTCAAAGCTCTCTGTTCAGCCAAGCTGGTTTTCTTCCCCGCTGGCTTATTTTAAGGCACAAGGGGATGGCCTGCTCTTGCCTCACCAGGATTTCCTTCCTAAAGAGTATCCAGCCTTCTTGGGCTCCTTTGCCCTTTAAGACAGCCTCCCAAGGAACTTTACCAAGCATCCTTCTAAACAAACAGTCCAAAGTCTGCCCTCCAGAAGTCCAAGGTGGCAGCTCTGCTGAACCCCACCCTTTACTTCTCCAAGAACCGAGAATTCTATCATGTCATGATTGCTGTGCCCCAGATGTCCTCCAACAGTCACCTCTCCCACAAGGCCTTCTCTGTTCACAACAACAGGTCCAGCAGGCCACCTTCTCTAGTTGGTTCACTCACCAGTTGTGTTAGGAAGTTGTCTTCCACACACTCCAGAAACCTCCTAGACTGTTGCCTTTCTGCTGTTATACTTCCAGCAGACATCTGGTAGGTTGAAGTCCCCTACAAGAACAAGGGCTAGTGATCACGAGACTTCTCCCAGTTCATTGTAGAATATCTCATCAGTCTCTTCTTTCTGTCTGGGTGATCTATAGCAGACTCCCACCACGACATATGCTACTCAGAGAAATACGAATTTAGGTGTAGACTGGGTGGACTGTCAGTTCACTTTTGAAAAATTTAAATTTACTATGGAAAGGAGGGGAGTGTCTAAGGAAAGCAGATTTGAAGGAGCTTGTAAGTCATACTCACTCCAGAGTATCGTTCCTGAAAGGGTAGAAGTATTCTCCATCACCTGTGTCACACAGAGGGCCCCCAATAAGCCCCAGAGTGGAGATGACTGCGCAATATGCTCCTCCTGCAAATCCCAGCACAGACAGGACCACTGACAGCAGCATCTGAAAGGGCAAAGACTTTCAACACTACATGAACAGAGGCATTGAGTAGTGTGGAAACCTTGCATCAAATGGGAAGGAAAAGATCTTTACCTGTTTCTTACTATACTAAAATCATAACAATAGTGTGATATTTGTGGGAATAAAAAATAGTTGACTTTTTCTGACTAGTACAGCTTTCTTAGATGTTAAAGGTCTTCAGACAATTCAAACAAATACGATTTGTTTTGCTTTTAAAAGTGTGCAAGCCCAGTTCTTTAATTATGCAGAGTTTTCTACTTGACCCATCAACTGTAAAAAATCTGGTGGATCTTCTTTCAAAAAGCCAATATAAAGCTACTACTGGCTTGGTGTGGTATAATTGTGTGCCTTGCCATTTCCAGCTCTTCACCAAGAACACCTTTCTCAGCCCTCGTACCAACAGAAACCAGCAAGCAACTACCAAACCAGGTATGAAAGCAACAGAGGATGTAGCAGTTGTTTTTGCAAATAGATGAGGAATGCAAAAGAGCCTTTCTTTTTGCTGCTTTCCTTCATTTTGGAACAGCATTACATGTGGTTACCTCTGCCAGTATTAAGAAATTTAATAGTGCTGCATATGGCAATGAACCACTGGTGACTTCAAATTATATGTAATATATCTGTATGTTTCACATATGCCACTCACACAGGAAAGTTACGTTTACTCTGTTTTGAGGTAGTTTTCTATTAATGGATGGAATGTATCTGGTTATTGTTATTTATAAGCAAGACTCTCGTGGAGTGTTGCTGTTGGTGTATCTGGAAAAGGCTTTTCACTAGTCTTGTTAAGAGTCATAGCTTGTGGTTGTTCACAGCTCTGCCAAGAAGAATAAGAGAGAAGAAACTCTGTGGAGTGGACTGACAGAACTGGTGGAAGACCTGGACTGGAGGCAAGGCAGCAAGACTGCCTTGGAGTCAGGGCAGAGGCATGGCTGAGGAAGCACATGGGAAACACTCCCACCCACAGCCTGGGTTTGAAGCCAGACACCTCAGGTCTCACATTTCCCTGTTGCCAGCAAATACCAGTAAAATCTAATAGACCACAAGGAAGGTAGAAACCTTTTGCTAATGCCAGCTGCTCTGCACTACGGAGTCAAATAGAAATATCTACCATCCACATTGCAGACTTGTGACATAGTCTTGAAAGCTATTCACTATCTAAACATGTTCAAGCTAGTGAATGCAGTTTCCAGCTTGCTAGCTGATGACATTATTGCTTTCTGTACAGTTTTGCATGCTGCTGGTGTGTGAATTGACTCATTCTGTGTATCCTTTTGCCTCTAAAGCAATCCTTGAGTTAGAAGTTGCTTGGATTTCTTATGAGACTTATTTCATCATAACTGATTAATAACTCTCTTTTTGCAAAGCTGGACACTCTTTTTGCCTTTATCTGCATGTTGGCTGGGTTATCTTCTAGCAAAGATAAATTGTCAGCAAAATGAATGGTAATTTAATATATTGCCCCAGACCAAAGCAGTGCTGGGTTGTAGCTGGGGCACTGTCTCTCATAATAAGGTCACTAGCCATGCCTCATGGTGAGGGTGATTGACTGATACTTTGTCTGAAACTTCTGCCTACGCTAAACCACTTCTCCCCACCTGTTTTCTCATTTACTTCAACTATCCTGTCTGCATCTTGGCTGAAGGTTCTTAATTATGCTACAGATTAGTTTTAGCACAGCATAGGAGTATGGGACATCCCAAAGACAATTATGATAGAAAAAGTCAAATGTTTTTTTGCTACTTCTACGTTTTATGATAGTGGTTAGTACTATTACTAGCAGTACTTATCAGTGCTATCTTTGACAGCTGTTCTTTGACACATGATTTTCTCATTTGAATTGTTAGCTGTATGGGTAGCTTCATCTCACCTATTTCCTTTCCTGTACACGTGATTACACAGACAAAGGCTACTCGTCACTGAAAGGGGAATCCAAAGTTGCTGTAACTGTTAGGTTGGCTCTCCTGGGAATTTTCCAGAAACACAGTGGCATTTTCCCATTATATCTGCTCTTCTGGAGTCTTTTTTTTCATAGTTCTATTAATCATCTCAACCTTTCAGCATTTTCCCTAGCTGTACCACCTTCATTTATACTTTCTTTCAAAATGTTTTATTTCCTCGTTTCTGTCTTCAGTTTCAACATGAGGTCTAATCTAGGATGCTTGAGTTTGTTGAAATAAGTTTTCCATGGTTTTGGCTTGTTCTCTGCCTCTTGCAAAGGTTTTGCTGATATTTTTTGCTGATTTTATTTTAATGTTTTCCTTGCTTTATTCTTCAAACAATTGGTTTGTCTGTGCTGAGCTGATGAAGACTAATAGCATTCATTCTTTGAGCATTTGCATCAGCTGCTTTGGTGAAGTTACCAAATTCCTCCTGCCCTGGCTTGTGCTGCTCTTTCTCGCTCCAGTTCTTGTTTCATGCATGTTTCTTTCTTCTCTGTTTATTTTTCTGGAGGTGTTTTTCTATGGAATTAATATCTTGTCTGGTTATCCCAAAATCTTTTCTTATCTAGGTTTGTTTGTCTGGAAAGCTGCTATGGCTATTTTGTTCTACTAGTAGCTCTTAAAGAAGGCTCAGAGAGAAATATTGGAGTATGTTTGCTGATGCAATGACATAAGCTTTATTTTGGGGAGTTATTTTTCCTCATTATGCCAGTGCTGTGGATACTTTCAGATGTGCACATACAAAGCTGCAAGACACAGAAGCTTTCTAAACCTGTTACTTTCCAAAATCATTACTCCGTGATGCAAGGACAAGAAACCATCTGCATGTGTTTGTAGGCAACAATTTAAAATGGACTAATGAAAAAACTTACTCAATTCAGCATGTAATCACTGTGAACTGGAGAGCTCAACAAGGTGAATAAAAGTTACTAATTATTATTACTGTTGATATTTCAGCAGTGTGTAAAGGCTGTGGTGAAGTCTAAAACTATTAATAGAGGGATTGCACAAAGTATAATAGGATAGAACCTCTACCCTGAGGAAATTGTTCTGATAGTTTAATAATTCTGATGATAGATATTAGTTCTTTAGCTTTTTTTCTTTTCCAATGAAAAGCAATGTTGAGTATTCTGTGTAAATTATAATTTCATACCTAAGGTCCCCAAAGAAGAAAGTTGGCCAAAGTAGCTTTTGGGTTAGCCTCAGGGTCCCGAGTATTTCCAGTGTGGGCTGTTTCTCTGCCAGTAGGTAACAGCTGGTGGACAATCCATCAAGAGCTAGAGACCCTGTATCAGGACCACCCAGACCCACCTTGCAAGGAGCTCTGGCACCTTTGGAAGCTGCTGCCATCTTGCATGTTTGAACAAGTCCCAGGGTTCTTCTGCTCTCCAGCACCTGGTGACTCACACCATACACTCCCTGCCTTGGGTATACAGCCCGTGAAGTCAGGGTATCTGAGCAACAGCTTTGAGGGCATCTGTGTGTTATGGTTCGGGCTAAACTGTGACACTGCATTTCCTCCCACTATCCACAAAGATTTTCCTGAGGTTTCTTCCCCTGAAGCATGACATCATTGAACTTCAGATCTTCCTGCAATACTCACCTCTTTCTGCATGCTTGGAAATCATTCTTCCCCATGAGCTGTTCTGGGAGAAATGGTTGTGTTTTTATGCTTTTCGTAGCGACTCGCTCATTGCTTATGTCCCTATCTCATCTCTACTTTGAGCCCCATTCTATTTAAACCATAGAGTGACTTGTAGAGCTGCACTGCTTTCCCCCTCAAAGAGGTGGGCAATTCCAACAGTCCCAGAAGACAGCATTTTTAAGACATAGGGTCCTCATTGAGACGGTTTTCCAGTTTGGTTTGAGTAGCTTCATCAGTTGGCCACCAGCTCATAATCAAATAGTAGATAATCATACTACTTTCTCAACAATGCCTATTGTATTCCCCTATAACAGCAAATAAGGAAAAGGAGGAACAGTTCGTAGGTAACCAGTCAGTGATGAGAAGGTGCAGACAGGATGCCCGACAGACATCCATGTGCTGCTGCTAGGAATGGTGCAGACAGCAGAAGGGTGGTGCAGGGGAGCAGGAGCATGGCGGGTCTGCAGATGTGGGGCTCCCAGGTGGCACTGAGCTACCACCTTTATCAGCAAACTGGGGGAGTGAAATCAGCCAGTCTGGGGAAGATTGACTCTTGGCTTTGTAATATTTAGTGCTGAGCTTATAGACGGAGAAAGGAGACCTGAGATGTTGTGTTATCTGGGCCCAATTCAGCTGGATTTCCACCCATCACTTAACACATCCAGTGCAGTGTGGGAACACCCACAGGAGGGCTGTTTTTCACCACCGCTTTCTACACCACTCAAAACCAGCAGAAGTAGTCGGCTCAGACACTGGGTTCTGGGTGCCTAGGCTCATGTCCCAGCTCTGCAACTGGCTTACTTGGACATTGTTAGCAAATCTTCCTTGCTGTGCAGGTGACATTTGGTAAAATCAATGTAATGACATGACGCTTGGGACATACTTTCTGACAATCTAGTGAAGAACATCATTTTGGTATTATGACTAATGAATTAACTTAAGTAAAACATCTTGAAGAGGTAAAGATCTCATGGATCAATCTGAACATTAATTGAAGAGTACAGAAGAGATATGCTTTATTGTATGGGATCTCGCACTCCAGACTGCTTCTGCAAAGAATGCAGACTGAAAAAACTTTTCTAAGTCAGTTTATTCTTGCTAATAATGATAACCACACTGAAGTCTGTGTGTAGGGCTTGAGGATTAATGGAGATGCACATTATATAGGGAAACTATCTGCCCCTACAGAGGTAAACACAAAGAACTCAAGGAAAAAAATTGACATGTAAGGTTATGGAGGGAACAGGACCAGCTGGAAGCAGAGGCAATGGGCAGTTGTCTCAGTCTTTAGGATCACCTGGAGCAGGAGAAACTAGAGCTGTGTTTTACTTTATATGCGTTGAGGTAAAGCAGGTTTGTCCCCCATCTGCCCTTAGCGATGTGGCCAAATGCTCCCTCATATCAGTGGCTGTCACAACATTCTTGTTGGATAACTGAGCTCTCGGCCCCAGCCCAGGGACGCTGTAGATCAAGCTCTTCTTCTGCATTTCCCTGACATGGCTGATGAATGTGGTGTGATGGTTCGTCACTGTAGGTTTCCACCTGCTGAGCAGCCATTTAAGAGATATTGCATAAACCCTACAGTGCCATTTCAACACATAAATATCCACTTACCCCACACCTGTTAGCGCAACATCCTGCTCCGCCTGCTCCCAGCATCATGAAGGCAGGCAAAATAACCTGTGAGGAGAGCACAATCTGAATTGGTGTACAGCACTTCCACTGGTATGGGTTTTAAAGTCTAGAAGCTGGAGCATCACATTCCACAAATGCAAACCATTTTCTTCTCTGAGTTACACCTGCTTAGGTGTTGGTGTTTGCTGAAGAGTAACTCAGGAAGAAGCATGGAATTACAGCTAGAGCTGACTGGCAAGTCAGTACAGAAACCTGAAGCTGAAGCTGTAGTGCTTCTTTTCAGCAATGTTTTGTTGGTTTTTTTCAGGAACAGATCTGTCAGTTCTGAGAAAATAGAATTGCTGCTCAGAAAAGAATCACCACTACAGTAAGAATTATGTCAGTTTAAATCTTCTGAGCATTCTGCTCTGGATTATAATTGGGAAACCAGTCTTAAACTTCCTGAAACACATCGGACTTTGGCTCTTTGTGCTAAGTTTCTGGAAAACATAAAAAAACGACTTCACCCAAAGCAAAATCCCAGTTTACATCAGCTTGATCTATGTTAATTATCAGTTAGAGCTCTAGTGATACAATGAAGTCAGTAACCATCTGTGTCTCAGGATATAATGACACCTTACAGAGGCACTATGGAGATAGGAAAAGCTGCATTTAGCTTGGTAGCTAGAGGGCAAGAAAGCATTTGTGGGTCTAACTGTGCAGCCAGAGCACTCCTGCTGCCTTTGTGCATCACTGCTTTTGCTGGCATCTCACACAAGACAATGAGTTTTTAAGAAAATAGGGAATGGTCCCTATACAGTTAATGAAAGAAGGAGAACCGACCAAACAAACAAGCAACAAATATAAAAGCTGTAAAAGCAGCATGACTAGTTGTTGGAGAGCTATTGGCCCATGTAGGGCAGGATGAGCGGAATGTCCATGGTGAATGAAGCTCAGGGAACTTCTATAGGTAGTGTGAATATTTCTGTTAGACTGTGGAGGACATCGGTATAAAACTTGCTTAGATTTACAGAACTTTAAATATTTTGTAAAGGATTTTGCTCTCTGTTGCCTTTTATAGACACCCCAGAGGGAACCTCCAGCACCTGCAGTAGTCGCTGGACCACAGCTAGAGACCTGCAGACGTAGAGCATAGAGGTTAAAAGATGTTCCTCTTCCTGGAAAGAAGTCAGCTCTTAAGCAATCACAGGTGGTCCCCAAGGCAGCTCAGCCCCAGTGTGCTGGGGCCTGGCACGTGAAGGAGAGCTGATACCTCTGCCCATCAAATCAACACTCCTTTTCCTCCAGGGCTGCCTTTCTTCTTTGGAGACTTCCCTATGAGTGCTTTTGTGTTCTTTTCTAGCCCGGCTCAGGATGAAGGGTTTGCTTGGCAGATTTCTTTTTTTTGCAGTGCCCAATTATAAACATCTGCCTTTTGACACAGTAATGACCACTCGCTAGATTTGGCTGTTGTCAGTAAAATGAGGGCTATGAATTAGCTGGGGCTCTGTCAGCCATTGCCCAAAGTTGCACATTGGCTCTCCATCAGGAAAGATATTATGACACATGAAGCTAGTCTACCTGTCTTTATACCCTAAACTTTTGAAATAAGGAAACAGAGAGGTTTTCAAGTCACACAAATTTTGATGAGAGAAGCAGTGGAGGACAAACAAAGGGCAGGGTGGTTGCTCAGATGAAGAATGTGCTTATGATCTAGGTATCAGTCTATGGATGAAGGTCCCAGGTGAAGGCAGGTTTTCTGGCTCACAGAGACAGCCAAGTCTGTTATGAAGTTTCCCTCACAGTCTTGGCTCCAGAGGCTGTGTCATGCTTACAGGGGAGATTCTCCAGTTTGGGCAACCTGTTGGCATGACCTTTCAGAGTTTCCTTTGGCGAGAAGCTGGGTGCATGAGGGAACACAGTGCAGCCTGGGCTGTCCTCACTGTGGAGACGGGATATCTTGCCCCTTGGCTAGCTCCCTACAAGGCCCAGAAGCCACTCTTCATTTTTCCATGCTTCCAGCACCTGGAAAATGGAGCTAATGATAATGCTTTCCTTCCCCCTTTCTTCACCTGTGGGCATTTGTCATTTTCTGGAAATATGTAAACTCAACACCATTGTTTATGGATCATTAATTACTCCTAATGCCGTGTTTTTAAGACCAATGCAAATTTTTCCTCCCCTCTCATTCTTTTCTCATTTTTGATCTATGCAGTTCTGGCCACAGAAGCCTCTGTGGAAGCCTTCAAAGAAGACACTTTTTCAATCAGACTGTGACACTCTCATGCCTGACCTCTGCCTTTCCTTTCATTGAATGCCAGTGACTCCTGGGCTTGCAGTGATACAAATTTTCTATAGGATTCCCATGTAGTTCCACTTCTTCTTTTAGACTTCCTTCCACACACTCATGCTTACATTCAAGCTCAATGTGAGTAATAGGCCCAAGTGGTAGCTGGAAGAAGAACCAGGCAAGCTGCTGGCTGAGAGCAGTTCATTGAATTATCTTATACCACATTTCTGCTTTGAGAACTATGAGTCTGAACCACATCCACTGTAGCTTTTCCACAGACGTAAGTGGTAGCTGCATCATAGCCTGACTGTCAATAAGATTTGCTTTTTTTCTAAGTTAATTATTCTTAAACATTCTTTTTTTTTGATGTGCAGGTAGCTTAGTCTAGGCTGTGCAACAGCCAGTATTTGTCATATGCGTGTTGCTCACTCAGCTTTTTATCTGCACTTGGGTGGATAATTGGAAGAGTGTAAAGGAAGCAGGCTTTCTGATGAACTGGAAAGATCAGTATTCCCAAACACGTTCCCTTCTAGTTATGGATATTCACATAAAAGTGATCTTTCCTGGGCCGTGGAATGGAGAACTGATTATAGAGGAACACAAACAAACCAGATCAAACCCAAAAGGAGGCAGGTGGATGCGTGGGAAGGCAAGGAGCGTTTGGGATTTAAGGCATTTGCGGCTCCACATTCACTGAGTGTTGGCTGGGTCTCTAACGAACACCTACTGACACGTATTTCAGTTCTGCCCTTAGAGGTTTTTTTGTGAATTATGTGAGAATAAAATCAGTTAGAGGAGGAGTAGTGGGTTGGAGCAGCCGATAGTGAAAACTCACCGCCTCCAGCTGAGTTTAGGACCTCATCATTGCGTTTACTAATGGAGACACGAACAGCCATGTCACCCTTGTCCAGAGTGAGAAGTCAGTCCTGTTGCTTCCTCCTGACTTGGAGTTCTGACATTTATTTCAGGAATACCTTATACCCAGTGATTAGGGATTTTTTTCAGTCCTGAATACACTTTCTCAGTCCTGTGCCCAGCTTTCCAGTTAAGCTGCTCACATGTTTATGCAAAAATATGTTGCTATGACTTTTTCTGTTACCAGATGTTTTCTTAGCCCTGAATTTGAAACAAAACAAAACAAACCCAATAAGAAACAGTAGCAACAGTTCTCTCTTACCAGTATACCAGCCCCTAGAATGCCATGGAAAAACCAGACCAGATCAGTTATCTCGCTGAGCTGCAGAACTTGTCCGTTGGGGAAGTACAGGAGGATGTTGCAGACTATGGCACATGCTGCCAGTGGGAACAGAGTGATCCCAATGCACTTCGAACACTTCCCTGTGCACATGGTAGTTCTCTGCTGAGGAAAGATACAGGGAATTTTGGGTTATGGCAGTGCGGGAAGCATGGGATTTCAGCAGCTTTCTTTTTTAATGAATGAAGAATCAGTTTTGAAGCAAGGAATGTTTCAGTTAAGACTCACATAGTTAATCCTATTCTAGAGTCTGTTTCCTTCAGAGACTTAATCTTAAACAGAATTATTAAAAACTGGAACGTTTAACTGGATTTACTTAAAATTGCCAGGACTAAATTTGTGGCTGTTTCATTTTAGGTATTAATAAACAATTGTCTGTCCATTGAGGACACCAATAACATAACCAGGGCTGCACAAACTGATACCCTGACTTCATGGTGGGGCTAAGGCCTTGGATGGAAGAGGAGATGGATGCACCGGGTTGCCTGGGACCATTGTCTTGGGAAGCTGATTTGAAATCTCCTATACTTAAACTCTAGAAGAGCAAGAAATGACTGCCAGGAATGCTATAGAAACGTTCAATTCTGCCTTGGTGCTGGGAAGACTGGGGAGCCCCACCACAGCCCCTATCAGCTACATTTTCTCTGTTTCAGTCAAAAATACATTGTCAGGAAGAATTGAAGAAACTTTCATTACTATGTCCCGTGATGTGCTTATTCTGCAAATAAGGGTAGGTAAGGCCGTGGCTTGCAAGGCTGTTTTCTTGACACCCATGCTGAAATATCTGAACAAAAATGGAAGCATGTCTAATCCTGTGACTATTCGCTAAGGGCATGTCACAAAGCCATCTCACCTCATATTCAGAGATCTGTCATAATGTGTAAAATGGCAGCTTAATATCTCACAGCGTTCAGGTTCTTCTTTTAGAATCAAAGAATCAACATAAATGAAGCACTGATCGCAAGGGATCTCTGCAGGTCCCAGTTTGACCTCCTGATGAAATGAGGGCTACTACCAACACTAGGTCTCTTTGTCAGCCATGGCTTTGCACAGCTGAGCCTTGAGAGCCAGGGATAAAGCTACCACCATCCCTGTGGGTGACCTCTTGAAGGGCTGCTCCACCCCCTTAGTGAAAAGGTGTTTCCTCATGTCCAGCCCGAATCTCCCAAGCTGTAAACATGGCTGTTGGTCCTCGTTATATCCTCTCCTATCACTCCATCATCTCTGTCCCTCCCTTACAAATTTGATGTAGGCTGCTATTAGATCCCCCTTCATCAAAGTGAGCAACCCTGGTTTACACTACACCCACGCTGTGATCTGCAGTTGAAGAGAAATGGCCGATCAGTACAAAAGTGGATCCAGAGATATTTCTCCTTGTTAGGTTAGAAATTTCAGACTATTGTAACTGAAATTATTGAACTTCCATATTGCTATTAACTTCATGGCATAAACCAATCACAACTTTTTAATGATGTTTTATCATAATTTGACTCCAGCTCAAGCCTTTCAAGTGCATAAAAAGACAAAATGTCTGTCTGTGGGTTTTGTCTTCAGAGCAAATTGACAGCCTGTGACCAAGATGGCTTTGCTGTACCAACACCACTTCAGTATACACAACCGTGTTACACACACACACAGAGCCACGCACGTGTGCAAACCTATGCTTGCCATATGTAAACAGTTTTTGTAATAATCAAGGTAGTGAACAGTCAAATTTCCCTCATTTTAGTCATATGTATTGGCTAATCCTGAAACTTTTGTGACAGAAGCTGGTCTTTAGAAGGCATTAAGCAGGCTAGGAGTACAGAAGTCAACCAAGGCTGGGTTCCCAAGAAAAAAGCCCAGGTGAAAGAGACTATGAAGATATTTGAGAAAGCCAGAGACGGGGTGAAACTGGCTTTGTTGACAGAATGAAGACAGCGAAGAGGTGAGGTAAAGCACAACAACAGCTCAATATCCTCTGACCTCTGTAACTGAGAGGGAAAACAGAAAGACTTTACAGGATGCCGCATGTTGCCATGAGGAAGCTGAGACTGCCAGAGACTTCTGAGTTTGCAATTCCATAGCAAAAAAATTCCATTGTTCTTTGCTGCTGCGAGTTTCATAAGAACATTATACTCATATACCTTATCTGCTGAGCACTTTACAATCACATTATGCTTTTTAATCTAGCTTAAAAACAAGTTAACTGGCATTAAACTGTTCTAGAAGAGAAAATTCTTAATAGCGATGCTTCTCGATTTATAGTCATTACTTATTGTTTATATTGTGCTTAAAACTGGGCAGGGTGTTTTGCAAGCCTCTGTAAAAATGCCCCAGCTCAAAGAGATAAAAATCTAAGCAGACCCACAATGTAAAATTGAAGGGAGGGAGTGGAGGGAAATGGAAAGCATATTAGTTATCTCACCTGTCTTTCTCTCAAATGCCCAATGCATTTGCTCTTTTTTATACTGACTTTTACTTGTCTTCTTTCCCATCTCATTCCAACATCTGCTTTTCCATGTGTTTGCCCAACCTCTCCTACTTCCCCTTCTCTCATAGAAAGGCAAACAAGTACAGGCACAGCCTGGCCTCCTTCTCTAAAAGCTAAGTCTTGTATGTGAGTTGCAAACTCTCTTCTGCATCTTTTGCATGTAGCCAGAGGGCTCAATTCTTGGCCGGTGCAAAGGAACATGACGCTGCTTTAGCTGGAAGAACAGGGGTTTGCAGCCCATTCTCTCTGACCTACCTCAATACCACTTCAAACTGCAAGGAGAACTTAAATAAACATCAATCACCAGAGCTAGTGAGAGTCTCTACCACCAAAATCAATGCTGTTTTGCTGCCTGTGTACATCAGAGGATCTGACCATGTTATTACAGCTTAAGAAAACACACTGGGTTGCCACCAGCACTCAAAACGCTTTATTAATTCAGCAAACAAAAGCACTTTCTATGCCTTCGTTAAGCAAAGCAGCTATAGCAAGCTTCTAATTTTTAACTAAGGTTTTAGAAACTTTTTCTTTTTAATGCTGAGGGAAGTAGGTAAGTACTTTTCTTACCTTCTATGTGGGGCTAAGATGGCCTCCAGGCTGCAGAGTTCCCCACAGCCAATTCCTCTCTCCTGGAGCGTGGTGGTCTGAGGTAGGCACAGAGATGTTTTCAGGCAATGACCTCAATTAGACAAATAGCTGTTTCTCTCTGGAGAATGAGGAAATACCCCAAGTTATCCCTGGTTGGCCAGTGCGAGGCTGGCGTGCCACCCAGTGTTATTGATTATTTTAAGGCAGTGTTCCAGTGGTCAATGCCTTGTCCCCCCAGGACATGCAGATTGGAGCAGTGGAGACATTTTTACTACCACAACCGTTTCAGCTGTGCATAGTTTGGGGGAAGAGGAGAGTCGGGAGATGACAGGAGTGCAAACACGTGAAGAGGAGCAATGGGTGCGTGGCTGAAAATATAATTGAAATACAAGGTGGTGGCACAGCAAAGTGTGAGTCCTGGTGGAATAGCATCAGTGTGGAGTCATCTTCAGCACAAAATTTGGCACTAGGTTTGCTCCAAAGTGTGCTACTGGAAGAGCTGGGTGAGAAGAGTGGGGACAAGAAGGAAAGGAGAGAAAATTCTCAATAAGTCAGGGTAAAAAAGAGGGAGAAAACAGAAAGGCTGGGGAGAAGGGAGAGGTGTGACCATGTAAAGAAACAAGGAAAGAAAAAAACACAATTCCAAGGAGGAGAATGTGGGAATATGGAAGGGAAACTGAAGATATGCTTTGGCAAAGGAAAAGAGAAAGGTAGCAAAGACAAAAGGGATAGGTCAAGAAATGAAAAACACAGCCAAGGGTATGAAGAAATGTTAAATTAAACTGGGAGAAAACTAATATTGAGAAAGATGAATGTAGTTGTTATCTTTTGTAGAAAGTGTGATAGTAGTGACTGTTAACATAAATTGAAACACTAAAACATATAAATATATAAATAACCTGGTAGGTTAGATTTGGCCCCAGTCATGCTGGGAATATCGTATTATAGAATCATTAAGGTTAGAAAAGACCTTCAAGATCTAACAGTCAGTCCAATACCACCATGCCTACTAAACCATGTCATGAAATGCCACGTCAACATGCTTTTGGAATGCCTCCAGATATGGGGACTCCACCACTTCCCTGGGCAGCTTGTTCCAATTCTCGACCACGCTTTTGGTAAAGAAATTTTTCCTAATATTCAATCTAAACCTCCCCTGATGCAAACTGAGGCCTTTTCCTCTTGTTCTATTACTTGTTACTTGGGAGAGAGACCAACACTCGCCTTACTACACTCTCAGGCAGCTGTAGAAAGTAATAAGGTCTCCCCTCAGCCTCATTTTCTTCAGACTAAACATTCCCAGTTCCCTCAGCTGTTCCTCGCAAGACTTATTCTCCAGACCCTTTAGCAGCTTTGTTGCCCTCCTCTGGACATGCTCCAGCAACTAGATGTCCTTCTTCTAATGAGGGGCCCAAAACTGACCACAGTATTAGAGATGTAGCTTCACCAGCACCAAGTGCAGGGGCACAATCACTTCAATTGAAAACTGCCTTCTCTGTCAGGCACCTACCATTGCCTTGTTATCAACATTCAGATGAAAAGGTGACTTGATCACAAAAAGATCAGGGAAAGGGGCATGTGAATAAAAGCAAAGATGCAGAATATTCCACTCTTCATCCTGCTGTCTCTCATCTTCATTCTCATCTTTGGAGAAAGTTTCTCAGTATGAAAGTTTGTTTGTGTAGGGTGGAATTAATCTCACATGACTTTAGATGTCCATGAAGCAGATATCATTGTAGACTGCCTTTATTCCTAGTAAAAGAAACAGACAATTTCAAGGAAAAGATCACCAGACCTATTTTAGGAGCTACCATAGAGATAAAACGCATCATTATTAGTGAAAGAATCTCAACATTTGTTCAAACTTAAATGTTGGCATCTCTGTCAGATGAATCCCATCCATGAGGACTACCAGTATGGCAGAGTGGCTGTAAAAGTGCAGGAGTAAAGCCTGGAATTTCAGTCCCCAGTTTGCATATTTAATACCAGCAGCATCAAAGAATGCAGGGAAGGCTGTCTTTATCACTGACTCACAGCTAGTGAAAATCTTAAAGAAGCCCATAGAGTGGTCTGAGGCAAATAACCTTCATTATGCTGCAAATGGCAAAAAGGAAAGAAACTAAGCTGAACCAACTCAACTCAGCTTACATGGAGAGTTAAGAAGCAAACAAGGAAACTTCATGACAATACTTAAAATGTATCCTCTGAATCTCACATCCTGGTTGATTGGCTTTTTTATAGACCCTTACTCTATAAGAACTCTAAGGTACCATGTTCCCCATTCTTACCTAACTAACACTGTCATTCAGGCTCAGCATCCTTGATTTTGATGCTGTTTTTCCTGATTTTTCCCAGCTCATAGTCTTTCAGGGTGATGTGCAAAGCTCATTTCTGTAGTTTCTCATCTGTACTGTTCCCAGCACTGTGCATTTTTTTACTGACCTTTTATGTTTCTTCCCTTCACGTTCCAAAGCCTATCCCATCCTGTCACACTTCATCTATCACTGACCATTTAGTGTCTAGACTTGGTACTGAGACTTGATTGTCTCTTAATTTCAAATATCTCTCAGTGCTATTCTCCACTGAATGCTTAATAGTTTTTCAAGCAAGTGCATGATTAGCAGAACAGATATTGTACTAGTTTTGTGGTTTTCCATTTGTCTATAGCAATCTGTTTTCTTTTTTGGCCTTACATAGATTTTAAACTTTTTGGGACAAGTTCAGTGTTTTCGTCTATTTTTGTGCAACACTTTGCACTCAGGGGCTTAAGCAAAGACAAGCACTTCTAGCTAGAAATAGCTAGCTAGCTATTTTTTATTATAGAAAAATAAAAATACAGCTAAGCTATATTAAACACAATTCTCTTAAAGTAACAAGACTGTCTTTAGATTTGCTCATTACTGAGTAGGATCTATATCCAGTTTTCAATGCGATCTAAACTAAATACTACTTATTTTGAGGTACAGAAGGAATGTCAAAAAGAGAAGCACAATAAAAGCCTGTATTAACACCAGAGATCCTGAATCGTACCTGTTTTTCTGAAGTGGTAAACTCATCCTAAAGAAATTAATAGAACAGCTCTAGAACACTTAGAAAAACTAAGTTTTGTCTGTGAAGTGTTTAGTTGCTAAGCTGAGTGTATGCGATTGTGTACATCTATTTTTCCCCCTGCGATATTGACTTTGAAGGCAATGAAAGCATTTTTGTGTTCCACAGATCAATCCCTCTGGATTATATTGACTTGCTGCACGTCAGTGCTGGTCCTGCTTGTATTTCTATCCTTTTAGCCATAAACTCTTTATTAATTTTCCAGTTACATGCAGTAGTGTGGCTATCAAGAGAGGAAATGTAAATACATGAAAAATCCTGTTCATCACACTAGGAATGAAAACCCTCCCAGCCCTGAAATTTCCCTGGCTGATGTAATGTGTGAGCTAGAAACTGAAGAACTACAGCCCTGTGCAGGTTTTTGAAGGGCATATCTGACTGCCTACTTATTCTATTAATAGATCTGCCCCATTTGGAGTGCAACTGCAGTGTGCTGATCAAAAAAATGTCCTTCTTTTGCTGTTGATACCTTTTGTAAAAAGGAGTCAGGCAGCTCTGCTCTCATTTATTTCAGTAAAATCTTAAATGGTTGCTCTGAAGCCAAAGCTTTATTCCTGGTGTACAGTGATAATGGCACTCAATTTAGTTTATTTCACTGCGGCACCCTGACAAAAATTATCTCTTGCTGTTTGACATTTTGTTGATAGTGTTTTCCTCAACTGAGGGGAAGGGAGGTTGATTTTCAGGAAACAAACTGCTGTTCAAAAGTGGTTTCCAAGACTTGGAAAAAGCTTGGGCATTATAGAACCTGCACCTGCCCTGGAGCTCCAACTGGCTCTCCCTGCTCTTGCAGTAGGTACCCAGGTTAACATCACTGCTGGTATCCAGAAGCATGCGGATGCCCTATTAAGGTAGAAAGAGTAAGGTGGAAATGGCAGTACCAGCATTATTCAGGTTTTGCTTTATCCCGAGCATCCCAGAACCACATAATCTCAGCCAACAAAGAGCTGATTGCATGGCAAGAGTGCTGAGGAAATGGTTATTCACTCAAAGGGTGGTGAAGCACTTGAACAGCTCCCCAGGGAAGCGATCATGGCACCAAGCCTAACAACAGTCAAGAAGCATTTAGACGATGCACTCAGACACATGGTGTGAATTTTGGGGTTGTCCTATGCAGGGATAAGAATTGGACTCGATGATCCTTGTGGGTCCTTTCCAACTCAGGTCATTCTGTGATTCTGTGAGTGGCAGCTCAGTGTGAAAAGACTGAAGTCTTGAATTCAAGCAGAAATAGCCACAATAAGCAACATCAAATAATGGAATGGTGCGGGTTACTATGCTTATATTAAGAATATGCATGAGTCTGAATAGGTGGAGTGGAAGGTGTTCTGGGCCAAGTTTGAAATAGGCTTTCCACACTTTTTGGGAATATACTCTGCACAGTACTGTAATCACACATGGGTCGTCCTGACACACAGCAAATGCAGGGCACGCACTTAAAAGCCACAACAGCTTCAATGTCACATGGATGGATCTTCTCTTCTATTTTACTTTTTTTTCCCTTTTTTATTTTCCTTTTTTTCCCTTTTTTATTTTCCTTTTTTTTACTTTCCCCTTGTCTTTGCTTTTTATGCGTAACTCCCTTTCGTACATACATAGGTTCTCTCTCCTCCCGGAGATGACATCCTGCTGACTACATGTTTCCCCCTCCGATGGCAGCACATGTATCATTACTTCTTGGGACACCAGTGCCACTACCAAGAGACAGCCCTTTGGGGATAAACTCCATGGCTACCACTGAGTCTGTGAGCCTGAAGCACCTCAAGGTTTTCACAGCCAACACTCTGCAAAGCACCTTCTTCAACAGGGGGGAACAGTGCCAAAACAACAGCCAGCAAACTCTGTCTGTGCCGCAAAGTATTACCCAATTCTTGCTTCTGGGTTCATCTAATTTATTGCAAAGCCCATTTTATTTCATTACCTAAGTGTTTTGTCCAGGGACAAGACTATGCCAGCCTCACTGTTTTCTGAAATGATAATGAACCATGACCTGTGGCCAAGGGTTGTTTGTGCTCCTAACACAGAACAAAACCGGCACTATGCAATATTAAAATAATTAGAGGTTTGTGCTTTCATTTTGCTGGTTTTGTGCAACAATTCTTTCTGGTTGTGGCTGAAAGGCATTTTCTCATTGCTGGGTATTCTCACTGGGGTTTGTACAAGTATGTGCTCAGGGTGCAGGTGAATTAGGAGCTAAAACCAGTACCCACTGGAAAATGCCCCTATTCACCTGACCAAATCGGAGAAATGTTACTTATGATGATTGTTCTCCTCTCTTCTTTAACTTGCCTTGAACTGCCCTTTTTCTTCCAGGAAGACTTCAGAAATGAAGATCAAATACTGGAAATATACTAAGGAAACAGGGATTTTGTTGAAAAAATTTATAATGTTTCAAAAAAAAAATGTTAAAAATTTGTCAGAGCTGTTTCATGTGAAGAGGGAAGGTTTCTGCAGTCCAGGGCAGTGTTTCTGGTCAGACTGAGAGTCATATGGCTCAGTCAGATGACCTGTGAGGGATTAAAAACTCCCTTGGGAGGCTGAAACAGGTGAAGCGGTGACTCCCACCAGAACCAAAGAGGAAGGCAACAGCCAAGGGGTTAGGAGTAATCATTAACGGTTTAGTTTTTCTGAGAGGAACTGTCCTGTGTTGTTAACCATTCCTATCTGGCTTTGTGCCAAAGAAAAATAAAAGCAATAAATAAAATCAATACTAGTTGTGTTGATGTAGCTGTAATATTTCAAACGTTCACAGGAGACCAGATTTGCAGCAGGAATGACTGGCTGCTATTGTCGTAAAAGTACTTACTGCTTACTTTTCCTGTATTGGAGAAACTAATATATGTTGAAAAGTGGGATAAGCCTTTGGAAATAGAGCTGTTTTTCAGATCCTGGGGTCTGTTTTTTTCAACTGACATGGCCTGGTTGAGGAAATGACAATCCTTCCCCTTGCTAACCCTGAAGTTGTTAGTTTGGGCGCACTGAGGGGTAGAATAGTAATTTAAATCTCCACATATCTTATGCAGCAGGAGGGCCTGAGGAAATTAGGACAATGTTTCCCAAAGCTGGAAGTACCTTTGGACATTTCTTATCATTGCTTGGGTTTCTGAAAGGGATTCTCTGCTTGCATAGACAACTGCATCACAAAACTTTTCCAGAAATGAAGAAATATCCATCTTCAAACTATTTACACTTTTATGCTCCTGTGTCCACTGGAAGGCTTTTTTGAGAGGGAAGGGATGCTAAGGAAGGTGGACTGCAGGCATTTTTGTTTGTTGTCTAAAATTAGATACCAAAAGGAGATGTAAGTAAAAGTCCTTTCTGAAAAGGTCTGAAAGGTGTTTCCGTTGTTGGAGATATATAATATCCATCCTTGGAAATATTCAAAAGATATCTGGGCATGGTTGGACCAAATGACCTCCGGAGGTCCCAGCTAACCTCAGACACTCTGTGACTCTGTGGCTTTGTGAAGTATTGTGATAGAACAGAAAAGGGTAGGAGCGCAGTGGTGGTGTGGGTCAGGGGCACCTACACTGCCTTTGCCCTGAGCGCCATCGTCACATTAGCAGTGGTGACACTGTGCTACCATCGGCTTTGGTCCCTGGTCCCTTTGGCAGAGCTGGCTTGAGTCCACAGCTCCTCCACACCCAACATAAGGAAGACATAAAAAAATAGACTTAAAAAACCCGAACAAATTATCTGGCCTGTGCTGCTGTCATTCCTTGGTGGTGTAACCCATTCTTTATATTAGGGTGTGGGCCTGAATTGAGCTAAGGGCAGGATGTGCATTGACTCTGCAATGACAGCAGGTCTCCAGAGGCTGGGGAGAAAGGCAAGAACCCAGGGAAGTGTTAAGAGGAAGATACTGGGTGGAGACAGGATCATAAAAGAGCTGGGTGAGAGATGAACCCACACACATTAAGAAAAGGAAAACCTGGAGGGCCTCCTCCGGTAGGTACATCTCGCCCTGTGCAGTGCCTGGGCTTTGTGCCTGAGTCTTGCCTCACCAGCGGCATGGGGAGGAAATGAAACACGATGTCTGTGACCATTAGATGGAGACTGGCGAGATGAAGCGCAGACCTGGAAAGCTGAAGCAGTGGAGGACGATGGGGTTCAGCATTTTAAACCTGTTTTTGATATTTTTCATGTGCTTATGTTATCTTATATGGCTATTGTGTATTAAGGATGTACTATCATATGACCTGCCAGAAACACTGATGCCTCTTCCTTGCAAGATTGCTTTTTGGTAGAGGCTGGGATTCTTTTTAAGAGTAGTTTAACAGTTTTAGAACAGTGCATGTCTGGTCATAGCTTGCATCAGGCAACCTCATCCCATGACAAGCTCACCAAAACAAAAAGGAGCTGATGTCTTCCCAGGTGTGTTCACCAGTTGATATTAATGAACTGGATGCTTTTACTTGGGAAAGAGCAAACAAGAAAACTATTTGGATTCATACAGCAGTCAGAGAAAGGGTCAGCATTTGTTGGATTCACCCAGGACATTGCAGATCCAGCTACAACTGACTTCTACCAATGGGCTGAAACTGTCCCTGAAGGAGATGCGGTAATGCAGATGCCCGAATGCTGGACTAGCCTTTTACTCCCTGCTCAAGGTCTGCCTCTACAACCCTTCACGCTCTGAAGGATAGGTAGCATGGCTCAGATTAGCATGGCTCACACCAGAGCTTCCCAGTCCTGCTACACCGCTCACCATGGTCATGCTTCCCATCCCCTCCACTGAGTCAACATCAGCCCTTTCACAGTCACGCGTGAGAGGCTTCAGCTTCTGGCTGGGAGCCATTTGGCTTTTTTGCTCCTCTATCCTTCTACCTGTCTAGTCAGGTGTTAGATAAAGGAACAAATTACTGTGGAGCATCTCATCACTGTGGTGTGCAACCAGCCCTTGGCACCCGGCATAGAATGAAAACTAATTGTGAGAGACCCACTGGGCTTCTGGGAGGGAAGAAGGATGAGCTAGCACCAAGCCCACACTCATCTCCTTCCTGCTGAGCAGCTGGTTGATAGCAACCTGTTACTGCCAGGAACTTGTCTTATCTATGAAAATATTTCAACTTCTTTGAGAATTTTGACTTTTTTTTTAAGGGCTTGTAATACTTTCAGTCCTCGTGGCTGCAGAGAAAAGTTCAAAATTGCTCAAAAATCAAAGTCCAAATAAGAAGAACTAACATTTACTATCTTTTGAAAACAACTTTTATTTGGAGAGCCTGACTTGATTTTTAAATACCCCGGAATACCGATATTGTGCTTTTTGTTTAACAGGCACCTTGAAAAAGCAACTCTTGCAAAAAAAACCCGGTGTGCAGTAAGTCATTATATGCACTTATTTTTCTTTGAGTTTGTGCTCCTTTCCTGGCTCTTTGTCTGTTTTATCTGGCTGGTAGGATTAGGAGCACTGCAGGGAAGGGAGGGTCCCTGTCTGTGTCTTTGCACTGTGTCTTTCCACTTGTAAAGGAAGCAAGTAATCATCATCCTTGCTGCTTTTATGTCTACTTGCACAATAGAAGTAATTAATAGTAATAGCAATGCTTTGCCTATCTGTGGCTCCTTTCATCTGAAAACCTTAAAGTGCTTGACAAGCATTAACTAAACTAGCTTCCAAATACCTGGAGACAGGAGTCAGATATAATGATCTCCACTTTGCAGAAGAGCACGTATGAAGAGAAGCGAAGGCTAACTGAGTCCTTACAGTTAGTCAGCTCCATTGGAGGAGGTTGCTCAGCACTTCTTGAAGCTCAGGGGTTTGGTTTTTTTTCTCAGGTGCCCAAAGTTGGCTTTTGATGTCCACTTTAAATTTCCAAAACATACAGACTGTGGACCTGTGTGATTTGCCCCAAAACCTGCAGGAACTTCACAAGGCACTTCAGGCACATGATTCATGAAGTTTCCCATTCAAACTATGAACCTGGCCTGGGAAAGGAGGAAGCTTTGCTTAAACCATGTTGGTATCACTGTGAGCAGGCAGAGACACAGTGACTGTGTCTGAGTTAGTCCTGGTTTCAGAAATGTAAGTGTACTCCTGTGCACTTGGCCCCAGAGGTAGTGCAGCCACATTTGCATTGTGCTGCCTTTCACTTTGTAACCCTTTTGGAGAGGGATCTGCATCTTAAGTTGGCAATTTTGCTCAGTCTTGTATGTATGGTGCAGAGTTACCAGGCTGCCGCCCTGCCACAGTGTTCACAAATACTTGCAAAGAAAGGTACTAAGAATCCTCACCCAAGTGCAGGGTCTTAATCCACAGTTTTCTTGTCTCCTTTATGTCTCTGTTAAACCAAGGGTGCTCTGCCCCTCCCAGGACCCAGCAGGGGAAAGGAGAGACTAGGCAAAAGCCATACAGAGAACTGAAGAAATCCTCAGTAGGGACTACATAGGGTTTGGTTCTAAGAATGATAGGACAAAGGCAAATGATTTGGAAGACCACAGCAAGCTCTTTAAAGTTATAACTGGGTTGATAGAAGGGAGAGGATATTTTCCATAGACTGTGGATTTTCTAATTCTGGAGAAATTATTTTCCTTTTTTACACCAGACCTGAAATATTTCCACTTCATCCAATGGCACTTGCAGTAACATAGGTTCTTTGAATAGGAAGCTACAGTCACTGAAGAGCAGCAGGGCTGCTCTTTATTGCAAAACTTTGTAGGCACAGATAAAAGACACTGGAAGTGTTGGCATCTGTGAATGAATCTGCCATAAATCACTCTGACTGTGGGCAGCCATCCAGGCTTCCACAAAGTCGTCACATTTTCCCCCTTGCTTCTTTTCAGGCAGAGAAACTGGACAGAAGCAGTTGTCTGGAGAGCAGATAGCTTCTGTTAGCTCCCCCACTGCGCACAACACCCTCCCATTTAACCAGCAGACCCCAAACAAACTCTTACAAGCCTGCTGGGAATTTGGATGTGTATAACATTCTTTGGGACAGTTTACCTGAGAGAGGTGAGTTTGCAACCATGTGAAAGCCCCTTATGCAGATGCAATCACATCACTTCTTTCCTTCTCACAATGCTTGATACCTTCATTTCTGCTGCCGGCTTAAATAGCCCTGGTTAGTTTTCCAGTGCTGGGGTTTCCTATTTACCCAGAGAGAAAATGGGGCAATGATCTCATAGGAGGAAAACAAAAGGGCCACTTTTCCTCTAGAGTTATTAAGTAGGTCAGTGCCATAAGACGTGATGGAAGAGGATTCCATGATGCCCACAGGGCAGGTGAAAGAGTCCAGGCAGGCAGTGGAGCTGCTTGGGAGAGAGACGAGGCGGCCCTTGATGCCGGCACTCCTGCAAGCAGGTAGCAAATGTGGATATGAAGGGGTGTCACTGTGCAACCAGGTCACAGCAGCACTCCCACGAGGAGTGAAAGTCCAGAGAGATCCCAGTTTCTGCTTCCCTCATGCACAGAGGGAAGGACAAGAGGCACGAGGACTGTCACCTTGCTTCCACCGCTGGACAGGAAGCCAAGAGACTGGGCTGCCTTCCTGCTTGGAGTTATCTAGTCTTCCTCTTTCCTCATTTGTATAATAAGGTTAATAAACATGCTCTGCCCCACACTGATGATGAAAAGTTAAGCTCTTTCATGTTTATTAGGTGTTACAATGAGCAGCACTATAGAAACCCATAAATGATGTACCTTGAAGTTCTGTTGAGGTATTAACCTTGTTTTAACAGTGCCGATATTACATAAGTTGCCACATACAAGAAGCTTCTCTTAATTAGGATCAAAACTTGCTTTTTATTTTTAGCCTTGCTGTAATGGCTTTTGAGGTTGAACACATTACACTTGCCTAGTTTATTTGGCAATTTATTATAATCTCTTCAAATCTGCAGTTCCTTTCAGTCCAATGTTAAAAACCTTCCTTCTCATTGTTGCAATCCTTTAAAATCTTTTAAGTTATTTAGCTTTTTTTCTCAATATATAATTAATATTTCTAAAGTCTAAATTCAGCTGTGGTATTGTTTTTCATCATTAGTGTGGTAGATATAGGATTTAGCTCAAACTCATGATGGAAAAGAAAGGATTTGCGGGCTGCTTCTGATATAACAGAAGCCCCCTTTTCCATTTCACATGTTGTCTCAAGATTTGACCGCAGCTGGTAACGCATCAAAGCAGTTTTTCTGCAAGGAGAGCATCTGCACAGAGACGCACAGAGAAAATTATTCTGCCCAAATGATATTCAGACAACCCTTGCGGTAAATGCCTAGTGTGACCCTAAGCTGGGTGCGTGGACTGAGCCCAAATGGCTAGAGGTCAGCACTGAGGAGCCATGTGGATTCTGATGCGGGCATCTGAAGAGCTAAGTTCAGTCCTTATCCTGCCACAAGGACTTCTGGGCAGACATGAGTCAGGTCCTCTCTGGGCCAGTAGTAATATAGGCTACAGTTGCCTTTCTAATATCTCCAATGTCCTTGTGACAACTGGAGATTCAACAGCTTTTTTTTCCACTTCTATCTCCAGCTGTTTCAGTGCTCAGATTTGGAGTGCTCCTGGGAAGTACTGTATGAGACAAGGAATCAGTGGAAGCCTTCAGGGAAGATTTTTTTTAGAGATTTCCAACATACCAGTGTGAATTCTAAAGATTCCACTAATTCCGATACACCTGGTGTGACTATCCAAGACTATAACACAAGGTTTACCTTATGTTCACTATGCTTCAATTAAAAAATGATAAGAAAGTGCAAGTGAAATTGTTTTTCACAGAGGTACTATGAGGTTTGTGTGTTTGTGGCTTAAGAGTGTGGGAAAATCAAGGAAGGGGAAGGATGGCTTAGTTAAAAGAGTGGTGTGAAACTTGGGTGTAATTCAGTTCCCAGCTTTACCACAAGCACTCTTTGTTGCCTTGGGATAATTTCTACAGGCACAACTTCAGGTTTGGTGGTGATACCAGATGAGAATAGTCGTATGCTGGAAACAGGAAGACTCATTCCTCAACCTGAATTGCAATGCAGACACAAACCAACACAGTAGAGGGACTGGGAGCAAGTGTGTATGAGTGAGAACTCTACTGCTATCAAGAAGAAGAGAGATAACAGGGCAGTTGTGTTTGAACAGCAGCTCATCAGCAGCTCAATGGAGAATGCTAGTTGGGTTTCAGTAGTAAGCGGTCTAAATAAAGTACTCATCTCTGAACTCATGCTGCCTAATTCCAAGGAGCACACCCAGCATCTCCCTTCATTGACCTTAAGGCCATCTCCAGGTTAACGTACAGATTCTAGTTAACTCTAAGATTAGTTGGCACTAGTGGGCTTTAGTGGATTAATTTAAGATGATTTTTTAAATAATTCCTGATGCAATTAAAAAGAAAGATCCATTGGTCATGTTTCAGGGTTCATTCACAAACTGGTACTCAAAATGCTCGCCCTTTAGACCTACGAACATTGTTCCTCATTACAAAACTTTGAAACCCAGCCACACACTAATTTTAGCCTTCAGAGGGACAGAAAGTCTCAGAGGAACCAATATCCAGCTCTTTTGCTGGAAGGATCTTAAACAAAGGGACAAACTTAATCCCATTACCTCACTGCCAGAGGGGAGCTTCCCGGAAATTTTCCTGATGCAAGGGCAAAACAACTGTTCTTTCATCTTTTTCTGAGTCATGCCCACAGCACCTCTCCTGAATGCAAATGATGTGACGTGGTAAATAATTGTTAATATGTGGATGTAAAGGGTATACAAGTGCCCTGTTTTTTGCTGGGATAGAGTTAATTTTCTTCCTAGTAGCTGGTATAGTGTTATGGTTTGTATTTAGAATGAGAATAATGTTGATAATACACTGATGTTTTGGTTGTTGTTAAGTAGTCAATGACTTTTCAGCTTCTCACACTGGCCTGCCAGTAAGAAAGGAGGGGGAGGGAGGGTGTACAAGAAGCTGGGAAGGGGCACTGCCAGGACAGCTGACCTGAAGTGACCAAAGGGATATTCCATACCATATGATGTCATGCTCAGTACCTAAATTTGGGGGAAGCTGGCCAGGTGAAGTGCAGCTCAGGAACTACCTTGGCATTGGTCAGCTGGTGGTGAGAATTGTGCTCTCCATCGTTTGTTTTGTATATACATCCATTATCATTATTATTCTCTTACTTTTTTATTAAACTATTAAACTATTACTTTCTATTAAACTAAACTATCCTATTAAACTATTTTTATCTCAGCCCTTGAGTTTTAACTTATTTCCTCTGTTCTGTCCCTGATCTCACTGCAGGGGGAGTGAGTGAACACCTGTGTTTTTTTAGCTGCCTGACGTGTTAAACCATAACAAGAAGTTGTCGTATCTAATAAATGCTGAAACAAAGCTAAGGCATTTACCAGACTTACCACGCGTTGCTGATGCAGGGTGTTAATGTCCACACATTATTTTTGTTATACAAATAATTTTACTGCAATAGACAAAGAAATTAACTTTGTATTTGAACTTTAAATAGTTATTCTAGCAAGAAAGAAACCAGGACCGAACACTGGGCACATGAGAAGCAACAGAAAAACTAGGACATAGCACTATTATTATTGAAATGACTTAGAGTGCAGTCAGGTGCCAGCTCAGAATTGGACACTCCCTCTTCCTATTCACTATTAGTTCAATGCATTTGAGTTATATGAGTCAACATATATACAGATTTATGTAAAAGCTGTAAAAGAGTTCTTTATTCACAAAAAAGCAAACAGAGAGAAGGTCATAGCAAAACTGGACTTGTTCTTTAAACACATCTAGTGCCATGTAAGTGGTTGATTTAAGCAATTGAGTTCTACACAGTCTCACTTAAGGTGCGCGGTACCCTCTAAATAAACATAGTTCCTATTCAAATGCAAATGTTCCTATGTTATAACAATGAACATTTGCATAACAAGGTGCCTAGTTCTGTAAACTCAGGTGCTTGAGTGACAGGAGATGAAGCTTGAAATTTGTCTTGGCTTAGGACAGCTGCTTTTCCAAGGGAATTATTCACTGCAAGAGGTCACAGAGTCCCAGGCCTGGTGCACAGATCAGCAGGAATTGGCTAACCTGTTAAAAGCCCACCCTGGCCATTTCAAAGCTTCATAGCCCGCCAGCTGGTCCATCAGTCTCACCACAGTTGCATGTTTGATAGCCATGAAATTGGCTGGCAAAGTCTCTGCCTGTCCTGCAGTCATTGTCTTTTCTTTTGCTTTCTAATTATGCCTTTTAGAATCGCGGTACTATCCACCGGCATCATTTGAGTAACTGGGTGACACAACAAAGCAGTGGAAAAGGAAGATGGTTTTTAACTATTGGTGTTTTGGAAGAGAGGACATAGACTGACGTGAGATGTCAAGAAGTTGAGCAGCCTGTGGTTTGCAGTAGAAGAATGAAGAGTTGAGCAAGATCTTCAAGGTTATCAGGAAGTTCATGGGTGCCACTTCTGAGGATCAGGATCTCTGTAAAACATCTGTATTGTCCTATCATTTCTCCTCCTTCTCATTGGTCATCAATTAACTGACTTGAGAAAATGAACATCACCATGTGCCAGAGAGCAGATTACAGCTGAGGGACTCTTGCTTTTACAGCTAAGTTAAACGGATCATTTGCAACTGTCTGACTGTATACATAGTGGGCTTTCAGTCCTTGCAGCTAGAGAGGTGCAATGAATAGCCTAAAGAAACTGAAAGCTTCAAGAGAAAGGTACTTGGTGAGTCTGTGTGCTTTGTGTCTGAATTCAGGTGAGACTCACCACGTTGCAAGTGGCTGGACACTGGGATGCCATGACCCCCACATGCTTTTTAATACTGTGTGGGAATTCAGAACCATCTGCACACCAATCATGAAGAGAGGCATTCAACACAGCTGATCACACACGTAGCTTCCACTGTTGTATGCCACGAGGTGAACCTCATGCAACCACCACATAAAAACATTCACATCACTGAGTTAGGTTTTTACTGATGAAGTTAAACCTGTAGCTACCAAATTCATCTGAGAATCTTCTTACACCCCTAGCCACGAGTAACCATTAGCTTCAATGGGAAAATGTCAGACAGTTCTGGAGCTGAAAGGGGAATTTCACAACTGTTAAACCTGGCAATGAGTTTCAAGTGTAATTCTGTATTCTAGAACTGCAACTTTTTAATGTCCTTAGCCAGTTAAAAATGAGTAAGAGCAGTTTGATTTTTCAGAGAGTCTTGCTACCCAGGGGTGTTACCTAAATGGTTTAGAATATCCTATCAACTCATATAGCTTTACTCTTTTGTGTACAAGGTGGTAATAGAGACATCCTTTTAGAGGAAGTAAAACTATAAAAGTAGGGACTGATTTCCTAGAGAGCTACATGGGCATGTTAATTACCAAGTTCAATAAAAACCGTGCCTCAATTCTTAGGTGTCCAAATGGAAAGACTTTCCCAGAACTCTAACTTCCAGAAATGTCTGTACAAAGGGACCTCATTTTTGGCACTCAAAACGTGAATACATTCAGATCACTTGCAGTCTTAATAAATGTGTCAGAAAGTCCTAGAAATTGGAGGGGTGCTGGAGAATTCTCTCTCTCTTTTAATGCTGGATTGTAAACTAGTGTTATGCCGTTGAAAAAACCCGATGAAGGCAGCAAGTTGCTAGCTTCAGAAATCTCAGACTTAATAAAAGAGTTCAATTAAAACTAAAAAAAATCAAGGGTTTTGACAAAGATGGCAAAAAACCCAACAAAAAGCTGATCCAATAATGCTATACCACCTAGACTGGAAAAAGGAGGACAAAACCCCACCCAAACTTCCAGAAAACACCAACTGGCTCCAGCCTGGACAGGTAAGTATACAATTTATGCATTCACTGAAGGATTGGCAAAGGTCCTGCTATGGGAGCACCCTCCTCCCTAGCCCTGCTCTACATAACTGGGCTCTCTACCTATCCCAGTCCTACCTGCTGAAAAGGAGGAGCTTTGCTCTGTCCATTCCTTACTTATAACTTGTCAAGAGCTGGGAGGGAGGGCTGAGCTCTCTGTGGTGCATCCTGCTGCTGCCTGCCCGATGCCAGCCTTACGATCACAACTACAAATGCCTCCCATGCAGCGTGGTTGTTGCCTTCTTGCTCTTGGGTTCTTCTGGCTGTTTGCAGTAGTAGAAACAAAGACCAGAACCTATTACCTTGGGATTGTGGAAGAGAACTGGGACTATGCACCATCTGGGAAAAATATGATCACCGGACAAAGCCTCTTAGAAGACAAGTAAGTAACTGGGGTCTCTAATAAATTAGAGATGTATTGACAGCTCCAAAGAATATTGACTAAAGTGGTTAATGTCGCTGCAAATTTCTTAAGGTGGCTTTTTTCTTGTTTTTCTTCCAAAGATGTTGTCATAGGCAGGATTTCAGCTTAAAGGCAAGAGAAAGCTTTGGTTGATTTCTTTTCTGTTGTGATTGATTAAGCAAAGTGACGTTGTGTTTTTTAAGGTGATACTAAGGAACAGTTATTTGTCAAAAAATATTATATAGTGGGTTCAAAATCCCCTCTGTGTGTGTCACGGAGATGCAGGTATTTCTGGGAGGTGTTGTCCAAAGACTAATTGCAACTTTGCCATAGTCAAGCACATCGCTTTACAGTAAGACATAGAAGTATGTGTAACTAGCAAAAGTTTTTGAGTTTGTTCCTGTGAGACAAGTAATGCTGGGGGTTAGTTATGACATTGTAAAATTTTGAAGTGTATAGTACCTATGGATGAGATATGAGTAGATGGTGCAGGTATCACTGCAATGTATGTAACTGTGGTGATGCCCGTTTAGGAAATCTGTTTAGTTGGGTGCTTAAGCATACAGCAGTGAATGGTCACACTGAAGCCCTGTAGATCAACCATGCTAAAAGTGGAGTGTGTAGGTACACATTGTGAAGAGTTCTGTCTTGGCCAGAGGGAAACAGGCATCTGTTTTCATGTCCACACTGCTCGGGTTGGCTGCTGGGCATCAGATAGGGGTAGCACAGATCATTGGTGCCTCTCTACAATGTAGGCTTCAACCTTTGTGGGAATATTTTTAAGATTTCATTGGTATCTTTGACACTCAACATAAATTGAGAATCTTTCTGCAGAGTCTAGGCTTGGGGATGGGATGGGATGGGATGGGATGGGATGGGATGGGATGGGATGGGATGGGATGGGATGGGATGGGATGGAATGGGATGGGATGAGATGGGAGCTGTGAACGGGTAAGGATGTCTCAGTGACCATACCAGGTCTGGAGGCACAATGGAAGATTGATTGTGTCCCAGGAGTTAGAAATGGAAAAGTCCTTTCTGACTTTTCAGGGAATCCCAAGCATTTCAGTTGGATTTCATAAATGAAAGAATTTTGCCATAAGAAGGAGGCAAGAAATAGGGTTTTTTTTCAACACAAACTTACGCTTATGCTCTTAACAATTGGAGATAGCATTCAAGTCAATAGGTGTTACCTTTACAGGTAGAATTCCAGTAATATTTTGTTTACAGCTCATGAAAACAGGCTTTGCTGGAAGGGTTGTTTTTTTAGCTGTGTTGAGCACTTGAATTTCTCACTTCCCTATTCTTTTTTTTAGCAAAGAATAACTTCCTCCACTCCCTAAACTGGAAGACTTCTCACTAAAAATAGTTCGGTTTTAAGTGAAGGGTGGCTGCCAGTAAATCCACCCCAATACCATAGAGAGACTTGGAATTTGTTCTGTAAATTGTATTTTTAAGGTTGCCTGTACTTTGTGTTCTTTGAACAGCAAGTGGCACATTTACTTTAAAGTCTGTGACACAAATGTGATGTGTTTGACATGGCATGACAGGGAGGGATGATAGCTTATGTCTTCAGTCATTGTTGTAATGTAATAATTACAGAATGTTAATTCCAAAGGGTTTACCCACAGAGGATTTTAAGGTAAACTATACGTTCAAAGCTGGGGAGCTGTTTGTGATGAACTCCCTACGTGCAGAATAATAAATTGATTTATGTAACTAGTTGACTCCATTTCCAAACTGTGTTGAGTTGAGCCAGAATAAAGCACTATATTCTGGACTAATATTGTGTCTGCATAAGCATGTGGCCTAAATTATGAACCAGTATATAATAGCTATTTTGTCTCTTTAGCTCTTTAGGATAACCTCTAATGCAAATTTTAAGCAGTATACCAGTGGGTTACTTTTCAGCTAATTGATTGGTTGTTATGGACTTTATCAAAAACTTAGTTCTATAAAAAAATACAAGGATAAGTTCCTAGGTAGGGACAGGAATGTATTTTGAGCCAGCTGTGTTCTGCAAGTAGAAAAACTTGGGCTCGCTGATCCTAGCACTTCTCACCTTGTGATGCATCCTCACAGCACCTGTCTGATGGGGCACTATCCCAGTTTTATTGATAGGGAAGTGAAGATAAAGAGGTTGCAGACAAACTAATTATCTTTAGAAGAGTTATTGCATGCACATAAAGGAATGCTCCCTCTGATTCCTGCTAGCCCACAAAGATATGATCAAAACCACTTATTCTTAACAACTTAACAAAAAAGGCTGAATTAGCAAGTGTGTAATGAAAAGCGTTACGTTACCTGGATCAGATTGTGAGATTTAAGAGATGATTTTCAGTGTTGCTGTGCCAAAGTCAACAGTATCTTCCTCAGCCTTTAGATTTTAGCAGTAATGAGGAGTGCTGAGGCTTTGCTAACGGACGCATGGAGCTGGAAGTCAGGTGAGCTGGTTCTGGCAGCAGGCATGGTGGCATGGCTCCATTCCTTCTGTGCTGGTGCTGAGTGAGCTTCATCCTGAGCCAGGAGCCATAGAGCTGCATCAGCACCTCCCTGGGTGTGAGCTGAAAATGCTGCCTCTGGTCAGTACTGATTAACCCAAACACATCCCTCTGTTACTGTAACTATTCTGCTCGGCTGCAAATGAAACCAGGACATTTCACTCTCCCTTTGAAAATTAAGCTGTTATTTTCTGAAGCGCACAGTACTTTAGAAATCACAGACAGATTCAAATTACTATCCACTGAGTACAGGTGAGCTGAGAAGGTGTTCAGCATCCCGTTGCACCTGATATAACCAGTGAGAGAAATATCATTAAACCATTGTGGATTGGACACAGAGAGCAAATTCAGTGCTGCTGGATGTGCTGCAGATCCCAGTGAGTTTTTATAGGTTAGGGCATAAACATTGCTGAAGTAGGAAGATGAGCTTAGACATTGACTGCTCCCTTTAATGGCTACATAGTAAATGGCCTTTCAAAGTATAAATACACCGAGGTGTTGTGACTTGATATACACCAGTCTTTCCCTCCCTATTGCGGCTCAGCCCTCAGGTATATAGTTTGGTTGATAATCTCTTTAAATTAATTTGGTTCGAGTTCATATGATGAACTCTTAAATCTTGCTCTTCTAGAGGTAGATATTATTAAGTTTTGCCTGATGTAACAGTTCATCCCTTCTCCTTAGGCTTCCAATCCTATATTTATCCGAGCCAAGTCTTGCACCCACCAATACTAACGGGTGTTTTTTCTTACTAGATCACCAAACACAGTTTATGCAATTTGTTCCTGAGGTGATCCCACCCAGATAAATGACTGTGAAACTGTCGTCACAGATGCTAAACTAATGGTTGAGTCATCATGTGGCCAAATGACCCAATTGCATCAGCAGAGATGATCATTGTGGGAAGGGTCAACATCAAAAGGGCATCCAAGTGAAATCCTGGCTCTAATGAAGACTGAGAGGAGTTTTGTAATTGCCTTCAGTGGAAGCAACTTATCCTAGGGCAGAAACTATTATAGCCACACTTCAGAGCTTTGTCTAAAATTGTATGGGTTTGATTGACCTCTTCAGTTGCCTGTGTGGGTCAGAAAAGGCCTAAAATATCCTTTGAGGACAATGTGTCTCCTTCTTTTGAGGACACACAACCAGTCTTATCATTTGATGCTGTGTGGTCAGCGCACCATCTACAAATGTAAGTTGACACCACTGGTCCCCCTCCAGTGGCCATCCTGCTAGCACAGGCCTTCCAGTGGCCTTGGCACAGGACTTGGGCAGAGGACTACACTGAACAGGTTACATGACCCAGTGACATCCCGGAGCCATGGGCACTCTCCTGACTTACTTCAGCAGCAGGAAAGATGGGAAATTCAAGGAAAAAACTGTTATAAACCCAAGCATAGAGCTTGAAAAGAGAGTAGAGAATAAGGAAAGTTTCACCATCAACACTTTTTTAGGGAAGAAACCTAAAGACATTTATTTAAATGGTTGTCAGTGTAAAATCTATGGGATTTTAGTGGAAAAATAGCATTAACAGATAATTTGCATCTACTTATGGTTGCATCCAGGAGCGTACAGTGACTATTGGACATGTTAATCACAGGAGAAAATCTGGGACTCCATATCTGGTAGTTATTTGAACTGTCAGTTTTTCACAGTTGATCACAGTGGCAAGCAAACACAGTAGTACCTCTGGGGAAAACTAACCTCCATTAGGTTTATCTCTTTCTTACAATCAAAGGTAACATAAACATGGTAAAATCTTGGTAAAATACTTCTGTGTGATAAAATAAATAGGTGTAGAAATTACACTTCACTCATGGTCCTACCCTAACTCACGATCCTGCCCTCAGATGACAGATTATCTCCACGTCTAGTCTTGATTTGAAGTAAAATCTACATGAAACTTGTTTTACTCTTTCATTTGGAAGAGTTGTAGTGCTCATCATTCTAGGGGGATGGATGACTGTAATTATGTTAATACTAATTTAAAGAAATTAGAGTTCATTCTCTATTAATAACTCCTTGTCCCACTCGTGTGCATTGCCAACATTGTTTGGAGCTTAAGAACTGGTGGGAATGGTCAACTACCAAACTTAAATCAGACAAAGAAATACAGAAAGGATTTGCATGGTTTTCCTAGCCTAAATAAGATTTTTATGCTCTAATTGACAAGACTTCTTACCTCTATGTGTAACCTCAAGACTGACCTGACTGGAGGAGACAACAGTATAACTCAGTGTGGCTGAAGAATTTCCAATGGACTTCAGGAAGTTTGTGTGTGTCCGGGAGATAAGGATTCCCTCTCCCTACCAGAAGTGGAATTGGCTGATCATCACACCTTTCTGCACATGAACTGCAAGCTGACAACTGAGTTGGAAGTCAAGAATTATAATAGCAGCTCTTACATCCACACAAGACCAGAAGGATGGAAGAGATTCAGACAGCACTATCACAAAGCCACAAGGAGGCTGAGGTGGTTTGAAGTGAGCAGGGTAGCATGAAGAAGCAGGGAGAAGGTTCGCCTTCTTGTAACAAGACAGGAATGAGAGACAGGAGACATTTTGGCAGAGTGTCCAGTAAAGTACGCGCGTGGTAACTGCTAGAAGAGAGAGACAAAGGCAGAGTCAGAGAACTGGATGTGTTTAACCATTACAACATTTGGAGAAACCATTGCTGCAGTAACATATTGGAAAGTCATCATATGGAAAAAAAAGAAACAGGAGATGCAGTTGAAGGGGGGTGTTTAACTCAGTGAGTGAAAATGTGAAGTGTTTCCCAAGGAAGTAGACATCATCAAAAGAAGAAAGGGAATAGTGTTTGAGAATTGTTGTCAAAGACAGGAGATGTAAGGTCACCTTAACTTGAAACCAAGAATATCTCTGATAGACTCTGGAGATGGGTACAAATGGCACTGGCAGCAGAGACTTTATGGAGCACTGAGAAGATGCTCTCACTGAAAGAAAAAATATTAATGGGGGGAAACCTCTGTGTCCCACAGGTGTAGTAGCAGGAGCTGTGGCACTAACTCTGTTCCAGCCCTCTCTGACACACCTGCTGGCTGCGCTGTGACACTGTGTAGAGGTACCAGACCCACAGTATGTCCACATGTCTGTGTTTCAGGCATCTGGGAGTGCAGAGAAAACACTCACATGAATGCATCCTTTCTATGAGCTTCCTATGGCCGATATCATGAGCTCCAGTGTGGACAGTATTTCTGCAAAGGACTTTAAGCATTGCATTGTGCAGCATGGAAACATTTGTAAAGAGGCACAGAGCTATTGGCTACTTGCAAGGCTGCGGTGGGCACGTTAAAGTCCTCTTGAATGAAACGGGGAAGCCTGGACACCTAAAGCGGGACTCATAACAACCAGTGTGCTCTGCTCTTGGGTGCTGAGGGTCACCAAAAGGACATACTGAAAATGCATGTCTCCTTACAGATAGAAGAGCTGGGTTCTGCTCCTCCCAGACAGTGGGAGGGGTGAGGCTGAAGTGCCTACACTCCAAGAAGCTCCCAAATATCAGGCAATTGTGAGTAGGAAACCATTCTGCCCTTTGGAGATTTTGGGGTCTAGAAGGAAAGGAAACCCTGAGAGTCTGAGTCCTGAGTCCATAACACTACAGTAAGGGCACTAGTGGTATATAGGTTTTTTATCTCCAGAGTTGATTCATTTTATTCTTTTGGACAATTACTTAACAAAACTCACCAAAAAAAAACAGGGCCAAGGGGCCAGATTGCTCTTTTCATGCTGTGATCCCTTTCTGGCTCCATGTCTCTTCCATTGCCTGATGCCCTGCAGAGAGGAGAATCAACTACATTGTGACTGGCTGCCCCTGATAGCCATTGCACAGGCAGTGGGCTCTGCAGCTCTGAATAGATTATTACAATAGGTCTGCTTTCATAAAACTGGCTTAAAAAAGACTTTTTGTCCCGATTCCTAGATGGCTTTAGGTAGGAGTCAGGCACAGACCCAGCTAACAGAGATGATACGGAATAGTTTTAGGCACTCAGGAAGTCTCTGGTGCCCAAACCTAAGGGTTTTCTCGGGGTGATTTCTTGAACCTCAATATCTAACTGAGTTTTAGGATCCTTGATATATGCATTTACAGGAGTCAAGCTTATGTCAAGCATTTGACAAAACCTGGTCAAAAAGTGTGCGATTTTCTGGAATACAGCTCTTGTTCTGCACTAGAGACAGTATATCCTGGGAGAGTGAAGTTATGGAAAAGTGTGCAATGTTGTTTGGCCAGAAAACCAGGGGCATAAGGGCACTTTCATCATGAGGAAAGCACAGTGCCTTTACAGCACCTTATATAAAATATTCGGTGGCTGATGAAAATGGAAAAAAATCTGTTAAAAATGTCTGCTTAAAAAAGTTCTTCTGAAAGAAAAGTATTTTTTTCCTAAAGAAAATTTCTTAAAAACCATTTTGAAAATCTGTTTTTTAGTTTGAATTAGGGCATATCCACATAAATACAATCCCGTGAGGTAAGGAAGCAGGTGCACTTACACTGCACTACTACTGACACCACCTGCTGCTCTCCAGTAATGTCCCTTGTAGCAGCTCCTCCCCCTAGGCAGCACAAGGTGTCTTCTAGGTGAGCACGGCTTGACTTGCCAGGTCTTGCTGTGCACACACAGGCAGTTACCACAGACCTGTTAATTCACTGAAAGTGCAGACTTCTTGGCAACTCATTCCTTAACCACACTTTTGGTGTGTATTCATCAGACATACATTATTCTGTGAAGAAACAGACTGAGAGGCTTCTATCCCTTCCTCTCCATCCTAGCTAACCATTTCTGCCCCAGCAATATCACTTGCCATTTTTTCATTTGTGCCAAAATAGCCCTTGGTTTGTTATAAAGCACATTTTTCAAGTGAATAACCATTCTTTTCGGAGGTTTTTATATCAAAGAGTCACAGAACCATTAAAGTTGGAAAAGATCTTTAAGATCATCAGGTCCAACTGTCAGCCCAACATCACTATGCCTAATAAACCATGTCCCAAAATGCATATCTACATGCTTTTTGAACACCTACACGGATAGAGACTCCACCACTTCCCTGGGCAGCCTGTTCCAATGTTTGACCACTCTTTTGGTAAATATTTTTTTTTCTAATATCAATCTAAACCTCCTCTCGTGCAACTTGAGGCCATTTCCTCTCATCCTATCACTTGTTACTTGGGAGAAGAAGTATGGATCACTTCAGGGATCAGTATATCTTAATTATATCTGGATTACTTCAGGGATTTGGTTTAGAGAGTGGCAAATCACACCTTTCAACTCATGCGACATCCAACACATAGGTTGCTGGCACTGCACAATAGCACCAAACCAAAGATGATTCACAGGTGATGTGGCCATTCACAAAACCACATTATAAATATGGAGTTGTTTTATTTCCACCAGTGATACTTCAGGAAAACTTAGCTCAGCTAGTTTTCATCAGTTTGTTGGGAAGCATGAAAATTCTAACAATCTTCAGGGGTGCAGAAACTCATGGAGCAGTCAGCTATGGTGAAATAGGTCATACAGACTACTGCTGATTGTGTGGCAAAGGGTAGTCATTTCTATACCATGTGGGTTATTTAGGGATGAAGAATGTTCATCGGACTTGCCAGCTGTAACCTGGAAAGAAGTAAAAAAAGATTTAGTATTATAACAGATGTGCTGAACACAGGTGTCCAGTATTATGTTATAGTTAAAGCGGCAAAACTAATTCCCAGTTGTGTGAGAAATATTGACTGGGAGCACCTCTGGCTTTATCTGGAATGTTACTTGTGTATTGTGTGAAGCTCCTGTGTTCAGATTTCAAAAGAGATAGATAACTACTGGAAGGCTTTCAGAAAACAGCTTTGGGAAAAATTTGTGGCACAAAGAATGCCAGTGTACTTGGTTTGTCCAGAAGAGTGGTAGGATTCAATTTAGTCAATTAATTACAACTTATGCAAGTGCCTGCATAGAAAAGCAGCTCTTGATGGTGTGTGGCCTCTTTGAAGAAAGCTTGATGGGAACCAGTGGTTGGACTGTGGAGCTCTATGATATTAGACTACAAATGCAATTCAAGGAACAGGTATTTAATTGCTATCATATGTCAACCACTGACTATACTGTGGATTCTCCATCACTTGAAATTGCTGTAAATGTAGGCTCTGGAATGCAGAAATTATGCATTTCATGCAAAAAATATTTCATGCTATTCTTCTGGGGTGTCAAGCTGGTCGATTACAATCACTTTTCTTGGCTTTATAAAGAACTTAATTTGGCTTTCTTTTCCTTCGGAACAGTCATGCTTTCAGATGTGAGGTTTCAAAGCTTCAGAAGAGGCAGAATGGCTGGTCCTCAAGTGAAGACTTGTAATAAATGTGCTGAAGACCAGACCTGCAAATAAGATGACTGTTACTGTACAGAAAGGGACTTGGACCCCATTAATGCTGTCCAGATTTACTCTTCAGTCCCAGGGAACTATTTTTCTGCACTGTTATTTATCAAACAGGAGTTTTTTCTTTGTCTTTAAATTATTATCCCTTCCCAACACCAGGTTTGCAAGTGTATATGCGACCAGAGGAGCCAATCGCATAGGACGAGTGTACAAAAAGGCTATTTTTAGGCAATTCACAGATGACACTTACTCCCAGGAGATCCCCAAAGCAGCCTGGCTGGGGTTCCTCGGGCCAGTCCTGAAGGCAGAAGAAGAAGATGTTTTTATTGTCCATCTAAAGAACTTTGCTTCCCGCCCATACTCTGTGCATCCACATGGGGTCTTCTATGACAAGGACTCTGAAGGTAAAAGCTGGTTTGCCTTTTCTGTTTTCTCTTTTCCTCTCCTTTTACCCTGGAGTAGCTAATGTAATGGCTGAAAGTTTGTCCAAGTTTTTATTGTTCTGGCCATTGACATCAGAGGACTTCAGATCATCCTCTCATAAACTCATCAGTAATTTCAGTTACGACTAAAAAACAAGAACAGCCTGATCTCTTAAAACTTTTTGCCACAAGTCTTCAATACCTGGGATAAATGCAGCACTGAAACAGGTTAGGTGGGTCTTTATTCCTGAATGATTTTCCTGCATTATAAGTCACCAAAGCATCTTCCCTCCTTTCTTTTACTTCTAGCCTGTTTGAATAGTTGAAGTTCTTGTAAGTCAATGTTTTTCCTCTCTATAGGGCTATAAGGACCATAAATTAATTTTCAGAATTCAAAACCTATCTATGTGCAGTTTAGTTATATTACTGTACGTATTTGCCTACATTCGTTACTCTCATAATTTTCCTGTGAGAAGATATACAATATTAGCTGATAAAATGTGTAGATGACTGATGAGAGTAAAGAGACAAGGAAAGACTAGAACCTATTGATGCTTCTTATAAGCTCCATCTACTGAAAAATGATGGATTTTAACTCTCAACATTTTTTTTTGGCTGTTGTGCCAGAACTTCTTATTTTTTTCCTTTTGTGTTTGTGAGTACTGTTACTATTTTTTAAAACACTGCTAAAATAGAAGAAATTACACATTTATTTAAGAAAAGCACTTAAGGGGGGGTTAAAACTTCCTTTTTCCTTTTAATGCATTAGGAGCACTTTACCCTGATGGAACTGGTGGTAAAAGCAAAGAGGACGACTTTGTGGTTCCTGGTGGAAATTATACGTACACATGGCCAGTGAGGAAAAATTATTCCCCAACTCCGACAGACTCAAACTGCTTGACTTGGATTTACCATTCTCACATTGACACACCAAGAGATATTGCATCTGGTTTAATTGGGCCGCTGCTGGTTTGTAAAAAAGGTACTGAGCTAGAAATACTGGTAAAGAAAGCCCCTCTGCCCAGCTTGGCATCTTAACAGTCGTTTTTGCTTACAGGTATAAACATGATGGTCTAGAGTCTATCCCTACATAGCCATAAAAAGGGGCAAGGAATAGCTGGGCCATTCCAGGAGCACCCCAGGGTAGGTATTGTAGCTCTGGGACAACTCCCTTCCTGCTCCCCTTTGGTTTCACAAGAGGTTTGTGTCGACTGGTAGAAGAACTGCAAGCAGCACACTCTGTGGCCAACCAGTCACCGCTGAGACCAAAATAAATGTTCCCAAACTGGGGTCATTTCAGGATGAGCAAAGGACTCATTGTCCAGGACATGAAATTAGGGCTGGGTGGTTGACATCAGCACTGGCACTTACATATTTGAAACGCCAATGTTGTTTGTCATTTTTCCCCCATATGCTTGTTTTCGCTCACAAGTTGTATATCACAACTCTATGGGAATGTGTGCTGAGCAGCTGAAATGACAGCCTGTTCTGTATACTTTATAGTCTGCTAACTTTGTACTAGAGCTGTCAGGGACCATGTACCAGCCCTCTGCCCTCTGTCAACCCATCACACCCTCTCCCCTTAAGACACATGCAACTCTGCCACCTTTTCCCAATACCATCTGCAATACAAAATCAGCCCTTATTTTATATATAGAACATATAAGTGAATCAGGATTTATATATGAAGAAGAGAAAGACTTCAATGTGGAAAGTGCAGGTCTGGTCTCCAACTTAACTCACAAATTAAAATGCCTCAGGCATTTTTTCTCCTGGGAAGCCTTTGAAATTTGAAAAACTGTCTGTATACATGCAACTGAGCGGATAACTATGGGATAATACATGAAGCAAGGAGATACTACATTGAAAACAATCGTAGCCTGAAAGGCCAAGTTATCTGCATGTTTGGTCTTGAGTTCATCTGCATGATGCTACTGCTCTGGTCCTCCATCCAAGACTAGTGGGTGGCTCCTTACAGGACTGACAGCAAGGCCCTGGAGATCCCTCACATAGGATACAGGGAAAGCAAAAGTTTTCATGGGTTCAGAAGTAGACTGGAATGTTAGATGAAGTCTAGACTTGCCAACAGATAATAACAGACTACTCAATATCGCCAGTCCTATATTCTCAGGTTTTTCCTGAAATAGTCACTGAGATAATGATACTGAGCTTAGCCTGAATAGATTATATTCATCTTGTCTTCAGCCCTTTTAAATTTAAGTATCTTTTCCTGGATAATTGTTGAGGCTTGCTTGTTAGTCCATAAAGAGTGAGCCACGTTTAGATGCCCATCTCCTTCAGTGCAACAGAAAGGCAGGCTACCACTTGCTTCTCCATAATTCTTTGCAAAAAAGTCACTAGTTTCTGGCTGGATCAGGCCTCCAACTTGATTGACTGTGTAGGCACATAGGTGCTAATACTCACCCAAGGTCATGGTACGGTGCAATGGGTCAATGATGGGGAAAATGAGAATATAGATATTGGCAGCTACTAATGCTTATGCCAAATCAAAGAGATTCTGAAACACCGGCTTGATTTAGATGAGATGAACTTCCTTCTGGAAGAACTGATTTGTTCAAAGGCCGGGGGGGAAGGTTTGTCAGGGTGTCTTAGAGGAACAAAATTAGCTGAGATTCATCCTGCCCTACAAAGCAAGGGAAGAGCACCATATTTCCTTGAGTGCTCCGAAGTTATTGTCACTTTTAAATTCGCTCCCCTCCAAGGCATTTTTTAGCACTTTCCTTTTCGTTTGCAATTTAGGAACTGCAGATGAGACCTCAATAGAAGGGACTGGTGCTGCTAACGCTTTTGCCCTGATGTTTAGCATTGTAGATGAAAACTTCAGCTGGTACCTCGATGAGAATATAAACACCTTCTGCTTAGAGCCAGCCACAGTTAACAAAGAGGATGAAGGTTTCCAGACCAGCAACCGAATGCATGGTGAGCAGGACTCTCGAGCAAATGTTGACCTACAGCAGTGATCAGGCTGTTTTCGTTTCAGTAGGACTTCCTGTTCCTTATGAATATCTCTCCTTTATCTGTGTTAGCATGAAATTGGTCAGGGTTGATAGAAGAAATCCTCTCCTTAAATACAGCACAACACACTGGTTTGCAGAAAAGGGTTTGGCTTCCATAGCCAGCTCTGCCACTTGTTTAGCATTTAAGCCATTTGGTGGCTGTTCGACCAGCTGTGAATAGGAAAAAAGGAGGCCACAGAGAACTTCGAGATGTGTGAATTGGAAGAATCCAGCTTTTCTCAAAGGGCCTTGTGGATGGTGGATTGGATGGTACAACCACTCCTGCCCTTCAGAGATCTGCTGGCCAATAGTACTTCCTGCCATTTGCAGATCAGGTGTAAGAAGTTAAAGCTAGATATTTCTCCATATTTTGATTGTTCTGTGGAGCCTAGGAGCTAAAATTTTTGCAAAATATGAATCTCATTCTCCTGATGTTCCAATGCATTGTCAGATGTGGAAGCTGAGGAAGAGAGAGCTGACTAGGCTGATTTGAATGATACTATCATTTTCACATCTAAATTGCTTAAACCTGGCATATAGTGGCATATTTATGACTCAGAATAAGAAGGAAGAGGTTTCAGACATGCTAAATAGTTGCAGAACAAGTTAATCTCATTTTCAAGCCTTCTTGGTGATCTCATTTTCAGGCCTTTGCTATATCTTGATACTACCCAGGAAGTTTTTCACAAACCCTAGCAGAGAATTTGGGCCATTTGGTCACCCAGAGCAGCAATCTGGCTGCTTAAAAATATCGTTGTTCATCAAGGAGCCTGTGAGGGCTCAATGTAGACATTGAGACAGTTTCTTTTTTTGGGCCAGGAAAGGTTCATCCTTAGAAAGTTGTCAGAGGCATTTGGCACTTCTTTTTTATCTCTCATAAAGTCTCATACTTTTGTTTTTAGCTATTAATGGTTATATTTATGGCAATCTCCCCGGCTTGGAGATGTGTGCTGACACTTCCATGTCCTGGCACTTGTTTGGCATGGGAAGCGAGATAGATATCCACGCTGCGTATTTCTATGGCCACACGTTCACTAACAGAGACCAGAGGGCGGATGTCGTCGGTCTGTTCCCAGCAACATTCATCACAGCGGAGATGACTCCCGGGAACCCCGGGAGGTGGCTGATAACGTGCCAGGTTAATGAGCACTTACGAGGTACGGTGCTGTAGATCTCCCTGATGCTTTTAGATACAGAAGTTTCAGCTTCTATTTTGCTTGGAAAAGAAAACTGAGAAGTCTTTCCAGGGGGAGCAGGATTTGACACTTTTGTGTGACTAACTGAACATTTTGAAATTATTTCAACAGATAAAAATCATGAATATGAGTTTAGTCACCAGTGGAAACTACGTGTGTTGGGCCAAATCTTCAGCTAGTACAAAAGACTTACCTGTGTAACTCATACAAGGAAGGCTTGCTAGACTCAGTGCTGACACCTCACTTTCTATGTAAAACAGAGATTTTGATGAGCAATGAGAAGAGTTTTCATCATTGCATTTTGTTGTAGATAAGTACTTAACACTTAAAGAAGAACCATGCTGGCTGAACACTTCATAGCTTTTTCCTTTACAGAAATCAGATGAAAACTGGTGGTGTTTTCATAAACCTTAACATGAAGGAATTTCAAGATGATGCTGTGAAATTTATGTGATGTGAGAGCCCAAAAGCATGTATCATAAACTAGGTCTTATGATGGCAGACAATGCTTAATTATTATATTAGAGACTGTCACAAGTTGGGAAAATATTTTATTTTAAGAACTTGCACTTTGATTTCAATGGGATTTGCATTGAAAATAGACTCGATTCTGGCAAGCAGCGAATACCTTTAGTGTGGTAATAACCTGCCTCTCTATTTTAATGAATGTCAAGGGGACGTCATGGCATTTTGCACTCTTCAGGAGGCATTCTTACCTCCAAAATCATTCTGCCACCCTTACCCAGAATAAGGAATTGAATCAATAAGCCTACTGAAGACTGTCATCAATGATGGAGGGTTTCACCCGTGGAATGGTGTACCACCTTGCAAGAGAAGGGTGCCAGCATCTGGCCCAGTATAGACAGTAGAAATCTTTAAAAATAGAAATATCCTCTAGTAACTGTTTTCAAACCACACAGAGAATTTTGAATGTGCATTTGTATCCATGAGATTGCTGACTACGTAGCAGGCTGAGGACTGTCTCCAGACTCTCTCTCCTCTCAGGTGGTATGGAGGCGCTATATGATGTTCAGATCTGTCAAAAAAAACTGTCTCGGCCTTTGCCACTCAGTCATAAGAGAAGATATTATATTGCTGCTGAAGAAGTGCTCTGGAATTATGGACCTGATGGTTATGATAAATTCACAGGGCAGGGTTTAAATGCCACTGGCAGGTAAGGTTTCTTGTTCTCTCCTGTTGTGCTTTAATTTCAGGAATCTGGGTGAGACTTCCCCGAAGTGATTTACCAGGGCTGGGTCCTGCAATGTTATTAATTTTGATTGAAAGGGGAGAGGAGGAACAAATTTAAACAACATTGTTGGGAAGTTAGATTCATAACTGCAATGCTCAGAGTTGCCTTCTGAAAGCACTTGTCTTGCTCCTTTAAGTCCAAGGAGAAAGTGAGCCCTGGTGATGTACACAAAGTTCAAGAACGGTAATGACCGTACCTCAAGACTCCTCAGGCAACTTTCAAACTTACAATTGATGTATCTCAGAGGCAACATAATCATAGACTTTTTCCCTCTGTTATTACTGATGAAGATGAATTGTATTACAGCACCTGCCAGGATTAGAGACACATTGTACACAGGTAATGGCACAGGTTTTGCCTTAAGTTAGTTAGAGGTAAGGTGACATAGATGTCTCCCTAAGTAAATTGGGTTTAAACACATGGAAGTCTAAGGTACAGTGAATGCCCATTTGTAAACTAATTTATAACTGTAGTTCAGACCAATAACATCTCCCTTTGCCTGCTAGAAAATTGTACACAAACCAGTAACATGGGGGTTTGTTTCTCCTGTGTCTGGAGAATAATAACTGTACCCTAAATGAAGGGTTCTGCCTGAACCTCCAGTTATTTAACCAGTCTGATTTGTTAATTCCACAGTGAATCTGCAATTTATTTCACACAAGGGACTGACAGAATAGGAGGGCAATACTGGAAAGTTTGCTATGTGGAATACACTGATGCAACATTCAGTAAGAAGAAGATTCGATCACAGGATATGAAGCACCTGGGATTACTTGGTACAGTGAATATTTTTCCCTCCTGTCATTACATTGGGTTTGAATGCAGATCCACCTGGATCCAGAGGGGAATTTCGTGCATGAAGCTGCCAGTAAGCCCTCCTTTGTTTAAGATGGAAATGTGCTAGAGAGGAGTTCTTCTAATACCTTCCCTTACTCTCTTTTTTTAAGGCCCTGTTATAAAAGCTGAAGTGGGAGATACAGTGCTAGTTACTTTTGCCAACAAAGCCAAAAGGAGCTATAGTATTATGGCCCACGGTGTGAGCTTCAGCAAGCTGTCGGAAGGTGCTCCTTACTTAGATGGTAAGTTCTGACTGTGCTGCTGTACCTTCACATCCAGAACACCTGAGTCTAAAGATCTTCTGTTGCTCTACAGGTTTGCTGGTTTTGTGCATGCTAAAGCACATAGCGGTGATTTGATTAGTTTGTAGCTACCATACATGTCACAATCCGTGGGACTCCCCAGTCTGCCAATGTGCTGGCTCTTTCCCTTGGACCTGTGCCAGACAAGGCATAAAAAAGACATAAGACAAATCCAATTTATATTAGTTCTAATCTAATACCACTCAGCTGCAATTAGTGAATCTCCTTTGGGCATGCTCCAGAAGAAGAAAGCTTAGGATCTGTTGTGATGCTTACACTGAGTCTTTGGATACAGCTATCCGTGTAGTCTAGGTTGCTTCAGTCCTGATTCTCTGATCCAGATCAGGCATTGCTCTTACTTCACTGACAGGATAATAAGTGTCAGAGGCATCTTTTGTCTGGTTGACCTGGAATGTGAAGGTGTGATAATCTTTATTAATCCTCATAAATACATAATGCTGAACTGGGGCATCTTCCAAAGGCTTCCTCTCCTTTTGTGCAAGGATAGGATCTTTATTATCTAAGTTTAACCATTAAATCTTAAACACCTTATTTACTGATTAGCACCTTTTTCAATCAGTGGCAAGAAACAATCCCTAGGTGAGAAGTTTCATTTCCTTTGAACATTTCATTTCCTTTGAGAAGAGAGTGAGAAGTTTCATTTCCTTTGAACATCTGTTTTAGGAGATAGTAGGTCACCCTCTAGAGGTGTCTTTGTATCTCCGTCAACTACAGAAGGACCCCAAATTTTGTGTCAGGGACAAAGCTTTAGAGGGCTCAAGTAAGGATAGTCGAATCTCACCCATAGCATTTACAGGGAGAATATTGTGGTCTCTGAAAGCCTCTTCTGCTCCATTTGCAGCACTGAAAAGAAAGATAAGTTTCTTGTTGTCTAAATTGCTTTGTTTCCAGTACAACACAACAGAAACTCACATGATATAATCCTTCTTTTGAGAACTGTACTAAAAGAATTAGGTCAACATGTAAAACACCACACAATAAAATCAATACAAAAGGCTTTATTAAATTCTGTTGTCTTTAGTTGCAGACCTTGCAAAACAACAACTTTTCCCCCAGGCTCCATTGTGTCACAGAACAATTGTCATGAGTTTGGCCTTGGAGCCACCTGCACACATCCTAATGCCACCTGTGTCAGACATAGTTCCCTGATGTACCTACAGCTTCCCTTTGCTTGCAGTCTTGTTGGGCTTTCATTTAATGCACTCCGGAACTAATGCCCATCAGCATTGTATACTTTGGCAGGGAGTGAAATCAAAGCAAATCCTACAGCTCAGCAGCAGTGTCCATTGCACACCTCTGGGTTTTTGGAGAGGAAACTGACTCCAGATTCATCTCTTCCTGAAAGTCTTCTTACTCCTTCTCTCTCTGTAGCCCTCGTGTCTTGGATCCACATCATATCTATCTACAGATGTCTACTGGCACAGCCTCTACAGGGGCTGTAGATTTACACTGAAGGTAAAGGATTTTTCAGAGGCTGTGCTTTGTCTGAGCACAGCTCATCCATGTGAAAATACTATACATAAACATACCTACAGATATCTACAGATGTCTGTGGACATCTGTTTTTTGATTGTACTCTCGGGAAATACTCTTCCATGTCGCATTTAACATTTGTCCAGTCTCAGAGGGTTTTTGACTCTAAACCAATGTTCTCCTTATTTAGCAGTATTGCAGGATGAATCCAGCAGTATCAGATGCTGGTGAAGCAGTATTCTTGGAATTTGAATTTCAATTCCCAGCAAATAGTATGTGTTTAAATGTAATACTGCTATTTTCACTCGTGTCTAAGTTTTCTCAAGGATTCTCTTAGAGCGTTAGAGAGGAGTGTTAGACTGGTGCATTCTGCTGCTGCTGAGAAAATCAAGTCAATGCGTGCCTAAGCATTAAACAAAATTTCTCGTTTGATCTTCCTCATAGCAGAGACCACAAAGGTTACCTAGCACTCTTTCTATAGAGGGTGCAGGGCTGAGCCCTTTTCACAACTATCCTTTCAAGTCTCTTTTGTTAAGTCCTATCTGAGCGGATGCCAACACACTTTTACAGTGCCTAAATTACACGAGCGGTGCTACATCCACCCTGTGGCAAAGGGTGGTCCAAATCAAGCAAAGAATGGTCCAAATCCTTTAAAAGTAGCTTCCAAAGAAAAGTGACAGAAACCACTCTCCAGAGACTCTGACAGAGGCTCCCATGCATTGCTACAGAATCAAAAAACTATTACCAGGATCAGATCTGTTTGAAATTTCTAAACTGCCACAGCTGCAACTCTGCTCACTAATGTAATTGCTTTGTTGGTGCTTAATGGAAACCTGGAGTCTGCATCCAAGCCACAGATTAATCTCATGATAGGACAGTTAAGCTACAAACCTTAGAGGTAGCCACTTAACCACAAGGATGAAATCTGCATGTCTTGCCTGATTGAATCTTGATAATCCAGATAGTGTTGGAAGGTGTCTGGGTGAAGCAGCTAAACTTGTTCTGCAGGTTGTCCCTATGGCACAAGACTCCAGTGAGATGTCCCCATGACGTAAGTGCCCAGACTATGGGATGGTGCTTGAGCTGTGGCTGCAAAGGGAAGCTTGTCCACAGAAATCAGCAGTTATGTCTGACTCCCAACTAATGCTTACATTTCAGGAAGACAAAACTTTCCCATAACCTTGAAGCTCCTCAATTTTCTCTCTGCAGGCTATCTGAAGCCAGGAGCCCATGTTAAGCCAGGTGAAACCTTCACATACAAATGGAGAGTGCCTGAAAATGGAGGTCCTACAGAGAGTGACCCCCCATGCCTGACCTACCTGTATTACTCAGCCACTGATGCTGTCAAGGACACCAACTCCGGCCTCGTGGGGCCTTTGCTGGTCTGTCGGAAGAACACGCTGAATCACGATGGGACGCAGGTGCCTGGTGTGGACATCTGTCTGTCCTTAACAGCAGGGTGGTGCACTGGCAGATGAACAGCAGGGTGGTGCACTGGCAGATGTTCCCATATGGGCCAATTTGCTCATATTCCAGTTCAGTTTTAAGAGATTAAACAAACGGCATTTCTCTGGGTAAAATCTGACACAAAGGGATGGTTAGGAAGGTGGAACTGTCTTTCCCTAGCATGCTGGCTCGTTCCTAGGTTTTTAGTCTTTTCCATGCGCTCATTAGAAATGAATGCATCTCTCCATCCTAAGTAAGTAATGGTCAGTCACTTTATTTATCCTTCTGGCTGACAGAAAACTCCAATCTCTGTCTCTACAGGGACATAATAAGAAGGCAGCTGCAATTTTGAAGGGAAAGAAAGCTTTGTTTAAAAAAAAAAAGTCATTTTTACTCAGGTAATTCTGCACAGACTTTGTTTTTAATATCTTGGGTTCCTTCTTGGCTACAGAAAGGAATAGACAGAGAATTTTACCTCCTCTTTTCAATCTTCGATGAGAATGACAGCTGGTATCTGAACAAGAATATTGAAGCATTTACTGGAGACCCTTCAAAAGTAGATGAAAACGATGCAGATTTCAAAGAATCCAACAAAATGCATGGTATGAAATACTTAGTATCTGTTAATGATGTCTTTTCTTCAGGCATATTAGAAAGATGAGTTGGAAGACTTTATCATCATTCATAGCTGACTGCAGTGCACAGGAGTGCATATAGAAACATCCACCTATCAACTACACCTGGAGAAAGGGCACAGAGTGCAGCTTTTAGATACGACACTTGGGTCTATGAAAAGGCATAATGCCAGAGTCAGGCACCAACTGCAAGAAAGGCTGATATTGACTGGTGATTTAAATTTCACTACTGGCCTTAGCACTGACTCAGAAAATGAAAGTTCACCCACTCTGCTCTTCCAGCTCCCACTTAGGCAGTGAACATCTCTGGCAGAGGAGAAGCAAAGACTAGGGGAATGATATTTCAAAACATCACTACTGGGTGGAAGCATCTAACTTCAGCATGAACCTCCGAGTTATTCCTGGCATGACAGACTTGAGCAAATCACATAACCTCTCTTTGCTTTAGTTTTCTGAAGAACACTGTGAATATATATTCTTAAAGAACCTTGTGGCTTTCCAGACCCATCTATTTTATTCTTCTACTATGAGGTGGTATCTCATACTGAAATGTTGTTCTGCTGTAATATCTTTCACCCAGTGATCACAGAGAGCTTTTGAGGATTAGAGTGTTTAGTCTCATAACAACCTTGTGAAAGTAGGAGATGATACATTTTGGAAGTAAAAGTGGAAATCAAAGGTCAAAATCAGATAAAAAGGCTCGATCAGAACTGAACATGTAACTAGGACTCTTTATGGCCCACTCCATGGCTTTAATGAGCAGGTTGTATGTTCTCCCGGCTTATAGGAGGTACCTAATTTATACACTTAACTGGTGTCTCTGAGGTACCCTGAAAATCTCAGAAGAAAAGTGCTACTGCAAAGGGCTATTACAAGATTTTACAGGCTAAAAAAAAAGAAGGTAGAAGCTTAGCGTTTGTAAGAATAGCATTTAGGCATTAATTTTGTGTCATCCAGTGCTACCTTTGCTTCACAAGATGCCCACTTAACTTGCTGAGTCTCAAGTCTCTTGCTGGGGGGCAGTAGGAGTGTCTGTGATGAGATTCCACTGATCTGCTGCCAACTGGGTTCTTCCCTTCTCCTCCAGCTGTCAACGGCTACTTGTTTGGTAACCTGCCAGGCCTGGCCATGTGCAAGGATGACAAGGTCTCCTGGCATCTCATTGGACTGGGCAGTCACTACGACATGCATGGGGTTCAATTTCAAGGAAACACCATCGACCTGAGAGGGACAACGAGGGACGGGCTGGCCTTGTTTCCTCATTTATCAGGGACAGCGCTGATGCAGCCAGACCGCGTGGGTATGTTCCTGAGCTTATCTTGGCAGTATGGCATGTGCAGAAATCAAGCAGCCAAAATAACAGTCAGTGAGAAGCTCTGCTCTGCACAAGGGAGCCTGAAAGTGTGGTGACCACAGGGACCTGGCGTAGCTGTTAATTCAGACTGTGCTACTTTCCTGGAAAGGTGCTGTAAATAAAATATGTGTGTGCACCGAAGAACAGAGGTTTTGATGGCCTAGGACCTGGCAGATAGCTAGAAAGATGCTCACAGAATTTCCATAACGCTTAAACCAGGCTTTTTTTTAGCAAAGATAATATTCACTGCCATGCAGATAGTCAGCATCATTTAGGCTATCTTATGACTTCAATAATATTTGGTCTTTAGGGCTTCCTTCAGAGGCATATACATAAAATATATTTTTAATACTCATGTATGATCCAACAATGCAGTCTTCAAACTCAGAGGGGGTGAATTTTTTCTTGGAGACACCAGATACACTTCATGCCAAAAAGCGCAACGTTACTTTACATTGGTGCAACCCTGTTTAAAGCAACAAAGGAGAGTAGTGCAAGGCAATGCCAAGGGCCATCCTTGGCCAGAGCACCTGACAGAAATATCTGTTGGCCTTGTGTGCATGCCAGGTTAGACCTCTGGCATTGATGTCTATAAGACAGCAGATTCTTTTGTTAAACATATCCCATACATTTCTACTATCTGTCATAAAACCGACTGCAGGACTCACACTAAACAATATTTTCTAGGAGATTACTAATTCTTGCCATCTAACCTTCTACTAGCAATAAGGGAAACTGAGTTATCAGATCTTTACAGTCACCAGCACCTGTAATTTTCCTTAACTGCCTGTTATATTTTCGTCATTTTTGCCCACAATGAATGGACTGAGATCCAGTCTGGACAAAACTGCACTTTTAAGTTTGGTTCCATCACTGCCTCACATACAAAGCAGCTGTGAAAGTGCATTCTTCCTTCACGAGAGTGCTGGCAGGTGGAGCTACTCCAGACGACATAGTGGTCAGCTTCTGCTCGTGTAAATGGGAAGGACAGTAGAAATGTTAAAATCTGTCCACAGAAAAGTGAAAAGATGCTTCCACTGTCACTGTAGCCTTTGACCATCAGAGCTACAGAAAAGCTGGTCCATGATGTTTTGGACTCTCATGGAGGAAGAGCAAAGGATCAGAGCATTGCAGCTTTAATTCAGTCATTTTTGTACCATATAGGTGCATATAAACAAATGGTTATAAGCAGCATCTTCCCTTTTGTTAGAGGCATTCTTGTATAATGGGTCTGTAACTGTATTGCAAAGTCTCTAAGAGCCCTCCATCAGCCTGAATACACTGGGCAACTGCAGCAGCTCAGTAAAGAGTCTCAAGGCTAGCACAGCGGCTCTGTGCTCAGGGACAAGGAAACAGTGTCTCTAAAATACACACCATGTTTATGCCTTTATTAGCATTTGCAATGCACCCTCATCCTTGTGGCCACCTTGTGGGCACATCTGCAGCATGGGCAGTGCTGGAGGGGCTTAGTGGCAAGCTTGTTCCTGCTGCCAAACATCTAATCAGTTATTTTTTAGAGTTCCCTTGGCTAAGCCAATCTAACTCAAATAGTTAGAACTAATTTACGGACATGTTTGAGTGGAGGCCGAGCAGGCTAGTCTTTCTGATGGAGCAAAAAGTCACTTGCTGACTTACAAATCTCCATTTGTGTCTACATTTGGATTTCAGTTGACGAACTTGTAATGTGGGACTTAACAGACTACAGCCCTGCAGTGTCTTACGTGCGTGTTTACTCTTCCTTGTGAATGTCATCCTGAAACCTCATCTTCTTAAGTCATAGAATCAGAGAATATCCTGAGTTGAAAGGGACCCACAAGGATCATCGAGTCCAACTCCTGTCCCTGCCTAGGACAATCCCAACATTCACACTGTGTGTCTGAGGGCATTGTCCAAATGCTTCTTGAATATTGTCAGGTTTAGTGCTGTGACTGCTTCCCTGCGGAGCTGTTCCAGTGCTCCACCACCCTCTGAGTGAAGAATGTTTTACCAATATCCAACCTAGCCCTCCCCTGACACATCTTCCTGCCATTCCCTCGTGTCCTATCATTGTTTGCCAGAAAGAAGAGATCATATGGTCATGAGATCATACAGCATGCAACGACTAAAGGAGGTAATTGGTGCATACCTGTTTTATCAACTAGTTTCTCCTTCCATCCCCTTCATTTTTCAAAGGCAATTGGCTCTGAGTGATATAAGCATCCCCTTGGCTTGTCTTTCTATAGAGCATCATGGATTATTTTTTTTTCAGGACAGATCAGAGATGTAAAAGGCATGGCACCTAATCTGTCAAGCTGCTTTTTAAAGTTTTTTAAATTGCTTAATTCTCATGCAATTTCCATTCCAGGCACATTCAAAGTGGTTTGCAGGACTTTTGATCACTTTGTTGGTGGGATGAAACATCTCTATGAGGTTAGCAGCTGCCGCAATACCACCCGAGCCCAGCAGAAGCACAGAGCCATGAGGCTCTACTACATCGCTGCAGAGGAGGTGGAGTGGGACTATGCTTCAAATAAGAGCTCAGCACCAAAGATTTACAACATCAGCAGCCATGAGGAAAGGTACCCAAAGCAAAAAATACTTGTGAGCATGTGGAACACTCATAGCGGAAGGAGAACTTTGAAGCATCTTTTCATGAAGCCAACCTTGTACTTTTAGGAGGCACTCTTTGCTGAGTAAAATAAAAGGTGTTTATAAAGTGACAGCCTCTCAGACTAGACTAGTTCATAGACAGCATTTTCAAATCTTTTTGTGTCACAGTGTCTTGTATACTGTTGAACCCAAGAAGGCTTCCAAGTCCCTAAATCCAGGTGCGTATTCCAGCCCTGGATCAACTACCTCCTTTCCCTTTCTCACTCTCCCCAGTCTCCCTCTTCCAGTGGTCTGGTTTTCCCAGAGAAGAAACCCGGGTACCTGTCCTGGATGTGGACCCCTACAAGCAGTACAGATGAATTAGGGAGGTTCTGAGCCTGCTTCACCTGCAGCACAGTAACCCCTGACTCCCTGGAAGAGTCAGAACACCGTAACAGCCACAAGTGAAACATGTCCACACTGCACTGTGCTAAGGAGTGCAAAGCGTACGCAGAAGACATGCGTTCCAGATCATATTGCGTAGGGAGGTCTCTGAGACTACATTGGTGAAAACAAAAAGGAACAAGGAATGTATTTCAAAAGCAGACTTTAGAAAAGTGGCTGAGAAACTGCAGCCTGTAAAGAGGAAGAGTATAGTGGAGTTGGGAGAAAATATACCTGAAGTGTCACAAGTGATGAAGCGTGTTTAAAGAAAATACTAATTCCAGTATTGTCAAAGGATACCATTGCTCACACAGTATATCACTTCAGTAAACAATATTCCTGGGTCATTTTTTGCTTTTATTTAATATATGAGCCCGCCTCACAAGTTTCCCGTCAGAGACCCCTTGGAGATGAGCTACCAGGAGACAGAGCTGCTCTCAAAAGGGAGTGAATGCTCTTCTCCACAGCTGATAGTGAGCGTCCTCTGCTGGTGAGTCAGCCCACAGAAGCAGCAACAACAGACTGTGGGTGACTCCCCAAACCTGCAGGAGATAAAATCATCCTCTGCCAAGTGTAGAAGGGAAAAGAATATTTCTCACTTTATCTTCATGCTAGGAAAGCAACCAGCCCTGTGCAGAACACAGCAGCACTGCTTGGAGTGATGTGGGGCCTGGCTGGGGAGGTAAAGCAGCCCTCTCTTATCTCAGATGATGGCATTTGCTTTTGCAAGATTAGGCTTTGGTTATCATCTTCCTGTGGCTGACTAAGAGCCAAGATAGTGAAAGCAGACATCGTGATAAGAGGATTCAGGTTTGCAGGGACAGACACTATCTTTTACTGAAGCAGAGGATGCAACTGGAGAAAGTGGCCAAATCCACTCTTAGCTTGAACTTCACTGCTCTGACAGCTCTGGTGAAGGATTTGTCTTCCTAGAAATTTGTGGAGAGTGCAACACATCCTCAGATTTACCTGTTTGAAGAGGGTGTGCATTCAGTAAGAATTAGTACTGTTGTTATTTACTGTTTAAAATCTCTTGCAGCACCCAGGGCTTCACATCAATCAGCACATTGGACCAAGCCACATATTCTTATCACAGCTGTAGTGAATAACACAACAGTTACCAGCCTTCAGACATGTCAGGTTTAGTGCTTTTAATTTCTGCTTTTATTTTGCAGCTATGGGCATGTTTTCCTGAGCCACACAGAAGATCTGATCGGTTCAAAATACAAGAAGGTGGTTTATAGGGAGTACACAAACAGCAACTTCACACAACGTAAAGTGAGGACAGAAGAGGAGGAACACTTGGAAATCTTGGGCAAGTAGATCTTCCCGCTCACAGACCGAGCCTGACAAGTGTGAGGATTGCTTTCTGAAACAGTTTTCCCAGCTTTGTTAACAAGGAAAACAAGGAACACTGATGTCTATTCCAGCTTATCAGTGATTTTACACCCCATTTGTATAATTTTGGAGTGAAAAGATGCTTTCCAAATCAGAGAATTAATTCTCAAACGTGAATAAGGAGTTTCTTTAAGGAGTACTGACAGGGAGGATGCCAAAATGGCTATTCCAGGATTCACCTTAACATCAGAACATATAATGCAGGCCAAGATCTTTAAGGCAGATTAAGTCAATATTAAGGGACTGGATTTGTGTGTGAAATTTGGCACGAGAGAACTTTACACATGCCATAAAATAACCATAAGCTCATGTTTTTTGTGGTCAGAAGTGGGCAACAACTTGTCATAAATTAGTCAGAACTCTCTAGGAATATATTTTACATTTCCTCTTTTTGAAGTACAAAAGCAGAAAATTGTTTAGAAAAAGTTTTACCAACTTAAGAAACAAAATTTTGAAAGATGCAAAAGACATCCACAAGAGTTTTCCTTAAAAACGAACTGTCCAAAGATCTGTCTCCAGAGGAAATAATTCTTCTCATTGACTGAAAAGAAAAAAGATTTTTCATGTATATGGAGCTTTTCATCAGTGAGATAACAAACCAGTTTTCATGGCTTCGCTGAAGGAATAGAAACGCCTGAGGGTTTTGAGAAAGACCTTGGCTCCTCTCCTAGACCAAGCTATTGAAAGTTTGTTAAATTCAGAAAACCAGCATCAATCAATGGTGTCTCCTGTTTTTACTTAGGGCCCTTACTCCATGCCGAAGTTGGTGACTCTGTACTGGTCGTATTTAAGAACAAAGCCAGCAGGCCTTACTCAATAAGTGCTCATGGTATAGAAGAAGTGGGTTGTGAAGAACAACCCGAGACACCAATTACCCTCCCTGGTAAGGCTCTTCTTTTTCTTTTTTTTTTTTTTCCTTTGAGCTACAATGGTTATATTCAAATAGATTTTAACACATGAATGCTAATCCCTCTTTCAAGCTTACACATACCTATCCATTCTTCCAGGTATAATACACTCAGTGTTTATTCAGCTACAATTCTGTGTTGTTATACATGTAGATTCTTGATCAAGTGAGCAGAGAATGAATTTTGTTCTTATCAAGGATAGAAACAGGAATGTAATATCACTGGACAACCTCCAAAAAAAGTAGGAGCAGGCCCACAATCATGGCAAGAGCAGAGTAAGCCAGCACTTTACTTCCTCCAGGCTGAGCAGCTCATTGGTAGAGTTGCAGTTGGCAATGTTAACTCTGCCTCTCTCTTAATCTGCACACAATTGCCATTTGCATTCAGAGCCGGTGCGTAACATGCAGAACGACACTGTAATGTGATTTAATAGTCTTTTGAAGACATGTATTAAATATATCTCAATTTCTAGTGTGGAAAACAATTCTCACAGCACTGAAATTTTTCATAGAGAAAAATACCTGTTAATTTTTTCCTACTTCACTTTTTATCTTGGGTTTTTATAGTTGTAGGAAGTCAAAATCAAACCCAAGCATAGTCAGTCCAAAATGTACAGAATTATTCTTTCATCACCTATGCAGTATTTTTCATGGTATTTGTGAACTTTAGTGTGAAACTAAATGAAAACAAAGTCTGATGTACTAAATTTCTCTGGAAGCTGCCTTTCTTGTATGTATTTGTATTGGTACAGTACAATCACACACAAACTCATGGGCAAATGTGAGCCAGCAGCTGCCTTGGTGGAGACTGATGAATGAATACCTGTGGTTAGTACATGAAAAGGATCAGATTTAAATGATCCCTTTGCATTGTTATTTGCTCCATGATGATGTTGATGCTGTTTGTTGACAGTTGAGGTCCTGCACCACTGGGAACACTACTGTCATGTGTCCTCTGTCCACATGGGAGCAGGCTTGAGATGAGTTAGATAAGGGAAGGTGTCTGTGTGTGACATTAAGTCAAAGGAAAGGACTCTCCAGCAAGATATAAGGACAGATTTTTCCTTAGGAGCTTGGAAGCAATAGTTAACATTGGAAAAAAAGCCCCTCAAAATCAGAATAATTCCTAGGCACTTCAGTCCCCATCACTATCATCTGAAAAATCCTTGCTGTCTGTCCTCCTAGGCTAGGCTGGACTGTTCACCCAAAGCCCACCAGAGCCTATCCAGTTCTGCTAAATCCTGAATCAGTCATCAGAGTTATGTCCTGCTAAGTTGTGCTCCTGAGTGCACTACCAACTCATAAAGAGACCATGGATGGCATGGTAAAGAGGTGCAGAGAGCAGATCCATAGCAGCCGGAGCCAAAATAGCTCTCAGCTGCCACAACTTTGTCCTCTCACTGTTTATTTCTCCATTTACTTAGCAACAAAAAGGGTGAAAACATCTGTTTTCTTTCTGTTTGTCAGTCTTTTCAGAGGTTATGCTTCATTTGCACTTCAAAGATAGGTCTTTCATGCCATCTGAAGTACCTCAGGTTTTAAGTAGAGTTGATATTTTTCCATCTACAGTCTCCAAACATTCTGATGTGAGGAGTGAAAACCAAAGAAGTGGTGAATGATCATGGTCAGGCTTTCTTCTCACATCATGCATGAACATAGGCATGTTTGTGTTCAGTGTAGAGAACTGATCCTCACCCAAATAGACATTTTCCCACCAGATTGGCCTTTATAATCAAATCAGAAGTCAGGGAACCTCTGCTGAGGAAGGATGTGGCAGAGGTGATGGCTTTTGGGAAGGAACCACGGTTCTCCAGTAATGGTTGAGGAGAGGGTCTTAGTTGGAAGAGGGAAGGAATCCATGTTGCTTCCAGCCAGCAGGCTGGCATGTATTCAGGTCTCCTCTCCTGACCTAGAGTTGATACACTGCTGTGGCACTGTCTGCAGAATTCCAGGGGCAACTGCCACATTTCTGTACCTTTTTCAACTGAAAAAGTCCAGGAAATATTTTCTGGAGTTTGGCTCCTGACACCTCCAACTGACCTCAAGCATCGATATCCAAGATCAGTGATTTGCTATAAGTTTTGCCCACAGAAAAAGATGGAAAGTTCTATCCCCAGACTTCCCTCTAGGGCATGCCACTGTCGCCAGCATCATTTGGTGACATCCTTTTTTGAGGGCCACCTGCCTTCATTTATGCCACTGGAAACTCACTGACCTGGAGAGTAGAATCAGATTCATATCCCATTGCTGTATTCTTACACAGATTTGATGCAGATCATTTTTTGATGAGGAGTGTAGCAGATCTCTGTTACATACTACTAAAAGCCTCTAATACCCAGCTGCTCTTGGTAAAATTGTTTTCTTGTTTCAGGGGAAATAAACACCTACAGGTGGAATGTCCCAGAACGATCTGGCCCTGGTAAAACAGATCCAAACTGTATCACGTGGGTTTATTATTCAACAGTGAATTTTGTAAAGGTAACCAAGAAATGGTCATTAAAGATTACATTGCTCTGGATAAAGGACCCTGCTTTGCATAATATTTCTGAAAGGATCCTGGTTCTCATTTATGCAAGGACCACAGACTAGAGGAACAATTTAGAGAGCTAGATGCTTTGTCATCTTTGATAACAGTTGCAGATGCCTGGGTAATTTAATCTACTGAAATCCCCAGGGATATGCCATGGTAATGTGATTCCCTCCTTAAAGGATAGCTGAAGGGATTTTGAATGAAAGCAAAACATTGTTAACATAGGGACATGTAGAGAAAGATACCTCTAATTAGACAGATTCATGATTTTTTCTCATCTGATAAGAAAATAGAATTTCATATATATTCAATCTGTAGTTAATCTGTATCTATTTCATAAATGAATGAACCAGGAAATTTATAATACATATATTTATTTTATTTCAGGACACATATAGTGGTCTGATTGGGCCTCTTGTAGTCTGTAGAAAAGGAATTCTAGATGAAAGAGGTCAAAGGAAAGACATTGATCGTGAATTTACCCTTCTGTTTATGGTGTTTGATGAAAACGAATCCTGGTATTTGAAAGAAAATATTGAAACATACCTTCACAAGAATCCTGATGATTTTAATTCCACTAAGGACTTTGTAGAAGGCAACAGCAAGCACGGTACGTAGGACTCAGTGGCAACAGCCAAGAGGACAAAGGTTTATTTTTCACCACCTTTTTAGGGGGACATTGGACTTAGCCTGCAATTATCCAACCACGTGACAACTTCATAAACTGCAGCTCTGGAAACAAAAAGATTTTATGAGGCTCAGTCAAGATGTTTTTCAAACAACATAGCTGAATCTTACACTCATGGGAAGAGGCTGCCCTGACAGACTTCCCTTGTCATTTGGGAGCTGCATTCCTTGAGGACTTGTTTAGTAGGAGTGTAAGGATGACATTTTAAAATTTTGGGTTTTAGCATCAGCCAACCAGCCAAGGAACCAGACAGAATAGACTGGGCAGGGGCAGGAACAGCCCTGGTGAAGCAAAATTCTCTTTATCTATTTCTAGATGGTACCCATTTCAGGCAACAACTTTATTCCCTCTTTTCCTGTGTAGCTTCTCAGCATAAATCCTGTTTGTTCAGGAGTTTGATCTCAACCAGTATAAACCTTCTGTGATGCTTTTCAAGACAGAAAAATGGTTTCTTCTGTGCAGTTAGATGATTTGAAAACCTAAACATAAAACCACAGCTGTCTCTCTGCAATGGCAGTGGTCACTATGGAGAGCACTTGTCCAGCCCACATGTCCCTGTCCCCTTTATGCCTGGGCACATCTTTTCCCTGGAGAGAAAGTGTAAAGGGTGTTTGAAGTGGAGGTTATCATCATCCATACTGTGTTGAGTTATTAATTAGTCATATTTTGTCATTCTTCCAGCAATCAATGGAAAGATTTATAACAGTCTCCTGGGTCTAACGATGAATGAAGGTGATAGGACAAACTGGTATCTGATAGGAATGGGCAATGAAGTGGATATACACACAGTTCACTTCCATGCACAGACCTTCATCTTTAAGGTTGGTAAAAAGTTAATCAAAGTAAAATTTTTATAATGTGATGGGAAATTTCTACAACAAATATCTAGGTTCTAGCCTGGTTTTACAGCTTGGCCATGGAGCCCTGGGCTGACGCTGAGATCAGTGAGAGTTTCGCGTGTGAAGGAAATACAAAATGAATGAGATCCTTGCAAAACTTCTACTACTCTGAACCTGTTATAAAACACGAATAAATGTCACATAAATGACATGATTAGGTGGGTAAAAACGTATATTTATTCATGGGCATAAAGGAGGAAACAGGGAGGAAATCAGAGAGCGTGACGCCTCTTACAGTACGGTTTTATGTTGTAATATCTTGACACTGGCAGGACTATCTGAAAAATCTTTCAAAGAAACATCCATGCTCAACCAGCTCTTAAAGTCCTCAGGAGGGCTGTCCTGTTGATAATTAATTGACTAAATGAGGGATGTCCACAGACCTTAGCTTCCCTGGATGACATGAACTAGAAACATATAACAAGAAGCATTTGATCTGCCTTGAGGAGCTGAAAGTCTAACTGGAATATCTCAGTGCCCATGGAGACTCTTTGAGGCAAGACTCTTACGATGCTCATTTTGCTTCACCACAGACAGATAAGGACCACAGAGGAGATGTGTATGATCTTTTTCCTGGGACTTTCCAGACAGTTGAACTCGTAGCAGAAAACCCTGGAACATGGCTTCTGCACTGCCATGTGGCCGATCACATCCACGCTGGCATGGAGACAACCTACACCATCAATAAATCAGGTGCAGTATCAGAAACGTGTCCCCAGGACTTGGAGGTCGTATCACAGCAGATCAGATGGAAGGCAGGGAGGAAAGAAAGAGAGTTAATGTCAACTGCTGCACCCAGCATGCTGGCAAAAAGGACCTGTACATTACTGCCACGGCCAGTTAGCATTATCTAGGGACAGGACAAACACCCCTAATGATATGGCAAGGACAGTAATCTTTGCTGCACTCTGCAACTTAAAAACAGTTGGGTGCTTCACAAGAGCCCCTCTAAGACAGTGCAGCCTGTGGACCATTAGTCACCCACAGATGGTGCAACAAACAACTACAAAGCTATTTTTCAGCCTTGCTGCCAAGTGGTGTGGGGGAGGGTCTGCAGACTGGCGTGGTGCTTGCTCCTCCCAGCAATGACTATTGCATCATGGGGCTATTTGAGCTCCTCTCTGCAAGGGCAGAGACTAGCTGAGACACAAGATGCTCCAAAAAAATGATCGTTTACCCCATCCAAGAAACAGGTGATCCTTTGGTTAAGAAAAGCAGACAACCTTCTGGGTGCTGCTGGTCCCTTCCACCACTTTTGAGTAAAGCCAGAAGTGATTCTCTCCGCAACACATAATTTCACTAAACAGCTGGATCCAGCACCTCTTGCCTGGATCCCTACTGTGCTTGCTACACTCCTCGTGAATGTTGCAGCAGCACCAACAGGCACATCTCGTACTGTAAGTCTGTAGCAGGAGGATGATAAATGTAATGCCAAATGTAGCCAATACACTCCTTCCTTGGACAAGGCAAATTTATTTTATACGACATATTCTTTTGAGCTGTGAAACTTCAAATGAACAAGTAAATGCAGAAATGAATCACAGAATCATCGAATGGTTTGTGTTGCAAGGAAATTTAAAGGCCACCCAGTCCACTCCCCTCCATGGGAAGGGACAACTCCACAAGACCAGGTTGCTCAGAGCTCCATCCAACCTGGCCTTGAACATACCCAGGGGCATACACAGCCTCTCTGGGCAATCCCCCACATCAAAAAAAAATTCTTCCTTATGTTTGATCTAAATCTGTCCTCTTTCACTTTAAAATCATTAATCAACATCCTGTCATTACAGTCAGTAGCAAAGTAACAGAGATGTCTATAGAGAAGGGGGATGTTGCCCATGGAGTTGCCCAGGATAATAGCTGCGTTCATCTAACCAGGCTTCCTGTCTCTCCACACAGAGGGAAGACTCACAACTGGATCATATGATACAACTGCTCCAAAAAATAAAACCACCGCAAAAGGTAAGCATTTTTGAAAATGTCATAAAAAATTCTTCAGATTAATGTGTAGATTTCTCATTAACTACTTCTCTTTTCACAGATTATGATAGCAAAGAGGGAAATTTTTTTGGCAAAACTTTGAGTCCCGGAGAAGCCAGCCTGATACTTGCAGCCTTTTTTTTCATTGGACTTGTTCTGCTATCAACAGCATTAACCTTCTTCTGCCTCATCACTCGCCAAAGAAGCAGGATCCATTACACAGCTCTGCATGACAAAAGTGTACTTTTATCAGATTCCCTTTAAAAATCCCACTTCTAGCATCATTCACTGGATTTCATGACATGCTGCTAATAAAACTGGAGCAAGATATATGCAAATAGTCCTACCCCATAGCCAGCACTCACAAGAATGAACATGAGCTGTAGCCTTCAGTTTCAAGACCCACATACCACCCATCACCATTTGCACTGCTGTGGAGTTCAGCTGAGCTTTGCCCAAGATCATGTTCAGCAAATGAACCAAGCAGCACACACCTCAGCATCCACACCAGCTGCAAAGGATTTATCCACAGGAGTAAGGAGCAGGACTGCGTGGCAGCTACATGGGGTTCACTTTAGGGAATAAATACCACCAGGGTTTGTTTTAAGCATGCTGGCTTCTGAAAGAGCAGGTGTCAATGTGGAAGTCCCCACAGTTTCCTGAAGTCTGGCCCAAGGAATTCACCAACATTTATACAAATCTCCTTTTTTTACCCCATGTTAAATGAGGAAAAAGGGACAGATTTTTAAAGGCATTTAGGGACCTACCAATATATTTTAGACCCGATGGAGTACACCAGTGCTCCTGTTGTTGGTTTCCAACAGCTTTTGTTAATCCCTTTAAAAATCTAGCCCTGAGCAACCTCTGAGAAAGTCAGTTGACTGTCATTGCTCCTCATTTTGGTCCTGATTCTGTACCTCTTTTTCCCCCTGAGCAGCACCTCACTCTCTATCTGTAATGAAGCCATCAGGAGGCTGATGTCTGCACTCCGCAAGGAAGACAGGCAGAATTAGGCATGTTTAATGATGCTTGAATGTTTACAGCTCATTTTTGATTAGATAGTGCTCACTCTTGCCTGCTCACATCAGCTACTGCTCTTGCAGAGGAACTCCAGAACAAACAAGTCTGTGAAACTGTTTATCCAAATTTGATTTTCAACATAAATTCAAATTGCTGGGGGGGTTTAATGTTATTTTTTTCCAGTTCGGTGTTTTGAAGTATGTTCTAATGTAGGACAGTTTTACTGTTCATCACTCTCACTGCAGCTGGTGTCCTGAATTAATGTCCAGTTAACCAATATGCTGAGGTTTCTTAGATGTTTCTCAGTTGTTTCTTGATTCTTTGTTTTCCCCAGTCATTTAAGAGCACACAGGTGAGACAGAACTGCAGGACTGAGCCTGAATAGGAGTTTCTCCGTAGCAATAAACACTTCCAGACTCCTTCTCTAAATCTTCCCCTTGAACTGACAAAACCAAGTACTCTAAGCCCTTTCATTTTTTGTTTTGTTAACATTAAAATTAAGTCTTGTTCTGTGCAAACCCACTGTCTGTCTGTGCAGAACATTTGCCCTCTGTATACATAGAAAATGTAAGCGCTTTACCTAAACTTATACTGTCAATAAAGGAATTTACTTGGTATTTTCCTTTTAGAGTACCTAATGAATGTGACTTTTTAGAAATAGAATCATTAATATATTTTGACAGTAGAAACTAACCAGCCAAAGTGATTACAACAATAATAAACCCCTGGTTATTTGTATGAACTTTCTGGCATTTCCTTTGACACACTTCTTGGATGAATGGCGGCTGTGAAACAGGAATGAAGCCTCCGAAGGTCCTCAGGATGTCACTGCTGCTTGCCCAGGTGACATAGCCTGCCACGGAGACTGTGAAGCACTGCAGACAGTGTAAAGCACTGCATTTAGCATTGCCTGCCTAGCAGAGGCAGCCCCATGGCCAGCCGCGCCCTGACGCTTGTGTTGAAGGACAACATCTGTGTTGGCCTAAAAGACCATCAAGAACAGAGTGCAAAGTAACAAAATGAACAAAGAAAGAAAATGAACGAATCACCAAGACAGGTGTGCTATCCGCAGACTGCTACAGGCCCTTGAGTATTAAAAATCTGGATTACGAACTTGGGTAACAGTTGGAAACTGTCCTAGCACCAAAAGCTCAGAAGGTAACACATACAAGATCAACCCTGCAAATCTTTCCAGAGTAATAAACAGCTCTGACACCCATACCATCACAGCTCAATGATATTGTTCTAAAAAAGCCACCAGAAAAGTTGTCAACAGAACAAAACCAATCATGGAGAAATCAATTTTTCTTTTTCTTAAAGAAAATCATGCCTCAGTGAGATTTTTTTAAGGACTCAGTGTGTAGTTAGGAGACTTGGATGAATATAGCCTGCTTACATTTTCATTAGGCATTTGAGAAGGTTCTTGGTTAAAACATCTTAAAGAAATGAAATCACCAGGGAATGAGAGGAAGGGTCCATGGAAGCTAAGTATCTGGTTAAAAGACAGGAAAAAGCAGTCAGATTTCATGGTAGAAGTCACTCATGAAGTGTTGCAGGAACCCTTGCTCTTCACTATTTTCTGTAAATTATGTGAAAAGAGTGACCAAGTTTAGTGACAATTATAAATATATGTAGCATGAAAAATGATGCCAAGTGTAAAAAGCTGCAAGATAAAATTCAGTACTGATACATTTACAGCTTCTGGCAAAAAGCAGTCCCAGCCCTATGTGCATGATACTGTCTATGCATCTCAGAAATGGGGTCTTATTTGTAATTGTTTAATGACAACATTAGCTCAAGTGCTTCTTAGTGGGCAGAAGGGCAAGTGAATACTAAGAATTTTTAGGAATTAAGAGCAAAGCAAACTAGAAAAAAGGATAGCAGCATTATATAAATGTCTGGGGCACCTGCATCTTCAACGCAGTGTGAGTCACATCTCCCAGTCCCATCCAGGAGAGGACAAGACAGCACAGAAAGAACAAGCAAGGAAATCAGTTTTGTAGGACAGTTTTCATATGAGGAATGTTTTCCTTGGATTACAACTTGGAAAAACAGAAAGGACAATTGAAAGCAGATAGGATAGTTGTTTTATAAAAGGAGAGTTGGGTGGAGATGGGGACAATTTGTTCCTTTAGACAGAAGTACTGTGAGGTAGGGGAGTGCTACGAGGAAAGCACAGCACAGGAGGTGGTTCCGCACAGGGTGGACAGCCACCTCTGTGACTCCGTGTCAGAGGGGCTGAGGATGTTCTGAGTTTGCAGATGTATAATGGCTTTGAATTGGAACGGGGAAGATTTACATTAGACATTAGGAAGAAATTCTTCACAGTGAGGGTGGTGAGACACTGGAACAGATTGTCCAGGGAAGTTATGGATGCTTCCTCCCTGGAAGTGTTCAAAGCCAGGTTGGATGGGACCTTGAGCCACCTGGTTTGGTGGGAGGTGTCTCTGCCCATGGCAGGGGGCTTAGAAGTGGATAATCTTTAAGGATCCTCCCAACCAAACCTGTATTCAGAAAGCAACTTGAAAAATAAAAGGGGGGGAAGTAAATAAAGGGTTTCTGAAGGTGAAGGCACCCCACTAGCCCCCCAAAAAGTGACTTGAGATGTGGTGACAGAGTTCAAACACTTAGAAATGCCACAGCACGTGGTGCAAGGTAGATTATGAACTTGGAGCATCTGCCAGACGAGGCGAGGGGAAGGGGGCTGGGGTTGTTCAGCCTGGAGATGCCTCAGGGGGATTGCAAACAGTGGGTGTAGTGCAGGCAGAGCCAGGCTCTTCTCAGCGGTACCCAGCGAGAGCATCAGGGTGCAAACTGCAAGAGAGGAGGTCTCCGTGTCCGGGGAGGCTCCGAGGCGCCTGGCACAGCCCGTACCGGCCTGCGGGGGAGCTGCCGAGCGTCGCCGGGCGGAGCCGAGTCCGACCGAGCCCCGCCGGGCGGAGCCGAGCCCAGGCGCGGTGAACCGAGCCGAGCCGGGCTGTGGTGAGCCGAGCTCGTCATGGCCATCGCGCACATCGCCACCGAATACGTCTTCTCCGACTTCTTGCTGAAGGAGCCGCCGGAGACGCGCTACAAGGGGCTGCGGCTGGAGCTGGCGCTCGACAAGATCGTCACCTGCATCGCCGTGGGGCTGCCGCTGCTCCTCATCTCCCTCGCCTTCGCCCAGGAGGTCTCCATCGGTAACCGGGTTTCCCCGCGCCTCCTGCGCCGGACAAAGGGCTCGGCGAGGCGGGGGGCGGGGGAGCAGCGCTCCGGGGGGCTCCGCCGGTGCTTATAGGAGGGATTTCCACCCCAGTTAAGACAAAAGGCAGCTTTGGGCAGCGGGGAGTGCGCAAGAGGGAGAGCATCCCTCCTGCAGAGCATCCTCAGCAGCGGGCGGTGCCCCCGTGCAGGCTTGCCCAGGGATGCTGGGCATCCAGGCTGGCGTTTCCCACTCTTCCCCTTGCCGTATTCCTCCCCGGGGCGTTCCCTGAGAGCTGGCGTTCTCTTACACCTCCTGAGCATGAGCCTCAGATGCTGCATCTTGATCTATGATCTATGATCTATGATTCTTGATCTATGATCTTCTCCCGTGGGTGTGATTGAAGGGGAGAGATGGAGCCAGGCCGCTCTTTGTTTCCCAGTGCTGCTCAGCCTGGAGCGAGAGCAACGTGCCGAGCTGTGCCTTAAAACTTGCCTGTTGGCGCTCGGAGTGTTCTGCAATAGGATCTTGCCGTCAGTCAGCAGCTGTCAAGGGGAGGTGCCAATGGAAAGGGATCTCCAGCCTCCACATTCGAGCAGCAGGTGGCCTGGTCCATAGAATCATGGAATGGTTTGGGTTGGTAGGGACCTTAAAGCCCATCCAGTTCCGACCCTCGTGCCATGGGCAGGGACACCTCCCACCAGACCAGGCTGCTCAGGTTCCCATCCAACCTGGCCTTAAACACTTGCAGGGAGGCGGCATCCACAGCTTCCCTTGCCAACCTGTTCCAGTGTCTCACCACCCTCATTGCAAAGAATTTTATCCTAATGTCTAATGTAAAACTTCCCCCTGCTAATTTAAGTACATTAATTGTTATATGTTGCTTTCCCCTGCTCTGCTGCACTTCTGTCACTGTTCCAGTTCAACTTCTGGTGCATCTCCATAGATGAAGCTATGCCCAACAGGAGAAGGGCCAATTTTCGTAGTTATTTTGTTTTCTCCATCCCTAAGTTACAGAAGTGCTTGTGCAGCAGCCTAGTGGCCAAGCCTTTTCAGAGTCTGAATGATGGGGAGACTTTTAAATTCAAATGGCAAGGAGTTGTAACTTGAGGAATCACTTACAAAATCTGTTTGCTTGTTAGAATTGCTCTGCATTTAAACAACACTATATGAATAAAGGTTTCAAAGGTGAATAAACAATACAATCTGTTTGGAGACAGGGGTGAATCACAAGACTTCCACCATTTCAGAAATAGTTTGATTTACTGCATGTAACTGTTTATTGGCATTCAGTGTTGTGTTCCTGAGATACATCTATAGGTTTGAATCAAGCACATGTCAAAAGAGTGGAAGCTGGAATGGGACTGTGAATTAGTGGTGAATCTGTGCAAACCCCTTGTGAATAGCATTGTGCTTAAGAGATAAGATGCCCCAAACTGCTGTATTTACACGTAGCAATACATGTGGTTCACCCCAAGGCACTGTGACCTGCTATAATTAACCACATAGAGAAGTCAGACAACCAGGCTGGGAATACCAAGACCAGATCCAAGCCTTGTGGTAACTCTGGTCAATAAGAGACTGGATGGATACAGCAGTATTTCTGTAATTTGACCTGCTGCTTTTCATTTTAGATCTGCTACCGGTACGTGCGCTTTTCTTCCTCTTAAAGCAATGAAAAAGAGGGCTTGCATTTCCATATACTAACTTATATATAGGCTTCTTAGTTCTTCCTTTTGCTTCTCATGTAAAAGTGCTTGATTCAGTTTGAAATGGTGCCTATGTATCAAAGTCTCTTATGCGCTCTGCAGAAGTATTTCTTTCATTTTCCTTTCTTAGGTGAATCTCCAGCACGCAGTTGAATTGCAGAATTCGGTAAAGTGGGCCTTTCTTTTAGATGAGTTAAATTCTCATCTTTGCTATTCAAACATTTGGGCCTCAATGCATTCCATGTATGACAAAGCTCAGTATTAGACTAGTTCAGATTGAATCTGTGACTGCAGCAGATTCATAAAGCAAGAATTAAAATGTGTGTTACATCCTACCTATGCTTTATTTTGCTTATAATTCTGAGATCCTGTTAGAAGAAAATGTGGGGTTTAAAACTCAGCTCTTCTGTTTGAAGAATGAATATGAATGTAAGTATAACAAATAGGCCAGGCCCCCTGTGTGAGTGAAACTGCACCACGTGGTTTCCATACAGAAAGTGATACTATATCAGCCACGGTGCTATTACAGCTGTAGCCTATTTTCCAATAGGCTTAGCAGGTTCCGGCTTACGGAAGATCCCAAAGGTGTTTCCATTAAGCCTTTTGGGGGGATAGAGAGGGGCTTGGGGGCTGGATATGCCCAGTTCTGTGAGCGCTAGTGCTCTGCCAGCAATGAAACAGAAAGCAAGGATTGGTTTCAAACACTTCCTGATGTAACTGCGCTTTGAAAAAGCTCAGGAGTGCTAAACCGAGAGAAAATGCTAGAGTGCTTTGTAGGTCTGAAGAAAAGCAACTCAGATTTAAAATTGCTTGTGAAAGCAGTGTGTGTGTGAGTCACAATGTGGAAGTATCTTTGCCTCCAGCTACAAAAAATTGAACACTCTTTCCAAAAATGAACGCTCAGCTCCTATTTCTGTTGGGATAATTGCATTCTTCCCACCTAAAATTCTCTTGGCACCTTGAGCTGTCACCTTCTCTTCCTGCTCTGTCTTCCTTTTTCATTGCAGTGCAGTGTCAGGTAACTGCAAATTTCCTCCTACGTGTGGTTGCTGTTAACCGTGCAAAATGATTAAAATGTTTACGAAGGCTGCAGATGTTTTCTGAAGCTGCCAAGTGACTTAGTTTTGATAGAAGTTTCAGGAAATAAATAAGATTCCAGTTGAGTTTTGCAGAGGATTTCTCTGCCAGAGGCATGGAAACCCCAGCTGCTGTACTCAGCCAGCGAGCACGGCTGAAACTCCTGAGTTAGTGCGTGCACCACACTTTGGCATCATTCAGGGGCAGGAGGAGAACTAATCTAAGTTTATTCGTAGTTATGTATTAGAAATCTATGGTCAGCTACAGTTTTGTGATGATTTTAAGGTGGTTCTGGTACTGGTTAGCTGTGATTGAGCTGTTCTCTGCCAACTCTGGGAAGCTTTGCTGCTTGAAATCCTGGACCTGTTATTTCTTTACCAGCTAGACCTTGTTTTGTACAATTTTTAAAAAATTATGTAATTTTACACTGAAAATGGGAATAACAGCAGAATTGTGAGGATTGTGTTGTACATGCTTGTATTTCTTACAATATTTTCCTGTATTATTTAGCAGTTCATAGTGTAAATATACTACAGGTGGCCAAGTAGTAAAGTAGTGGAAACATTTTAAATATGGCTAAATCACCCATCCCTCTTAGAAAAGGAAAAAAAAAAAATATATATATAGGCATCCTCAGCAACATATGAGCCACAGAGTCATAGAATTTTAGCTGTGCTATTTTTCCATGACTATTTTTAATGAGTAACTTTGCACCAGGATTGAGATTACATTTTTTAAACTATGTGTATATTGTGAGATACGCATTTTACTGTTAACAGCTGAAAACAGATATTTATTGCCAAGACACTGCTTGTAGCAGGATAGTACAGCCCTAAGCAGGTACAGACAATTGGGCAAAGAGGAAATCAAAACAAAGTGTTTAATTTTGTTGGAGGTTTTTTGGAAGATATTTCTGGGAAAAGTATCAGTTACTGGCTTGGGTTGCAGCTGAAAGTAAAGCAGATGTGAGAACTGTCCAGTCAACTTCAGATATTTTCATCTTTTCCCATAGGAAGGGAATTGGGGGTTGCTCATACATACATATGCCTGGCAGCTGCTTGTCACCAAATGATGTCATTTGACCTTCTAGATAGAGCTGTCATTTGGGCACTGCTGTGCAGTGGGCAGCATGTGCCAGCTGCGTTCACTGCAGCTTTATGTGGGAGGTGATGGCTGGGAAGGGAGACAAGGAGAGAGGGAGAGATCTGGAGAGGGGAGAGGTAGGTAAGCTCCTGGTGGCCACCAGCTGCCCTTACTACAGGTTCAGTTTGGGGTGTTGGTTGTCTGTGGCTCAGGTGTTGCTAGTATAGAATCATAGAATGATGGGATGGTTTGGCTTGGAAGAGACCTTAAAGATCATCTAGTTCCAACTCTCGTGACATGGGTAGGGACACCTTGCACTAGATCATGTTGCTCAAAGCCCATCCAGCCCAGCCTTGGAATGCTTGTGGGGATGGGGCATCCTCAGCTTCTCTGGGCAACCTGTTCCAGTGCCTCACCACCCTCACAGTAAAGAATTTCTTCATAATGTGTAATTTAAATCTACCTTCTTTCAGTTTAAAACCATTACCCCTCATCCTATCAGTACACTCCCTGATAAAGATGAATTAATTAATCATCTTGCGTTAGCATCTTTGCCACCACTGGGAAAGCCCAATGTGATCAATGGGGACGTTAATGCCACGGTGTGTAAAGCAAAGGGCAAGGTTCCACTTTTCCATCTTTGAGCACCCTCCAGCATGAAGGTAAGATTTTTTTTTTAGTGCAGCACATCTTAATTTTGACACATTCATGCAGATGCTGTGTGTTGTTCCACAACCAGGCACTTTGTTAACCCACCATCCTGCCACAGCTGACAAGTTAGTTGCACTACCCAGACCTTCATACTGATTTGTACTTAAGTTTCTTAGGTGTTTTTACTTAACACATGATGGTTTCTGTGTCCTGAGTCCTGTTTCAGCAATCTGCTTGCTCTGCTCAGTTTCCACCTAATATCTGGGAATGTTTTTTCTCCCAGTTTCTTTGTTTTAGTTCTCCTCCCCCCAGTTGTCTGTCTGTCTGTGGGATCTGAGGTGTTTTGGCCAGCAGAAAACACAGGGTAAAGGGTGTTAGTGGGGAACTCTGGGTGCCACATCACAACAGCTTCTGTTAGTGCTACAGAGGCAGCAGTGCCCATCTGTAGCATCTCTTCTTGCATGTCCAGCTATGCCTGTATCTCTCCATACAGGTTAATCTTGTTTCTCAAACAGTTGTGAGAATCAAATGTATAGAAAGGGAAAAAAAGGCAATTATGAGACTAAATCACAACAAATATACAAAAAAATAGTCTTTACTCTTGAATTAGGCTCCTTTCCTCTTCTGCTACCCTCTTGTTGGCTCTCCCTGCTCATGTCCCTCTCCCTTCATGTTCATAAGTTGTTGGGGAGGCTTTTGGGAAACAATCCTACCTTGTGACTTCCATAAGAGCTTGAGGCTAAAGTTAAGTTGGGTGTAATTAGGCCAAAGGCTATTACTATGGCAGCTGCTGGCTGAGAGCTTCAAAAACATCTCCAAGTGCTGCTGAAGCAGGCTGTATGCTAATAGTTGACATTTGCAAATCTTGCATTTAGTTCAGCAGGATGCTCTGAAACCAGGGGCATTAATAACAGGACTGAGTCAACAAGTGTTTGAATGGCATCAGTCTGGAGCATCCAGACAAACAGTGAACTCCAAAGCATCTTTCATTCGAGGTGCAAACCCCAGAGAACAGCAGCACACACTGTGTTTGTTGCTCTTTTGGCATATAAGGAGTGCTCAGTACTTAACAGAAGTTACCAGCACCAGCAGTAGACCTGCCCAAGGAGCCAGGACGAACTTGTAAAAACATTTACTTTAATGTCAAGTCTAAATTGTCTCTGGGTGAACGTTTTCAGGTGTTGGTGAGATTATTTTCTGTTTACATTCTACAGAGCCAGGTTTTAATTTCCTACAAATATGATGGCAAGCTGCTTTTGGTGCCAGAATTAATTGAAAAAGCCCTCTGGTGTTGCCTGAGATTTAAGGTACTGTTGATATTGGCAGTGGAGCTAGACATTCAACACCACTGTTTTGAGTGGGTTTCCCTTCTTTGGGTGAAGGGGAGCTCTTCATTTGCCTTCAATCTCACTGGTGGGAATTTCATTCAGGAGTCAAAAAACTTATTGCTGTGAAGGCACTGTTTGATAAACACAGAGCTCTTTTCCCATTGCATTAGACTTCTCAGAGAAAGGACTGCTGACTCCTCTGATCCACTCCATTTAAACATTGTGTCACCTGAGCTTTATTTTCTGCTACTACTCCATTGCCAAGCATCAGGGAACAGGTTCTTTTCTCCAGTGCATCCGTTTCTGTCTCTCCATGCTTCCTTCTTAAACATACTGTTTGCTCTGTTTCACCCAACCAGCAACTTTGGTCCATGAGAAGCATCTGTAAATCTAATAAATTCATTCCTTCTGGTCGGCTTTTAATGCATGTGCGTGCACCCACACATACCATTGCTTCTTCTTTGGCATGCATTGGGACATCTTTTTTCATGTTTTAAAATCGGTTTTGATGTTAGGGTGGAGGATGTGCGTTGGATGGTGCCTGACAGTCTGTACATTATGGATGCATACCTTGATTTTCTTGTTTGTGGATTTTTGTTTAGTGGCTGCTAAAGTACGTAATTCTTGCTAGATAAAATCAGATGTTTGGGCATCATGGCTAATTAATTGTGCCTTGTGGAAAATTAGAGTGGTAATTAATGGCTAGGTTTTCATCCAAGCTTATGCAAATCTTTTCCCAGTGATTGCAGTGTATTAGAACCCAAATAATTACTTACTGAAGGTTTAATCCTGTCAACTACAACCACCTGGTTCAGGGAAAATAGTCCAGCATATGTTTAGCACTGATTCTTAGAAGTACTCTCTGTTAGCTGTAGTTTCTTAATTAAATGTTTAAGTCAGCAGAGGAGTGTTGAACCACTGGGGAGGAAACCAGTCCAGCTTGCTGGCTTTGTGCCCTCTCTGGTAAGGGGATGCTGAGCGTTCTCTCCCACCTTTCCCCCAAGCAAAGCAGTTGGATACTGAACAGGGATGCTGTCCTTTAGATTTGAAATTTTCTTTGGGGCTCTGGGAGTTTCTTTTCTTTTTTTTTTTTTTGGGAAAGCATCTACAGGGGCAGTAGGACAGGAATTGCAAAAGTGGCTTGTATCATGCTCATTTAACATCAATAGCAAAATTTCTACGTCTGTCTGGGCAAAAGGAGCCGGAGTAGGCCCACTGTTTGCATCTCAATTCTGAGAAGTCCCAGCTGGGATTGAGACATCTTGTAGATTTCTCATAGCAGATCCTTCCCAAATGCAAGACTTAGGCAAAGTGGATGAAAAAGTGTTACCAGAGCACAGGACCTCCACCTGTAGGCAAGCCCATGCTGGTTTTCACGGTGCTGTATAGGAGAAACAGAGGAGTCAGTTGCAGAATAAAGGGTTCTCCTGGTACAGACATGGAGGAAATAGCTGGGGACTTGTTGGCAGAGCACACGTGAAGAGATGCCGTGGCTGGGTGGGGTGACAGCTTAGCCTTGCTGCTTGCTGACTGTGGTGACTCAGCCTTGTATCCTGCACTCTCCTGCATGCCAGCAAGTAATTCCTGCCATCAGCAACCAGCTGCACCTGATATTCTTAGCACATTTATAAAAGTGGCATTTTATCATACATATCTGCATACCTGTTGTTGCCTTAGGTTTCTGCAGCTCTTTTGGGTGGTCTCTCTTTAAGGCAACCATAGTGAGTGACTTTTTTTTATCCTCATTTGTTTGCAAAAGTGTAAGTCAGATCCCTATCGCTCCCTCTCCAAAGTTGGTTTAGTACCAGGGAATGATTAAAAAGCACGTTGCCAAGTGTAATGATAATTTGGCCAAAGACTGTGTGGCAACTGCTTGATGAATGCAGTCGTTTGTTATTCCTCATCCTTCTCACTGTGTATTTTATCTCCCTGTTGTTGTTATGGGCTAGGCTGCTGCTTTTCATTTTCTCCTTCTGTTACTTGTGGGAACAAAGGATGGGGAATGACTTCATGTCACCAAGCCAGGAGGCTGTTCCTTTGCTAGCAGAGGAGTAGTAGCCTTTCATGAACTAGCCTTATGTATGTGCATGTGCACGGTGGTTTTGTGAAAGCATTTGGCCCTTTGCCTAATTTCTCCTCTGATAAGGACCTCAAATTTTCTTTTTCAATTCCTCCAGAATAGATAAATACAAAGTAAATTATCTGTATAGATTTATTGCTATTACTCCTTTGGAGGGGAGAAGGAAGGAAAAAGATATGGAAAATTGTGACCAGTTTCAGATGCATTTAATTATCTGTGTTCTGTGTAGATTATGCACAAAAACATCTTCTCCATTTAAACCTTAACAGGATCATGGGTAGTGCAAAGTTGTAATTTACATTGACAGGTGTTTATAGGCAGGACTGCAATAAGTTAATTAAAAAGCAGTGCGATAACTGGTGTTTCCTCTGCTTCTGCTTGATGTTGAGCTCAGGTCTGCTTGGCTCCCAAGTCAAGTTGCCAAAGGTTTCCATAATCCCTGCTGAAACCCCAGGGATCAGATGAGGGAGAGTCACTGCTCTGCTGCACCACTGGCATTGCTGTGACTGTTCTGGTATGAAGTTGTACACATAACTCTTTTGAGAAGGAGGTTGTCTGCCTTTTTCATTACTAATTTTGGAGAAGGAAGCTAGCTGCCTTTTTTTTCTCACTGATTTAAACACTCCATCACTTTTGTGGTTTCCCACCCCTTAATGAGAACAAGCACACGGATTATGTCTCTTGTTGCAGATATGCAGACATGAATAGGACAAAGCATCTTTCTGAACACTCCTATTGCTCACCCTTTGAAAGGGTTGCTTGTTTGCTGCCTCACACTGGACACAGCCAGCAGCAGGAGGTTCGTTAAGTGATGAGAGCAAGGCATTAATTGTCCCTATCCAGCTGAGCACAGACACTCCAGTTGTCTGCCTTTTTTTTTCTTTTTTGTTTTCCTGTAGTGTGTTACTTCTTGAGCTTCCACTGCCAGTGGAAGTGCTCTGGAAAGCAGAAATTCACAAAGCTTTGGGGAGTGCAAGTGCTTGTCTAGTGCCAACTTTGCAAAATCACATAGGCTCTGGACTAATAAACAGTAATTTGTTTGCGATAAGGGAGGCTTGTGACAGGTCAAACCATGACCTTATGATACTTCAGCCTTGGAGCTAATTAGCATAGTGACTCATAAGGAAAGGCTTTTATTCATAATGCTTCTTGACTGTGCTATGTTGTAAAAAGGCTGTACAAGTTACAAGGCAAATGCAGTCAGCTTCTGCTACAAATTCTTTTTTTCCAAAAGCTAAAGCAGCGAAAAGGCACAATTAATGAGACAATCTTACACAAAATACTTTTTTTTCCACCCTGTAAAACACATAGTGATGCCATTAGCACTAACTTTGATGAATTATTAAGGAAAAAAAGTAGCACTCTTCACCCATCTTGGTCTTTCAATATTGGTGTTGTGTTGGAGGAAGCATTGACAGCTGCTCTTGGAAGAGGGATGTTCATGGAAGAGCCATCTCTGCTTTGTGTAATCATTTGGTAAAATCACTGTCCTGTTTCAGATTTTATGAAAGCCTGCTGGAAATGTGTGAGTTCTTTTGCATTCACTGTCAAAGCTTCAGAAGGAAAATCAAGCCCTCTCATCCTGTTTTAACAGCTCTTGTCTGAGGAGCCTTTTCATGTCCAATAACCACTCTTCCTTGCTGAGATATACTGTGAGAAGACTCAATTGGTTACTTAATTGCTTGTAGCTGGTTAGAGCACAATTTGACCCTAAGGCTGAGGCTGGCTAAATAGCTGCTCTTGCTGTCAATTAGAGCCCTGATCTTAATTTGAAGCTTCCAGGCAGCTGAAGAGGTGATGGGAGTGAGTGGGGATGATGGTCATTTGTCTGATCCTGGACACAGCTTATCACTCTGCTGGTGAGGAGGGGCCTGGTGCCCTTTAAAGGTGTCTGACGGTCACTCTTGCTTTGCCAGAAGTTGCAGGAGGAAATCCCTCTTTTCACATGTATAACCACTCGAAACTTACGTGCAGCCTAGAGGCAGAAGAAATGGGTGCACCCTAGGCCAGACTTGCCCTTGCATCACTGCAAGAACTGTGGTGCTGCAGGAATGGTGTTTGTGGTCTTGTTTCAATAAATGTGTAAGCTGGAGATTGTGTGTGTGGAAAACAGGCGTGATGGGATGTGGTGGTAGCAGCTGTTTTCTCAGGAAACCAGCCTTATCTGATCACACTTTAAGGTGGTTTCCCTATGGCCAACCTGGGTCAAGTGCAAGCAGAGACAGGTCCTGGGCTTATGTTCTCCCAAAACCTTATGAAAATAGACCAAAAAAGACAGGTGCTTCTATTATGCTCTCAACTTTTAGGAGACATCAGAGAGTCCCTGCGGGAGTTTAGCCCTTTGGGTGCAGTGGGAACTCAGTGACTCTCTTCCCTGCAGAGCTGTTGGGTTTCATTTCATTGCTTAACCTAATAGTTTTGGATGCTGCAAAATTCCAAATGTGAGTTTTTCTTCCTAAACTTGATTTCTTTTTTTTTTTTTTTGTAATTTTCCAAGGATGTGATGACTTTTGCTTTGTTTTCCCAGGTGCTCAGATAAGCTGTTTTGCACCTAGTTCCTTCTCCTGGCGACAAGCTGCATATGTGGACTCCTACTGCTGGGCAGCTGTGCAGCAGAAGCAACCATCCCAGAACAACTTAGAAAACATTCCTCTGTGGCTGCATAAAGTATGTACAAATCTCCTTTTCCCAGAAAAAATTGTCCCCACGAAGAAACCTGCCTTTGCCTCACTTTTCTTATTACTCTGCTCTAGTCTTTGGCTTTGACTTGACTTTCTATTTTTAGAGAGAATGTTTTCTTTCCCTTAATTCCAAAGAGGGTAGTGCTAGAGGAAGGGTTTTCTGCTTTTAAATAATTGGTCTGTTGTGCTATGATAACAAATACCACTGGTTATCTGACACAAGAGTGATGTCAATGTTGCTGTGTTACCCTGGAGCTGAGTGCCTCACCTGGCTTTAGCCAGGAACTATTTTAAAACCAAGGTACGAGACAGAATGTCTGCCCTAATGCTTGTATCAAAAACTTACTTTAGGAAAGCAAAGTAGTAAAAAATATTTCCTAATTTTGTTGTATTTAATTGTATTACACTCGGCTAATTGTGCATGGAGAGAGTTAAACTGATGGCAGATGGAGAGATGAAATTTTTGGGAGACACTGTTAGCTGCCTTGCCTAGTCCTTTTTATTACTTGCCCCAGCAAATAACTCCCCCTGGCACCTGGGAGTGGAGGAAGATCTGGTGTCAGAGGAAGCTCAGCACCTCTATTTCTGGGTTTTTTTCCGTTATGTCCCATACCTCAGTTCTTGGTTTCTTGGCTTCTTGGTTTTCTTGGTTAGAAAGACTGCTCATGGCCATTTCTGATCTGTTTGCTGACTCAAATCACTAACTGTAAAGATTTACTACTGCCTTCTGCTGTTAGCTCCACTCATAACCTTAACCCAATGGTCTTGCATTTCATGAATATTAATGCCAGACTTGCTGGTTTCTAGACTGAACTCTTTCTTGCTCAGTTAGTGCTTCACTTCAGCCAGACCTTCTACACAGCCCAGTCGAAGCTGCTGGAACATCTTGCGATGGAGGCAGTTTGGGTGGGTTGAAACTCGCCTGCAAATCTGGATATAATGCTACCCCTTTCTCTTGAGGGAATGAGTTCTCCTTACCTGATTTCGTTATGTCAGATTTTATGCCATGGACACCTGCTGATCACTGCAAGTCTCCTAGTTTTCCAGCTATGACTAATAGCTTAAGTAGTCATACTTTCATGATGCAACCCATGTTAATTTGCTGACTAGTGCTGTCTCAGGAATTGATGCTGGGCCCTTCTTCCCACAGCTCCTCTGTGGTAGCTTAATGGTATGTGATGTTTCCTTGTAAATACCCTGCAGATTTGTGACAGGACGTATGTCTGAACAGCTGAGTCAGAGGCTAGATGCCTTGTTTTAACCTCCTAAATTCATGTTTAACCACCTCCCCTGAGGATGCTGTTTGGAGACCAGTATTAATTAATATTCTTCTACTGGTAGTTCATCAGCTTCCATGCTTTTCAAGTTTCCAGGTAAGGAGCAGTGTTACAGCTATTAACACTACCCTTGGATTCCCACTGTGGTATGTGAAGGTGTTTGGCTGTTCTTTGTATCCAGGGCCAGTGGCTGCCATGGAGGCCGATTGCTTCTGCAGGAAAATAGGGCTTGCTTGTCTCCCCAGCCTTGTGCTGCAAAGTACATACAAACTCATTTGTCTGCAGATTTTGGCTGAATAATCATTTTAAATATGAGCAGAGCCTTTGTGGGAGCAGAGTGATGTTAATGAGAAAAGGGAGCCATCCTAAGCTTAGGTGAGAGGAGACTTGACTGCAGTGCAAGGGCAGGGTTGCGCATAGAGAGACACCAGGGATCATTAGGTCCAGTTTTTCTTAAAACAACATTCAAAGCTTGTTTTTTTTCTGGCAGCAGTGCTTTTATTTGCAGAGCATCTCAGGTTCTTTTTAATACTCTGACTCTTAGCTAAAAGTTTAGAAAACTGGTTCTGCTTTGCCTCAAACCAGAACACTCAGGTAGTGTCTCGCTATATTGGCATGCTGGAAGGCTCCTTAAAAAAAAAACCGCTTAAAAGGGGCATTAAATTACAGTTTTGGGGAAATGAGGTTATAGGCCCCGATTCCTGATTGAAATGGATGGATGCTCACTGTGCTCTGTCAGGAGTGCTGTCAAAGGTTTGTGTCCTAGGACAGTGCTGAACATGTTATAGAGAGGAAGGAGAACTGTGTAGCTTTTTGATGAAGAAGCCAACTTGCAGCAACTTACCCTGGTTTTGCTCAAGGCATCTAGTTGCTCTGAAGAATTATCAAAAACTGGTTGCATTAACCAAAAAAGTGAAACCTTCCCATTTCCCTCCTGTTTCAGAGTACAAGTTTGCACCAGGATTTTTGGTTTTTTGATCAGTGAAACATACGTTTCTATTTTGGACAATCCTTGAAGCTTGGGCACTGTTACCTGCAGTCCTTTCTCCTCTGGGAGATCTCTCCCAACACTTGAGTTTATGAGTTTGGAAACTCATTTTGGAGTAGAGATGAGGAGCATATTGACACTTTCTGGGTTCCCTAGTTGTCTGTGCACTCCAAGAGGGTGCCCAGGTTGTTTCTCTTTGGAGAACAGGAGTTCTGAAATTTCCAGTGATCTTGGAATACCTCTTCACCCTGGATAACCCTTAGCAGAAAGCAAAATTAGTTTTTTACTCCAGTGCAAAGTTCAAGAAACAAACTATCTGCAGATAGATAAATGGGAAGAAGAGACTGTGGTATGTCCTGCCTATATTTTTACTTTAATTCTGAGATTCCTCTTTGTCAGTGAAAAAGCTAACAAAATGCTTATATGGTTGAGTTCCTTGTCAGAGGTTTGCCATTGATGAAACTTAGTCTTGTTGGGCTTCACTCTTCTGTTTTCTCTCTTTTCTTCTGGTGTTTTTCATTCAGGCTTAATTCCCTCAATAGGGAATTCTTGTGTATATCTGAAGTGTCAGATCAGAGATACTGTTTTCTGAAGAGAAATGGTAAAGACAGATCAACAGTGGTGATGTGAGATGGGAGAGTTTACTCCCTTTGTACAGATACTTTGCTTTTTGTCTCTAAAGATGAGTGCCCCACCTGACAACTTATTTTGATAGAACTTAGCTGGATCCAAAAATGGTGTAAAACCAAGCTTTTGGCCACTGTGAATGGACAGTCCTTGCAGTCTAGTGGAGGAGGAAACTACACTGCAAAGCCTTTTTAATCCATAATGCACAGATAAAATTATGTGAACATGTTCAGAAGGACAGTGAACATGATCTTACTGGCTCTTGTTAGCCACCAGACATGATTGCCCCTCACCTTGCTTGGTTGCTGTTGGACATCGAGTGATGACCTCTCTCTAGCCCTGAAATCTGGATTGTTAGGATGGAGGTGCCTATAATAAAAGACTTCTAGGAATTTTTTTGATTCCTCTATTTTCTAGTCTATCATTAATTGGGCAGAATCAAGGAGGAAGATAAAAGTAAGTAAAGTAGAGGTAAGATAAGTAGATGGTCCTTCAGAAGAAGGGGATTCGTACCAGTGTGAAATGCAGGCAAACAGTTCATTTGACTGACAGCAGAAAGAAGAGGTCTTCACACATGGCACAGCCAGGAGAGGTCTGATGTCTGCCTCAGATCTCAGTAAAAGTGCAGGGCAAAGAAGTGCATTGTGGGATCTGCTCAAAGCATTGTTTACAAAGAATGGGTCTGAAGTCTTTTCTACATAAAGACAAACTTGCCGTATTGAAAATATTCACTTTCTGTAATAGGGGTAAGATTTACCATGGACCTATATGTTGTTCTTTGAATTGCTTGTCTGTAAATACTCCAAAGAAACCCCTGAGGTTCTTCATTAGGTTGATGGTATGATTATAACCATGGTTGTTATCTGGTTCTGGTTACTTGCTGTTTGTACAGCTTTTTAGATGACTGGGGACTCCTCGTGTTTCACTTATACAACCCCACCCAGAGGGAATAAGGGCTGTCGGAGCAAGAAGATGTAAACACAGGTGCATATGTAAACCATTCATTGAGAGTGTAGTGTTAGAGCTACTTCAGTCATGTTAGTCTTATTGAAGCTGGAGAAATACAGTTTTTAAGCTGTATAGAAACAGAAAGTAAGAAACAGGTTGGGTAAAAAGGTCATGTATGGTTTGAGGTTCACTTTCACGTCTGGAGGCAGGATAGTATCTCAGTCTCAATGATGAGTCATTTATAGTTCACATTTTGCCCTGAATACCAGTGGAACATCTCCCATTGATAAACAGGAATAAGATTGTACCCAAAGGAAGTGTAATACCTTTGTTTCTGGTGACGTTGTTGCTGTCGTTAGTTTGTTGGGGGGCTGGTGCCTTTGCTTAACTTCTCCCTGGTGGCAAGTAGAAATTTGGAACTGAAGAAGCAAACACTTCACCGTGATCTTTTATTTTAATGAGAAATATTTTCATCTCAAGTGAGTGAAGACACTTCCAGTACTTCCTTCTTTGTTGAGTACTATATCTTGATGAGTTTTCTTAAAGGCTGTAATTCAGACCTCTGAAGCTTAACAACTTCATGCTGTTGTACTTAAAGTTAGTGTTTAACCACTGCTAGGTGTGGGAGAAGTCCAAATGCTTGCAGTCACTTGTTTTCTAAATGCCACTAAAGTGGTTCTCATCTTCTGTCAGCCATCTTTATCCAGGACTTGACAAGCTTTCTGTAGATGAGGACCTTTAAAATGCCTTTTGGGTAACACTATCCTTGGCAGCTATTTCTTTGGATGCTAAAAGCATATTTGAAGTTATGAAATATTTAAAATGCCCTTTTAACTTACTTGCCATGTATTTACAGCACAGTTGAAGCTAGGGATGTTATGTGATAGACTGTTTTGTGTTTTAGTGTGATTTTTTTTTCCTTTTACCTTCAGGGGGGTGGTATGCGAATGCATCTCTAAAAGACAGTTTCATTATTCTAATGTTTTATGTGCATATGCAAACAGATTACTCAAACATTTCTATACCCACATGTACATTCTGGTCTGACAAATTAGCTTAAACAGACTGATGTCTTCAAAGCTTATTTCCCTGCTCTCCCAATTAAAGATAAAAAAACCCCATGTCATGAGAATATCACAAATTCATTTTGATGTTTTTAGTGGTAGCACTGTATGTGCAATTATTAGTATGCATTGGCAACTGAAATTTAGTAAAGATGGTTCGTATAACTCTGAAAATTTATATGATTGTAGATGTTAACAAATTCTGGTAAGGCAGAGTTGTTTTGGAAAATATGCGTTCAGTTTGTGCAGATGATCATGAAGGAGCAAATGTAGGCACTTAAATAAATATTCATGGCTTCAAAAGAATTAAGTGTGTTAAATAGATATGAGATTTCTAGAGTTCAGACTGTATGCTTGCAGGTTATTTTTCTTCTGCATTCATAGTAGATAGCATTGATTTAAAATTGTTCAACCTAGTTATGATGTAAGAAAACAACACACATCTGTGAAATGTAAGCATTTGGGCAAAAATGATTTGCTTTGATGATAACCTTTTGTCTTAGTTTAAAGGAAAAACTAAGATATCTGCTGGGGTTGTATCTCCCAAAAGAAAATCACCACAGCCCTCTGCAATTAATAGACTTTAATCAAGAGGAGAATATGAAATTGTATAGGAAAAGATAACAGTTTTCAACTGCAAAAATATATGTAACTAAACGCAGAACCAGACAGCAACACTGTAACCCACCAGTTCAAATCCCAGCACCTCAAAGGAGTTAAATAAGTTCTCTATGGTCCAGTTGGGCTCCAAGGGCGCAACAGAACTCACATGGGGGAAGGGTAGTCGCAAGGCGGGTTGGAAATCCACTCCCAGGAGATGCCGGGAGGGAGAAGGAAGGAAACGGGAAAGAAGTCCAGAAAGTTTGCAGAGATCGTACTTTCAGTAATGCTGGGCTTGGTGGAGTGTTGTGCCTCAGGCTACAAAATGGCTGGTTTTAGGCTTGGCCATCTTTTCACCTTTGACTGCCCTGTGGGATGTGTTACTCTGACTACAGCCATAAGATACAGAGAGGCATTAAATCTACAGTTCTTGTTTGAGTTTTTAAGCAGACTTGTGATGTTGAGCACATACATCTTTAGCCTGGAGGGAGGAATCCTTCTCTGCACACATTTCTGCTCAGATAGGCTTGGATTTCAGTGGCTCATCAGGGCTTCAGCAGTTTCTGATACTGAGTTGTCAGAAATACCCTGCTCGGGGTCAAGTGATATGAGCTGCAGCAGTACTTAATGAGGTGCAGTTGACCTCTTGACTTCATAGTGCTCTATTTCCTTGGGAGCTTGCTGTCCCACCCAATGTGCCACCAGACTAAGGACCAAGCAAGGCAGGTGAACCTATTTCCATCATCTTTAGCTTTCAGGAGCTCAACAGTACTTGGTAAGAAACATAAAGGGCATGCTAGTTTGAGTGCCTGTTGCGTGTGCTGCTAGTTTTGTCTGTCTCATGCTGAATATTAATCACACAGTACCTATGCTTAGTACCTTCCAGAAACTTGGATTAGCCTAGCTGAAGCTCAGCTACTCTGAGCACCGAACTCGATGGGCTTTTTCCTGTCCTTTTTTACTTAGAGCTGAGAGGAGATGCAGGCTCAGGACATCCAGTTTAAAGCAGATGTTGTAGCCCTCAATGTACTTTCACCAATGAAGTTCAGAAAGAAGCATTTTGAACTATAGGATATTGTATCTATTCTAATGTATCTGTTCAAATCTGTTTTCAGAGGACCTATTTTCAGTTAGGCATTGTCATACCATCTTAAATGCAACATTGTGAACTTAGTGTTGAAAAGGAGCTTGATAACTCAACAGCAAAGGAAAAACTGAGTTTTACTTTTAGGCCAATATATTTTGCTGGCATATCATTGGCCATATAGTTCTTGAGGTTGGTGATGTTTCTCATTTAACTTAGAAACTACAAACTACCCAAGACTGAAACAGCATTTACTCTTTGTATATTCAGTGCCTTAGAAGTAAATACAGAAACCATAAAAGAGAGACGAATGGCCCATGCTTCTGTGCATGAATACCACAATGTCCTCTCCTTAAATAGGGAAGTCATTATGCGTGACTGTAAAATGTAGTCAGATGAGCTGGATAGTCCTAGTCTGTTGCTCTGAAACCTAGGATTCGTGCCAGATGACTTTGCATTTTCACTTCTGCCTGTCAGTTCAAGGCCTTAAATTTTAATGATTCAAAACAATTTGTTAGTTATCTAAGCCTGCTGTTAAATAGAACAAGCTTATCTTTCATGTTTTAAAAAGCCAGAATCCGAGAAGGATGGAGTCGTGCATCAAGTGCTGTGGAAGGGCTGACAAATACAGGCTTTTGTTTCCAAACAAAAAGAGCTGGTCTAGTGGTCACGCTGCTGCTCTGGTTTTGAGACCATTCAGAAAAGAGCTACATAGTGTTTTCTCATGATGCCATAAGCTACAGCTTTGGGTGTAATGAGAGCCTGTCAGTAATGAGAGCCACCCAGTAAACATGTGGCAAATATGCCTTTGCCCCAGAGGTGTGATGCTTCTAGGTGAAGAGGCAGTGGTAAATGAGTCAGGGGGAGGAGGAGGTACAAGGGAAGATGGTACAGGTTGGTGTTTAAATAACAACAGTCTGTAATGAGGCAGGGCAGATGGGTGGGACTGGAGGAAGGCTGGGGCAGAGCAAAAGGGCTGATGCCAATGAGCTACACGACTGTAGAATGTGCTCACAGAGTCTTTTTCTCGGTATAAAGGAAGAGGTGGGAACTGGGACAATGGAGATCTTGGGCTGTGACTTCAGCATGTCAACTATCTTACCTCTTACCATGTGTCTTACAGGTTTCAGGGTAAAGAGATCTCAAGGACTCATCAGATACTGTTGGTGGATTTTCCAATTTTGAGGGTCAGAAAGGGAATTCGTAAATTCTTTGGTGCCTGTAAAATTTCAAGTGAGTGAGTAATACAGGCAAGTGTTATAAACCAATGTAAGAAGCTTTGGTCACTCCTTACTAAATCAGATGTTTCTTTGTTGTTTTGTTCCCCTGCCTGGCACCAGGGGAAGGATGCTAAAAGGTGTATGACATGTAAGTGAAGTCAAACAGGCTTTGCAGCAATCTTACACATGTTAGCATTTGTGAAGGCCTATGGAAGAGGTGTTGTAGCAGCTTAGAGGTGCTGAGAGATCTCTTCTATTTCTAAATAATACAGAATTCAGAGGACTGAAAGAACCTAGACATGAAATCATAAAGCTTGGGTAGACCAAGACATCCAGGACTTAGACCTATGAGACCTGGTGGCATCGTCCACAGTGATAAACATGAAGAGTGCATTTTTGAGCTGTTGAGTTTGAGTTGACAAGATGTCTACAAAAACACATTGGATGCACCAGAGCTTTACATTTCAACTGGAAAGATTAGATCTGAAAAAAAGGCAGATGATCTGAGATATCTATCTGCTGTATGCAAGGAGGGAAGAGAGACAGTAGTAAGAGCTGAGCTCTGCACAGTTTCTACGGGCAGCTGGGGTAGGGGAAGGAATACGTCAAGGGTGCAGCAAGTAGGGCTGGTGACAGTCAGGATGTGATTTTGAGAGAATAAGCTTTCTCAGTTGGTCAAAAGCAGTTAGCAGCTCAAAAAGAAGAGCAGCACCCCCACCCAAGGGTTGTTTTGGCTGCTGGCATAGGTTGGAGCTCTGGAGGGAAGAAATTCCTGATGGTGGCTATAGACAATCCAATTCAGTGGAAGTAATGGGCATATTAGCAGACCCCAGCAATTCCAGAATGTCAGAAGGAATCCCCTAGATCCCTTTGGCCTGTGAGGTCAGTTCCCTGCAGTGGAGAGAGAACAGACCACAGCTATGATATAGCAGTACAGGGTTGATGCTTGTTCCTTGCCAATGAGGAAGAGCTACCTCTAGTGGGATGTATGGTATAATTACAGTCAACTCTGCTTTGCTAACTTAACCAGGTTTTTGAAACAATCTTGTTACTGAGTTAGTCCATCCCTACAAGATTCCCGTTTCAGTTTTAAAGTGAGCCTTTCCTGAAGTTTTCTTTCTTGTAGTCTTACCTAGAAACTAGTACCCAGAAGTAGCAGTTTAATTATGTTGCTACTGAGAAGAAACAGTTAAAATATGAATTTATAAGAAGGGTTGAACAGGAAGGCTTGCTTTTACATACAGCATCCTCAGTTTTCTGTGGCTATTTCTTGCTTTTCATGACTTTGTCTTGCTGTGTGTCACAAATTTCCAATCCAACTGCTATGTAGAGAATGTGTGCATCCAGAATGATGGTTCTTATTACAGTCTCTAGCTGCTGATGCAGTTCTTCTAAGAAGTCAGGTTTTATTTATGTGCTAATGTGTTGTATGCATTCCTAGTATTAATAACAGCACAGCATTTTGCTTTAATGATAGGTGATATTAGAGGTAGCTTTCCTGGATAAAATATTCAATAACATCAGATTATTTATTTTGTGCTTACAGAATTTAAATCTCTTGATTAATGCAAACAATATTAGGTCCATCTTGTTAAGTATCTACAAATGCAAATGGAGCTGTTCCACTTGCAGATTAATGACTTCTGTCAAAGTTTCCTCTAAAATCCTCCATTAGGTTTTTCAGTCAATGTCCATGTGTGCACAACTGTAACATTTAAGATGCATTAAATCTGTTTCAAAATTATTCACCAGACCTAATTTAAAATTCCTTAGGAACTGATGCTGGATTTGAGATAAGTGTGCTTCCTATCAAACGTGCTAACCAACTAATTGCTTATCTAACTAGATCTTACATTGTGTGACTGTAAAGGTAATGTTATGTATGAATGTACACCTTGAATATAACGTGACAGTAGAAAATACCATCTTTCCAGCAGCTGGAGGGAATTAGACATTAAATATCATGGTGAAATCTTCTACCTGTTGATGACTGGAAGAAAGATGGAAAGCATTCAAGCTATGGTATTTTATACCCACTTCAGCCCTTTCCCTAAGCAATGGGGACTGTGTAAGGACTGACTTCTCAGTGTTTCATTAACACCAGACCATTCTGATGTCATGTGTTGGTTCCCATTTAGGAGTTATCTAAAAATATTTGAATACCCTTAAATATTTCAGCCACCCTTAACCTCCTTTCTAGTCACTGTATGTCATGCACTCTGAACAGATGTGTGTGTGCACAGGCAGATGCAACCCTGTAAGTGGCCTGTTTATCAGCTTCTCGACAGCTGATGGAGAGCAGGAGAGATTTTGCTGGTGTTTGGAGCATTTTAGTAGTTATGAACAGTGATAGCGTGTCTAGGAAGGGAGCGTTACGTAACACTATCCTCTTCTTCCAGTCAGCCTCTCTTATAGCTGCTTGGATTGCCTTTGCTATTTGTTGTTTCCTAGGTTAGTGTAGCCTCTCTCAATTTCAACCCTAGCAGTGCAGCTCTGATGAAAATGTTATCAGGATCACAGTAACTTTATTCTGCCCTTTTTTTTGGCAAAGCTCTAAGCAGCAGCAGTGTTACTGGAGCTGTCTGAAAAGCAATTTTGCTTCCCTTCCTATCCCAAATAACCACAAAAATGGGTGTTACTAAAACCTTTTAAATAAAATTATAGGGAATTTAATAGGCTTAGGGAGAATTTAATAGAGTTATAAGGAATGATGGTGACTGGCTGACCTATTTTATATACATGTGGAGCCTAATGGGATTTTTTTTCTCCTTTCAGTTCTTTCCATACATCCTTCTGCTTGTTGCTATCTTGTTGTATCTACCAAGTTTGTTCTGGCGCTTCACTGCAGCACCTCACCTTTCTTCAGACCTGAAATTTATTATGGAAGAACTTGACAAAGCCTATAACAGGGCAATCAAAGCTGCTAATAGTGTCCGCGGCGGAGACCATAGAGACCCTACTGACTTGGTTCCAGCTGCTAATGAGAACTTGACACAGAGGTAAGATGCTGGGCTTGGCTTTCTTTGCTCTTTTCCTTAAGCTTTTAACAGATGTGACACCTGCAGTTGTTTAGAAATCTATTGCAGACATCTGAATGGTGACCCGACACACTTTTAAAAAGAAGATATCTGAGATCATTACTGTGGGCACTTGGAGCTGGAACTTTTAAGTTTGGCCTTTTTTTAAGAAAACATTTGATGAGCTCAATTACCTGAGTGTCCTAATTTCGTCAGTTGTAGTAAATACCAATTAGTTTTACCTACCACAGCATAAGAAAGCACTCTTCAGTTGTCAGTGTTCTTGACAGATGTTTGTACACTGTGAGCAGAGTCTGTTACTTGTCATCTCCTATCCTTGCAGATCTAGGTCTGCAAAACTTCTGTTTAAAGAAAAAAAATCCCCAAACACCAAAACCAACAAAGGCAAAAAAAACCCTTATTGATCAAATTGGTTCTCTTTTCTGACCAGGTCCAGTTTCTGCATCATTCTAGGCCAGAGTACCTCTTTCTCTTTGCCTGTGAGGGTACAAGCAATGCAATAGCATCTTGGGTCCATTTTTTAAAATACAAAGTTAGATCTTGACAAGTAAAAAACTTTCCAGTATGCTATTTCCAGACAAGTGTTTGGGAAGTCTGCTTTGCCTCTTGGTTTTAGTATACCTGTTTTCTGTTGGAAAAGAACAATAATACTTTTTTGCCTGTGAGGACAATCCTTTTTTAACATTTTCCAATGTTTGAGATTTTTTGTCTCTTAAATGTCTTTTCTGTATTAAGAGTATCAATATTCTTAATTTATCTACTATTCTGTGGGGTTTCTGTTGAGTTCAATAGAACTACCTTTGATTTACCCCAATAAGAGGGAATTCAATCTCGTGTCTGTTTTGGAGGACTAAGTTTCTGTGAAGTTTTAGATAGGTGAATGGTGCAGCATCTGATCTAGGTGATTTGTTTGAATTTTTTTTCCTCTCTCTTTCAGTTTGTGGGAAATATCTGAAAACTACTTTAAATACCCAATCGTGGAGCAGTACCTGAAGACAAAGAAGAATTCCAGATGTTTAATAACTAAATACATTATCTGCCGTTTACTCACTCTAGTAATTATTTTCATTGCATGCCTCTACCTGGGTTACTACATTAGCCTCTCCTCTTTGAGTGATGAGTTTCTGTGTACTATCAAAACTGGGATCTTAAAGAATGACACAACTGTTCCAGAAGTGGTTCAGTGCAAGCTTATTGCTGTTGGTGTCTTCAAGGTACTCAGCTATATTAACCTGATAGTCTACCTTCTAGTGATGCCCTTGGTAGTGTATGCAATGTTTGTTCCATGGAGATGGAATTCGGGTATTCTCAAAGTATATGAAATCCTGCCAACCTTCGATGTTCTGAAACTCAAGTCAAAGTGCTGTGATGACTTAAGCCTTTACCTCCTCTTTCTTGAGGAAAATGTGAGTGAACTTAAATCATTTAAATGCCTCAAAGTGCTGGAGAACATTGCAGCTTCTGAGAAGTTTGATGTTATGCAACTTTTGGTAAACCTTGGTACTATTAAGACAGATACCGTAGATGGGAAGTCAGGGCCAGCTGTGGTGGAGAAGCCTGAAGAAATGACTATGGAAGAGCTGGAAAAAAATGCGACAGAGCTACAGGGTAAGGTAACATGATCTTTATTTAAAAAAAAATAATCAAAGAAACACCACAAAAATAGCACATCCAAACCTGGTGGTATAGAGAGATAAGGAATCCATTAAACCAAAAATTAATTCATGCAAAACAAAGCTGGTTTCATCTGGAATGTATTTCTACCAAAAACATTTTAATATATTCTACAGGAAAATGGACTTGCTCTGTTGTCTGTAGGATAATTGCTGTAACTTCATGTATGTGCCAAAAGGTTGTGGTGTTGCAAATCAGTGTCATAGGCTGAGATGCTGAAGTGTCTCGTATGTTGGTGGTCCTTGCTGACATCTCTGCTTTAGCAAGAGGCTTCAGCTTTCTGAACTTGAACTCCTGCACAGTCGTAGCAGAGCACTAGATGAGTCTACGGTAGGCTGTGTTTGAAGACGCTCTAGTGAGTAGTGTGGTGTTTTCAGGACATTTGTTTTTCAGAGATTAGCTCAAAGGAGTAGTAACAATTGCTTCTACTTTTCATTCAGGCTTAGAGGAATGTATTAAAAAAAAAAGACCGAAGCTCAGAAGTGCCACCAGCAGAGGAACAGAAAATGACAAAAGAAGGGAAGTAGGACTGGGGCCAGTGAACATGCTCCTGTTCCTTTTTACACAGAGAAAAAGGAAGATTGATTGTCAAGTGATTTTTGCCAGACTGGCCTGAGTTGATCTGGATTTGTGCAGCTGTTCTCTGAATATTCTGACCAGTTCCCAGATGTGAGCAGTTCTGAGCAATCACTCTTATGTGAGACATAGTCTTAGATTCTGTGCTAAAAAATGTGACAAGTCTCGAATTCTGATTCCCTCCTCAAGAGCAGAATTAGAGAAAAGAAGCCAAATATCTGGGGAGAGACATGAAGGGATGGAAGAGCTTTCTTCCCACCTGATGTGAGCATGGCTGCTATTGTAGTGGTCCGTGCAGAAGCAGCAGGACACCAGTGCCTACATTCCCTGAAAGACAGAGCAGAGGCTTTGTGGGCTACCTCTTCAAAGTCCTTTACTGATGGAAGTGACGCTGCTTTAAAATGTTTAGCAGCTGAGTAGTGGAGCACGATGCTGAGAGCAAGTTAAAGAACTGTTTCAAAGGCAGGAAAAAATTAAATCTAATTTCTCTTCAGAAAGCTATGCCCTGTCCTTAATAAAAAGAAGCAGCAGCACCCAGATGGTAACTGTTCCTCTGTACTTTGGTCAAGCAGTTCTGGTAGGCTGAGGTTTGGAGGAGAAGTCAATTTGTACAATGGGAATTCAGAACAAAGATGCAGAATTATTTTCAAACTAGAAGAAGCACTTCTGGCAATCAGCTCTAGTACAGCAGTTTGGAGTAATTTCTGACAGGGAAAAAAAAAGTTATCCTCTTAAATGTGTCCCTTTTTGAAATGATGGGTGGGTGCGTTTTGGTAGGAGAGTTTAAGAACCCAAGATGGAGGTCTCTGCTCAAGGAGCTGAAAAAGCTAATAGACAATCTGACTCATTTTCGTCTGAAAGCACAACTTTTGAGAATGTTTTCATCTCACAAAAAACACTTCAAAGACTTTTTTTCCTCCAGAGCAGAAGAAACTGATGATTGAAGCTCTGTTAAAATGCACTGCAGAAAGAAGCTGCCATTGCATGACCAGCTCGAGCTGGTGCAGCCCTCCCCTTCTGCCTGGGTGCAGCTGTAGACTTCGCTGCCCATCAGCAAAGCTTTGCCTGTGGCTCATCATCTTTTCTTCTCTCACTAGTGGCATCAGCATGTTTTAATTAGTAACAGTGTTAACAAACCAGTGGTAGATGCTCACTCCAGACCGTAAGGGCACCCTGCTGCTGGGTGGCTCATCTGGACGGTGCAGGGGCAGCTAGTCTTGCAGAACTGGTGGCAGTTCCTTCATCAATGAGAATATGTTGACTGATTTGATGGTCCTTTCACTTCTAAAGTCTTACTTTATGTTTAGTTTTGACAGACCATGATGGAAGTGGCAATGTGAGTACAAGAGAAGATAAAAAACTTCGCCAAAGACTCATAGATTCGTCATGCTGATGCCTCACCACTGCAGCAGGGAGGAGCTTTATGCTGCAGGAGGGCTCCTCCTATGCCTTGGCTGCGCTCAACACAAGGTGCTGCTCTCTGGATGCAATAGTCTGACAGTTCCTCAGAAGCCAAACTGGTTTACAGACTACTTGTATAACAATCAGCAATTGCATACCTGAAAAAGCATATTGTAGCCTTCCGTTATTTATTAAAAAAAGTACACAAGGAACAATAAGAACAAAAAATTTCTCTTGTAAGTAACAAGTGACATTCACTGAATACAGTCAACAATGGCAGCAGGAAAGAGCTGGTACTATACTGTACAGGAATGGGATCTCAAAAAGAGATGGCCACGTTGCGTTCTGAAATGTTGCTCTGCTGGCAGTGACCATGTCAGTTCTGGGGTTTAAGTGAGGTGTCTGGGGGCTTTCTGCCCTAGAAAAGTGGTTTTGGGGTTAGTTTTTCTTTTTTAAATGAATCTGGTGGATCTGTACCAGGTGATGGCTGTGTACTGATGCTGGCTGTGTCTTCACAGGAAAAAGAGAGGTTGCTCTGTCTGCTCTGAGCTGGCTTGGTTAGCCTTCTCAGTAGTGATGTCTGGTATTAATTTACTCGACACTGATGGAAGAGAAACAACAAACAGACTTAGTATAAGGGAATTCTGTAAATCTTAGGGATTTTGAATTTTCTACATATTCATAAATTAAAATGTCAACTTTTTTTTTTTACAAAATGTAATAATATGTAAGCTAAATGTTACTTTAATTTCTGTTTCTCAGTTGTTTTAGTCTTGGTGACTAGCAAATACACCTTGGAGTTTGGACTGAAGATCGGTGACGTTGGATTCATTTTTGTTATGGTTTTAGAAGTTGTTTTGTAATGTTTGCATGTGTGGAATTTGTTTCAACATGTTTGTAGTATCAAATGCAATATTAGTTGTGCCGTCTTCCAAAACCCACTTGAGAAGACAGTCTTCCTTGTATTACAGTAGCACCTGAGTGCCTCAACAGAGCCAGGCACCCGGTCACCAAAAGTGAGGTAGATGTAAATATGACGAAAGGTGGTTCTTCCCACACACCCCATGACTTAATTTTAATTAAAGATGTGGATTGAAACAAACAAAAGAAGGAGGTGCATTTTTAAATTGGAAAACTGTCCCAGACTGTTTTGGGACAGTAGCATTCAGCAGTAATGTTGTCACCCTGCCTAGAACCTCTACGTTCAATGAACATTAAAATGACCTTTGTCTTAAATTTTGGGTTCAAGTTGAGGTGAGTGGGGATTTAAGCACCACAATGGCAGTGTGTATCTTTCACAGATATTATATGCTTACTTTTTTTTCTGTACTGTCCATGTAACTGAAATGTTTTGCCTGTCCCCTCTCTCAAGTTGTCTTTTTAGACAAAGTAAGACCTCTTTTATAGCTCGGTAGGACTTCTATTTTCTGGTTCGTCTGTGTCACCCGCTGTTGTGTTCTTGGTTGTTAGCATTCTCCATATGGCTGAGGATGAGGGGGGGAAAGAAGTAATTGGCGTTACTATCTTTGCATAGAACTGTTTATGTACTGCAGCAGGTTTCAAAGAGATAGTGCACCTACTTGTATTTGGTAGCTGTTGTTGAAGAACACATCCCAAAGTGCTGACATACTGTACTTTGGGCTAGTATTATGAGAATTCTTCAGCTGTTATATGGCTTTCAGCTAAGACAAGCCTTATTTAACAGAAACTCTTTAAAGCCATATTATTATGCTACCTCTGCATAGGACAGTAACACAGCTACAGTCTTAATGTCTGTTGCATTACCAGGAGGAAAAAGGGCTTGTGTTGGGTACTGGTGGTCCAACCTGCTCAATTTTACTGCCTTACTTCTCCCAGCAATCCTGCAACCCCTCTGACCTTTTCTAGATTGTTCCTATCTGGCTGTGCTGATGTGTTGCTGATGGTCCTTTATATGCGGGTAGTGCAGATGCGCATTGTACTTTGTGTGTTTTGAACAAGGAGCTATAGTGCAATACTAAGAGTCTGTGATGTAGATGTATTTGAACTGTTTGTAAGTAGAGTTCTCAGTAATTAACTCAAAGCTCCTGAAAGCAATGAGTTCAAGTTTCTTCTTGGATATGAAGTTTTTACTAATTACCTTTTTGTATTTAAAAATGTCTTGCTGCAGTTGATCTCTCATCATCTTCTAAAGTGTTCAATGAAATATGTATCAATTCTTCTTGGTTATTTAAATAAAATTAATTTTGTGAACTACAGCAGTGTAAGTGGATGAAGGTTTGAGTAGAAACTAACTCCTCTGCTTGCTCTTTGCTGTATAACACTATTCAATAGCTCTTAGCTACCATTGAGATTGAAAACTTGCAATATAAACTGCGTTACGCAGAGAGAGAGAAAGTAAAACTGTGCCTCTAAAAGCAGCTGTACCTTGCTATTTTTCCTTCTCTGGATATTGTCAGTCACTTTCAGAATAAAGAGTATATTTTAGGTTTATGTTTTGTTTGTCTTACTGGGAACAATGGGTGGGGTTTTTTGGAGGAGTTCTGATGATAAGCTTAGAGCCAAGCATAGAGCCCCATTCAATAAGGGTAGGAGCAAAGGGTGTCTTGGCTGCACTTTGTGAACATGAAGATAAAAATCAGGTGATGAGTGATTTTCTGAAGATGGAATTTGGAAGAGGGACATCCCACCTCTACCAGCATGACTGTCTCCTTTCTGTCTGAGTTAAAAGAAGGAAGCTACTTGTTGTAAATCTTTATTTTTCAATAGAGTGTCATGTTGCTGATACGAATAATAATTAAAATTATACTGTTGTACCCTATGGACTAATTAGTTATCTAACGTTATCATACCTATATCAAGTAGAGTTCCTCAGCAGTGTGCACAAGCCAAAGGAAGTTCATTGTTCATTATTCTTCTTCACTGAGTTCTCATTAAGAAATGTAAGCTGATGTTTGATGCTGGGTACAGGTTTGGGTTTTGGATTGCCTGAAGGGAAAATGGCATCGAAGCGACACACACAGCCACCTGCTTTGGAGTGGTGTAGTGCACCACCACCACCTGGCCCATGGGCTGGGTGGGGTTGGGGGCACCAGTAGAAGTATGGAGATGTCTGTGGGAGTTGCAGGGAGGCTGTGCTGTGTAGACGTGGGAGGATGCTGAGCTGGTTCACCAGGCTCTAACTCTTCTATAGACCTTTGTGCAGGTGTCTCAAGGAAGTGCATGCACCATGTCAACAGCTGCTTAGAAATGTGGAATGGGCCCTTTTGGAGACTGTGTAAACTGACTGTGTGCTCCAAACCTGTTGGAGGGGACTAAGGAAAGGATCGGAGAAGTCTTGTGCAGATGTTTTGTCTCATGTTAGTTGCTCTCAACTCACATTGTGTATGACTCTAACTTTCAAAGTGATATGACTGCTTTCCTGCCCAACTTAAATCAAACGTCACAGGCATCAAAATATGAATTGCCCAAGATGCTGTAAGGGATGTTATTAACTATAATTTACCTTGTTCCAAATGAACTGTGTATCATATATTCTTCTAATAATGATGTTAAAGAAATCTCTGTGCACGGTGAGTAAAAAGCAAAAAAAAAAAGCATCTCCACTGAACGGCTTCTGCTGTCATGGAAATGCAATTTTTTCTAATGTACTGAAGGAAACTAGGAATAGTTCAGATTTTACATGCACCAAAAGGATTTTGTCAACTCACCTTTCAGATTTTTGTTAGTCAAGCCCCACTCTGAACAGGATAAATAACACAGCCAGAGCATGGGAAGTGCCCTGTGGCTGCCATTGCAGACTTTAGAATGCTTATTGTCATTTTGCTAGAAAACAAACCCCATGGTCTGCTTTGAGGAGCTCGGGAATGTAATAAATATGAAACCCAGAAAGTCCCTTCTCTTCGTCTCCACTGGCTATGAAAAAAAAAAAAAACAGGAGGCAGCAGCACAGATGTAGTAACCTATCATGAAGTTGGATGACTGCTTTCTTAGTGTCCTGGATTTCTTCAGACTCCACAGGTGAAATCCAAAGATGAGTAGCTGTCTGAGACTGAGGATCAACAGAGATCACCCCAGGTCTTACTGTATTGTCTTTGATATTTGCCATAGAATAAATACCTTCTCTGAACCCCAAATATCCTTATCTGCACCTGCTTATAACACACCTCTTGGATGAATATTAGAAAGATTATTGAAACAGGAGTTAGGACGTAGTGTTCCCTCACAGCGTCAAAGAAAATCTCGGTGCACAGACTCATGTCTTTGAAAGTGGATCCAATGAACTCCTTCAGCTCATCCAGCATTTTTGACAATGTTGCCATATTGTTACTTGCATTTCTTGTTGGAAGAGATTTCCCTCACCCAGAAAATCAAAGGGAGTGAGTAGAAGTCTCACTTTCTTAGGAAATCAGGCTTCATTGAATCTCAGTGCTGTCTCAGGCCTCTATGCTCTTCTCTTCTGTTGTCTTAAAAAGATAGAAAACCTTACACTTCCCCTTCACCTGTATGCACTCATTTAGGTATCTTCAGATCAACAGCTTTTTCAGGAGCTCCCACAGGTCTTTAACTAATCTAATGACACAGAGACCCACATAGTCACAGGGTATAAAGGGAATCACCTCATCTTGATCATTTGAGAAGTGTGTTGGGCCTCCCCATATGTACACAAGACACAGACAAGCTGGTCAAACACTTCATTATTTTGAAAGAAGTCCATCACAACTGTAACAGCCACAACAGTCTTTGAGCCGCAGAGAAGAAAGGGACGAGTTCTTTTGCTCAGACTGAAGTTCCTCTTTCATACACAGCATTGCCTAGAGACAAGTTCCTGAAGAGCGAGATTTCCCTTCTTCCTCTGGAGGAACAGTCTTTCTCTAGGGGAGGGAGAATATCTCCCTGCTCTCATACCATGGGACGAAGCTACATCTCAGCATGAATTTCTCAGGCTCTGTCTATGCTCACAGGCTCATGTGAAGGATGATAGGCTGGAATGTAGGCATATTGTCTAGCAACCCACAGGAGTTTGGTACTCCCATAGCAGCAGGAACAGGTTTCCTGCTTTAGATACTTCAGACAAACCACTTCCTCACACACCATTGCTATGGACAAAGACAGATGAGCTCTGACATCTTGAGCTCATCTCATCCTCCTCTTCTTCTCACTTCCTCTTCACAGATCGGACAGTAACCTACCACAGAACTGGGCTTCCCTCATTGAGGGAAGGAGCGTGGTTCCTACACTCCAAATAAAATATTTGTGTCTTTAAAACTGCATCCAAAGACAGCAGGGAGGGTAATGTAAAAAGTATGTGTCAGGGAGGCTATCTGGCATTAGCCCCAAGGTAGTCATTCTGAGATACAGCACTATGCTCCTTAGGATCTGATCACGGATTAGTTTTTATTTCAAGGATAAGATATGAAATGGTCTGAAATACTTTCATTGAAATTTCAAGCTGTTTCTTTCCTCCTCCTCTTCCTCCCCACTATACCTCCTGCTACCCCAAGGCTTGTTGCAGAAGGCTGAGTGGCAGTTGGCCACTGATGCCCTCCCAGACCACAATGGCCTCTCAAGCTTCAAACATCCTCTCTGTGTTGTCAGGACTGTTCAGAGACAATTTACAGGCAGGTCAGAAAAAAAAAATATGAATGTAGTGCAATTGTCCATCATATAGAAGCAACTGAAATTCCTTTCCTTTGCCCTTGAGTACCTGCAGGAACCTTGAACTGCTTGTCCTTGTTGCAGCAAAAGTCTCCGGTACATTCTGCAGGTGCTCAAGAACTGTGTGGGATACACTCTTTTCTTAAGGAGGAAGCTCCACTGAGGAACAGTTACAGCATGATCTGTGAGACACTATCAATCAGCTCTTAATACTAGAAAGAAAACTTTGAAGATATTTTGTATTTGGAAAGAAACAACCTGAAAACAGGGCTTTTTTAATTCGAAGGATACAAGGTCACTTGCACTGTTCTCATGCCCCTTGAGGTAAAAGTTATTGAGCTGATACAAGCAGCCTCTGCAGGGACATGACATTTGAAGAGCAACAAAGGAGGCCTGGGAGGTACTCCAGCAGATTTATATTTGAAAAGCTCAAATTGTTCTCCCCATTACTTTGAAGATGAAATTTGGTAGAGACTCAGCAATGGGCTTTGTGTAAGAGCTGTGTTTTTAAGCTTTTTAAAAAGATTTTACTTTTCTTGTCCACAGTAAGGTCAGGAAAGTGGATGAAGAAGTTCTGTGGGGAAAAAGCAGCCTATGCTGGATTAGTGCAAAATGACTACAATAAAAGGTTGGAGGAATGGAGAACTGGCTTGGAATGAGAAGGCAACACTTGGGAGAAGACAACACTTGCAGAAGAAGAAGGTGGCAAAGGTGCGACCTCTTCCAAGTACTGTGAGAGTCCTAAGTCTCATCATTTTTCTTCTATACTCTTCCAGGTTTTGTCCTGTTTGTTAACTACATCTGAAGGACGTAATCACAGTATCACAGTATCACAAGGTTGGAAAGGACCTCTGAGATCATCAAGTCCAACCTATAACCCAACACTAACACCAACGCTAACACCAACCATCATCTAAAATCCTACCATTGTCAGGTAGACAGATTGGAAGAGTGGTTTATAATCAGTCAGCGCTTCCAGCCTTTCTGAGAACATACCCAGGCACCAATAAAATGATATACAAAATAATTTTTACTTGGATTTGTGCTGGTTTTTGAACCATGTTGCTCTCAGACTTTCAGTTCCTGTGATCCTGAATACAAGATGTGTTTGCTTTTGTCTCTCTGTCTCAATCCAAGTTTTTATAAAATAAGGATGATAACACCACTTCATCAAATAGGGACATTCTAAAACATTGTTAAGAGTCACAGTCCTCATGTTTCCTCAATGTCACTGAGTGCTACAAAAAGCACTCTGGAGAGTGCTCTGAAGAAATTATATCCTGTTCAGAGCAGAGTTTGAATAGGATACTTATCATAGGTGGTGGAAAGGAGAAAGAAAATATAAAATAACTGCTTTTGAACAGTACCCTCCTAAAAAACAGATAAGGCAGGGTACCATAAAAAACTGACGTGTAATCCTATAACTGAAAGTTGTGTACACACTGGGAAGAAAAATTGCGTAGGTTCACTCTACCTTTACTGTTCTTTTAAAAGCTGATATTATAATCATAATGTTATCAGCATTGACTTTCATTCTGTATTAGAGAAATATTGATTCTAGAGAAACATAATGATAGAAATGCTCATTTTTTTCACACTGTGTTAAAGTAATACAGAACTATAATAGAGCACAAAATTTCAAGCAGGCTAGAAGTTGGCCAAAAGTGTATTTGAATTTTTTGCTGTATGAAATTTTCCAAAAGCTTTAATCCATTAGGTTTCTCTCAAAATATATCAGCATTATTATAAATCCATTTTTAGTATATATAAATGTAGAATCATAGACTCATTAAGGTTGGAAAAGACCTCTAAGACCATCAAATCCAAGCATCAGCCCAACATCACCAAGCCTTCTAAACCATGGGCCAAAGCTCCACAGCTACGTGGTTTTTTAACATCTCCTGGGATGGTGACTCCAGCACTTGCCTGGGCAGCCTGTTCCAGTGCTTCACCAGCCTTTCAGTGAACTATTTTTTCCTAATATCCAATCTAAATTGTTTCATAAACTTAATAAGTGAATTAAAACCCCTCTGCTTTTAAAATTCTACGTATTTGAATAACTTAGACATTTTTTCAGCCATGTAAAACCAGTAAATAATAGAAGGTGAAAGCTGATATTTTCTTCTATGTTGTATTCTTCTGAAACACGTGCAGAGAAATCCAGAGCCGACCAGACTGGAGAAATATTTCAAGTTCATTATCATCTTTTGAGGAATATCCTATTTGCTTACTTTGCTCTATAGGTAGCAGAGGAGCAACCAATGAACACAGGCTGTGATATCGTGCAGACAGAGGCACAGGTGCACAGAAAAGAAATTAAAAAATCATGAAATCAGTAAGACTAACATTTTGCTGATTTAATTTCCACTGTGTTTTGTGCTACCCACATCTTTTTTTCTAGCTTGTCAATCTGGGACGGAAGCCACATATTGTGAAGAGTTAGGAGACTTGCTACCAGCTGCACAATGCAAGGGGTCCAGAGGAGGCAGGACGCTGTGTATGTGCTAGCGGTGGTGAGCAGACCCCTTCCCACACAAGTGGGCTCTCCTCCAGGATAGTTGCCCAGCAAGTCACGGCTATGAAGGCTAATGAAGTGGAGAAACTCACTGGAAGGAAATAAAAAGGCTGGCTACAAATCATTCAGAACAATACCTCAGCCCTTCAGAGTTGCTTTCCTCCCTGCAGCTGGGTGCTTCTGGGGAGCATTAGTCTGCTCTACGTGTGAATGCTGCTTAAAGTAATGTCACAAAACCAGAAACTCAGTCTGGGGTTCCCCCAGAGGCATCTGCAACATCATGGTTTTCACATGGCAGGTGAAAACCTGGCGTTTGTTAAACTCTTATTTTGTAAAGGATTTCTTGAAGTGTTTTGAGGATCATTAATATTGCATACAAATGGTTTTCTTATTGTGTTATCATTGCCCTGTGAAGTGTGGCTAACAGTCACCTCTCAGGAGTTTATCTGGTTTGGCAAGTGTGCAACCTATAGAGTTATTTGATCTAACTAATACAACGATGAGGTACCAAGATTATACCATCTGGAAAAGCAATTACAGATGGTAGAGCTGTCCAAATGTTAGCTATTTCTCTTAGATTTCCTCTAGAGGGAGATGCTCTTTGGGAAAGAACTCAGCAAGTTTATGGTGAGGCAGAATTTAGGAAACAAATCGTGCTTTTTGGAGAGACAGAATAGTGAAGATGATATCATATAGGCTGAGGAAGCAGAGATCTTCTGGACATGGTTGCAATTGTAAGGCAATCATATCATAGCCAGGTGGGTGGCTGAGAGAGAAGTTTTCAAATCATTAGGCTGGAATTTGGCTGGTTTTTTCCTCGTAATGGAATATTCCACTGAACATACTAAATTACTGGCTTAATTTTTAAAAGTAATTACTCTATGAACTAAATAGTGTATTTCTGAAGTTACACAGTGTAATGAAAGGAATAAATCTCTTATGATTTTGCATTGTTAAATATGCACACATTCATTTGCTTTAAAACATTTTAGGTAGTGAAATTTGCATTCTCTCTGTTGTTTCTTCAGGTTGGTTGTGTTTATAAACTCTTTCTATCAGTAAGATAAACTGAACACGTTGATGTAAACAAAATGCCTTGTCTATGAACGAACTCCCACTAAACATAAGTTCCTGCTGAATTAGTCCTCTAAAGTCAGAGCCTCACTTCCCCGCATAGTCGAGGGAAAAAGGTAGGTGCCTTTGAAGTCATTTGAATGGGTAACCAGTTCGGGGTTGAAAATAGCCTTGGCTGGCTGTGCTTGACCTGCTTTTTTGATTGCTTTATCTCCCGCACACTTGAAAATTTCATGCACCTAAAGCAACAGGAGTGAAATGTCTCAACCAACAATAAAAGTATTGGGCATTATTGTTTGCTTTTTCCCCTCTTACTTGTGCCAAATTGGGATGAGAGAACTATGTGGTGCTGCGCAGTTGAGAGCAACTGTTCTGTGTTGTGAGTCTGAGCTGCAGGATGAGAAACAGATCCGAGAGATCCTTGTCTGTTTGACATGTAAGGATGTGTTTGCACTACCAAATAGGAGTGTCAGGGACCCCGCTGAAGGTTTTGGTCCCCGCTCTCATCATTGTTCAAATGTTATCTCACTCCTGAGCCCTGTCTTGGGCTTTCTCCTAGACAAATTCTAGGCAAGCCTCTGCGAACAGTTCACTTCAAGAACAGCTCCCAAAAGGCAGTAGGGATGAGCTCATACCAATCTGGTTCCTACCACCCTACAGATCTCTCCAATGTATCCCATTAAGTTTTGCACCTTCAGAGACTCTGATGGCATGCTTTTAGGACATGCGATACCCATCCTTACCTTCACATTATTAAAAACTGTTCTGGTGGCCTCTGGCAAGCCCATCACATTATAGTGCTTTCAAATGAAAAGCATACCAAAAAATGTAATTATGCCTTAATATCCCCATATGCCTTAATATTCCCATATCAAAGACTGTGTACCATGACATAAATGGTCTGCTGTAGGTGAAGCTGTCCCTGCACACTCTGGAAACAAGTGAGATGACACCTTAGAGCCAGGAATCATTTTTAGATCTGCAGTTATTTAGTTGGATAAGCACACCTGTCTCATCCTAAAAAGTCCTACCTTCCAGATACAGCCTGCAGAGAAAAGTCTGAGAGACAGATCTGAACAAGATTGAAATCTCCATGCATTTGTTTTGTAGATAAAGGCAATTTTTCTTCCTTGTGGTGATGATCACATTCGTCCCTGCCTCTCAAAGTATCATTGAAAGGCTTTGAGTCTAAGGCAAGAGGTGAGAGGTTTAGCCCTACCATGACTTACTGTGTCTCACAGAAATTCCTACAGGTGTGCAAACCAGAGAACAGACTGTGGAGTACATTTCCAGAAGAAGAAAAGATGGGCCAAAGGATCTCCGCATTTCTGTTTCTCTAAAGCCAGCCCAAATCTTCTCCCCAGCCCACCGTAATCCCTGGGAAGGAGCAGTTATGGCCCTTCTGCTGGGCTGTGCAGGATGGGAGAAGCAGAGGGGAATCCCATCCTCACCTTTCTTCAGTGCAATAAGGAAGATCAGGAAATAAGAGAGCAAGCTATCCAGTCATGACCTACCAAATGCAGAGTGTGGGGAGGTATGAGCTCTCTCAGCCAGGCCTCCAAGAGCTGTTATATCATGGGAGTGCCTATGTGGGTTCTGACTGTCACAGCCCGGTAGCTTCAACGCAAGGCTGGCAGAGTGCGTCAGCAGCAGAGCTGGCTACATTCTCTCAGCAGCGCTAAAGCAATTTATTAATAAAGCCATCACAAATAATAGTCTCCTGGGAAACTGCTTCTCTAAAGCTCTGTCTGTGTGTCCACACACATCTTCTAGGTCAGTCTATGTAGAGGGATAAGACATCCCTGAAGACCTTGAAACGCTTTTTCATTACCTGGCACTTCATAGTAGCTGTTAATTGCTTCTTTTTAAGTCCATGAAGGTCTAATTTTAATCGGAATACCTGTCCATGGCCCTGTGATGGCTGGACTTGCAGCACCCCAGTACAGAAAACAGAGGTGAAACTCATCTGGCGAGGCCATGGATGGGTCGTGGTTCAGTGCTGTGCAGATATATTTACTCACATCCAGGAGCTGTATAGTTTCATCCAACTGTTGCTGAGCTCAGCATGAGCTCCCAGCTCAGTAGCTTCACTGCACAAATCTAATCTGCATCTTGGAGCAAGCTGAGGAGTCTCTGCTTTCACAGAGTGGAGAAGTCTGTAGCTGGTAAAGTTGTTAGGATATTGCTCTGCAGTCCAGTAATGACTTCTATGCAGGACATAGTCAGACTGTTTTAATTGTGGTCTACCCAAAATGCATAAAAACCAAATCTTGAACTTTCACATTCAATATGCAAATGTTGAAGTCTCAGTAACTGAGTGATGACCTTTGCTAAGTGCTTTGAGTTCCAGAGATAAAAATCACATTTGTATAAGATAGTAGTGGCTCCTGCATGTATTTACATCCACTGAGAAAATTAGGAGGATGTTTATAATTATCAAAAACTGTGATTTTGAACCTCCCAGTATTTTTCCCATAAGGGCAGTGGAAGTAAAGACAGTTTGGAGATGGTGCCTGATACCCTTGGAAAACGCTTGTGAAACAATGGTATGAATGTTTCTGAAGTTCCAGGAAACTGCTGTATTTTTAGCAGCCCTCATTGCCATCAACTGAGAGCAGAACATATTCATCCCATACTGACAGGAGAAGGGGTGGGTTGCTGTGTACAATAGCAATCAAAGCTGAGGTTCATTTCTTCTGTGCAGGTGAAATCTGTCATCTATTCGTTGGGTGATGATCTTAGCAGACTTCAAGGAGTCTTGGCTTCTTTTTACATGTTATAGCAAGAGCCTTTGACTGTGCTATGTGCTATCACTTTTGCCTGTACTCTGCGAAATATGCCTCTAGTGGACGCGGGTACAATGCTTCAGCTATTTGTTGCTTTCCTTTGGATGAAACAGTCTCTGACTTGACTTGCTCCTTATTAAGCCAGGAACACCAGAGCTGGATGCAGTACTCCAACTGGAGTCTCCTGACAATGGAGTAGGTTGGGGAGAATCACCTCCTGTGATTTTGTGACCGTGCTTCTTTTGACGCAGCCCAGGATACAGTTGGCTTTCTGGGCTGAAAGTGCATGTTACTGGCTCATGTTTAACTTTTCATGCACCAGTACCCCTAAGTCCTTCTTAGCAGGACTACTCTCAATTCCTTCATCCTCCAGCCTGTATTGATACTGGGAGTAACCCTGACCCAGGTGCAGGGCCTTGTGCTTTGTCTTGTTGAACTTCATGAGGTTTCTCAAGCCTGTCAAGGTCCCTCTGGATGGCATCTTTTCCCTCAAGTGAATTATCTGCACTACTCAGCTTGGTGCCATTGGCAAACTTGCTGAGGATGCTCTCAAAATCCCACTGTGTGATTGGTGATGACATTAAATAGTACTGGTCCCAGCAATAGTTCTTTTGGCATGTCAGCCTCATTCCATGCTGAAGTGGCTGAAAATCAGTGGCATTGGGTTTCTAAATCAGTTTTTATTATTTTGAAAATCTTATACTTCTTTGTTCCCAGCTGGCAAAAGCACAAGTGTGGCTATTACTTAACAGAACTGTAATGAACATTTTAATCAGCCTAAACTTTAGGTTTAAAATGCCCCTGAGAGTCCTTTTTAATATCCATGTTTGTCTTTTCTGATTCAACTGCCTAGTTATCATATCTCTGTTTTTCAGAGTCTTAAAATTATGGCAACTAAGTCCTTTGAATTTTTTAGCTACTCTTCTACAATAAAACCATTTTTAAGAGAGTTTTTCCCTACCTGCTAAGAATCCATTAGCAAAGTACTAGTGTGAAAAACACAGCACCAGATGCATATTCACTGGACCAAGATTTTGAGGAAGTCTTCCTGAGAAAAATCTCAGATGTTCCACCTGCGCTAGGAGCTGCTTCTGCGGAGGAAAGCGATCTCTTCACAGGAGCTCCACAGGAGGACACTTAGATATCTGCACCCAGTAAGTCTACATCTATCGAGCCACGTGCTAAAGTAACTGCCCAAATCAGAAGTGCCCATATATCCCTATCAACACCATTGTTCATTTCCTCCCCTCAAGCCAGACATGTGGCAAGGGGTTGTGGGGCTAGAGGGAACAGACTTTTTCTCCTCTCCATCTTCCATATACATCTGTGAGCAAGTGCAGCATTTCAGGTAGCAAAATTATAAACCTGTTCTACAGGAGTCATGCATTGTACTTTCAGTCTGCATCATGACTCAATACGCTTTTATGACATGCTGGAAATGACACATAAGAAGCTAGCACTGAGTGACCACTGGATGCTTGGCAGTGGCATCAGCTGGTGCCCCTGATATTAGTAGGAAAAAGTAGTGTCAGCAAGCAATTCTCTTCCATTTCCTTCCCTCCCTGCCCTGTTTTTACAGAGGAATGCCAGATGAAGTTTATATTTCATCAGTCAAGACCAAAGTAGAAACAACTGATTTACAGGCAATTTAGTGACTTCTCATAATGATTAAGCTTAGAAGGCTTAGAGGCTTAGAAAATGACATCTGCAAGGGAGAGCTGGAAGAGCTCTGATTTCTATAGAAGAGAGTGGGGAGAAGTAAGAAAAGTCTTCTCAAAAGAGAAAACAGTGAAAGACAACTCTCCATAACGGACACGAAAAAGAAATCACCAAATTAGTTTGCAGAAGTCATGATTTAGGTTAAATGCTCAGAAAAGACTTTCCTTGCAAAGCTGCAAAGCCCTAGAGTGAGGCAATATTTTGTCTTCACAGCGCTGATGTTAGTAAGTGTCATAATATGCTTGGTGTCATGGACAACAGACACAGGGACAAGAGCCTCAAGGGAGGGAGGAAGGGAAAGAGGGAGGGAATGAAAGCTGGAAGTTGAAAATCTCACCTGATATCAAGTACAAGAAAGGCTTCAAGGTTTTGTTTTCTTCTGAGTGCTATTCAGAAGAGTACAAGCTGCCAAATACAGCCTGGCATCATCTTTGTTCCCTTTCAAGGTCTCTGCATAATTCTACATGGAAAAAATGAATAAAACACCAGAAGCATTGATAGAAACAGGAACTGACATTCATGAATTCATAGAACTCATAAGTTAATTTTCATAGGTATTAACTTCTGATATTTTTCAAAGAAACAGAAAAATAAGAAAACAGTATTGCCAATACAAATAATTTCACTTTTGAATAGAAAAAACAACAAAAGCTGTGGAGGCCACTACCCAGGGTTTTGGAGATGCCAGCATTAACTTTGCTTGTGTGACCTTAATTGAGTTCCCTTATTCTTATGCTTTATATTATCATACACATTCTCTAAATGCAATTCATTCTTTCACAAAACTCCTATATTCATGCTATGTGGATCTCCTGCACCAAGCAGCTGTTCAGTGCCTTGTGTAGACTTTGTTAACCACTAGACCCCACTCTGCTGTGCGTGCATCTGTGAGAGCTTCAGAGGAAACAGCTAAGCCAGGTTTAAAAGAATGACCTACACTGATAACCAAGGACATGACTGTTACTCAGTCAAACTGGCAAACTCTGGGGAACACACTACCCCAGGGCCAGAGAGCTGTGCTCTGGTAAAGCTGTGAGCAGAAGACCTGTAGTGTGATGACAGGAGGATGGCCATAAGGTCACAGCACATCATCTGTACAATTGCTCTCCATTCACTCCCACAGGAGGACAGGCTGTAGCTATGAAGATGCTGAAAAGGAGTGAGCCTTGCCTAAGGTTTATGAAAGCAGAAGCAGGCAATATTTTGAGGGAAAACATAACAATAACAATTGATGACACTTAAAGATTATAAAAGACCCATCCAAAATCTAGTTCATTGTTGTTAACAAAAAGGAGTCCAAAAGGCATAACAAGGAGTCAACATTCCTTGAGCTCTGTGTCACACAGGAGTGAACCTGGACAGGTCACCAGGACACACACACAGATGTCTTGGTGTTTCTGAAGACATCAGCGTGAGAGTAGGATTGGGGACAGTTGACTACCTTAGAAAGCCAGAAAAAACAAAATTTCCTCCTCTTTCCATAATGCCTCACATTTAGCTCTGATTCATTATATTCCCAGAGGAGAAAGAAAACCTCCCAACAGCATGATCCTTACCATGCTCCAACCAGTCCCTTCTCACACTCCCACTTTTGCAAATCTGTTTTTCTAAGGCCAGTTAAACCACCTATTTCAAAGCACTGCATAAGACTAAAATTCGAAAAGTAGCAAAAGGTCCAGCTGCATCAGGCAAACACACACAAAATGTAAAGGGAAAAATGAAAGGACAATGTTCACTGAATGGACTTTGGAAGAGATGGGCTAACTCTCCAAACTCTCATGAAGTGGTTTTCTAACACAACCAGACCTCTCTCTCATAGAGCGGAAATGGGCTGAGGTCCATGCTTCTCTCACATGCTTTGGCATGTTAATTTAATCTTATACTGGACATATAGGTCAGATCTTGCACAACTGAAATCACAGAATGTGTTTGATTTACAGCGGTTCAGAGTATGTCCCAGATTACTGCAGTTCAAAAAACATTCCATGACCACTTTCCTCTTTTAAGTACATAGTATTATGTTTTTATGTAGACAGCATTCCCAAAGATTTATTTGATGATAAAGAGTTGGGATCTATCATCACTGGACTGGGGAGCATGGTTCACAAGGCTCTGCACATTTGGGATCTCCAGTAGAATTGAACAGATTAGGATAGGATAGGATAGGATAGGATAGGATAGGATAGGATAGGATAGGATAGGATAGGATAGGATAGGATAGGATAGGATAGGATAGGACAGGACAGGACAGGACAGAACAGAACAGAACAGAACAGAATAGAATAGAATAGAATAGAATAGAATAGAATAGAATAGAATAGAATAGAATAGAATAGAATAGAATAGAATAGAATAGAATAGAATAATTTCAGTTGAAAGGGACTTACAACAATCATCTAGTCCAACTGCCCGACCACTTCTGGGCTGATGTGTTGAAAATGTTAAGGGAGGAAACAGGAGTTGGCTTAAGGTGTCAAAAAAGGCAGGAGGAAAGGTTTGATTCTGCATACCAGTAATACAAAGTACTGTGACTCATGGGGCTTTGATAAAAGGTAGTAAAATAGTTCTGGATGGTGTTGGTTGATAGCCAGCTGAATATGAGCCAGCAGTGTGCCCAGGTGGCCAAGAGAGCCAATGGCATCTTGGCCTGTATCAGGAACAGCGTGGCCAGCAGGACCAGGGAGGTGATTGTGCCCCTGTCCTCGGCACTGGTGAGGCCACACCTCGACTCCTGTGTTCAGTTTTGGGCCTCTCACTACAAGAAGGACACTGAGGTGTTGGAGCGCATCCAGAGAAGGGCAACAAGGCTGGTGAAGGGGGTGAAAACAAGTCCTACGAGGAGCAGCTGAGGGAACTGGGGTTGTTTAGCTTAGAGAAGAGGAGTCTGAGGGGAGACCTCATCACTGTCTACAACTACCTGAAAGGAGGTTGTAGCAAAGTGAGTGTTGGTCTCTTCTCCCAAGTGACAGGTGATAGGATGAGAGGAAATGGCCACCAGTTGCACCAAGTGAAGTTCAGAATAGGCATTAGGAAAGATTTCTTCACTGAATAGGTTGTCAGGCACTGGCAGAGGCTGCCCAGGGAGGTGAAAAAACAGGTAGATGAAGTGCTCAGAGATATGGTTTAGTAGTGGACAGGTACAGTTGGACTCGATCTCAAAGGTCTTTTTCAACCAGGTGAGTCAATGATTCTATGATTCTATGAACTCAAAGTGAGAGACATAACAACTTGCAAAAGGACAGGATAGCTGCAAGGATAGGAAGGCATTTCAGTCTCTTTAAAATCTTAGGTGTAAAAGACTTGCACAAGACAAAATTATTTCAGAAATGGAAGTTTATTACAGGACATTGAGAGAAACAGTTTCCATTTTTTCCATTTAGAGTAATTTATAAAAGAGAAAATTTTTCTAACTTCATTCCCATTTCATCGCTGGCTGCTGCAAGTTGAATGTGGAATGGGGCACCCTGTTGTGACATTCAAGATAATTTCTACAGCACAGGGAGAGTTACTGCTTTCCTGTGCAATAAAAGGTACAGCTTTTGGGATGCCTATTTTTTCATTATTCAAAATCAGATTTTCTTCTGCTAGGAAGATTAAGTTTTGCAAACCACTCCAAACAGCTACAGTCACATCAATATTTTAGCCATCCCAAGAAGGACCTATCTCAATTGTCTTTAAATGCACCAAAATTGTGCAATCACCAGAGGATATCTTGCAGAGAAATGTTCCACTGCTATTACTTCTTATCAGAGATATCATCTGTTCTCTCAAAGCAGTTCCTTTTATGAACTGATTCTAGAGAGCTAACACCTTACTTGGGATGAAATGTCCCAAATGTCTGATCTGAGAAGTACCCAGGTGCTTCAAAGGCAAATTTAAAAGCCAAACTGTGGGGTCCTTTGGCTGCCACTTGACAATAATTGAAAGATTCTCTGATCAAAAGGTCCTAGTCCAAACTCAGAATAGTGTTTAATTACCCATTTTCCAATTGTGGATGGTATGTCCAACATTCTCCAAAGCAGCGTTTTGGGCTTTAGTTTTCTATTTGAAGAAAAGCTTTCTGAATATTCATGACTTTGTCTTAGGAAAGAAAAATTCTGTGTGATTTAGCACTGGGAGCAGACGCTGAGATAACAGATTGGTGTTCAACATCTACTTATGCAAAGAATAGACATCCATCTTTCTTCAATTCTACCTTAGAGAAAGGGCCTGTGGTGTAAGGTGGTTCTATTTATCAATGTCCATTTCACTCTTTGTCTCTCCGAGGGTATTTCCATAAAAAATGGATTTATGAAATATAACTGTTTGTTAATTCTGGACATATCTTGCCCTGTCAGGCCCCAGTTTATAAGGGATGCCTTCCTACCCAGTTGCACTGGATCTAAGCCAGTAACCTCTGCAAATGGTCTACATCCTGAGCATTTCCGTGTTGCTACTAAAAGACTTAAAAAAAAGGAAAGGGAAACCTGATGTGATTATTGTTCTAGTGTCTGAATGCCAGCAAAACACACACAGCACGAGTGGTAAAAGAGGTTTAGCCATGCAGTTAACAACAACATACATGCAGAGAATCCCATTCTGCAAGCTGATTCGAAGTCAACCTGACAAAGAAAGTTCCTTCCCGGGAAGAGTATTCTTTCTCCCCCTTAGGGATTCCACACCATTACCATCAGCCTGCATCAAACATTAGGCTTCTTCATGCCACCTCCTCCGGAATCTCCTTGTTGGTTTATCTCGTGTAGGTGCACAGTCCCCAAGCAGGCCAGAGCTCCACACACTCCCACCATTTTAGCTCTAGCCAGCTCTATGTGCAGTCCTTATAGATTTCCCAGGGCCACCATTTAGCTCACAGCCACGATCGGCTCAACTGCAGAGATGTCTGTCTTTCCTGACTGGATGTTGGAGGCTGATGGAAGGACATGGGAGGCCTGCAACCTCTTAAAGTTGCCATTTTCTGGCCAAGCCAGTCGGTAGGATGGGACCATCGAGGGCAGCCTATGTTCTGCAGGTCTGGGAGGTTTTCTGCACACACTGAGCAAAGCCTTCAGTTCCGATCGGAAGCTGTCATTAAGCCAGCAATAGATGAAGGGGTTGTAGCAGGTGCTGCTCATTGCAAACCAGTGAAAAGCAAAGTACAGGGCATTGTTAGTGTGTATGGTCTGGCTGGACAGGAGGACAACATAGCAATTTAAGGGAAACCAGCAGACTGCGAAGAGGATGACAACAAGCATCAGCATCTTTATGGTCTTCTTATTCTTTTTGCGAAGGGCAAAGTACTGCTCAGTGGTGACATCCCCAATCACATTGCGTAGCCAGAGTTTCTTGGCCACTGTTACGTAGGCAGCAGAGATGATCAGAAGGGGCAAGACATAGAGCAAAATGAAGGTCGTTAAGTCGAGGTACTTCCAAAAGAGATCAGCAGGCTCAGGGAAATCTGGCAGACAAAGGCATCGAGTAACTTCCTCACTGGAAGTGGAGATACCAGATGGGGGGTGAGAGCACATATGGCCAGACACAGTAGGAGAAGTACATCAGAAACATGTTGGGAGAGGACTCCTGCCATAAAAACTGGAGGCAGGTCCTTCCCTTATGCTCATTTATTACAGTTAAGAGGAGCTCTGCTGTCCAAGGTTTGAGCCACGGAGTAGCCTGTGAGCAATATGTTGATAATTTCTCATGGGCATTCGTGACCTTATGATAATTTTATGAATTTCATCAATTACACCATTTCCAGCTGCACAGAAGCAGATTTTTATTCTCTGCCCTTTGGCAAACAGAAACACAGTCTCTGCATATATTAAGGACATTTCCCTCATTAAAGCACTTTCTAAATACTAAGGCTCATTCAGCATTTTATGAAACAAGCAACTGAGGCAGGTTTTTTCACCTTCCCACGGCTAAAGAGCAGATTAAAACCTGTTAGGTTTTAGGTTTTTCCCCATGTCTGCTCTGCCTAAACAGGTCAGATTGGTACATTGTGTAAAATGCCAGTGTATAGAGATAGAGGGTCCAGGCCAGATCCTCTAAATTCTTACCCTATTTCATGTGATTAGCATCACAGAATAAAGATAATTAAACAAAAATAAGAATGAGGACAGGATATCAGCCATTACAAAAGGAATCTGTTGAAAAATTATACACTCGGTCCCCTATCACTCATCTACCAGCAGTCCTGGCTGACTGGGGAAGTGCCGCTTGACTGAAGACTGGCAAATGTTACTCCCATTTACAAGAAGAGTCAGAGGAGGATCTGGGGAACTACAGGCCTGTCAGCTGGACCTCAGTACCGGGGAAGGTCATGGAGCAGATTGTCTTGAGTGCTGTCATGCAGCACGCGCGGGACAACTGTGTGATCAGGCCCAGTCAACATGAGTTTATGAAAGGCAGGTCCTGCCAGACCAACCTGATCTCCTTCTATGACAAGGTTATTCGGTTAATGGACGAGGGAAAGGTTGTGCATGTGGTGTACCTGGAATTCAGTAAAGCCTTTCACACCGTTTCTCACAGTATTCTGCTTGAGAAACTGGCTGCCATCGGCGTGGACAGGCACAGCCTCTGCTGGTTGGCCGGGCCCAGAGGGTGGTGGTAAATGGAGCTAAATCCAGTTGGAGGCCAGTCACAAGCGGTGTTCCCCAGAGTTCAGTGCTGGGTCCAGTCCTATTCAATATATTTATCAATGATCTGGACGAAGGGATCGAGTGCACCCTTAGCAAGTTTGCAGATGATACTAAGCTGAGTGGCAGTGTTGATCTGCTTGAAGGAAGGGAGGTTCTGCAGAGAGATCTGGACAGGCTGGATCGATGGGCTGAGACCAACGGAACGAGGTTCAACAAGGCCAAGTGCAGAGTCCTCCATTTAGGTCACAACCCCATGCAGCATTACAGGATTGGGGAAGAGTGGCTGGAGAGCTGCGTGGAGGAGAAGGACCTGGGGGTGTTGGTTGACAGCCAGCTGAACATGAGCCAGCAGTCTGCCCAGGTGGCCAAGAGAGCCAATGGCATCTTGGCCTGTATCAGAAACAGGCCAGCAGAACCAGGGAGGTGATTGTGCCCCTGTACTCAGCACTGGTGAGGCCACACCTTGACTACTGTGTGCAGTTTTGGGCCCCTCACTATAAGAAAGACATTGAGGTGCTGGAGCATGTGCAAAGAAGGGCAATGAGGCTGGTGAGAGGGCTGGAGAATAAGCCCCACGAGGAGAGACTGAGGGAATTGGGGTTGTTTAGGTTGGAGAAGAGGAGGCTGAGGGGAGACCTCATCACTGTTTACAGCTACCTGAAAGGAGGTTGTGACCAGGTGGGTGCTGCTCTCTTCTTGCAAGTGACGAGTGACAGGACAAGAGGGAACGGTCGCAAGTTGCACCAGGGCAGGTTTAGGCTGCACATTAGGAAGTATTTCTTCACTGAGAGAGTGGTCAGGGATTGGAACAGATTGCCCAGGGAGGTGGTGGAGTCTCCACCCCTGGAGGTGTTTAAAAGACGGGTTGATGAGTTTCTTAGGGATATGGTTTAGTAGGGAGACAGGCATGGTTGGACTCGATGATCTCAGAGGTCCCTTCCAACCTTACGATTCTATGATTCTATGTTTCTATATTTGGATGACCTAGGTATAAGCTCAGGTCTTTCTGTAGAAGATGCCAAAGTCTGACCACTGAGAGTTTGGCCTCCAGGGAAACTGTAGAGAAAAGTAAGGTACATCCTTACCTGTATTCAAAAATAAAGAGTTTTTGGTAGATAGCATGTGGTAGGGAAAAACAAGTTGCCATGATCCAGATTACTGATATGTAGATAACACCTTTTGCAGTAGATATGCGAGGTTTCAGAGGGTGCATTATAACCTGTGCAAAATAAACCAATATTCAGGGTTATGCTACTTCAGGAAATAATTATATCATTTTTCATATAATCTTCCAGCCTTAAATGTGTTACTTAAAGTGGAAATCCAGCAGGCAAGCAGTACTGCCTTCACTCATCTCCCATTAAGTGTAAGCTGCACATGAAACCTGAATTTTTCCTGGAAATGGGCAAAGTCACATCCCAGTCATATCCTCTCATTTTAGTATCTGCATCTAGGTGGGGAGAACAGGATATCAGTGGGTCTTGCAGACATGTTCCTTTCCAGGTTCAAATTACTTAATAGCAAACAAAAAATTAAAAGGAGAAAAGACTCTCAGACTCTTCCATAGGTGATTCAAAGAGCCATGGGTTTGCGATTTAGCCGGACCTCCTTAGGGATGCTCCTTATGATAGTCTCTTTTCTGGAAAACTGGAAGATTTCTAGCAGAAAACATCAACTGTACTGGTCTGTTTTACATGATTGTTGGGTGAATCCAAACTGGCAATGCCTGACTGTCCCAGTTTTGAGCCCATTATCAACAGTAAGACACAACTCTTCTTGTGAACAACACTGGTATGGTACAATCAGCTTTCCTGTATTTGGGGTAACAAGAGGTGAGACAAACCAGAGGAAGGGAAGACAAAGCTGCAGAAGCTAACCAGGATGTCCCTGCATCCACAATGTTGCTCTTCTACATGCCAGACAAATCACCTCTGGGGAGACTTGCCCACATGAATTCCTACCAGGATCTTGGACTTCCTCCTCATTTGAGAGCTACTGGAATATTCACTGCAAAAGAGCTCCTATTGCTCAGTTGGAAGCAATTGCACGGTGATGGATATCTCCCACCTTGCTGTGGGCTTGAAACCATTCTATCTGATAGAAAGAACAGCTCCCCTGACTCCTGTCAGCTCTTCATGCACCTTACATTAATGTGGGAGCTGAGAAGGAAAGGACATGGTATCATCCTTTCTCATTTTAATTATGCCCTTCCAAACTTTCTGGTTGCTTGATTCAAAGAGCTCTCACCTGGTGCCTGTCCACAGCAATGGCTGTGAGGGTCAAGGCAGAGACGTGGAGGGAGCAGTACTGCGCAAACCTACTGACGTGGCACATTCCCTTCCCGAATATCCAGGTACTGTTCACAAAACGAGCCTAAAACCAGAATACTGTTAGTTTTATGCACCCACACACACACATCCACATCTTTATAGATATCTGAGACACCTCTGGTACGTAATTCTTTGAGCTATGTAAAACATTTTTAAAATCTCAGGTTCTTTGTACAGTTGTATAATTTTCTGGCTGCTGAACTCCGAAGAGGTAGGCTGCTGCTGTTCAATGGTCCAGCAATATCCTCCAGGACAACACAGCAGAGCAGTACCAAAGATGTTTGCTCTGTTTTATTCACAGTGTGCCCTTCTGGAGTCTAACTATGGAGAAAATAGATTCATTTTTCCCTCTTAAGCTCTCTTCACAGGATAGGTCTGACCTATAAGTCTAACCTCTCTTCAAAGCAAACTACAGCTTTTCAACACAGCTTGTAAAATGATGGTGAGCATTAACCTATTTATTTGTTCGTAGTATTACCTTGGAAATAATTCAGAGAAGTGGAAAAAGAAAAAAAAGATCAGATACTACAAAGTGCTAAGTAATCACTGTGAAGTTATTATTGTTCAAGTGCTATCAGCGCCACTTCTAACAAATGGGTAGTTTCAGATTTTCAACTAGATAACAGGAATTTGAGAAGAAAAAGACATGCGGATTTTTCCAAATGTAACTCCAATCACCATAATGTGGACTGGACAGTGCAGAACATCCATGCACTGCCTACAGCAGCATAAAGAAGAAAAGGACTCTGAAAAACTGTGATGCCCTAATGGCACGTTTGCCCCAGTCTTACCAGTGTAAAAGGCGTGTTGAGGAGCGTGATCATGATATCGGCTACAGCCAGGTTCACAATGAACAAGCTGGTGGCGGAGTGTATGCGCTTGGTCTTTATGACAACGTGGCAGACCAGGACGTTGCCAAAGAGGGAGAAGACGATGATGAAGGAGTATGCCACGATGAGCAGTGCTTTCACCGTGACGCTCTGGGACTCCGCTCCATACCGGCTCCTTCCCACAAAGTTCTGCCAGTCAGCCAGGCTGTCATTATCCCAGGAAAACAAACGCGAGTTGTTTGGGATTACAAAAGTATCCTCCAGACTCCCATTGAGGGGCAATTTTCCTGGGGTCACGAATGCATTAACCAAGTTGGGGAGGGATAGCCAGACAAAAAAGGACAACATCTCTGAAAAGCCGCTCTGCACCTCCGATTTGGAAAAAGCTCATTTGCAAGACTGCAGAGATCACGCTGTGTGCCGGGAGAGCTGTCCTGTCCTCCCTTTGCTCAGCCCTGGTGTGCTCAGAGGTTGCAAACACAGCACACAGCAGCACGAGTGTGTGGATGCTCCTGCCTCCCGCAGTGCGATTCTCTCCTGCTCAGCTCGCTGCTACTTTTACTCCTTCAGCCAGCTTTATAGCCCAATATAAGCTCCAAAGCGGGATGTTCTACAGCCATTGGGCTGCATGACATTATTGCTGCTCTGACGCGCTGCTTTTCCATGCAGTCATGCTCCCCCGGGCGCTGTTCCAAGGTAAGCATATCTACAAGAAAGGCAAATCAATCCCTTCAGTCACCAGCATCCTTTTTCTCTATCAGCAACGCAGCTCGTGCGAATTTTGTGCTGTTTATAAACCAGTAGTGTGCATGGCAGCTCTGCTGTATTCCAGGACACAGTTCAAATTTAAGCTTCCTTTTAAAGGTCTGGCAGGCAAGTTTCAGCCTATTTTACAGCATGACACTACCTAGCATAGAATAAGGGAATAACAGATGAATAACAAGCTGGCTTACTGTACTTAGTATTTTTCCAAAGACCTTTTTTCTCTGAGAGACAATTACTAAAGCTTTGCCTTGGCAAGGATTTCTTCTTGGCCAAGGGAATAAAAAGTTTGATGTGAAATTGTGCTTTCTAGGGTTTGTAGAAATACAGAGGTAGTTACAAAGAGGTATATGGGACAGAGGACAGGAAGTGATGTCCCAGCCCAGTGAATGCAGTATCCAAAGCATATTTGCTGGACCCAAGCACTAATGAGATGGCAGCATGTGTGTTCTCTGTTCCTTCCCCCCAAAAACACAGTATGAAAATTAAGATCAGTAGCAGGACAGCAAGAGCCACAAACCCTACACAGCAGAGAAAAATGTATCCTCCCACAACTGTATGAGCTGGGGACAGAGCTGCTTGGGTGGTATCAGCTAACCCCAACCAGAACAGGTTTTGTACATAAAAGGCTTTATTTAACCATTAATTAAAAGATCATTATCTGAAAAGCTTATATCATAAGCTGGTCACTGACGGGTGGAAAGAATACTTCCAGAAGATGCATGTGACTCTCTCAGTGAATTGCTAAAGCTGCCTTCTCCTCATCACTGCTCAGGTGTTGAATGGAGGACAGGTGGCATGGCCAGCCCTAGGCTGCTTCTCTGCAAATTGCTGCCAGCATCTTTTCTGCCACAAAATTGTCCAATTTGAGCTCTTTCCTCAGTTTGCCTGTCTCAGAGGAAGCTTACCAGAGAATCTGCTGGAGCTGCTAAGGTGGCAGTCACCTGTGGCCATTGAGAGAACAAACAAATATGTCCAGTTCAGAAGCACTTGTCCAGCAAGGATGCCTCTGATCTGAAGCTACCAGGACGAGAGTCTCACAATGTAACATAAAGGTCCAGAGAACAGCAGAAACTGGGAGAGGGCAGCATTCTGGTGCGGGTTTGGGATAAGAACAGAGTGGTTGGCTGGCCTGCTCTAGCAGGTCCCAAGTTCCCCTCCTTTTCAGTGTTGCTGGCCAATGCAAAAGGGTATTCTGTCTTATGACACTCAAACTCCTGCTCTTGTTCTTCAACACCTATCAGGGGCTGTTCCCCTGTACTATAATCCATATTCCAGCAAAAATAATCAATTAACTTTGTCTATATACTTTCCTTAATCTAGTTCATTTCTAGCACGATACCCTTGCATGTGTAGCTAGAGCCGCTGTTGCCCTTGAAGACCAGGTGCTTCCAGGGGAGCAGAAGGCCTTCTCCTCACCTCCTCAGCCAGACTGCTGGTGGGACAATGGGGATCTCCTCAGATGCAGCCCAAGCCTATCCTCCTCCGAGCTGGACTTGGCACCTTGTGATTCAAAGGAGCTGGTCCCACCACACACAGGGCAGGCCTACCAAAAGTACTCACAAAGGGTTGTGGAAAATGTCTAGTGGAAGCTCCTCAGGCCATGTTGCTTCCTGCATCACTTGTGAGCCCTTCTGGTTTAGTTTGCAATTAAACCTACCCCAATATAAACTTCCAAAACAGTTCATGTACGTGTGATGGGTTCTAGAGAACAAGCTGCAGTAGATGTGCCAGCTTGGTACCTGCACCCACTGACTTCACCATTGCTCCATCATTCCTGGCACTGACTGACTGCAAAGGAAGCAGCTACACAGGAACATCAGGATTTGGTATACTGTACCTGGGTTTTGTAAAAGGAGTCTATGAAATGATGTAATTTGCAAAGTTAAAAGTATTTAGAAAAGGTTTAAAATAAACCTATACCGCTCATGAATTCAGGTAAGCCAAAAAAGTCATCAAAACATCTGTGCAACAGCACTCAACAAAATTATAATAAATTAGAAAACAGGTCTCGTGAAAAAAAGGTTACCAGAGGAATAAAAAAAAATTACCTAGCCACACTGAAAAAATGCATTAAAAAACCCAATGCTTTTTTTTCTCTCTACATACACAGCAGTGTGTGCATCCCTCCCCACCATTTCCCTAGAACGATCTTTCTTTCACTACAATGACTTTGCTGAGTTTCTGAGCTTTCCTGGAGCAGGTGGACTGGAATTTGCATGAAGTAGAAGAGACTTTTCAAAAACTATCCAGTGTGATCTCTGAGAAATAATGTTGATTTTCTGAGCCTCTTACCCCCTGTACAACAAATCACAATGATTAGAAGGATCTGTTCATGGCAGTCTTTCCACACCCACCAGGTCACATTCCTCCCCCTGCAGTGAAGGATGCCATCTTTGTCTTCTATACAAGACAACTGCAGAACTGCTGCAGTTTAACACCATAAACAAAGCCACTGTGAATTTGAGACTCGATTGAAAAAAAAAATTGTGAAAAAGGTAAAAAGAGAACCTTTGATACAATTCCAATTAATCCTATACACTTCACTAAAATCTTTGCCTAGGATGTGCCCACAACATTAGAGAGCTGAGTCACCTTAAGACTTTAATGGAACAATAACCTAGGTGATTTTGAAGCCTTTCTAACAGAACGGGTTTCTTTTGGTTTCATGGGTTGACCTCAGAGGGTTGCCAGGTGCCCATCAAGCTGTTCCCTCCCCGTTCTCAGCAGGACTGTGGGAGAAAACAAGATGAAAAACTTGTCGGTCAGGATAAAGGCAGTTTAATGGAAAAAAACAAAGGCTGTGTGTAAAAGCAAAGCACAGAAAGATTCATTCTCGGTCCCACCATAGGCAATTTCCTGCCACTTCCTAGGAAGCATAGCAGCTGGGTTGAAAGACAAATGCCTTAATAACAAATGACATCTTCCCCCTCCTCCTTTCCTTCAGCTTTTACAGCTGTGCGTGTCATTCAGTACAGAATATCTCTGTGGTGAGCTGGGATCAGCTGTCCTGGCTCTGTCCCCTCTTGCCCATTCCCAGCCTACTGGCCATCGCGGGAGTGTTGGAGAGACAGCCTTGATGCTGTGAAGCACTGCTCTGCAGTGGCCAAAACACCAGTGTGCTACCAACACTCTTCCAGCTACTACTGCAGGGTATGGTACCCCATGGGCTGCTATGGGGACAGTTAACTCAAACCCACTACATGTGGAGAGCAACATAAAACAGTCAAGGGTTTTAAAAATTTTGCACCCTCAGAGTCAACACAGGCCACAGAAGTGACATTCACGATTTATTTAACAGAAATAGTTTATTTAAAAAATACCTAAACCCTCACCTTGAAGGGTACCTGGAGCAGCTTTTTAATTGCATAGGTAATTTTATAGTTTTGACAGCCCTTAATGGAAGAGCCAGACTATGAAATTATTTGGCGATACCTTAAGTGACCACTTTGTAAGTTGTTATAGCAGATATTTGCAGGCCTTGATCATTTTTACAGAAGTCTTCACAAAGCTCAAGGCTTGTTTAGGTTCCCTGCTACTATACAGTCATGTTCAGTGAGAGTCAGAGAACACAACTGCCCAGTCCCAGGAGACAATGAAAATGCAAAGGCATATAGCTGCAGCTACTCAAAATACTGAGCGCTTCTCTGACATGCTGAGGTGTTTGCTGATGAACTCTTCCATCCTTCGCCTTGATTATCTCCAAGACTTTAGAACAGCATTTTTAGGGGAGTGAGTGAACACAGGCAGAAAGGGGGAAGGAAGAATAGGTCTAGACCTTGGCTCCTTCACCAGGAGGACTGGTTCCCCCACTGGGAATACAGTATTTTATTTTAAAAGCCTCATTTGGAGAATATTTGGAAAATAGCGATGACATTTTAGGAGGGTTACTGAAGCAGTGGGCTGAGGAAACAGATACTTGAAAAACGTCAACTAAGAAAAAGGTAAGAGGTAATGTCCTGCCCATTACCGGTTCGATGGCTTTGCTCTTTAAACAGCATTCCTAGTGAAGCTGTAAGGTTCTAGCTCTTACATCTTATTTGCAGGATAAAAGCTGACAATGCAACTCAATCTGAAGTCTTTGGCACTTCTTGAATTACAGAGCAGAATTCATTCCCATTTACTATGACATTTAATAACAAAGCAATAGTGGGTTTATTTCTCCTAGTAGAGTTTAAAATATTAGAACATTTTCCAGTACCAAAACTGTATTTTTGGGTCAAACTATTACCGTAGAAAATTGCAAATAAGTACAAATTTCGTTATGCTGACCAAGCCCGTGTCCATATTCATACTTGTATCCTACTACAGATCTACTCCTCTGCAAAATTCAAGGCCAAGAGATGGAGCTTTCTATAAAAAATTATTGTTATTTACATTATCATCCCAGAAAGAAAAGAGGCTTTCAGAAGTTTTAGAAATAACGTGTAGTTTCAGGTAGTACTTCAGAATATTAGAGACTCTAGTCTAATGCATTCAAGCAATGCAACGCTCAAATTATTACCAAATTTGGTGCCACTGAAAAAAAACCCCAAACTGAAAACATTTCGTAGAAGTGAAAATTGAAGGTAAAGTATTATTTACAGAGAAATGTCATATAGATAAAGTCTTGGAAACTGCTTTCCATTTTCTTCACTAACTTTCCTGTTTCTCTCTTGTACAGCAAGCCAGAAATCACTTCTTTCTTCTTGATGTTGCCGTGCTTTGGAATGGATCAAATTCATCCTGCAATTCATAAATAGATATGTATTACTATAACTAGCACGCGTTCTGAGTCATAAAAAGTCAAATCACCTTTAGATTAAACTAGAAAGAATATTTTCCAACAGACCTGGTTTTGTTGGTTTTGATATGAAAGAGATGGTCCATTGATTTAAAATTAACTGATTAAGAATTCAAGGGAACAGGAACTGGATGTTTTCCTAAGATCCCTTCTAGCCTCCATTTGTGATGACTATATAAATATTCTAATTAAAGGTGGTTGCAGTAATCTAGCCTGTTATTAAAAATCAAAAAATATTCAATCCTACTCTGAAATGCTTTATTCAAATAACAGCAGAACAAAAAGCTACTGAAATTTACATGAAATAAAATAAAGAAGACCACTACACGCCATACCTCTTCTGACTCAAAATCAACTCCTCTAGATGTTTGGCTTTGTGAACCTCTTTTACTCAGTGAAGATGTAGTTGACATCCTTGAAACATGCAAAGACAAAAAGAAACGTCATCAGTGCGTTCTCAATTACCAGACATACCCATCACTTCCCCTTCAACTTAGATTTGGACAACCAATACAGAGATTAAGAATTAATAGAAATAACAGCAAGCTGAACAATTTAAATTGTCAAACTAACATATACATTCTAGAACTCTGACTTAGTTTATCTGAATCGGTAGACCAATTTATTGTTATACATAGAAAGATTAACCATATTAATAGGTAAAAATTTACATAAATTCTCTAAACAGCATTATGACTTTCTTAAAAATCTGGGTTTTTTCAGGTAGTGGATCAGATCCCTGGACTCTGCTGATTGCCGGTCAGAAATAAGGCAGTTGTCATAGCATTCATGAAGTAAACATACCAACCTTTGATTTGCTTTGGAAGAAGGAGCAATAGAAATGTCTTCTAGATCAGAATCATCATCTATAATGTCCTGAAAAATGATATAATTTATAAAGTTTTTTCAAAGAATTTATTCTTACAGGGCCATAGTGCATAATACTACAGTACTATGGCATAGAACCTTTTCTTTCCCCCAACTATGTAGATATCAAGTTATAATACACACTTGACTACACTTGTACAATGTGCAAATACAGCACAAGTTTTGCTCTTAGGATTTTTGATCTTGTACAAACCAACAAAACACTCAGGTACATACACTCTGAACCTAGACTATGGTCACAAAACATGGTCTTTGTTTTTCTCAGACAGAACTCATACCAAAAAAGGGTACAAAAGGTCTACAAATTAACATGCAGAAAGTTACTGCTGAACCAACAGCTAGGGAGCATCTGCTGGTTTAAGCTAATGTTTTCACCATATATTTATTTTTCAAATTAGAAGACAGCAAAAGGCAGCACAACCTCACTCATGCAAAATGCTTCTTACCTCAGAGTAAGATTTAGATGAACTCAAGGAGGGCTCATGTTTCGAAGACCTAAAGGCTAGAACAAACCAAATGCAATATTTTTAAAGTGCTCACACAATAAAATGCAAACAGTGTTATATCATTCTTTTTATTTAAGACCTGCTTAGCATGTATTTCTTCTGCAAAATACTCCACAAAACAAATAAGCAAAAGCCCCCAAACCAAAACGTAAATTAAGGCTTTGCTAGAGTCTGACCCTGGGATCTATCCCTGGAAGAATGTGCTTCCCAGCCTTGCTGAAAAATCTTCTGTAACTCCAGTTAAGAGGAAGAGAAAAACATTACTATAATTGATATTCTGGTATGTCCAATGCTTAGTTTAGACATTAACACATCTACTAAAAAGTCTCTTCAGAATTTTAGAACATATGCTGAGCAATTTAAAATCTAGGTAATTTGCTGATTAATTTAAAAATTTATCTTTTGGTCTTTCATGTGGGAATCATGTATAGATTTGTGAGCGGTATTTTTTTCTTTAATACTCAGATTACCTACGCTGTTTCGTCAGAGCCTGTCCTTGTGTAGCAAAGAAGGGCTGCTCTCATGTATGTGGCTTAAATTGCAGGTAAGTTTCTCTCCCCTAGTAGCTGGCATTTCTAAAACTTGCTGCAATGTAAGACTAAATGGATTTTCATTTAAGCTTGCAAACTTGTAAACATCAGCCAAGTTTAAACTTTTTATTCACTGAGGAATATTCTGCATAAAATATATACTAATAAGTCACATTCCTTTTAGGCTTATTTCTTAAGGAACTGCATACAGTAAGATGTTCCCTATTTCCAGTTCTAGTCAAAAGTTCTTGACACATTTCATTTTACCCATGACAGCACAATATTACTATTCTTTACCCCTCCTCCATTTTTCTTTCTCTCATCACTGTTAATTACTCTACTTCATTAGAACTAAAACAACTACTCACAGATGAATTGCACTAATAGAAATAAAGGCAATTAAGGCACTTCATCACTAAATAGACACCTTCATTACAATCTGAGAGAGCAGATTAGAGTAACAGACAGATCAAAGGCCTACCATCCATGATAGACATATTCTTGGCAGGCACAGATACAGGCTTGTAGTTTCTGCTGCTGGTAGCTGACTCTTGGCTAGTGCTTCCTGTAGGGATAATAAGCAATATGCAAAAATGTTCAGTGATTAATTTTTTTCCCCCTTTACTCATTACTGAGTGGGAAGCCACTTAAAAATCTACATTCCCCTTCGTTCCTTCACTTTCTTCCTTGAATCAAAGCCCTCCTTAAACGCAGGAGAACTGTTCTGGGTCAAGCGTTCAAAGCCCCGCACATACAGCCTCTTTCACACACGCTCCTATTCTGATGGGTTCACAACATTGCTGATCACATGCTCATAGAACGAGTTTAAAGGCACTAACCAAATCAGTCCTGAAATGGCTTCTTTTGTATCAAGCCATTCTACTCTTACAGCTTTGGGTATGTTTCTAGCCCAACTCAAAGGAGTGTATTGCTGCAAGACCTCACCTTTTCTGTTCGGGTTTTTTTTAACCTATATATATATATAAATAATGGAAGTACTGCTATGATTGTGAAGGGCACAAACACACATAGCCAAGAAACTATTTAATTAATTGTGCTTCGGAAATACACACTATTTTCTCAGATATTAGAGACAATGAAGTCTCTTGCAAATTGCATTAGGATAGAGATAAGCTGTGCCTCCTCTCTATACTGATCACATGCATTACCTTTAGCAGTAACAAAGGTTCAACTATGCACTTCATTGCACAGATCTTCAAAATAACGCATCTTTTAAGAGTCTACTATGTTTCCATAGCTGGGATGCAAGGTATTTTCCTTTTAATCACCCTAGTCACAACTTAAACCTTGTAAGATAGTCAACTGTATGTAATATGATACCAAAAATATTTGGCAAGAACTTTTTTTCCAGTACAAGTCTTTAAACAACAAATTTCCACTTGTTGGAAGCATCACAAGAGAACTGCCTTTGAAAGAAAAAAATGTCAGTAACTGCAGTACAAAGAATGTAAAGTTTTTCTTACCTCTTCCCCTTCGAGATGAACCTCTTGTTGTTGAATTCTGTCCTCTTGCACCTCTTGCCCTACCTCTTGCCCGACCCCTTCCTCGGCTCAAATGTGCTGAAGTAAGGCCATCATCTGAATCACCAGAGCCTTTCATCCCCGTATCCATGAGCTCTTCATCACTGGAGGCTGCAACAAGAACTGCATCCTCAGATCTGTGGGCTCTAGCCCTGGTCATTGCCTGAAATTGAACAAAAAGTGCTATAGGAAAAGATCTCAAATTATGAAATGCACCATTGTTAAATCCTAGTTGCGCTATATAGTTCTAAACCATGGAGGCTTAGAAGACCCAAATCCACAGCATTACAGAAGGCAAGGAAGTCTGTCAAGAAGCAGGGACATTATTTAGTCTATTTAATTTAGATGTGTACATATAAAGCAGTTAGATAAGCTGTGATAACAGAATGGAGCTAGTTAATTTGAAATATTTGATATATTGATAACAGTGGGTGCTTAAGACAACTAGTTCATGTGACAATATCTCAGATTAGGAGAACTGAATCTCACCCCAGGTGTCCTTTTTCTCAAAATTTCACTCCAGTCTCACTTAGCTTGCAAAGACAAAGGAACATGAATGCTGTGAGTGGTTGGCAATTCTTTTTGGAAAGACATAGGCAATTCAGATATGAATCTCTGGGAGACCCAAGATTGCTGATAAGGACAGTAGTACCTAAAGGTCCACCAATAATACCAATTTGTCACAGTAATCTCACTCAATACAGCCCATCCACATATCCACCAGTGACAGGATCACAAACAGTTTAAGTTGTCAGATCTCTTAAGGTCACCTGCCTGGTGTAACCTCAGTTCAAAGCAAGAACTACTGAACATTCAGGTTCGCAAGTGTGCATTAGAACAGAAATCTCTAACGTCAAACTGAGCAGACAAGCACTTTTTGGCAAAGATAATGCTGAAGTATTGCTAACTGACTTCATTCACACACATTCTTCAGTCTATGTTCAAAATTCAAAGGAGTTACCTCACGAACTTCCTCATCTTCTTCTTCGGTGTTCTTTTTTCTACTCTCCCTGAATTTTCGTACCTGAATAAAAAAAGTCTGCATCAAAGTAACAGTTCCTTTCATATAATAATCAAAACACAGAAAGTGAGAAGACTTGATCACTGAATTATTCAGTCAAGCTCATGTGAGAGGCAAAGAAGAGTGCAAGAATAACTGAACAGTTAAGCCTTTTCATGCTGTCCTCCAGTTTAAGGATCATTCTATCAATAGAAAATTCTATCAATAACTGGAGCTACATCACTTGGGAGAAAAAAGCTTGGGATATGATGATAAGTAGGAAATACTATGTTCAATTAAGAAAGCTCAACTTGTCAACTACAAAAAAAAAAGGTAACATGGGTGAGAAGGAAAGAAGATCAGTCCAAAAGACAAAAAAAAACCCCCAAAGTGGCATAGAAAGCCTACTGATTGTTTATGGCCTCTATCAACTCCATATGAATTAAAGCAATTAGCAAGGAAGCAGCTAGGTGCTTCCACCAAATTATGTTTTACAGAGCACACAGTTGAGCTGCAGAACAACTTGTCATACAGTGCTCGAACACTACAATTTAATATATGGGCTCACACAGAAGCTCAACAAGTTGACAGAGAAATCTGTTAAGGGTTATTGTCTCTGGGAGACCCTTAGCTGCAGGCAGTTAGAAGTTAGTGGAGCCCCTGAAGAATAAGTTTCCTTTATGTCTGCCTTGTTCTTGTACTCTTCCCTAATCCAATATGAAAAAGCTAAGAAGGGATTGTATTTCCCGTTTTTCTCACAGTAGAGAGATACGGTACTACACATATTAGTGGCAGACCTCTTCTGTGCATGTATGTGAAAATAAAGTGAGAATCAGTATAAGCACACCTAAACCCCATTTTCAATACAAGCTTTTTAAACTATATATTTGAAATTTTAGCACTTCATTTATTAATATGATTAGGGTTGAGTGTTGCACATATCCTACAGACAGGCAATCTAATCTATTAAACCAGGTTTAAGCACTGTTTTTGTACTATATGTCTTGACATCTCCTAAAGGAATTAACACAAACAGAATATTACCTCCTCATCTATTTTTTCTTCCTCTGCATCAGTGCGACGCTCCTTAAGAAATCTCTGTGTTTTTTCTAGTTGAAATTTCAGCAACTCTTCTATGGCATCTTTTTCCTCTTTGTCCACAAACTCCTGCACCGCCTCTCCCATTCCTCTTTCCGTTAGAAGTGAAAGCTGTACTTTCTTTATAATTGGTGAAAACATTTTGTTAAGAAGCATCCACCATCACAGAAAGTAAGTAATATTCCTGCTGTTTTGGGTAAATATTACACTAAGTTGGTTTCAAAACAAGTAACATGCACTGAAGATTTCAATCAGAGAAAAGCACAGCAATAAGCAGCAAATATGTTACTTGTCATAATATAGTTGCACTTCTCTTGCTAGTAGCATGTTGCACCTACTTAACAGAGTATTTTTCAGACTCAAAGAAATAAGTTTCCTAATCAGTAAAGAAACTACAGTGCTAGCAATATTTAAAATGATTTGTCTGAAATGTATTGCTGAGAGAGGAGAGAAGGTAAATTCTATTCTTTCCTAATTCCCCCCTTTTTTAAACTAAAGTTAAGATAACTTGCAGAGACATAAAAACACTATTAAAAACAGGCACTGAATTATTACAGATGCTAAATTACTTAGTTTTACTGTAAAATTCTAACATTAAAAACAGTTACAGAGCAGGGCAAATTATTACTATGAAGCATTGAAAGCTATTAAGCACCTCAATAGAGTAGACTTCTGCAAGTCTGTAAATGCAAATATTTCTCACATGTTCATCAAATTCAGGCCATTTTCATCAAGATATTACCACGGATACTAATTAGTAAAAGGAGTAGTTGCTGCTGGTGGCCTTTTGCAGCTATTCTTTTCTCTACCCTTTTTCCCAATACAGTAAGAAGAACCACTCTGAGAATGCAACCCCCATATCGATAATAAGATGGTGAAAAGGGGCATTTTGCAGAATAAGGGAGGAAAAGAGATTAAAAGCAAGACTTATTTTTCACATACTACTACAATGCCCTGTCTTTGACACTGCAACCCCTCCCCATGGGATTCAGGGGTGGCATGCATTTGAAGAAGTATCTACTTCTGACCTAGTCAGAAGTGTATTTTATATATATATAGATATATATATATATATATATAGTGTATTATATTCGGAAGGCCGATAGCCCTTCCAGTGCACGATTTATGCCATCCTAATACTGACAACTAGCAAGTGTCCAAGGTTAGGCAGGATGACATAATTTGGTGGATCTCCAACTTAGGAATCCACTGACTTTCTATAAAGCATGTTCTGAAGTAGCTTCTGAAAGTTATGCTTGATTATCAAGATCAGGCATTTGGGCATCTGACTCACTGATTATTATTTTTTAGCTCTGAGATGCTACTGCTGTGGTGTTGGGAAAGAGAAATAAAACAGGTTTAGCAAAAGCAAACTACTGGGGGGCTCTCTTCTTCCTGCTCTGCATCAAATATAATATAATGCGGAATTTCACTAGGTCTGAGGACACAAACATTGTGCAAAGCAACAAGTTACTCCAAGTCAGCTGGTAACAGGAAATGGTATAGTCTCACATTGACCCTATGGTAAATTAGGGTAACTTTTCACTCAGAGCATGCTGCCTCAATTTTCCTTCTGTTAAGAATATGATGCATCATTTAGTACAGGGCAGACAGTGCAAGTTTACACAAAGAGTTAAGAATGTTCTCAAACCAGCATGTGTTCACACACCCTATACAACAGTTACTTGTTAACCTGAGACACATACTTCATACAGGAATTCAGATACAGCTATATAGGAAACAAATCCACTTCTTGAGGAATGTCAGTCTTTTCAGGGAATGGTATTTCCATTAGAAAGCAAAATAATATATTCCATTAAAAAACCAAAAACCATAAAAGGTAGAAAGATACCTTCTCTGCTGTCTGAAAATACTGCTTTACAAGATCTTCCACCCTCAGCGTCATTCCCTCAGAAGCAGGTCTGCTAACCAGTTTTCCAAAATTAAGATCACTGTCTAGAATAGAAAAAGCACATTGGCACTGTCACCCGTGTTTGCAGTTTTTAATTAGCATCATCCTACTGATAGTAATAGGAAAAAATTAATATAGGCCTCTTAAGAACTGTGGTCCCTTTTACATGTAAAGGCTTGTTGTTCTAACTGTAGAAACTAACTAACTGTGGAAACACAGGTAACAGATGCAATGATCATACAAGACAACTCCACCTCTAGCAGATACAAAGAGTTCTAACTACCAAATGTCTGGAACTATAACTGAACATTACATCTTGAAGGCTATTATAATTGAACCCTAGAAGATGACAAATAGAAGAAAATCAAAGGATCTATCAAAGTGCAAGGCTTTTTTTAATAAGTAACTCTGTTACTAGGGAAGAAATCTCCTCCAAAGCACACTGACTGATTTTCAGTACAAAATGCTCATAGCTCATTAAGGCTGCCCCCTACTCTTGGGCAGCAAGGCAGGAATTACTGAAGAATAAAAGGGATAACCAACTGAGGTTATATTACTTTGTGTGGTAAAGTGACTACAGGCTACTTCTAGACATTTGCCATGCACAAGCACAAAACAGTTTTGTTAGTCATGTTATATAAGCAGCTGTGACAAAGAAACAATAGCATCTTGTGAATTCATGAAGTTTTAACATCACTTGTACTGAATCACAGCATTATGTGCACATGTACTGAAAATTTTGACTGTTCTATGAGCCACCTCCTTTGTAATAGATGATATCAACAACATAATGCAAAGACCCATAATATTCTTTTTACATTTCCTTCCTGAAGCAAAGATATACATTAACTAGGAAAATTTAAATATATTGATGAATCATGGTGACAGATATGGTAGCTTTTATCCTGAAAATGTTAATGAGATTACACAACTATTTAAAAATAAAACACAAAGAAAAACAAACAAAGATCAATTCAGCATAATTAAAAAAACCTCTATAAAAGCTGGTTTTATTCATGAAACGTGATGTTTTGAACTTTATAAAACTGGCAGCATAAGTAAAAGCTGTCAACAGAATTGGAGTACTTTATAACACACTAATGTGAAATATTAACGCTTATTGAGCAGAGTATGTTCCTGTGCAAACTTCATCAGCAACTATTATAAATCCAGTATTTGGGCAACATCTACTAATCATTTATTAAAAATTCTAGGCACAGTGAGAAATGCTACAATAGTAACAGCTATTATCTGTTTTGCGCAAATGCTTGAATAGACATACCTGGAACAGACTGAAAGCCAAGAGCGCCCAATTCACATGATTAATGAGGGCAAACAAAATTCTGTTGTACAACTGGACACTTTTTTTTTAATATACAAACATCTCTCAAGCCCATCTCTTCCATCAGTATTTTAGATATAAATAAAGGAATTACTACAGCAATAAAATTAATAAAAAAAAAATGGGAGAAAAACTCCCAACATCCACCTCTTTTCCTGCAGAGTGCCCAAAACCATCTCATTCCAATAAGTCTCAGGAGTGAGATGTTGAATGCCTTTCACGGTAATTATCATAGAATCATGGAGTAACTCAGTCTGGTATGGGGCTATAGGTATTACTATAAGCAACTCAGTAAGGTTTGAGACCAAAAAAAGGAATTATTTATTATTAACTGTCAGAAGATGCTGTGATGAATATCAGAATTTTAGACAGACCCAGAATTAGAACAGAAATACTTGTGTAATATTTACACTTAAATGAGACTATCACTCCTATAACATGTTAAATGGTAGACACCAAGCCTTTGAAACTGCTGGGTAACAAAATAAAGGAAGAAAAATGAAAACCAAGGCAAGCCAATGACTCCTTCCTTTATAATTACCATTTTTGTCTTTTTGTTCACGATGCCTGAAAAAGTGGATGATGTCTTTTGGGTTAGCCACCCTATCCACGTACTTCTGGCTAAAACGATGAACACTGAATGGTTCAAAGCCACCTGTATAATCAACCTAAGAGAGGAAATGAAAAATTCATACAAGAAACCAACAAAAACAGAGAAGACACACAAATCAAGATGAGTTTGTAATGCTTCAAAGAAAAATTAAAGTAGAAAATAAGCGAATCCAAAATTAATGCTTCACTGTGCAGAACAGTTAATAGCTAGTAATAGCTATAAATAATATTAACAGAACAAATAACAACAGCCCAGATTCACAACTTGTCCTGAAATTGTTTCACTTACCAGTTGTCAGGAAAATTTTCATAGATTAGGTTAGGAACAAACACAAGATAACACAAGTTAAAAAAAAACCCTCTCTGTAAATAGCGATTTTTCATCCCTTTACTCAGACCAGCAGCGAAATACACTTTTGATCAGTCTCAGCCTTTACCACAGAATACTAGTTACACCACAGGTGAACAGTATCGTGGTAGGAAGGCAATTTATATTTGCCTGTACACAGTAAGAAATACTATGTATTAAAGCATGACTTTGCTTTGAAAATTTACACAGTGAACTTTCAAAAAATAAAAAACCAGAACAATTCAGAATGAACAACTTCTTACTCGTAGCCTTATGAGAGGCTTCGCTGGCTGGCGTGGGTTTCCCAAGCGTTCTCTCTCTGCGTTGTCCAGCATCAATTCAACCTACGAGAGAGAATGAGAGATCCAGTTCCACTTTATTCTCTCACAGATGCCTGAACCTTTCAAATAGAACTTAAAACACATCCAGCTGCAAGAAGGAGCTATAAAAATAAAAAATATAGGATGTATTCTCATTCTGGGACTCACATATGCACCACTATCCAGCCAAAAGCCGTAAGACTGAAAGAGAAAAGTCATAAGGTAAGGCTTGGCTTTCAGAAACAGCAGAGTCCAGCAGTATCTGCATCACTGATCCCTCACACTGTTCTACTTCATAGCCATTACCCTTTGCTAAATTTCTAAATTCAGGCAAAACCAGGAAGAGATTTCTCAGACATAAGAAACAAGCAATTAATAAACCTGCTCAGTTACTTCTGCCACTTAACGCTGCACGGTCCAGCTCTTTCAGTTTAAGTGCATGTAATTATGCTGGTTCCAGAGTACACATCCAACACCGTCCCACTGTTAGGCAGGAGTTTTTGTACAAAGATGATACGGACCCTCATAAAGCAGTTCCAGCCTTTTAATAGGCCATCCCAGTCAAGGAATCTGGAAGTCAAGGCTGAAGTGAATGTCATGGAATCAATTTCGTATGAAAACACTGCCTAAGTCAGTCTCAAAGAATATGAGGCAAGATACAAGATTTCTTATCTTCCAGTCTCAAAACCAGTCAAAGATACCAGTTCCCTATTCATTCATACACTGTTATGCATCCACCATTCACGTTAAAAGTTACCTTTTCCATGCAGAATGCTTGTATTGCCTGAGTTACTTTAGGATTGTCAGGATTAAAAATATCTGGATGATCAGCTAGAACAATATCCTCCATGTAGAAAGGTCGCACTGTCTCTAAAGCAATCTTCAGCATTTTCATTTTTTTGTCTTTAACATGCAGCAAACCGATGTGTCTAGAAGCAGAAAGGTAACTCACTACAAAATAAACTTGAGAGCTATGGTATAAAGATTTGTTCTAAATTTGTGTTTACTTTTCAGGATCAAAAGTTTAAAAGCTATAGGAAGTTCCTGGATCTGTACTGCAGGGTTTGCCCACCAAACTTCAGTTGTATTATACTTAGGCTTATGCTTGTTCCATACACAAGCATGTGTACACGGTTCATTGTATTCCAGTTTATTAGGGTGCGACTCCTCTTGGATAACTTCCACTTGCTTCAAAAATTAAGTTTAATTCTAAGTAAAGCAAAAGTTATTGTAGGCACTGATTTCACCTACTTTACTTGTTATGTCATGCTCTGAAGCTAACCCACACTGTAACACAAGTCCCTTCATGCTTAATAGAAGTATTTTTCCTTTTTCAACACAACACAAGAGACATAAGGCAAGGGATAAACAAGAACAAAAAGAAACGATCACATACTTCTTCACAGCTTCTCCAGGGGACAGCGATGTCACCACTGAACTTCCCGGCTGAGAAACATAGAAATGTTGCTGTTCATTTTGATATGGAGCTATTTTGCACTCATGTTCATGACCCCACACAACAAGATTAATAAAGTCATCTAAAAACTGCTCTGGAATGTAGTTGGTAGCTCCATGTTTGCTCCTGCTCAAGAAAACAGAAAAACAATTAATATGTAGACAGTTATAGGTGGGCAAGGGGAGAGTGAAGGAGGAGAAAAACATGAGTGTAACTTAAAGTGACAGAAACTCCAGCAAAAATACCTGAAGGACATTTCACAACAGATACTCTGCAAGTTTATTCCTTATGCAATTGTTTGAAGTGTTTGTTTAAACAAAAGTGCAACTTACACAGCTCATTCTTTTATGCGCCCCTGCTCTTATTTGGATCTCCTTACTTAGCTTGCAAGACTTTAGGGTTTTGTCCATAAGAACGCTCTTACAGCACTTCATGGACTCTTTTTTGTTGGTTTTTTTTGGTTGGTTGGTTTCGGGTTTGTTTTTGTTTTTTTTTTTTAATGGTGAGGTACAGCTCATTAAATTAAGCAGACAAGGGACTCACTACACCCATCCCTTTCCAGAAGACAGAGGAGATAGACAAGTAGTGAGTTCCTTCAGCCTACTAGGCACAAGATCAGTACACAGGGTTATCTGAGCTGTACTTGTTTACTTCTGTCTCACTGTTACTTTCACATGAGAATTACACTCTTATTCAGGAAAAATTACAAGAAAGGATTTGGAAAAGAACTCTGCCTGTTCCTGCTACCACTGCTGGAAGAAGTGTGTAGGCAGAAAAGAACACCTATCCTCTAGTTAAAGAGAGGTTGTAGAGCATAGCAGTGTGAGTGAAGGTACAGTACTTGTCAAATTATGGTTCTAACAAAGATAGAAAACATAACATGAAGTTTAGTGCTCTTTCAGCTCTAACAAGTAGACAAGACTTAGTTATACGCATATTACACTACAAACCCTCCACTGTCTCTAACTACTAGAGTTTGGGAAGAGATCTGCCAACATTTCCAATTCTTCCTTCTTGATTCTTCCGTAAGAAGAGCTGTAGAATAATACTTTCATTTGGGAAAATCTTAAGAAACCAGCTACTCTCAAGAAGCACCGACTAGCATAGCTGGCATTCTCACCCACCCTTTGCAAGGTAGTTTAATGAAGCAACACATAAGCATAAAAGTCACTGTAATTTATTCAATACTGTTACCTATTTTGATGAATCACGAACAAGTTAAACCAACTATCTTCATCTTCCTTTGGTCTCAGCATGGTTACTTGTTTATTGACAAACATGCGATACAGTCTCTCATCTGGAATAGCTCCTGGAGAAGGTAAACCAAAACATTAAATCATTTTTGTGTAGTAAATCAGCTATTTGTAATACGGCATTTTTATTAGCAACTCTATTAAAAAAAAAACATGAAGAACAAGACTTTCTGGCAAGATAAGATCTTCGTTTTCATAACCGAAGAAGTCTGAGGCATGATTATGAATTTGCACGATCAAAGTATAAACTGGCTATTTTTCTAGACAGGCTTCTGGAAATAAGACATTTTAATACAAAATCTACCTTTAAACAACTGTTAAGATCAGTTTCTTTAACTACATCTGGTTTGAGACCTCGTCAGTTTTCTGTGCCAAACAACTACAGAGAGAATAAATAAAAACATTGGAAGTGCTTTGTTTCTTGTTGATAGCTGAAGAAGTATAATTTGTTGTAAGGTGAAGTCTAAAAAGATACTAGGTAGAAATGTTCTAAAGCATACTTTGAAATGCTCTAGGGAAAAAAAAAAGAATCCAGGAATCCTGCAAAGTTTGTGATTTCTCACTTGACAATAAAAAAGTCTTCAGCACATCCGAACTGTTTGTCATGAATTATTTCCTGGATATTTTTAACAAGGGAAAGAAAACCCAACCAAACCATCCATACTCAGGGTTCATGATGCATTTCAATAAAACCCCATATGTGTTTACGTATTCTGCATAAGCGCTCTCTAAATCAGAGAAAGTCAAGATGGGATATAATCCTGGTACAAGCTCATGGATATTTTCATGCAGCAACTCCTGTACTTTAGAAAGTTGTTGCTCTTCCCAGCAACCATTTTGGGTATTAAAAATTCATGAAAATTTTTTAACCAAAACTTTTATATTGTGGTATTACAGCCCTCACTGCTAATCCTTGGAACATCTAGCAAGCTTTTAAAGTTCTCACTAAACATATGAAATCACGGCTGATTAGGACTTCACATCTAGCTATAAAAGTTGCTTGGAAATAAGTGTTTAAGCACTTGTGACTGGACATAAGAGGAAAAAAATAAGGTTATCTGTGACAGCTGTTACTTATGAACAACTTCAGACAGACATGTCAGACATCAGGTTTCTGCTCACACATTTTATGTTGTTAAATACACCCATAATGGCATATGAATAGAGTATTTATGTTTTACTGAAACAGAAGGAACTAAGCTTAATATGCAATAGTGAGAATTTAAAAGTGTGATTGCCCTGACTCAATACACAGGCACTTTGTATGGCTCACTTAGGCAGGATTCATTTAAGACCAATAAAAGTATCGAAATAAAGTTATTGAAAGATGTCTTTTAAAATAAAGAAAATGCAAAGAAAAAATGCTTTCAGCCTGTGAAAACACAGCAGAAGGAGAAACCTGACGCTGTCACAGGATTGATACGCTTTAATTTAGCATTACTTAGACCTTCATGTTTGTTGCAGCATTATATGCTTGTTCCAACTTAATTTAGACCTACTGAGCTTCAGTAGTACACAAACATCCAAGCCACAGTTTGGCAGACAAACACTTACCCAAGCCGTACAGAGCAATCTTCGTTCTACCCTTACGCAGTAAAATGGGACTAATATCTATTTTCTCCACAGAAGCTGAACGTCCAAAGTGATTCAACAGTCCTGCACAGCTTAAAATATCCAACGCACACAGTGCATCTGCCTGTAGAAAATATTAAGAAATTAATAAAAAACTCCGAACAGAAGATTTAGTCTTTAAGAGTCAAGTGAAACAGTCTCTAAAGTGAGAGAGAATATCTTCCCTTAAGAAACTTATGCAGCTGAAAAAATCCACCATATATATTAGCTTTTGTTTTAGTACATAGGTACAGTAGCAAAACCCTTTTCCTTACAAGTCTTTCCTTGTTTGAACAACATGAAATTAAACATTAAATCACTCAGAAAAACAGAACAGAACAAATCCAAACAGCCAAATCTCTAAACTCCTACAGAAAATTACCTGGTTAAGCTAACTATTTCTTACTTCACACACACACAAAAAAACTTTCAGTCTCTACAGACAGAATTTGGTTTAGAAACTTTCTGAAAGTCTACCGTTTCTTGGCATGAAAAGTCATTCTGTCTCAGTAACAGAAATCTACGTACATTAAGAATTTAAACGTACTTCAAATGGATCCCTTAATCTCTTTCCATTCTCTTTTTTAGTGTCACAACTTGCTGTCACTAATCAACACAAAACCTAAAGATACACAAAATATTTATATGAAGAGTGAAGCAACTGATTAAAACCAGCTTGTTCTTCAGGACCTGTATTTCTATACAAGTCTCCATTTTTGTAATACTAGTATAGTACAATAATAGTAGTAGTAGTAATAATAATAATAATAATAATAATAATAATTACCCCTGTGGGATCATCATGATTGCCATGTATACTAAAAATTGGAATAGAAATGTTGAGATTTCTATCCTGATAATTCACCCACGGAAACCTGAACAAGAAGAGGAAAAAAATAGTTAAACTGTATCTGCAAATTTGTGGACAAGTCCCAATATTCTCTTCAAATTAATGTCATCACAAATACATCATGACAGCAGTACAAAAGAGTACTAAGTGACTATGAATAAGCTTAAACTGCACAGCATAAGAAGATTCTTACTGATAGACTGGAATTGTACTTCCCTCTGGGAACGAGGAAGCAAAGAGATCTTATTTTTTAGAGCAAATGCATGAAAAGAACTGTACAACATGTTGTTCTGTGGATTGTGCAAGAGCAGTGGACTGGGCTGTGTGACCTCTGTTTACACACAAAGAATACTACTGATTTTACTACAGCAACTCATGTAAATTGGTTACTTGCATTGTACTTGCAGAACAGAAACTACATATTACATAAATGTATCCGTGTCACAACATATTCAGAAGTTTCTCAAAAACTGTACAGACAAAAGACAATAGGTGAAGTCATCCTGTAAACTGTCCCACGCAAACAGGCCTAAAACTTCAAGGTTCCAATCACAGAGGATACAAATCATAAAGATCATTCACCCAATACACAAACCAAACCTTACACCATAACTTATAGGAACATACTTACTTGCTATAATGGAAGTTAACTGCCTGATCACTCAAAATTTCAAACTGAACAGGACGATCACCCATGCAGTATTTTCTTAGTGACTCTAAACAAGAGTGTACTGTTTTTCTGGAAGGTTTGTTTTCATGAAAAAGGTCTCCACCTAATAAAACAAAGTCCACCTGTATGTAACAAAAAGCTCTATTATTTTAATACAACATGTTGTATTACCTTAAAAGACTTCTAAACAAATTGATTTACAATTTTTTTAAGGAGTTCCACACATCTCATATCTGGACTTCTGAGTAAAATGAGCTGGTAGCTGCAGACACATTATTTCATTTCCTCATGAACAAACATTAACTAAATTATTTGTTAAAACGAAAACAAACCCATTTATGAAGAGCCTTAGGATTTAACAACTGAGAGTGTTGAAAAAAATACCAGTGAAGCGTTTTAATAAGGGTCTCCAGATTGACTCACAAACATTTTCTTTGACAAGCTGTGGTACCTAGCGGGAAGGAGTCGATAGCTACCTCCACATTACTTTGAGAAGGTATTAGTTTCAGTTTCTGTATATATTTAGCTTTTGAAAAAGTATGAAAAAGGAAACCATCAAAATTACAAGTAATTTGACTAAGAAACATTCACTTTTTAAAACCAGAAACATCTTAAACATTTTTTTTCCTACTTTCTGAGATGTCTGAAGACTTTGTATCAGTACCCTCACTCTCCCCAATTACCTTCCCTTCTTACAGTGATAAACTCTCTTTTAACTACCACTGAAACTGATGCAGGCACACAGAAAATATTAATTCAACCAAGGTCGTAATCTAATATAATAGCTCTCACAAAGGAACAAGTATTTCTTTCACTAAAACAGAAACATAACTGGCTGCAATAAATAGTTTAGTAATTTAATTTAATTTCATACTACTAAAGACTGCACCACGACCAAGATTTACAGCTTCTGGCGGGTTAGAATATTTTCCATGGCTTCACTCTTACACTTTCCAAACAGCAGTACATACTTCATTTTTTTGAGCGTGGTCCAGAATTTCATCAAAAGTTACAAATGTGTCATTTCCACGAACTGGATCCTTCTCCAAATAGCCAAGATGAATATCAGTAGCGATAAGTATTTTAAAGGTATCATCATCATCCCTGAATGCGATCAGAAATATTATGTTAGAACGCAACATACTTAAGAATTTCAGCAGAGATTTTATGAAGATAAGCAGTTCTGTCCAAAACCATTAAAGACAGCTGAGATTTGCTATGAAATTCCGTTGAAGTATCATTCCTGTAATATTCCCAAAACCTTTCACTACTTGTGTTGCAAATAGCACTTCACCAAGCCAATCAGTTTGAAAATTAGGTTATCCCAACTAGTATACGCTAGGAAAGGGCTGCAAGCATCTCTCTGAAGTACCTAATGAAAATCTGAAGAATCCTTTCTATGTTTTCTGCCTTTAAAAAAACTGAGTGAATAAACATTCAATTTCTCTGTTTGCACTGGTAACCTACATAAATACACAAGGACTCCAGGGAAAACATAAATGCTGATCTGAGTTCTTCTTAGCTCGTTCCAAACACACAAGACTCGTGGTCTCATATGACAGAACAGTCGCAAAGAGCTGCGGACAACAGGAGCTTACTGTGAGTTGATGGCACTCATCTTCGTGGCAAGACTCCTCAAGGAAAGGCTCTGGACACTGCTTACCAGCTCAGGTCAGGAAGTCAGTGTCTATCCTCATGGATGTAAAGCCTAAGAGACATAAAAGTAAAGGAAGACTAACGATCAGTTACCGGGCCTCTCACTGATTCCTACTTACAAAACCCTTCACCACCGTTGCCGGACCCCTCACACCGCCTCCCCCCCATACCGGGGTCCCCTTCTCACACCGCCCCGCGGGACCGGAGCGCGGCTCCCACGGCCTCCTCCCCAGCAAAGCCACCCGAGGAACGTACAACTCCACGGAAAACACGACTATACGGGAGAGGGGCACCAGGAGGGCTCAGCCCTGCTCAGAACCGAGGGACACAGCGGAGGCCGCCATAGTGGAGCAGCCCTCACCGCCTCTCAGCGTTTCCATGGCGCCCACGGAGGCGGGGCCACCGCCCCCGTCCGCGCGCCGCTCTCGCGAGAGCCGCCCTGCTCGGCGAGCGCGCGCTCGCTCACCGCCTCTCCCGCCGCGGCTGCTCGGCCTCTGGCGTCACGTCCGGGGAGTGGTGGGCGGGGCCTCCGGCGTGTGGTCCCGCCCCCCCACGTGGCCCCGCCCCCGGAGCGGTGGGCAGCAGGTGAAGCTACGTGGGGCCGAGCGGGCTGCGGGTGCGGATGGGAGACTGGCGGGGCGGGTAGGGCCGGGGAACCGAGGTGCTCTCCCGGGGTGCTGTGGTCCCCGCGGAGGTGACTGAGGGCGGTGCTGTATGAGAGGCCTGCCCTGGCTTGCTCGGGGCGTGAGGGGAAAGGGCGGGGCTGGGTGCTGGGGAGGAGCACGGGTGTTGCTCTGGAGTCTCCTCTTGTCTTCAGAGCTTTGGCTTGGGAAGTACAACGTGAGGTGCAGAGGGCCACTCAGGCTGGCACTGCTGCCGCTTCTGGATGGGGTAGGGATTGGACTCCTTACGGTCTTTTCCAACTGAAACGGTTCTGTGGTTTTGTGGACACAATATTTTCCTCGCATAGATATTAACTGGGGATTCTGGCAGAGCTCCATTAGTGGAGGAACACGGAGTTAGAATCATAGAAGGGCTTGGTTTGAAAAGACCTTTGAGATCAGAGTCCAGCCGCACCTGGTCACTACTAAACCATATCTCTGAGCACTTCACCTACCAGTCTTTTAAACACCTCTAGGAATGGTGTTTTGCGGTTCGTAGTGTTGCTGATATCTGCATCAGCCATCAGGTGTTTTCATTGACAATTAGCACACAGATAACAGTAAAGTTGTCATAAATATCGTATATCTGCTCCTTACAGAAGCTAACTCAAAATGAATAAAGACAAACAAATCGATGACGATGACAGTGACCAGTTTGAAGACTTTATGGAGAATTTTAACCAGCTTGAACTGCTGGAAACACACAGGCATTTGATTCCTGTAGGAACACAGAGCTGTTGGTCAGGACAGTCTGATGATGATGATGATGAACAAGAAAGAAGTGAGGAATGGTATGAAATGCAAGAAAAAAAAATGGAAAAATATCCAGAGAAATTGCTGCTCTGGGCAGCTGAAAACAATCGGGTAAGGCACTTATTCTGTTTACAAGAATTATTTTGAGCAGATATCTATGGTTTCATTCAGAAAAAAAAAATTACCTACACATTTCTTTGTCTCCCTGAATATTTTGATCCAATTTTGCAAGCCAGTGTAGGTAAAACATCTGCCTTTGTAGCCTCCCCCGCTGAAATATCTCTGGATCCATTAGATTTCAGAACAAAAACTTTTGACTGTAGTTCAGAGTTAAAGTAACAGTACTCCTAGCACATTTCTATAAACTTAAAAGTGTACCAGGCTCTCTCTTCATGGCAAGGAAGCCTTTTATCTGGGGCAAAGAAGTGTACTGGAAATTTTATTTTCTCAAAAGTTCCATGTGCAGAGGATGAATGATGATTTTCCTGTCTTTTTATGGAAAAAAAGCTTTTTATTCTTGGAAGTGAGGGATAGACACGATTCCTGTCAGGTAGCTTATTACGCCTTTATATACATTTAGTTCCCTTAGTTGCCTTTCTTGCACACACAAGCTCCATCTACAGTCGTGTGGAGGTACTGATGTCTTCACGGTGAATGAGAAAGCCTAAGCTGAAGTTACTCTGAAGGCATTGCAACTAATGTTCACGTTGTATCTCTTCAAAAACAAAACAAAAAAACCCACCCAGACCAACCAGTAACAATAACTGGTTTAATTTTAAAATTTCGTGTTGAATCCTAAGCCTTTTTGAGACTGACAAAAATTGCTTTTCCATACAACAGAACAGTAACGCCATACATCTTGTTTGCAGAGTTTCACATTAAATTGCCTGTTTTCCCTAAACAGCTGAGTACCGTGAAGAGGCTCCTTTCTGAAAAGCTGGCTCCAGTTAATGCTCGTGATGAAGATCAGTACACTCCTCTCCACCGAGCTGCCTACAGCGGGCACTTGGACATTGCACACGAGTTGGTTGCCCAAGGAGCAGACGTTCACGCACAGACAGTGGATGGCTGGACACCTCTGCACAGTGCCTGTAAGTGGAACAACACAAAAGTGGCCGCATTCTTACTTCAACAGGGTGCAGACATCAACGCACAGACGAACGGTTTGCTGACACCATTGCATATTGCTGCAGGAAACAAAAACAGTAGAGAAACCCTTGAACTCTTGCTGATGGATCGTTACGTGAAACCAGACCTGAAAAACAACTTGGACGAAACTGCCCTTGACATTGCTAGGAGGACTGATATATACCACTATCTTTTTGAAATAGCAGAAGACTGCATAAATGCTGTGTCCCCTTAAAAGCTGTGGCTAAGCTTGTGAACGTGAGGTTTGCTGCCCCTTGTTTTTGTTTTGCATGCTTGTCTGTGTGGTCTGTCCCTTGACAACCAGGTTTTCATTTAAGATACTTCAATATTCTCCTCAGGTAAAATGTCACTTCTTCCAGTCCAGCTCAGCGGTCTCCCTCGTGCTTTGGACTGTTACTGCTGTTATTGAAGGTATGCAAAAGGTCTCCGTAATTTCAGTGAGTATCCATTTAATTAGTGCAGATTTGGAGGGGCTTTTGTAATTGGTCTGTGCTATCAAAGCAGGAGGGAAAACTGGAATATTTACTTGATGTGAAAGGATTCTGGCTTGATTATGCAGAGTTTATTACAGCTCACTTGAAGACTATTTTTTGAGAATTTTTTTTTAAAACTGCATGAAAGCTCAGAATGAATGTAACTTATTTGGGTGATACACAAAATAATTACTGACCCTGGTGTAAGGCTTATTATAAAATAAAATACTTCACCTTAAGTATTTTGTTGTCATACTTCAACTTCAAAGCTCAATTATCAATGCAATCAACTGTTCATAAACCAAAAGTGTTATTCATAGGATTATAAAATGGTTTATATTTTTCAAGGAAATTACTTTCTGTGAAGATCCAGTTAAGTTGAGTAAAGTCTTAATGTCATGGATACAGCATTAGTTAGAACAAGTAAACTTCAACTGTATCAGGATAAACAGCCAACATAATGTTGTGTCTGGTTTAGTTACAGCTAATTTAGTGCAGGACACGCTCAACGGTGTTACTCCTCGTCTTTTGAATCCCCAAAGAGAAGTCTTCATTCCAACTCAAATATTAGGACATCAGTATATTTTAAAAACTCTACTGGTATTTTTCCTCAAAATTTCTTAATTTCTAGACCATTCATTATTTTCCTATTTGACACATTTTTAATTTGTGATAGCTTGTGTTACTAGTCCTAGGCTTCCAAAAGCTCTGACAGTTTTGGCTGCCATCATTTAACCAAACTCAGGGTGGTACAGGAGAGTTGGTTGGTTTGTTTCTTAAGATTTTGAGGTCTTTAGCACCCACTCAAATGCAGCCTCTCTGCAGTCATGCTAGCTAGAACCTCACTGCTTTGCAGTGAAGGCTTGGGACTGTTATTGTCAGGTCTTTGCACTGAATACTATTTGGTTTAACTTAGCACACAAATATTAATTAATGCTATAAATTTTCACAAGAGGCATAGAATCATTAAGGTTGGAAAAGAACTCTTAAGATCAAGTCCAATCGTTAGTCGAATACCACCATGCCTACTAAACCATATCATGAAGTGCCACATCAACAAGATTTTTAAACACCTCTACAGCTGGTGACTCCACCACTTTCCTGGGCAGCATGTTCCAGGTTTCACCACTTTTTCCTTATATCCAGTCTAAACCTCTCTGGCACCACTTGAGGCCATTTCCTCTCATCCTATCGCTTGTTACTTGGGAGAAGAGACCAGCACCCACCTCACTACAATCATCTCTCAGGTAGCTGTAAAGAGCTGTAAGATCTCCCTTCAGCCTCCTCTTCTCTTCAGTCCTGGCTGACTGGAGAAGTGCCGCTTGACTGGAGGCTGGCAAATGTAACTCCCATTTACAAGAAGGGTCAATCTACTTGAAGGAAGGGAGACGCTGCAAAGAGATCTGGACAGGCTGGATGAATGGGCTGAGACCAACAGGATGAGGTTCAACAAGACCAAATGCGGAGTTCTGCACCTGGGACACAACAACCCTGCGCAGTGTTACAAGCTTGGGGAAGAATGGCTGGAGGGCTGCCTGGAGGAGAAGGACCTGGGGGTGTTGATTGACAACTGGCTGGATATGAGCCAGCAGTGTGCCCTGGTGGCCAAGAAGGCCAATGGCATCTTGGCCTGTATCAGAAACAGTGTGGCCAGCAGGACCAGGGAAGGGATTGTGCCCCTGTACTCGGCACTGGTGAGACCATACCTCGAGTTTTGGGCCCCTCGCTACAAGAAGAACATTGAGGTGCTGGATCGCATCCAGAGAAGGGCAATAAGGCTGCCGAAGGCGCTGGAGAACAAGTCCTACCATGAGCGGCTGATGGTACTGGGGTTGTTTAGTTTGGAGAAGAGGAGGCTGAGGAGAGACTTCATCACTGTCTACGGCTGCCTGAAAGGAGGCTGTAGCAGAGAAAGTGTTGATCTCTTCTCTCAAGTGACAGATGATAGGGCAAGAGGAAATGGCCATAAGTTGCACCAGGGGAGGTTCAGACTGGATATTTAGAAGAATTTCTTTACCAAGAGGGTGGTCAAACACTGGAACAGACTGCCTGGGGAGATGGTCGAGTCACCATCCCAGGAGCTGTTTAAAAAATGGGTAGATGCGTTTTTGAAGAACGTGGTTTAGCAGAAGATGGGTACGGTTGGACCTGATGATCTCAAAGGTGTTTTCCAACCAGAAGATTCTATGATTCTCCAGACTAAACAGCCCCAGTTCCCTCAGCCACTCCTCATAACCCCTGTGCTCCAGCCCCTTCACCAGCTTTGTTACCCTTCTCTGGACATGCTCCAGCCCCTCAATGTCTTTCTTGTACTGAATGGCTCAAAACTGAAAACAGTATTTGAGATGCATCATCTGTATCATAATAATAACTACTTCTTGAACCAAGTACTGTCACCCCACAGGAGTACAAAACCTTCGTGAGGTGCCTGTCCACCTCTGGATGCCGTGGCGCCAGCTTTCCTTTATCTCCCTGAACTGTTTTGATCCAGTTTTGCAAGCCAATGTATAAAAACCATGTCTTTTTTAAGCCTCCCCCCCCCCAAAAAAAATCTCTGGATCCATTAGCTTTCAGAACAAAACATCCCAAATAACCAAACAAAAAAAACTGACACCAGTAACAATGTATTCGTCCTGTGAGGAGTGGCTGAGGGAACTGATGTTGTTTAGCTTGGAGAAGAGGAGGCTGAGCGGAGACCTTGTTACTGCCTACAACTACCTGAAAGAAGCTTATAGCAAGGTGAGTGTTGGTCTCTTCTCCCAAGTGGCAGGCGACAGGAGGAGAGAAAAAGGCCTCAAGTTGCACCAGGGGAGGTTCAGAGTAGACATTAGGAAAAATTTCTTCACTGGAGGGGTTGTCAGGCACTGGCACAGCTGCTCAGGGAGGTGGTTGAGTCCCCATCCCTGGAGGTGTTTAAAAGACTGGTAGACCGAGTTTCTCAGGGATATGGTTTAGCAATAGCCAGGTGTGGTTGGACCAGTCTTTTTCCACCAGGCGATTCTATGATTCCGTGAATAACTTGGTCATTTCACGTTTCACCTAAGCGTTTTTGAGACTGACAAAGCCGCTACCGGCGCCTTCAGCAGAGCCGCTAACGGCACCGGGCGCTGTCACGCACTCGCCATGTCCCGCTGTCCCCTGGGGATCACACTCTGCCCCACAGACACCCCCCCCCCCTCTACTGTAACCCCAGGCACTGGTCGCACCCCCGCTCTGTTCCGCCCCGCACGCAGCTGCGGGAGCCTCGCGCCCCGCCGGGACCGCGCGCCGCCGCCGCAGCATGGCGCAGGACTGAGGGAGCGCTACTGCTCCGCTCTGCCTCGCGGGGCCGGGCCGCCCCCGCCCGCCTCCGCTTCCCTGGCAACCGGCTCGCCCGGGCGGCGAGGCGGCCATGAGGGCGGCAGACGGGCAGGAGCCGGCGGGGCCGGCCGAAGAGCAGGCGGCGAGCGGCGGGCAGCCCTGTGAGCGCGGCAGTCCCTGTCCCCGCTCCCCTTCCCCACCTGGCGTGGCCCCTCGGGGAGCCGAGGCTTTATCCGCCACGCCGCGCTCGTCCCCCACCGCGGCCACCTGGCTTTGGGACCCTTCGCCTCCCCCGGCCCCGCGCACCGCGGTGTGCAGTGTCGTGTTAGACAGGGGCTGCCCTGCCGCCCTGAGATGCCCTAATCCCCCTTCGGCTCCTTGGAGATCCCTTTCGCCCCCTGGGAGATCCCCTTTGGCTCCTTGGAGAACTCCCTTAGCGACCACCCCCTTAGGTCCTCAAAGTCTCCCTTTGGCTCCTTGGAGACTCCCTTGACCTCCTTAGAGATACCCTTTGGCTTCTTGGAGAAGCCCCTCGAAATTTCCTTGGAGATCCCCTTCAGCTCCTTGGAGACCTTCTTCATGCACGGGCCTGCCTTGGGTTGTTTGTCATGGGTAGACAGAGTGGCCACGTCTCCCCAGATGCCATGGGCTGACCCACGGGAGAGCCACCTCACCACGCTGCAGCCCACCAGCGCTCCCTTTTCAGATTTCCCACTGTGATCCTGTTGGGAGGTATCACTCCATGTTGGGGAGCAGGGCCTGGGAGAATGCTACCACGTGTTTGTGAATTGTTTGTTATATATCAAAGACAGCAGTAGAATAGGATAAAATGACATATGCTTGACAAAGTACATTAGCGTTGAGGGGGTTTAAAATAACTGGTTCTTATGTAATATGTTTTACTAACAGGGAAGAAATTTGTCTATGTTGAGCCATCTAGGAGAGTTAAAGAAATACTTGAAGAAGAGCTTTATATTCAGAAAGAAGCATGGTATGTTAAACATCCAACTGCAGGTAATCCTCCTTATCAGCAAATAGCAAGTGTTTGTCAGGGCAATTTAAATGAAAATTGTTTTGAGGAACTGTGGCAAAATTACTATCAAAAAACAAAAAAAAACCCTAGAATATTTATGTAATAGCCTGGGGAACATTTAGAAACAGAAGAATTTCATCTAGTCTTTGTTACTTTTTTTTAGTCAGAAATTATCGAACCATAGAGAACATGGATGACTTTATATGACCTATGAGTTTAGTAAATGAGAAACAATTGCTAAGCACTATGGAGGATTTGTTACGTTTCTCTTTGAAAGAAGTGCTGTAGTTATTGGAATACTTTGTCCCCTTCTGCTGTTTAAAGATGAAGTTGGTGTTAAAAAAGAGTTGAGGTAAGGATGGTAAAGGTAAATAAAGGACAGGAAAACAGTGAAACCAATTAGAAAATCAGTCTGTTTAGGCAGCTTAAAGATTAGAGAGAGACTTGATTACAATAGGCAAATAAGGAAATGGAAGTCTGAGAGGGAACAAGGTGTTGTGTCTAGCTAAACTATTAGAAGTTCTGAGAACTGGAGGTAAAAATGAGATTAAGAATGTAGTAGAACTAATAAGCGGCTTTTAACAAAAAGATCTTAATACTGGAACAGTTTAACAAAGATCACTTAGATTAATACTTTTTAATACACATTTTAAATTCTTTGCAATTAAACCATTATCCTTGGTCCGAACTAATTTGCAAGTCTTAGTGCAGGAATGAACCTGAAGCCATGTGGCCCATGTAAGACAAAATTTACAGAGACTGATTGTCTCCTGCAGCTGTAAGCTCTATTAATCTAATCATATAAAATTAATTTTCATAGGTTTGTAATGTTTAAAGATAGGTCATTTTATCTGGTTGACTACTAGGTATTATTGCCTTATCAGCCAAGCCATTGTATTCTATTAAGTACCTCTCTATAGAGTCCACTGAATAAAGCTGTTACTCCACAGTTTCCCTCATTAGTTTGTTCTAGTGGTTGGTGTATTTAAAAAAAAAAAGCCTGATTAATAATTTGGATTTGCATGATTCACCTACTTGCTTTTTTTGGATATGTGCCTTTTTTAGTATCCAGGAATTTTTTCCAGAGAAGGTAGATACACATATATTTTGGTTCAGCTCTTTCTGCACTCTCACCAGTTGTTTTGCCTCCACTTTTAAATTGTGAATACCAAATCTGATCATGCTATTTCAGTATTTGTATAACTAGTGACCTGTAGGGAGAATCATCTACTTATTTTAGAGCTCAGATCTTGAGCTCTTTATCAACTGTTAGTCCTAAATCAATTATGCTTTTGCTCCACAACACACAGTTCCTATCTCTTCTGCAAAGTAAAGCTATTCCTTCATTATGTTAAGCTGTGTTTTGTTGGAGTAGAATCACCTCTCCTAGTCATTACAACCTCCACAAATGTAATAAGGACATTTTTGTCCTTATTTCCAAATGTTGTGATTTTGAAAAAAAGTTATTCTGTTTTCTCTTGTATAGGATTAAGGCCTAAGTCTACACTTACTCAAAATGAATTTAAAGCAGTCGGATTCAGAGATAAAAATGCACAGTTAGGCCAAGGGTGTCAAACTTACAGCTCCCACCATCCTCCTGCTCATGTATAATGCGCATCATACACGGTGCACACATGACCAGCGCACTGGCAGGAATGTAGGGGCAAGAAGCTCAGCGCAACCACCAGGTAGAAGGTGCCAGGCCAGATAAAACAAGGTGGAGGGCTGGATTCCACCCATGGGCTGTGAGTTTGACAACCCTGAGTTAGGTCAAATAATCAGTATTCTGTCAGGTGTAAAGATCATTTAAACCTGCCAACTCCTTAGGCAGTTACAGCACACTCCTTCAAATGAACTACTTACATAGGCTCCGTTTATAATAAACAGAGAGAAAAAGACACTTTGAAAGCACAATTCTGACGTGTCCTAGGTAGCTGCCGTGGCATGTGTCATGCTCGAAAAGTGCTTGTCCTTTTCCCTTTAACCGTAAAGGGCTTCTAGACAAGTGGCTGAATTCCAGATGCTAGCAGTGGTCTGCTTGTGTGTCTAATGTTACTAAGGGCTGAATACAACTATTTTTCACTGCATCCATCTACAGATGGATCAAAATTGTCTGGAATATTTCAGTTTGATTGTGTAAATCGATGCTACCATATATGTTCTCATGATTTCATTTTTCAATGAAATGTATGTTCGAAAAGCTTGAAGTACTAAAGATAATATAGAAGCACTACAAAAAATTGTTACAGGAATCTATAATATGGATGTATAACAAGCTCAATGTATAAATTATATCTATAGCATAATATTTTATATGCTTAGCATAACAATGTATGATAAAGTCAAATACATAATAGTGTAGAGATTATTCAGCAAGTTCCTAGTTCATTTTTCATCTGTGGACATCTGGTTAATTAGAGATGCTCTCTAAGTGGCCTAGGCTCTGATAAATAATGATTGTCAGGTTAGATGGTTACTAATTTACACAGTTTAGATCATTAAGAACTTAATCGTTTTACATAAAATAGATGGTTACTAAATGGCAACCTTTCCACAAAATAAATTAGCTTTTCTGTTTTGTTTTGGTAGTGTTGGGTTTGGTTTGTTTTTGCAGGGAGGAGGAGTTTTGTTGTTGTTGTTCTGCTATCTTTTTATGAGGGCATTTGGTATTTCAATATTATCAATAAATCATGCTGGATGCATCGATGGTATTATTGCTGTATCTTATATGTTATAGAAGCACCGTGCTTCAGTGAGAAGCCTGGTAGTCCCAAGCTGTTCTACAGACAGTAGAGAGCATTGTATATCTTTAGCAATCTGAATTGCTCTCTGAAGACATCAGTCTCTTTTCATGGACTATGGAGGAAGATAATAGGGTTCTGCTTAACTACGTATAATTACTGTATAGACCAAAGGCACTGTCTTTTAAAAGTTGCATTAATTCTAGAACAAGTTGAAGCAATCAGTTATAATGGTATTATTTTTTAAAATTATTACCAGTGGCTCTGGAAGGAGTTTGGAATTTGAAGAAAAATTTCAACATTGGAAGCCTGAAACCAGTGTCACAGAACAGAAATGGTTTACTTTTACAGCCTCAGTTCTACTCAAGGCATGCAGGAAGGAAAAGTAAGAGTCAATAATAAGAAACTTTCACTATAACACCACATTTTAAAATTTCAGGGTAATATTATTTTATAATTCATAGATGACTCTTAGGACTGCAGATCTGTTTTGTTACATGTTATTTTTTCATTAGTACCAATATGGTTTTATAGTTATCACCATGGACATCTTTTTGCAGAACTAACCCTCCTCTTTTAGTAAGTAGCCGACAGACTTGATATCTTTGCATAAGAAACGTGTTTAGGATTGCTATGTTGAGTCACCTATTGCATATTCTGAAACCTTTTGTGAACCTATGGAATAATTACTTGTTTTCTACTGATGAGTGGGGAGTGTTGGTTTCGTGTAGCTAATGAACCATACTGTCTTTCTTAAAACCAACCTTAACCAATTCAAATGTTTGGAAAAGCCCTCCTTCCAACACACCTCCTGAAAAGAGATTGATTTAGGTATCACTTCAAGCATTTTAGCATTTGCCTGCAATGATCAGCTGGTGCTCCGAGATATGTATTTCTTTCTTTACAGACAGTGGAGTGTGGCTTTTGTGGAGCAGAGTAGTTAGTTACAAGCTGGTGGATTTTAGTGTTGCTTCTCAATGCCCCCACCTTCTTCTCTCTTAACTTTTTAGCCGAAGGGGAGAGCTTCTAATGCTAAGGAAACAGAGTTCATTAGGTTTGCAAGAGGAATATTGTTAGTATCATGAGCTTGCAGAATATATCAGCTTGGCATATTTTGCCATTAAATGAAGCTCCTTCCCACATTCTCGGGGGGCAGCACTTTAAAATACAGCCACCTGCCTGACTAACACCTCTTTCTTCCTGTCTTGACCTTGTGAACTCTGGAGATAGTGGCACCTGAGTTACAACAGCAGCATGAATCAACTTATTGCTAGTATAGGAAGGATTTAACCAGTATAGCCTTCTGCCACGCTGCTTTACCACAGAGAGGGTACTTGTAGGAAAATTTTGTTTATAGAGCAGGCCTAATCTGTGCTAGATATTAACTGCAGTCACTTCTGGTATATACTTAACCTAAGAAAATTTTTGCCACACTATAGACAATACAGCCAAAGAATGCCTCAGAGTTTGGAGGCATTGGCATAATTTTAAAATTCATGTACCTGAGCTTCTAGTGAAGGCATCCAGTTTTCAAAGATCCCAGTCTCCTCTGTTTCATGATAATATCCTTAAGGGAAGAACAGCTTTAAAACAAATCAGTTTAATCAAATTGAATCAGGTGCTGAAATTTATGGGCTCTGTTGGTTTTCCTTTGGGAATTTAGACATAACTTTGCTACTAGAGACAAGGGATGCTGTAGCTTGGTTTGCAGCAGAATAGACAGGTTATCATGAGAGAAGGGGTGGCAGAAAAGATATGAGACAGGAGAAAAACTGAAAGCAATCTGCCTTCAGCTCCTATACTTCGCAAATCATTTCCATTCACACACCTTCTATGTGTAAGGATCTGAGGAACAGATGAGGTGATAATACACTAATTGATGTGGCACAGGTACGGGCTGTAGAAATGGACAAAAAAGAAGAGGGATTTCAGGGGAGGAGATAAGCCTACTGTGTTAAGTGCCAGAAGGAAAGACACTACCGAAAGGAAAAGGAAGAAGCATGGACAAGTGGAATGGAAGATAGAAGGCATTGAACAGAGTATTGGGGATTCCTTAAGGGAACTGGAGAAAGGAGAACACAGTTCAGCCAAGCAGGGATACAGACTGAAAGAAATAAAGGGAAAAGATGTAGGAGAAATAAGTAGAAGAGACAAAACAAAAAAAATACATATCCATGTTGCTGAATTTACTGCAGTCAATGCATTTATTTTTCCTTCTCCCATTTACGGCTTTTACCTAAAAGTGAATAGTGGTTGGGGGGCTCACTATGTGGTATCTCATCCATCCTTACAGTGGATCTTGTTTTTTCACAGACTGCTGAACTTTAGTGCTATGAAGACCTGAGCATGTTGTGATGTGTCAAATCAAACGTCAAAATGACTAGCTGCCTTTAGAAATGTAGATTGGTAATTTTAAGATTGTGAAGAAAGTTCTGCTTGGGTAGGGAGCTATTTCCTTTGTTGTTTTATTGTTATCCTTGTACTGTTTATTTAATTAGATGTTGTTGTAGCCAAATCTGATTCATATTTCAGCCAGTAATGAAGATGTCACAATGCAAAGATAACAAGATGTTCTCGCTGACAACAACACTACTGTGAAACTGGACATTTTCATAGGTTTCTTTGTTGCAAAGTGATTCTAAGTTCCAGCAGAAGATTGTAATATAATTGAAGAGTTGCCTTAAAATGCCTGAAGTTGAGCCTATTCATTAAACCACGCGGTTCATAAGCCAAGAGTTTGTGATTTGATATGTAGCCTGATTTAATAAAAGTTTAACATAAATAAGCCTCTCTATATATGTAAGAGTTAACAGTGTCAAAGAATCAGAAGCAGCGTGGAACCTGAAATAAACTGGCACTAAACTCTCACTTTTAACCATTATTACATTGAGGTAATATCAAATGATCATTAGTTTGGATTGTATTAGGAAACTGCAATGGTGTGCTCCAGACACCCCCACACCCTTCCCAGGCTGACCTTTTCCTGTAAATCCTGATCAAGCTATAATCACCAGTGGTGTTCATGATGGCTGGTGATGGTCATGAGGTCTGCATCCACCTCAGGGGAGACATAACAACACAACAGCCGAAGGCTAATCTATGGTAACGTACCCACCCAGCCACAGTGCTGGTCAGGGTCCAACTCAACTCAAATCTGGAAGAAACCGGCACCCGCAGTCAGCATGTAAATATGACTATGATTCAAACATCTTACTCCATAAATTGTGAGCAGCCAAAGAGCCCTTTGAGCTTTCCTAAAATCATACTGGGCTACATGTCAGGATCTGTCCTTGAAAGGGACAAGGTTATTCCTTGAGCTTGAGAAAATCCTTGACGCAACAGACCATTGGTAAATGAATCAGGAATAAGCGCACTCAAACTTAGTGATCTTAGCTAAGAGGTATGAAGGATTGATTGCGCATTTATAATCCTTTAGATATAAACTGTTAACCGAATCTGGGACTAAGTCTACATCCAGCCACACCTAGACTTTCTCTGAGGAGGGGTTTGGAATGCAAGGGGGTCCTTTCTGAACATCATGACTCAATGGGAGGGTCTCCCTGACAGTTTTTGTCTGACCCTGTCCTCAGTGCAGTAAATAATCGTTTACCTTGCCATTGAACCTTGTAAAGTACTGTCACATTTATTATAAAACTTTAGTAAATCTCTGCTTTGTATCAGTTAACATTTTGCTGCTTCTCGAGAACGAAGTGCATCTCTCTATCTCTCCATCCACGACAGAAACAAAGGTCGATCCTTCTAGGTACTGCATAAAACCAGAACAAAGATAGCTTTGAAAGATCATGGATGTTTGGAGAAGGTACCAGAGACAGGAGGGACATTTGCAGCTACAGAATAGCTTCAGTGTTCTGGTAGCAGACGAGAGCCTGGAAGCTCTCTCCAGCAGAGCATTTGAGCTGGCTGAGCCTGAACCAGGCAGGATGAAGTGAAGAGTGGCTGTAGTTGTAGACTCCCTGCTGCAGGAGATGGAAGCTCCTGTTTGCTGCACCAACATGCTGTCTGGGAAGGTTTTTGGTGGGGCTGAAATGGCTGAGTCTTGTCTGGGCCTCACACTTTTACTCCCTGCTGCTGTTCTGCATGGACACCAATGCTATTGCTACAGGAGATGTGAAGTGAATCAAGCATGACTACATTTCTGTAGGACAAGCCAAAGACACAGGTGCACATGTGGTGTCTCCTCAATCCTACTGGTGAGGGGGTAGGGCTTGAGAAATGCATGGATACTGTAGGTCAACTGGTGCTACTGTATGACATTCTCGTCAATCAATTGGAGATACATGGATTTGACAGATGGACCACTTGGTGGATAAGGAATTGGCTGTATGGTTGCACTCAAAAAGTTGTGGTAAATGGCTGAATGTCCGAGTGGAGACTGGTGATGAGTGGCGTTCCTCAGGGGTTGATATTGGGACTGATGTTGTTTAAAATATTTGTCGCAGACAAGGACAGTGGATCGAGGGTACCCTCAGCAAGTTTGATGATGACAGCAGCTGTGTTTGCGATCGACACACTGGAGGGGAGGGATGTCATCCAGAAAGATTTTGACAAGTCTGAGAGGTGGGTCTGTGCGAACCCCATGAAGTTCAACAAGGCCAAGTGCAAGGTCCTGCAGCTGAGTCAGGGCAATCCCAAGCACAAACAGGCTGGGCAGAAAGTGGATTGAGAACAGCCCTGAAGAGAAGGACCTGGGGCTATTGGTGGATGAAAAGCTCAACATGAGCCAGCAATGTGCACTTGCAGCCCAGAAAGCCGACCAAATCCTGGGCTGCATCAAAAAAAGTGTGACCAGGAGGTCAAGGGAGGTGATTCTGCCCCTCCACTCTGGAAAGACCTCACCTAAGTACTGTGTTCAGTTCCAGAGTTCTGAACACAGAAGTATGTGGATCTGTTAGAGTGAGTCCAGAGGAGGGCCACAAAGACGATCAGAGGGCTGGAGCTTTTCCCATCTGAGGACAGGCTGAGAGAGTTGGGCTTGCTCAGCCTAGAGAAGAGAAGGCTCTGTGGAGACCTTATAGCAGCCTTCCAGTACCTAAAAGGGGGCTGCAGGAAAGCTGGGCAGGGGCTCTTTATCAGGGAGTACAGGGATAGGATAAGGGGGAATGGTTCTAAGCCAAAAGAGGGGAGATTAGATGAGATATTAGGAATAAATTTTTTACTGTGAGGGTCATGAGACACTGGAACAGGTTGCCCAGAGAAGTCATGGATGCACCATCCTTGGAAGTGTTCAAGGCCAGGTTGGATAAGGCTTTGATGAACCTGATCTAGGGGGAGGTGTCCCTGCCCATGGCACTGGGGTTGGTACTGGATAGTCTTTAAAGTCCCTTCCAACTCAAACCATTCTATGATTCTATGACAACCCTTGATAAAGTGAGGAGGTCGTGGACCAGGTTGGTAGGCACAGTTTTTCCTGTCTTCATATTTAATAATCTAACTTAAAGATCCTGCAATGGCTCAGTTTTGCTGCAACAGAGTCAGATTTGTGAATCTCATTTGTGCCTTTGCTCCCTCTTCTTTTTTTGTGCAATCTTGTACAACAGAGAAGTGTCTTTTCTACTGAATATTTTATTTCAGTTATGAGGCTTGGATAATTCTTAGTGGGTACATTATATTCATGTTTGTGACCTTTTTATGTGTCTCATCATTCATTTGAATAAAACTAAGCAATTTGTTTATAATAACTGTATAATATTACAGTAATGTTATTACTATTGTATTTCTAGTATATTTATAATATTTCATTAAATGGGGTTTGGGATAATTGAAATTAACTGTGCTCACATTTAATCATAGCAATTTTTTTACTGTCTTAACTGTTCAGCTACCCTTTCTTCTAGCTTTTTTTTATTATTTCATTTCCAAACTAAACAGTACTCTTTTAAAAGACAAATGTTACCATTGCTTCCACATATTAATAACAGTGTTCGAACACTTACATCCTTCAAAGGCTACATCCACATTATCAAGCAATGAGGCACAACAGGAGGTGGTCAAATGATTAAAGTAATTGGTATTGAGAGCCCCTTAACTAGACTGTACGTGGTTTGGTAGATTTACTTCAAACTAGAGCTAGACTTGTCTCCTGGACTGAAAGGTCACCTCGATGCTTGAAGTTCAAAGATGCCTGAAGAAAAGCTCTAGCACAAAACTTTGGCTTCTGGCTTGGGGGATACTCACTGGGTAAAATGAGAGCATCAGAGCTGTTCACATATCACTGCCCTGATACTGTCGCTGTGTAAGATGCAGTCCAGTGCTCCAAAAACTAAGGAAGACTGAAATCCATGATAACTGCTAACAAATATCCACAGAGCCAAATTCAGACTTGCTGGTACACACACACACACACATCAAAGTACCTGAGGATCATGTGGTTTTGGTAGGAAAATCTTTCATTTGGCATCTGGTACACACGGGTGAACAACAAAATGTGCTGCAATGCAAGGTCAAATATTGTTCTGGGACAGGATCCTCCATCCACAGTGTGCACAATGTGTGCACAGTGTGCACAAATGTTCATGTCTGTGCCTTGACCTGGAAATGTCAACTTCACATAGGCTTAATCCAACCCTGCTCATGGTCACAAGTGGAACTGTAGGCAGGCAGAATGTTTTAACGTCACATTTGCTGCATGTGCAATAATGTGGGTTTGTCTCTCCAGAAGCTGTTCATCCATGAAGACAGGCATCAACTTTCAACTGAATCTTTTATCTTTCATCGTATTTCACAATTTTAATCTTCCAAGCAAAAAGATCATAATCCTCAATATGAAATACTAGGTAATTAAATTACAGGTATTTAAATTTTATGGTAAAATACAGCACACAATTTATACAGAATGAAACTTTTATCACTGTTTTTCATACAGGATTTAGGTTCTTACTTCACAAAAACTTGCACTGAAATAATGGGAACTATATATGAAGAACAGATTTCAAAATAATTCTTAGTGTCATTTTGGTACCAGCCTGCTACTCTTTGAAGCTGATCATGTTTTCTTAGGATAAAAAACTCCACAGGGTTTCCCTTTTTGACAGAATGGTCTAGCTTGATAGAATCATAGAATCATAGAATTATCTGGGTTGGAAGAGACCTCCAAGATCATCAAGTCCAACCTTAATCCAACACTATCATGGTTACTAGATCATGGCACTAAGTGCCACATCCAGTCTTATTTTAAAAACCTCCAGGGATGGTGAATTCACCACCTCTTTGGGCAGGCCATTCCAATGCCTGATTACTCGTTCTGTGAAGAACTTTTTTCTGAAATCCAGCCTAAACCTTCCCTGGCAGAGTCTAAGCTCGTGCCCTCTTGTTCTGTTGCTGGTTGCTTGGGAGAAGAGTCCGACCCCCACCTGTCTACAGCCTCCTTTCAGATAGTTGTAGAGAGCGATGAGGTCACCCCTGAGCCTCCTCTTCTCCAGGCTAAACAACCCCAGCTCCCTCAGCCTCTCTTCATAGGACTTGTGCTCAAGTCCCTTCACCAGTTTTGTTGCTCTTCTCTGGACTCTCTCCAGCACCTCAATATCTTTCTTGAACTGAGGGGCCCAGAACTGAACACAATACTCAAGGTGTGGCCAAACCAACGCCGAGTACAGGGGAAGCATCACTTCCCTTGTCCTGCTGGCCACACTATTCCTGATACAGGCCAGGATGCCATTGGCCTTCTTGGCCACGTGGGCACACTGCTGGCTCATGTTTAGCCTCCTGTCAATCAGCACCCCCAGGTCCCTTTCCACCTGACTGCTCTCCAGCCACTCTGTCCCCAGCCTGTAGCACTGCATGGGGTTGTTGTGGCCAAAGTGCAGGACCCTGCACTTGGCCTTGTTGAACTTCATCCTGTTGGACTCAGCCCATCTCTCCAGCCTATGTAGGTCCCTCTGCAGAGCCCTCCTGCCTTCCAGCAGGTTGACACTCCCTCCCGACTTGCTGTCATCCGCAAATTTACTTATGATGTACTCAATCCCCTCATCTAAATCATCGAGGAAGATGTTAAACAGAACTGGACCCAACACTGATCCCTGAGGGACACCACTGGTGACTGGCCGCCAGCTGGACACAGCCCCATTCACCAGCACTCTCTGGGCCCAGCCAACCAGCCAGTTCTTAACCCAGCTGAGAGTGCACCTGTCCAAGACGTGGGCTACCAGTTTATCCAGGAGTATGCCGTGGGAGACAGTGTCAAAGGCTTTGCTCAAGTCCAGATAGACTACATCCACAGGCTTCCCTTCATCCACCAGGCGGGTTACCTGATCATAAAAGGAAATCAGGTTGGTCAGACAGGACCTGCCCCTCATAAAGCCGTGCTGGCTGGGTCGGATCCCATGTCCATCCTGAAGGTGCTGTGTGATTGCACTCAGGATGATCTGTTCCATAACCTTGCCAGGCACTGAGGTCAGGCTGACAGGCCTATAGTTTCCCAGGTCCTCCTTGCAGCCCTTTTTGTGGATTGGCATGACATTTGCCAACTTCCAATCATCTGGGACCTCCCCAGAGAGCCAGGACTGTTGGTAGATGATGGAGAGTGGCTCGGCAAGCTCTTCTGCCAACTCCCTCATCACCCTAGGACAGATAGCTGTGACTGAAAGTACAAGCACATCTTGCAAGTACCTTTTAAACTGTGTTTGCAAGACAGTTGACAATAACTTCAAAGACTTTTTTAGGCGTAAATACTTCTCAAGTGTGACAAAACAGAGTGAGTCAGAATAGAAGAGGAAGCTAGCTGGGAAGCTCTAGGCGAAAACATTTACTGCTGTTAGAAACAGCAAACATTTAAACCTTCAAATAAATAAAATATTTTTTATTTTGCAACAACCTCAGTGCTAACAGCCAGCATTTAAAATTCCTGACTATCAGCACCAGTGGAACTTACTGTGGTTTCCACAGAGCAGTTAAACTATAGTTAGTCAAGTTGTGTATACAGTACCAAAAAGTCCATGTGGTCCTCAGTCCACGAAGCAATCTCCTGGGCTAGTTTACCTCCAAAGCAGACAAAACCAGGTGTGTTTCCTCTGGAAGGTCTATAGGCATCTGGTAATGCTACCTAACCTTTTCCATACTGTAATTCCCAGGGACATCTGTGGAGTCCTTCCTGAGTCAGACAGAATAAAACTGCTTGACAAAATCCCAGCAGTGCAGAGTACCTGATTGTGACCGTGCCATGGACACACTGTGTCGTACAGCAGGAAGGAGGCAAACTGGAGCTGACATGGGTTACTGTGAGCCTGATCTTTCTTCTATAGAACAGAAATGAGACATTGAAAAGGGCAGAGAAACTCCTCACCTACACACAGGTCTGAGGATAGCTGACTTCTAACCCTGGTCCTGACAGTGAGGTCACTCCCCATATTCTTCACTCTCCAGCAACACATCATGTCTTACTTGAAAGTTTGTTACACCAAAATTTCTAGGAGGTTGCTAGACCCTTAGTAGAAGACATATCTATCGTAACTTTTAGTAGCGACTATGATGAATATCTAACTAAAATATATTTCTGTGCTATATCTCCCACATTGCAAGGGGTTTGAAGAACACATAGCAATAGCAAAACAATTGGATCTGTAATTTGTAAAAATTCTAAAATATACCTTGCAAATAGGTTTCATCATGCACTCTATAAAGACTTTTGAATTAGTGGACTCCTCACATGTAAATGTAAACATGTATTTAGTCTCCACAGAGGCAGATGTAATATGACAGTGACAGTATTACTTCTAGAAAAAATTTAGGCTACTCTCCTGTCATCTTAATAGATCTAATTCTTATTTGCCATAATAAGACAAATAGGAAATGTTATAATACTGGGTTTTCATACTGTATTGCAGCTTACTGTGGATTTCAGTAATAGCTTTCATCTACGTGCAGAGTAGAGCTTTAGCTGATGGTGTGTTGATGAATATAGAAAGTCCCATTTTGATCTCATGCTGAATAATTCAACAGATTTGTTCCCATATGACAATAGTCTCAAAACGGGTGCCATTGCAGAGTAGCAGAACATCATGTTGAAGTTCCACTGCTGGACTGCAAAATATTAAAAAAAATAACTAGCCAACACTTGCTATGAATCCTCATAAGGAAAGCATTTTTATTATTTTCATATTTGTCACTACTTGGCTTATAAAGATGCCCATATAGAGTTGTCCTGAAACATTTCATAAACCCTGAATTAATGCCAACATTTTTTTTTATCAGGCCTGGCATCATCAATGCAATTTGGTAGGCTTCAGAATTGGAATGGCTTAGCACAAAATCTTCAAGCAATGGAAATGAAAACTTGACTAGACAGAGTCTTCTCCAAAGTCATATATCAATGCTGAAATTTAAGTTCCTGAAGGAACTTGCCATTGCAGGTGATATAATCAAATTTATTGAGTGAATCAGGGTCCCAAAATCTCAAGTGAGCTCTTCCTCTGATTTTCATGGGTCCCAAACTTCTCACACTGTCTGCAAAAATGACTAAAATTGCTAGCAGCAGAGCTTTTGGACCACTTTAATTCCTTAATTAAGACAGACTAGGGATTATGCTCATTTCAGGTAGTGTTCATTGTATTGGATGGATTAGGGATAGATTCTAGGTACAGCTCATGCCCTTGCAGGATTTGATTCTCCTTTGGCAATGTATTTCTACATTTGTTTGCAGTTTTCTTAGATTCACATTTTGTGACTAAAATCAGTGTTATTTGTCAAGACAGGTGCTATGTTTGATGTGCTATGAGATTTTTTTGCTACTATTGGCTAGCACACTATTTTGCAGACAATACAGTTAGAAAGTGAGGTTGACATCCTAGCTTGTACAACTTCAATTCAGAGAGGCCTTGATAAACTTGGAGTGAGCCAACAGAAACCTTGGGAAGTTCGTCAAGGTGCACTGGTACAGGTTGGGAACTGGCTGGCTGATAAACAACCATGCTGTAAAGGAGCTGGGGGCTACATGAACATCAAGCTGAATGTGAGCTCTCCTCGAAAATAAAGCAAGCCACATGCTGGGCACATCAGAATTACATCCAGCATGTTGAGGAAAGTAATTATCCGCCACTGTTGAAAGCAGTACCTGGAATATTGTCTCTATTTCCCAGTCTACCAGTTCTAGAAGCGTGTTGAGAACATGGTCGAATGGAAGGCTACCAAGATGATGAGGGATCCTACAGCATACAAGCTAAGAGAAGAGGTTGAGTGAGGTGGTCTTGTTTAGTCATGTGAATAGGAGGTGATGGGATGATTTAATAGGAGCCAGTACCTAACTGAAGTAAGTTAAGAAGATGATGGAGCCAGACTCTCTTTGGATGTAACAAGAGAAACAGCCAGAAATAACAGGTTGGGATGTTCAGGGCTGAACATTAGGAAAAAATTCTTCACCAAGAGGGTGGTGCAGCCTTGGAACAGGCTGCCAGAGGCATTGTGGAGTCTCTGTCCTTTAATGTTTTTAACACCATGGTGCTAGCCTAGCCAGCAGCTAGGCGGGCACCTTGGCTAGTGCTCCTCTGAGTGGGATGGTGGATTTGAAATCTCCAGAGATTCCTTCCAACCAGCACTGTGCATTGGAGGAGAGGCAGTAAGATACTGACTGTAACCACAGCTGTTGGCATTTCTTGTAATTTATGAGTGCTTACATGGACAACGGAAGTCTGCAAGTGCTTTGATGCACAATTAGTAAGTGATGACCTAGTTATCAACCTAACGCCAACCTCACACACAACTCTTCTTTATTTTTGGAGGTAAACAGGCTTGAATCACATTTTTTACTAATGTAGAAACAAGTCATGGGGCCCTGACCTGTGCGGTCTGTGAAAGTCATGCTGCAATCCAAACAGTCAGTGAAAATTTGTGCCTGGTGTAACTGCGCTGCCTTCAGTAGATCTATATGAGAAGACCTTGGATCTACAGCTGTTGGATATGAAAATGCATATCCAACCTCTCCAGTTCTGTGCAGTCTCTGAACACTGCGAATCAGTGATCTCTTAGTTAACTGAAGCAAATGACTTGGAAAAAGCTTTGAGCCCATTTAATAATTTTTTTCACATCAGCTCTGTCAAACAGAGCTGGAAAAAGTAATTTTCTGGTAACCATGAGGTTTTGTATTTTTTAAATAGCTGTGCAATTTAAAAATTCAGCAAAAACACATGTGCCTCTAAGAAAGTTTTAAAAAGACGAGAAAAACCTTCCTCTTTAATGTCTTTTTTTTTTTTTAGTTTTCCAAATGGTTAACCCTTTTAGAGGTGCTTGAAACTGTTTGCATTTGGCAGGAATTGAAAGCTACTGTGGCTGCTGTCACTTTTTTTTTTTTTTTTGCTAAAGAAGTGATTTATTCAAACCACCTCTCAACCTCACTCTCTAAATTGCAACTGTTGTAAAAGAAATTCCCTTGCCTCTTCCAAAGTGCTTCTCTGCAAGGCCACTAAACACAGCACATAAACCATATCCCAGTGGCTGTGGGAAAACACTTTTGCTGGAGTTTAAAACCCCTGACAGTTTCAGGCGTGGACTGGAAGAAATTAGTAAGAAGGCACGTGGGAAGCAGCAGAGCAGTCCTGTTCTCTCCTGGGCAGGGAAATGTGAGTCTACGTTGGCCTTCGTGGCATGTGTGGCAGTGTTAGCATCTGAGAAACCACACTAACCACGAATGATTATGTAGGTGCTTTATTGAGGCGTCAGGAACAAGGGGTCTAGGACCCAAATCAAGTTCCGTCGACTATGCAAAAAATACAAATATTTATACACTACATATGATACATTTACATAAGATGCCTGCTTTCCAGTGTGCTCTTTACATTCATTGGATAAATGATCCATAAATATATCCCATATTCATCACAATTATTACTAGTCTCTATCATTGGATCAGCCTCAGTTTCATGGTTACAACCTGATTAGTTATGCAAAGTTATCGATTATTTCTTCATCCTGGTGGTTACAGAACAATATAACTCCATATCCATATCAACTATTTCTATTTGCCATATTTCTATCACCATAGTTAAAAAACAAAAGGTCTATATAGTTACTATACTGCATATACCAAACACTGCTACCTGGGTATCTAGTTACTATGGCTATATGACAAACGCTAACCTGTCTCTAACAGCAGGGCTCTCCTCTGTGGTCCCCTGCCGCACGCTCCTACCTGTGCTCACAGGCCCTGTGAGCCATCTCTACCATCCTTCTTACATGTGCTGGGGTCTGGGCTCTGGCCAGGGGGGATCCCTCCCGAGTGCAGAGACACAAATTCCTGCTGCAGCCAAAAGTTGCAGATGAGCAATTAAATGGGATGGGGAGCCAGGGCTGCCACCACGACAGATGCCCATGGACCCCTCAGTGACGGTGGGGCTGCCATCACGGCAGATGTCCATGGTCACCTCCGTGGCCTCAGGGCTGCCACCGTGGCAGATGCCCATGGCCACGTCAGCGACCCCGGGGCTGCCGTTGCCTGCACCTGCCCATGGCCCCCTCAGTGACCCCGGAGCCGTCACCGCGGCCTCCGCCGGGCGGAGCAGAGGGGATGAGGCCCCTTCCCGTTCTCCCCACGAGCGGTGGCGGGAGGCGTCGCCCCGGGGCGGGGCGGCGGCCACGGGCCCGGGAGGCGGACTGGCCGTGAAGCGGGGGGGGGGTGTGGGGGCGCGGCGGCCGCAGCCGCAGCCACGGGCGCAGCATGGTCTGTCCGGCCCCGGGGCTGCCCGGCGGGCAGAGCGGATGGAGCCGGCGCGGCGGCGATGGCGGAGGCTGTGGCTGCGCTGGGCGCTGTGGCTGGTGGGCGCGGGGCTGGTGGCAGCTCTCGCGCTCTACGTCCGCCTGCCCGAACCGGGGGCCGCGGGGGAAGCGGCGGCGGGCGGGGAGGTGACGGTGCTGCTGTGGTGGGAGCCGTTCGGCCGCGCGCGGCGCCTGGGCGACTGCGGCGGGCGCTACAACGTCTCGGGCTGCCGGCTGAGCGCCGACCGCAGCCGGTACCGCGAAGCGCACGCCGTGCTGTTCCACCACCGCGACCTGGCGCTGCGCGGCCCCCGCGGGCTGCCCCGCGGCTCCCCCGCCCGCCCCCCGCGCCAGCGCTGGATCTGGATGAACTTCGAGTCGCCCTCGCACTCGCCCGGGCTGCGCGGGCTGGCCGGCGTCTTCAACTGGACCATGTCCTACCGGCGGGACTCGGACGTCTTCGTACCCTATGGGTACCTGTACCCCTTGCCCGCGCCTCGGCCCTTCGTGCTGCCCCGCAAGACGAGGCTGGTGGCCTGGGTCATCAGCAACTGGAACGAGGAGCACGCCCGTGTGCGGTACTACCGGCAGCTGAAGGAGCACCTTGCCATCGACGTGTATGGAGCGCAAGGGCTGGCGCTGGCCGAGGGTGGCTTGGTGGAGACCGTCTCGGCCTACAAGTTCTACCTGGCCTTCGAGAACTCCCAGCACACCGACTACATCACTGAGAAGCTCTGGAGAAATGCCTTTGCCGCCAGCGCCGTGCCCGTTGTTCTCGGCCCGCACAGGGCCAACTACGAGCGCTTCATCCCACCTGACTCCTTCATCCATGTCGATGACTTCCCCAGCCCCCAGCTGCTGGCCACCTACCTGAAGTTCCTCGATAAGAACAAACCCAACTATAGGAGATATTTTGCCTGGAGGAAGAAGTACGAAGTCCATGTCACCTCGTTCTGGGACGAGCATTTCTGCAAGGTTTGCGAGGCCGTGAGGGCAGCTGGGAATCAGATCAAGACTGTACAAAATCTGGCCAGCTGGTTTGAAAGCTGATGTTCCTGGCCAGCTTGAGCCAGCAGTGAACTGCGCCAAGGCATAGGGAAGGGTGAGTCTTGCAAAGATCGTTAGAAGTATCACACAGAAGGCAGTGTCATCAGTGGGAGAAGCATAGAGACACAGGTAAACAAGCTGTGAAAAGCCTACAGAAGGAAGATTTTTATTAATGTGCAAAATTATGCAAGGACAGAGAAACATCAGGCAAGATGATTGTGCAAGAGCCGAGTTAAATCTCCCAAAGTCACATGGATCTGAAACCTTTACAGCTGTGCGTAGCTTGACATAAATAACTGATGCCAAATTCTTCGGCTATACAGCTGAAACCAATTTTGTTGGCTATGACAGCTTCCTGGACCATGAAACTCTCTTCTGCTTGCAGGGGATACATGATCAGCGCTGGCTTTCTGTACTCCAAAGGCAAAGCAAATATTTTTAAGTGATTATTTTGCGTTTGAAGGCTATTTGCAGACAAATTCTGAGCCGCAAGTGTTGAACATAAGAATGTAATAATACAGCAGCACTTTTTAGCAATGTTTGAAATTGCAGCAGACAACTAATAATGCTTTGAGCCCGTAATAGTTCCATTTAGGAAAAAATGCATGGAGGGGAGTGGATCTGAGTGGAACAAACAGCTCAGATGATGGTGAGCATTTCTTCCACTACCTATCAAAACCATAGACATGTTTATCCTGTATGAAACTGGAGAAGAATTTTAAGTCCAGGAAAAGACAGACTATAGAAAAAAACTGGAACGTTTCCACCCTCTCTTTATTCAGGAAATAGAAAATGTTTACAGGAATATTAAACTCTGAAAAATTGCTGCCATGTAGGAAAAAGCAGGGAAAGGCTCAGAACTACAGGGTTTTTATTACTGTATTGAATGCGTATTCAGAATCTTAACTTATTTCTCGAGTGTCATTAGACAGTCCTGTTGGTAAAATATAGATTTTGTGAGGAAAGAATATGAAAAGGGAAAGATTTACAGGGTTTTAATGTTTCATTTTGATTATTTTCCTAGCTCATTTTTTTGATCAATAAGTAGGTTTCTAAGATAAAACTTCCTTCTCTCAGTGCCTGCCAGAAACATTTACAGTAGTTATTCCCTTTCAGACTGTAACATTTTTCTGCAGGAAGATCTTCCTGAAAGTCAGTGTATGGCTACTTTTTGGTTACATGTAATCTTGCATGGTGAAATTCAGAAAGAAACTTCTATTGCAATTACACATCATCAGGAAGCTGAGCCCTGCCTGCCCTTTGCAATTATAAGGCTTGCTGGCAAAAAAATGATAGCCCACAAGAGTCCGGCACAAATGGTGAAGGGAGTCATCCAGCTCCTACTTAAGGAGCTGGATAATCCATGGAGTTACCCAGAGACTTCACTCGGAATAAAGTCGTGGGCACAGAACATGTGGGGAATGAAGAAAGTCAGTTGTGAGTAAAATATGGGCATTGGAACAGGTGAGTAGGTTAGAAAAAGATTAGATTTGATTTTAGCAGTAATGAATATTGGGTAGGTGCTTCTAAGATTTATGAGCTGACAGCCTACTGTAATTTATTTTAATTCAGATGCTCCCCATGATTAAGTAAGCATGGAACCAAGGATTATTAAAAATAAAATGAAATAATAATAATAATACTCATTAATACTACTGCTACTACTAGTTCATTAATAATTTGCACAGATTTACCAGATCCGATCTTGCTGGCTCCTATGCTTATTCCTTTCCGTTTTTGTGCAGAGAAGGATGACTGAAAGTATTTCATCAACCTTTTTGTTGTTAATGCCAGAGTTGCTGTAGAAATGTTATTGGGAAAGGAAAGAAGGCAGACAAAAGTAAGTGGAGTGTAGTAGGGATGGTCTCTAGTGATGCATTTTCACTTGCACAGGTCTTAAGTGTTGTTATTTAAAGCAAAAGCATGGCCTTCATGGAAGGCTTCTCTGTTTCTCTACCAGTAGATACTACTACCATAAAATTAGTTCTGATAATTTTAAAAATCTAATTTAAGTATGGCATTAACAATAATAGCTACGTGTCAGGGTAATAGAATCTGCCTCCCTCTGAGTTATCCTTTTCTTCTGTTCAGTTTTTATCATGGTTCATGTGAAGATATACCAAATCTGATCTTAGAAGTGGTGAGCAATCTTTGAGAACTAGTATTTAAGATGGGATGACTTCTTATCAGCCTGCTGAAACTAGTGTATTTTTTTCAGTCCTCTTAAATTTCTTAGCGTTTTCTGAAAGTTTCCAGGCACACATTTCTTCTGTGTAATCATTAGTAATGCCACAGGCCAAAAATCAGACTACAAAGGCATGGGAATTTCCAAAGATCACAACTGATTTCTCAGCCTCTTTAAGAAAAGCAATTGTAATCTGATGAACTAGAGTTTTGTAAAATTCAGAAAAAAGCTAGGCAATAATTAAAATGTCATGTTTGAATAAGGGTGATCACACTTGTGCTGAATTTGTAAGTTATGCATTGAATATGTTCAAGAAATGTGTAAGGAAAACTGCAGTTTTGTATGATTACTGCAAAGCACTTGAATTGGGAGAAAAGAAGCCTTTTCTAAGTGTCATCATTCTTTCATGAGCCTTACATACTTTTCCCTGTATATCTGGGAGGAAATTCAGCCCTGGTCTACAGCCGCTGAGGGCAGTAATACAGCATCTTTGTAAGTCTAGTTTGGTTTTTGACTCATCCACTCCACAGGCAAATATTTACTGTACCATTGTAAGCTAAGGACTACCTTTTATAATTAATTCCTTAGAGATGGAGTTCCATGATAAAGAAGAAGTTTGCCTGAGTAAATTGGATTGTCGATCATGTACCAGACTCCAGAAGACACTCCTGATGATGAATATAATCCGTCTGTAAAAATTAAGCAAATTTATTTTCTATTTTACATAGAAAAAATCTTTTTGAATATATTTTTTAGAAGTGTATTATTCTGTGCCTTAAAATTCTGGGGTTGAGGAAGAGAACGGAAGTTCTTTATCTTCTGTTTTTATAAGGAGAAGAATTAATATTCCTTTTAAATTATGGTATAAATGGATTAGAAAAGTATGTGATCCTTTAAGTCACATCTTGTATCTCAGGGAATTTTAAACTGTAAAGTCTTTTCATAGAATGAAGTAACTTTGTATTTGTACTAATTATTTAGATGGATACTCAATCAAATTAAAGAAAGAAAACAGTGCAAAACACCCCTCTTTTTTATTTTGTCTTCTGTCTGTGTTAATAAAGCTGTAGAAAACTGCTTTTTAGAGAGAGTTAATTTCTTAATTTCTTTTCGTGACTGTTTAATCAACAGAAATAGCTGATTGTTCTAAGAGTAACCAGGCTGTCTGAGGTGAGGAGTGAAACCTGGTTGTGCCAGGAGAAAAATATTTTTCGTAGGAGAGGCTGTACCAAGTTATTTTCATCATGAAAAGAAGCATTTATTGAAGTTGGATGTCTGCTGGAAAAATGTCATTTCAAGTAACACCAAAAAAACAAACTCTCTCTTGACGTAGAGAAACTTTGAATGTGGCTGGATTTTTTTCCTCCTCAAATTTCAAAATGAAATGGAGATTGTGTTTATTTGGCTATTCAGCATGTGGCCCTACAGCTGCCCTTTTAGCTGCAGCTTTTTTCATGCTTGTTCATCATCATCTTCAACTGAGCAACAAAAAAGAAAAGGCCCAAAGTGCTTTTCCCTAAGTTTTGCTGACACTGACTGCAGAACAGTTGATTGCTTATCTCTCTCTTTTCTCATCTTCTGTACTGCTTGGTGCATAGAACTGAGAAATTTCAGCATTTCTTGAACTTTATGCCCGGCCAGGATAAGGTATGTGCTACAATCCTTGCTTTTCCCCCTCTCGGGTGATTGATGTTTTGTCACCATCACGTTTAACTTTTGTAACTAGAGCTTAAAATGACTGCTTGTTTACTCATGGCTGAGAGAGGAAACAGTTTTTTGCTCTTTTTCCAGACATGATTGAACTCTGGGTTGGAGAAACTGGTGAAAATATTTTTCTGCCAAACACTGGGTACCATTTGTTCAAGTTTGCTTGGTGACTCTTAAGAAGAGAGTTAAGTCTGATTAAACTCACATGCACAGGTCTCTATCCAACAGTCATATAAAATGGTATTTGTTCTAAGAGTGCAAACAGTCCTTTGTAGGGAGCATAGAGCTGACTCAATCCAAAATCTGTTGACGAGAATATAATGATTTAGCATAGATTTAAGTGATATTTACAGATAAATCAGGATGCAAACATGAAAAGCCCATTTCTAATCATTAAAAAAGTAATTATTTGAATAGCTATTACTTGTAGAGAACTCTATCTAACAATTATGATCAGTATAATTTTGTATTTTCTTCTGTAGAGTCAGAGAAAAACAATACCCAAGACCACAAATCATCTGTCTCTTCTAAGTTCTGCAGATGTTTTGCTTTACGATCTTGAGCTGCTTAAGCCTTAATTTGGCACAGTTCCTAAGGATGCCACTCCAAAGAGTATCTGAGAGGAGTAAGACAAAACCTGGTTTTCAGGAGTGCTTTGAGAGCTGCAGGGATTTGGCACCACCAGTGGTAAGGTACTCGATACTTCAGGAAGCGTCGTGAAGCTACAAGCCCCATTTAATAAGAAAATTTTCTCTTAAGGAGTAAATACTTATCCAAACCAGTAAAGTCCTTCTCCACTTTTAGGTCCTTGGAATTAGTTAATTGTGTGGGTTTAAGTTTTGCAAACAGAGTTGAAATCAGATTTATTTCAGTAGTTCTCAATATTTTAACAATATTCTTTTAATATAACTATCAAAAAAGGGTCCAAAATTTGAAACTTGCTTTTCTCTCCATTTATTAAACTATCTCATGAAGTTAATCAGCCTATGGGTTTGTTCTACACATTATGGAAAACAATTCTGCATTCACATCCTCAAATTTGCCACAGGAATAAAACATGGTCTGTGTATTTTGGATGATGGGAAGCTAAGCGTGGGAAGAAATAGAGCACTGCAGTGCCCAAGTTCTGGCGTACTGCAACTCTGAGATTCTGATTGCAAGAGTGCCTGTGACTAGAAATTAGCCATTTTGTTTATGAGCAGAAGGCAGAAAGATAATTGAAAACCTGAAGTGTAGATTATTGTATTGTCAATATATTTTGGTGCATTTGTAATGATGCCAAATAAATTTTGACTGTGTTAAATATTTATTGAAACAAGCACAAGACTATATGAGATGCAACAAAATAATTGTCCTAAGTGCAAAATTGGATTTAAAATAGAAAAATTATACATAAAAAATAAAGTTGAATGCCTTGCAATTCCAGGAGAGCATGTATATAAATTTTAAATACTTAACTGTGAACAAAGAGAATATTCTTGGAAATGCTGGCTCTAGCTCCAGTTCAAAGCAGAGAACATTGGTTCAGGATCATGCTTGGGCTCATGTTGACATCTGTTTCTGAACATGAATGGCCTCCTGAGATTAAGGCAGAGCTCTGAACGTTTTGATTTCCCTTCCAGTCCCAAACCTACATTTTGCTTGGCTTAATGCTAGCTTCCCTTCACTGTTGTTCACGCGTTGCTCCTCAAATGTGCTCTGAAGGCTTTAATGGGTTCTCACTTTCAAGAGAAGAGCTTCTAACTTTGGAGAAGCAGAGCTAAGAACGGGCAAGTTAATATATGGATGTTTGCTGAGAACTTTAGTTGGATTTTGCAGTAGTCATGGAATAAATGCAAGTAAGCAGTAGAGGCTGAAGACAAAATAGCAAAGCGTGCTTTTATGTTACTATTTTATCTGAGACTCCAGCCTGGAGTGAAACATCTCATCTGACTTCAGGGGTGAGTCTTTATGCTGTGAGTTTCCTGTTTATTGGTGAAGATCGTTTTATCAGGTACCCCTGAAGATTCCCACTGCTATATTATCTCAGAATCATAGAATCACAGAGGTGGACTATGGACACAGAGACTTCATTCAGTATTTCTGTGCTGTGAAAAAATTAGTTAAGTTACTTAAGGCAGAATCTGTGCTGGGTTCAGTCCAGTTGGAGGCCGGTCACGAGTGGTGTTCCCCAGGGTTCAGTGCTGGGCCCAGTCCTGTTCCATATCTTTATTAATGATCTGGATGAAGGGATTGAGTGTACCCTTAGCAAGTCTGCGGATGACACCAAGCTGGGTGGCAGTGTTGATCTGCTTGAAGGAGGCCCTGCAGAGGGATCTGGACAGGCTGGATTGATGGGCTGAGACCAATGGGATGAGGTTTAACAAGACCAAGTGCCGAGTCCTGCTCTTGGGACACAACAACCCCATGCAGTGTTACAGGCTTGGGGAAGAATGGCTGGAGAGCTGCCTGGAGGAGAAAGACCTGGGGATTTTGGTTGACAGCCGACTGAATATGAGCCAGCAGTGTGCCCAGGTGGCCAAGAAGGCCAATGGCATCTTGGCCTGTATCAGAAACAGTGTGGCCAGCAGGACCAGGGAAGTGATTTTGCCCCTGTGCTCGGCACTGGTGAGGCCACGCCTTGAGTCCTGTGTTCAGTTCTGGGCCCCTCAGTACAAGAACATTGAGGTGTTGGAGTGCGTCCAGAAGAAGGGCGACAAGGCTGGTGAGCAAGTCCTATGAGGAGCAGCCGAGGGAACTGGGGTTGTTTAGCTTGGAAAAGAGGAGGCTGAGGGGAGACCTCATCGCTGTCTACAGCTGCCTGAAAGGAGGCTGTGGCAGAGTGAGTGTTGATCTCTTCTCTCAAGTCACAGGTGATAGGACAAGGGGAAATGGCCATAAGTTGCGCCAGGGGAGGTTCAGACTGGACATTAGGAAGAATTTCTTTACCAAAAGGGTGGTCATGCACTGGCAGAGGCTGCCCAGGGAGGTGACTGAGTCACCATCCCTGGAAGTGTTTATAGAATGGGTAGATGAGTTTTTAAGGTACATGGTTTAGCAGATGATGGGTGTGGTTGGACTCAATGATCTCAGAGGTCTTTTCCAACCAGAGGATTCTATGATTCTATGATTCTATGATTCTATGAGTCAGGCTGTGATACATTACCATCAGGCATATTAAGGAAAAACACAGGGTTACCATCCTGTCACAGTGACTGGTGAAGAGTGATTTTTGCAGTGAATCTTCAGAGAAAAACTAGAGCTTGCCTGATACTGAATTATTCTTCCTTGTAATTCATAGTGTTTTTTTCATTATGCTGCCATTATGTCAAACCTAGATTTTATTCTTAAACATAGATGTTAATTGTATTCCACAATTTACAAAAGTACTTTAAAATAATGAGAAGAGTTAAAAATTGTATTTCAGTGATGCATCTAGAAAAGGCAAGTTACTCTTGGACTGAGTAAAGAATCAGGAAGGTTTTGCTGTAGAAGTTTCTGCTGTAGTTGTTGGCAAGTTATAAGCAAATATAGCAAAGGGTCCTGTCCTCTGTGGACTTCACATTAGGTCCTCTGGGACTGATCCTCACTCTTGTCAGAGCACATTTGATTTCTGGAGATACTCCAGGCATACACAGGTGCAGTCGACTGTGTGTCCTGCTTTGTCTGCTTGTTTCTACCTCTGCCACCTGCATGACCAAAGGAGGAGAACAAGGCTACCACTGGCTCCTCTGTCTCTTCTCTTGCAATCATAAAATCATAGTATAGTTTGGGTTGGAAGAGACCTTTAAGATCATCCAGTTCCAACCCCTCTGCTATGGTCTGGGACACCTCCCACCAGACCAGGCTGCTCAAGGCCGCATCCAACCTGGCCCTTAGCAATTTGAGGGAAGAGTCATCCATAACTTCATTAAGCAATCTGTGCAACTTGTCTTACCACCCTCATAGTGAAGAATTTCTTCCTCATGTCTAACCTAAATCTTCCCCCTTCCAATTTAAATCCATTCCCCCTTGTCATATCACTATATGCCATAGTAAAATCTTCTGTCCCTTTTCCATACTCATTCTGGATGATGTTCTTAGTCCTGGAAGAAGGTGAAGATGGAAAGATGTATGAGAGCCAAGTGTGCATGTGAGCTCAAGAGAGAGCTTGGGTGTGCAGCAGGTTAATGAAGGGAAAGAAAAAGAGGAAGAGAAATCTTAATCACACTTCCCTTCATACAGCCTTCTTAAACATTTGGAAGAAAGGAGACTGAAGGCAAGGGGAAGCACAAGCTAGTTTCAGTCCTTTTTCACACCTGGAGAATTTCTGGTTTATTTGGGATCATTGTAGGAGAGGAGAACATGCATCCCTTCTCCCACCATCTTTTCTCTTGTAGACTGAGGTTACACAACTGGTGAAACACAACTGCACCATGGAATATGAGCCTTCAAAACATCACAGAAGGCACTAACCCAGCTAAAATATGGCTGCTTGTCAGGAGGTAAGGTGCTTATGGCTCCATTAAGGTCAGTGAGACTTTTGAGGTGGTTGTCATTGGAAACAGTTTCACTCAGCTTGCATCTGCCCTTAGTAATGAATAAAATTAATCACTAAAAATTGTGCTTTGCCCAGAATGTAAAAAGTGAGCATTCAGATGAGTTCTTGCCAGGTATTAAGGTGACTTAATTCTACAAGTTATGATTGTTTTCTTTATTTTTGTCCTCAGTGCTGAATAGTCAATTTTCAATCAAATGCCCGTTATATCTTGTAAACCCTGTTAGAAAAGAGGACTAGGGTGGCCTTGCTCAGCACAGGAAGACACAGGTCGCATATCAGCAGCAAAAGAAAGGAGGCAATTCACATCCATAAAAGCAGAAAATGAGAGGTTAGCCAGGCCAGGCATAGCGACTGAAATGTTCACTTGGAAAGCCCCAATTAATGTGTAAAAGAGTCTATTTTGTTTCTTTTGGTTTATTTCTGTATTAACCGTAGAGGAAAAGACTCTTCCTGGAACTCCATTGATTCTAGCAGTCCCTTTGTGAGTAACCTCTCCCATAGGAGCTATTATATCTTTCTGCTTTGGAGTTTATGAGTAACTAAAAAGAAACCAGCCTGGACACCCTTACTTCCCAAGGTGCTTCATTTTGTTCTTGGAATATTAGGTACCAATTACTTATGTTTTCAGAAAGCCACATTAAAGAAATAACTTTAGGTTTATTGAACATATCATTCCTTTAGTTTTGATATTTAGTTTTCCCTTCAGATTCTTTGCCTGAAGTTGTATTGTAATTTGTCATTATAGTTTAGTCATTTTTGTTTCTTCTAATTAGAAAGTTATTAAAGTGAAGAGTAATCCACAAGAGCTGTTGAGTCCTTAGGAAACAATTTATTTTTGCACCTACTGGTACGGTGGAGAGGAAATCTAGCCTCCTGTTCAGAGTCCAGGAGTGAGGAAGACTCATATTCTTCTTATAGCTCTGCTTCATGGTGGGTTGCAGATCACAGAGAAGCAATCGTGGGATACCATTAACAACAAGTTTGTCAGGAGTGGTCCAAAGCCCACTGCACACCCCAAAACTCTGTCTTCTTACTCTATTCAAGTTGCTGACAAATCCTGCCCAGCCCTTGCAGCAATTTTGTACAGGGCTTTGAACACCATTGCCTAAAGAATTTGAGGAATGCAAGGAACTTCACAATAAAACATGCAAAGAGACCCTTTTGGTCACAGGCGCAGACTTTTCTATAGCCTCAGAGAGTTCCCATGCCTAAAACCTGCAGAAACAAGCCAGAAAAGCCCCATAAGATTTTTCCCATGTACAGCAACTGGAGGAGAGCAGGAGAAAGCAAGGACATGACCAAAGCAATAAAAGCAATGTGTTAGATGAAAAGCTTGCAGAAACATGGGAGACTGACTGCAGCCCTGTTGACCTGACCAGGGCAGGAGCTGTAGGGGTTTCCTTTTTGATCTCACATCTGGAAGTAATTTTACCCTGAGCGTAGAAACGAGATACATGATCCACTTAGCCTGTAGGTTGAACATCATCAGTAGGACCATCAGGGCACTGAACAACAACCTCAAGGGCTGAAGTGATTAACCAATCTTTTTGGATAGTCAATGGTCTTACAACTGTCCAAGCTTTCAACAGCTGTCTAACCTCTCCAGCTGGCTAAGCTATGCTCTGTTTAAACGGTGTCTGATGGCTGTGGGGCAGCTAGATGTGTTATTTAGGCACTTGGATAGATTTCTTACATTTTTAAATGTTTTCTCACTTCCTATTGCTCTACTGATTGATGTGTCTCCCTGTGCACTTACCTGTTACATTTCTGCTGTGGGCAATCTTCCACATCTTGCTCTCATTTCTCTCTTAATGGACTGCTGTCCGACTCAGCCACTAGGGTGGGTGTCTCGCATGGTGGGTTGTGATACTCTGTGGAGAATCCTGAAACAACAGGTACGTATGTGATTTTGCATTTTGGTGGTCTTTGGGGTTGTGCCAGACAGTGTAGTTACCAAGTGGCTGTGAAGAGAAGGAAAGTAAGATGAAGAACTGAATGAACTTATCTTGACCAAAGCTAATCATACCCAAGGAACAGAAGACGTTTTTGGAGACAAGTGTCCCTAAATGGCAAATTGAAGAAACTCTCCATATTTGCACTATAATGTTCCCCAGATAGTATCAGAAATGGGAATGAGGAAAACTCCATTTATTTTTTTCTGAACACCTGCTTCTCTGTGGATTTATGTTCACTCCTCAATTTCCTCAGAGCACTCCATCTTCTCCCTATTCCTGTAACTTGTTCACCTGTCTTGATCCTGTTTAACTGCAAGAGCATCTGGACTGTTATAACCTGCCCTTGAGGCCTTCTACTTTCCTCTAGCTTTCCCCTCTAGCGGGGTGGGGGGCAGTGAGGTCTGTGTTGGGAGCACTGACGACTCAAGATCCAATGCTCATATCTACCTAGGGGATGCAGAGACAGACCTGATCGGATGGTCCAGCTCTGTGAGGTGCCTGCTCCTCATAAATCCTTGAGCAGTGTTACTTGTGGGTACCTTGGCTCTGCACAAACAGGCAGTGACTACAATGCCAGATCGTATCTTGGCACCACATCCTCAAGCAAGCCCTTAAGCAAAACCCACAAATTAGCACAGATATCTTTAGATACACTTTATCAGGCGTTGAATACCTAAGAGAGAGTCATTTAGACCATCTCCTGTTTGTCTACTTGTGAATGACCTAATTGATTTTACAAAGACTACTTTAAGAAAGCAGAGTGCTATACTGACCAAAGAGAAAGGAGCTTCCTTTTTTTTCCCCGATGTTAAGTGCTGGACTATTTGTAGGCTGGCAAAGAAAGAAAAAACCCCTCTGATTGCTTGGGATATTGGTCAGCCAAGTGCTGCTTGTGTTGTTCCATCAACATGCATATCAACAATCCCATGGATTTCACAACTGACTTTTGAGTATCTATAGAGTCATTAGCTCTTGTGGAAACTTCTGCTTATTATCACACTATATGCTAGGAAGCTGGTGATTTGAGCAAGACATTTTAAAACATCAGCTTTTCTATGTCATGTCCCTCTCGCTCGTTCTAGATTAGGATCAGTGTTTTAAATCATGCTGGGAGGGCATAATTACTGCACTGGTGTACCATGCCCTGCTGGTTTTATATATTTGGCACGCTCTAGCAGCTTTAAGGCCACTACAAAGATATATTCACTCATTTGTAAATGAGCAAAGAAGTAGAACAGATATAATTTATTCAGGTGAAACTGTCCCTTTATAATCCTTAGGTTAAAACTTAAGGATGAAGAGGATAATGTCAATAGTTCATTTGAAGTTACATAAATAAAAGGCAACATTAGGGCTGGAAATCTGCTGTCTTGTGTTTGAGTGGTTCTATTGCCACTTCCAGTTAGAAGTTTGAATCTGACTCTTTCAGCTTCAAGATAGATGAGAGAGGAGTCCAGATGAGAGAGGGGCAGAGCCTGCTTGACAGAGTACAAGTAAGAAGTGGGCAACAAATTTCATCACTTCCCTGCAATTCTCCATTTTACTGGTCATCAATTTTTAGGCTGACTGGCAGGTCCATCTCGAGTTTCTGTGCTTGAAAACTCATTTTTGCTGCTCTTCAGATGAAACTGGAGGTCCTAATCAGTACCTGATTATTTACAGATTTAATGTGTCATATGGATGCATATGTTGATTCCCTGTGCTTACCTACTGGCATTAATTTGAAGTTTTTTTATGAAAGAGCAACATAGATATCATTTCTACATTTTACAAATGTGTAAGTTAGCTGCAAGATCCTTCAGTATCAAAGATCCATCATCCGTCACCAAGTCAAAGCAGACTGTCATACCATTAAGTCTTGACATGGAAGGTCTTGGATACTGAAATTAAACCTGATTTGTTCATCTGTAGGAATCTGTATTTAGATTGGAAGCAGTTGCTTCAAGTCCTGTCTCCGTCCATCTCTTCTGCATTCACCTGGGTGTTAGGACAACTGAAGTCCTCTCTTGGGTTTGCCATACCTATGCACATGTCAATGCTGAAGGAGTACAGCCTGGGTGACTGACAGGTCTGTAACAGAACAAAAAGTGGCTGGTTGGTCGTCTGAAGCCTGAACCTCACCCGAGACCTCACCACAAAGGAACACTGCCTTTGTTCTCACTGTGGGGTCTGACCACATTGTGCCTCCTGAATTCATCTTGTTTCTCACGGCATTCATGGTGTGTTAAAGCCTTCTATATTGATCCTTCTGAAATGCTACTATTGAATCAAAAGAGAAGCACACATTTGTTTTGGAGGCATCTCACCCGTCTGGTTTTACCAGAGCAGGATAAGAAATGTCGGCAAGTCTACTCTATTTAATTTCCAGGCTGTCAGTCATCTGATTTCACAGGTATCTCTCTATTCTCCTAGAGGAAAATAAGTTTAATTGTGTCTCAAGTTACTTGGTTTATATGATGAATACTCAGCTTCAGGATTAAACTGAAATAATTTATGCCTTTAGTGAAAATGTCACGGAAATTTGTTTCTGCTTCAGCCTCCACAAAGTATGGTATAAAACATGAGATAGTTATCCAAGGGGTTTCAAAGTCCTGTGGCCAGCTGTGGCATCTTTCCTGACCTTGACCCTTAGGACCATATTCTAGATATTTTATTATCTCCTCAAAAAGCAACTTGTGCTATGTGTTTGCTGTTGATAATAACAGGAATTAATTTTATTCAAGCTGTGAGGGTATACAGACATGCTGTCCACACAGAGCTGGTGCAGAAGGGGACATGATCTTCTTCAAACTATTTTGCTGGATTGTTGGACTTATTCCAGCTGCCTGTTGGAGTGGAAGGAGCTTCATCGGTGTCTCCTAAGTTTCCCAGTGCAGCAAGACCAGCATATATCTGTTCTGACCCTTATGCAGGTAGACCTGCCTGTTGCCTCCCTGGGTGTGACAGACTCCTTAGGAACTCACAGGATCCAAGTGTGATCCTCTCTCTATGCTAGCTCTTGACTGTTCTTTTGCTTAGGGGCATGGTTGAATGGTGAACTCTGCAATGCAGGTTTATGGTTGGACTTAATGATCTTAAAGGTCTTTTCCAACCCAAACAGTTCTCTAATTCTGTCATTCTGTCCTTTTCAACTGAAGAAAGTACTGGACACTAGGTTCGAATGTCCTGGTATTCTGGGATACAGATTCACCATGATTTGCGTGAGATATGCTTCATTATTAGCCAGTAACCTAGAAACCAATCTTATCCCAAGCCAGACTGAGGTAGGATCCAAGTAAAGAACCTAATTGTTTAAAACATCCTTTAAAACATTAAGGCAGCACATTGATTCAAGTCACAAAAAAGTACAGAAGAAGAAATGTAGAAGGCGAGCTAGCTTGTATAGAGAGTCCTATGTTCAAGTACTGTATTTGTCTACATGTATTTGCCACAGAAATTATCACAGTGGATGCAGCAATAGGGCTCTTCCAATATTAACCAGAGCGACTGCGCTGACACGGTGAAAGCAGCAGAAAGTAAAATAAGGTCAAACCGTTCTTTCCACATGCACTGTTTACATTTCATTAATTTAGTAATATGTTTATGTACTCTTGATGCTTTGTATCTTTTTGATCTTTGCAATCACACAAGTTACAGCACAAACAGAATAAGCTCTGTAGGAAATAATACTGTGCTGTGTGCCTTTGCCGTGAACATGACCTCATGGATTACATTTCGGATGGGTCTACAAGAACTGTGACAGTGTCAAGAAACAGGAACTACAGAGTAAAAATAGTTAAACCACTTGCTCCGCTATTTTCCCATGGAATGTCCTACAAAGGACACGTGGCAAGGTATTTTAGGCAAACTTGGAATCAGATGAAAAATGTAGTCAAATTACTCAAGATCACAAATACAATATTGTGGGATCCTGGGCTGTAAAATAATCTTTGCCCTGCCATTAAAAGGCATCTTTTCTTCAATATCGCAGGCAGATTCTTAACAGGAGCAATATATGTCAGCATAGGTTCTTAGCAAAATTTCCCTTCAAACTAATGAAGAAAAGGAGCTCAAATTAACAGAATAGTCTGCAACTTCAGAGTAGAAGACAGGTTTCTATTCTTCACCGCTTAGATACACCATGTATAGAGAAGACATATCGGTTGGTCATGTTTTATCATGTTTTGATTTTCAGGGGACACACTAAGATTTTCAAAGATCTGATGCTTTATTCATCATCTGCTACATGTCATTTGCCAGCCCAGGGACACACTCTGGCTATGGAGAAGGTGTTTGTGTCTCCATGCAGCAAAGAACGTAGAATCTCAGGGGCCACGGGGGAAGAGGAGGTGCTGGGACAGAACAGCGAGCCATTGCCTCCAAGAGCAAACAGCGATGCAGTGAGCTGCTTGGCACCGGTGGCAGCTGTCGTCACCCATCCTTGACCAGGGTACTGCATATGTTGTCTAAAACAAAGTAATTTTCTTCGTCTCTGAAGACAGTCTTCCCTATTGTCTTCAAAGTTTAATAAAGAATTAATTTGCTGGTCCATGCATGCTTATCCAGAGTAAAACCTCAAAATAATGGGCTATAGTGAACAGAAGAAACTTGATCTACAAAGTAAAGAACAGTTTTCCTTAATCCTCAGCCCAGCTTTAGGAATAAAAGTGCTCTGAAGAGTAAAAGTAATACACGTACTAGCTAATGAAACTCACTGCTGACAATGTCTTTCTTTTATAGGGAGCATTGACTTCTAGCTCAAAAGCTACTAACAATTTTTAAAAAGACAACAATGAACAAGAAGAATCACAGGCTCTTTGGTAGTCTATACCAAGTCCCAAAGACCATTCTAGCCGTTCTGAGCTAAAATCAACATCTTGGATTTTATCCATGACTTGAAATGGTCAGTGTCTCCTAAAGCAGAGAGGTCAAAGAGAGGCGAAATTCAATTAAGTAAGTGAAATTCAGACCCATGGGGGCATCCTAGGAAAGGTTTGGAGACCACCCTAGATCTCAGTTAGCTCGGCTTTCATACGGTTGGCCTTATTTGGGAGAATTTTTCTGGGCTGGCTGTGTATTACCTTCTGTTACTGTGATCCAATCCCAATGAAATATAAGCACAGATGACTGAGACAAAGCCTGCATAGAAAAGGCATGGTGGGAAAAATGCCGAGGTATGTCGAACTCTCCTCTTTCTCTAGGAGCAGGTCAGGCTATGGTAATAGTTTTGTTCTGTTATGTACTTATATTACAAGTGGCAACTGGGTCCTATCATTCGTATACACAAATATAATTATCACTTTTGCTTCTGGTTCTTTTCCAGAAATGCAATAAGTTATCTTGTTCCTTGCAATGCCAAGGCATTTCCAGGTGGCCCTCACCCAATTCCATCACTCACTTGAACACTGAATCCTTTGTTCCACTGCCCTTCCTTTGGTCAGACAAGAGCAAATAATCAGATCGCTGTTCACTGACAACCTGTTTTCCTTAGAACATGCCCAAAAGAGAGTTAGATCAGAAGATTTGACAACTGTTTTGGTTTTGTGATTGTTTTTTTTCCTAATCTTCATCTAGTCTCCAATATTTCTGGTACCATTAAAGTGCTAAGTTCCTAAATGGAGACAATCATATGTGCAGTTAACTGCATAAGTGTTTTACTCTAAATTTGGTGTATGTCCATGGATATGTACACAAAAGTATTGATTTCCTTTGTTTGAAGAACAGTTTATTTGCTTTTGAACTAGTAGCAGAATCACTTTTCCTCTCACTGTCACACCAGTGAGGACAGCTGGAGTGTGCATGCTCTTCAAAACTGAATGGTGCCTATTGAAGGCCAAACAACATGGCTCATTTCTTCTGTGGGTATCAATAAATGCACTTTACTTGCTTATCAGTTCTCTAACAGTACAGCTGATACCTTGTATTTTGAACCCCATTATGTTATCTTGTGCTAAGAATTACAAAAAGAACAAAGGACTCATCTAGGGCTGCTTGTGTCTCACCTCTGCTAACAACATAATGATTGCATGGGTCAAAGACACATGAAGCCATCCAGATTCCTGAAGCCTAAAATAAAAAAGAAAGTGTCAGATTAACAGCAGCATTTCATTACCGAGCTCAGCGTGTTCAGTCATCCTTAAAACTACAACAATAGAGATGAGCACAGCGGCAGGCTGGGAATTTTATTAGATTTCAGTCATTTTGGTTTCAAGAGGTGAGGAACTGATTTTCAGTGTCAGAGTGTAAAATCCACTCTGCTAGCACCTGCCAGAGCTGCTGGAGAAGCACGTTCCCTGCTGTAACTGTACCAAAATGGCTCAGAGACATCAGATTTCAGGCATTTCAGATTCAGTAGAAAACAGCTCAAACTCAGTCCCCTAACCTGCATAGCATTGATATGGAGTATGGGATCTGGGGTTTCATGCAGCGCAATGATGCTACACAAACCTGTGGTCCAGTTTGGGTCTTCTGTGCCTACAAGTGTATCTATAGGAGCCTGTGGGGGGAGTCACCAGGCTGCTGGTAGCAGGGTGCTAAAACTGCTACTCATAGTGAAGCCCATGGTGTCTTGGGTACAAGGAGTGGATTCAATTAGGTAAAAGCAATAGATCCAGTGGGCTTTTGTGAGTGCAGAAGGGAGAGTGCAAGTTTAAGTAGCAATTAATGTTGTACAAAGCTGAGGACAGGGAGGGGAAGTGGTTTTAGCTTCTTCTTTCTCTATCGATTTCCCCTCTTTAAGCTTGCTGGTTTAGCTGAAGCATTGTGTATTGAACATCAGTTTTGTTACCTCTCTTGTGTCACTGCTTTTACACCATCTTGGCTTTGGGGCATTAGAGCTTTCAGTGAAAAACAAGGTAAAGCTGTGCTTTGATATTCTTCTTGTGCACTGTTTCTTTAGTGTTCCATACCTATTGTTAGGGTATGAGAGTCTTGTCAGGAGGATGGCATTGATGCTCATGTGTATTAGCAGAAGGTGACAGCAGAGCCAGCCCTGTTCCCCTGCTTCTCCCTGGTACCATGGAAGACAGATTCAGACAGATATGAAAAGGTCCACTCTACATTCCTCTAACTGCAAAGACGTGAAAATAGCTGTACTAATTTAGGGGAGACGTACTTTTTTTGTAGCTCTTAAAGGACATTACTGTACTGAATATAAAATGAATGCTGTTTTTTCCGTTCTGCACAAAAATGTGTGTTTATAATCCTTTAGCATAATTGAGCCATGCCTCCCTAGCCAGTTATTTTTAATATGAGATGAATCATGGTCTGTTTCTTCACAGTGACTATAAAAGGAACCTAAAATTACCATCTCAGATGCAGGTGTCTTTTGTAACTGTTTTTGTTGTATTACTCTTCCTTAATTTAGGTTTACAGTTACACTTGGTCAGAAAAAGCTGTTTGTAAACCAGAAGGCATCAGATCTGTTATTCCAAAACTAAACAGAAAATTAATGTCCTTTATTTAATAAAATATGATCTGTGGGTGATAAAGTAGACTTCCCAAAGATCTCCAGAGTCGGGTCCCTGAGGTGGGTGCTCTGGCAGAGCTTGCGTGCGCTGGGTGGTGTGTGGGTACCGGGTCTCTCCTTACCTGTTAATTTACCTGTGGCAAACCTTCCCAACCCCAGCAGAAGAAACAGCATTTCTGAAACTTATTTTAGACATCTGTGTTGAAGTGAGATGCAGTTGCTTGGAGCGTTCATTTCCATCCCTCTGGGCTTCCCTCGCAGTTGGGGACCACTGTGGAGGTGAGGTGTCTGCAACATCAATGCCCTTTTTGGTGTGACAGACCAGGCTACATCCTGAGGGAGCTCACATGGGGGAAAAAACACAAAGTGAAACATGTTGGATGATGTTGGCAGAAAGGCAAGCACCATATAGCTTACAATTTAGTAAGCTTAATTTTGCATTCTAATGCTGTGTGCTCTGCGGGCCAAATGAAAAGCAATTAACTGTAATGAACCCAAAGATTTGCTATTCATTTTGCAAAAGCAGGAAAACCAGGAGACTGCAATACTAGCTGCATCTAAACTTTGTTAATCCCACTGGACCCATTTAGCATGAATAGTTTTAAGCTTTTCTCTGTATTTCCATTTTTGTCAGGCACTTTTTCCACAGTAGAGGAGAGACTGGATTCACAATGCCCGAGAGGGGAGGAAAGCTAACTGTAAGGTTCAAGATTTGGAAATGAATACGAGAAAGACAGTATCAGATGTCAGAGATCATAAAACAGACAGAATAACACTTTTTTAATTGCATTACTCTGTTTTTTTGAGATCTGATTTGGATGGTGGATGAACACTGAAAGGAGAGGACCGTGATGTTTTTGCTGTGTGGTTCATAGTACTGAAGTTTTAAATCAACATTTGGAAATATAAAAGCATGCTTGCAGAGTGCTCATCTCTGGGTTTAGATAGTCATTACCTCTGAGAGTGTGCTCAGAACATGTGTAGGAGTTTCCCTCTGCCAAAATAATATTTTGAGATGTCTGGTTTTTGACATCTGAGTTTTCTTTGCATGCTTCAACTCCCTGGCTTCACTTCCTGATGAGACTCTTCTGTCAAGCATTTAAAATCTTTTTAATTCAAAGGGGTTAGTAAATCTAACCAGGGTGAAATTCTGCTAAAATATAGTAGAGAAGAGTTTCTATTTTTTTCAGCAACTATTATTTGTATTTTTTTAAATACAAATTTAAATACAATTTTAAATTAAAAAAAAACAAAGTCAACAATACAGCTGCATGTACATCTGTACATCTTGGCTGTCTCCTAGCATTGCTCAGAATTTAAAACAAGGTCCTGGATTATTCAGACACACGGTACCAAGGTGGTTCCCCATGCAACACCCTCTTGTCCCTGGCAAACATCAAGCACTTCCAAAATTCAACAGGCACCCTGACACTGTTAGCCTAGCAGCAACCTCTTTACTCCTTAAAAGCAGATGCCTGCGCTGTTTGTCCTCTTGCTTTTACACCAGCACAGGAAAGGGGGGGGGATGAGAAATAGCTCTTTAGAAAAGATCTGAAGGTGGCACTTAAGAAGTGAGGTTGCTTTCCACTGCTGCTGCCATGTACTGCATTGCTCTCCCTCTCTCACTGCTTCTTCGTTTTCTTCAGCTTGTCTTCCTCTCAGCACAATGAATATCTCTTTGTTGTGTCTATTGTAATAGGTTTTAAATCTCCTCAAATTATCTGGTAGTTTTGAGAAATAATGTTTTTTTCATATTAGTGTTGTGCAGGAGGAAAATGTAGGGCCCATTTCTACCACCTCCAGTTAGCTGAAGGACATTTTCGTTTAGATCTTTGCAGTAAGGTATCTCTAAAATTCACTGTAGGGTGAAATGGGATCTTGTAAGGCAGCAAATCAGTTTGTTCTCTGCTGCTTATTTTCAGTGTGAGATATTTGGATGTGATGGCCCCTCTGCTCCTGTCCTAATCCCTACTCAGGGGATTATTACATCGTGCTTCGTGGAGGGGTATTGACTGATATAATCCCCTGCTACATGAGAGATTTGCTGTAGGATGATGTTGAAATACAAAGCAGTATTTTTACTCAAAAGTTGTTATTTTTTTGCACCAGCCCTGTTGTGTTTGGGGATCTGAATAATCAGTGCAGCATAATGGTCTGCTTCCCGTTACAATGCATGTCAGCAGGAATTTGAGATTTGTATTGAACACTTCAGTTCACCCTCCTCTCTCTATTACATTTTAACAGTTTGGCAATAATTGTTTTACGGTGTCTGCTTCCTGTGACAGAGGTTTGCAGGGCTCTTTGGATTTAATTTCAGTGCAGTTGTTTTTTTGATTCTGCGTCTTGTTTCCATAGTCCTTCAGAAGACCCCTGAAGGTGTCCATTTCCCATACTTACTTATAGTTTTGGAGTTGTTTTTTTTTCTATTTTTTTCCCCTTACTATCTCTATTATCTTCATAATTTCTCTAAGGTAATATATATTGATAGTTAATTTTTTATTCTCGCTTCAAGTTTCTTATGTCTCTTTGTTTGACCAGAGAAGATATTGTCATCACAAGTCAATAAAAACTAAGATATTGGTATTGACAATGTCTTAAAACATTTAAAACTGACTTCTGTACTGGAATTGCAGAGAAAATGGACACAAACCTCTCTAGTGAAGGTTTGTCAAGAATGCTGCAGTTGTGTCAATGCTCCATAATGACAGATTCAAAATTGGATTCAAGGCACCTGGTTTTACAACCTTGAGGAATTTTGTGGAAAAGTTGAAGCATCTGGTTGTGCTGCCCTTTTTCTGTCACAAAACCTGAAATTTTAACCCTGCTGAGGTAGATAAATAGGCAGGAAATTCTATGTACATATTTTGCAAGAAAAATTAAAAGAAAAATGGCTCATCTGCTTTGTAAGCACCTTAAAATTTACACTTTCTGGGCCTGAGTGTGTCATGATGCTCCTAACCAAAATGCCCCTGTGCACCATCTCCTGTCCTGCTGAAATATATGACATGGCAGTTTTTCCTAACTGTTTTTCTCATCTCTCATTTTCCTGTTTGTGTTAGGAGGCACATAAGTTTTAATTGTCAGGACTGCCTATCTTTTATACACGTATCTCAGGATACTTTTAAAAATAAAAGGCCTGCAGGACTATGGCAAATCAGAGTCCTACCTCACATTTTAAAATGCTTCCATTGTGCCATGTAGATATTGTTACAGCACATGGCTATTTTCAGCAGGCTGGCAGGCACTTTGCTTGGGTGACCTTGCCCCTGCAGGAGAAGACTATCCCAGAGCTGAAGTGGAGTGCTTTACTGCACTGGCAGACAGCCTCTGCTCCCCAAGCAGGGCTTCCTCACGCAGTGTTGGCTTATTCCTGGTATGGAGGCACTAGTCATGTTCCATGTTTCCAGCAGCCCACTGTTCCTCCTGCTTGCATGTGGACTGGATGAGGTTTCTGAGATACTGTGCTTCCTTGCACTCCTGCTGGTGTGGCCAGCAGGACTAGGGGAGTGATCATCCACCAGTATCCCCCACCAGTACCTGATTCTGGTGAGGCCATGCTTCAAATACTGTGTTCAGTTTTGGCCCTCTCTCTACAAGAAAGACATCAAGTTGCTGGAACATGTCTAGAGAAGGGCAACGAAGCTGGTGAAGGGGCTGGACAAGTCTTGTGAGGAGCAGCTGAGGGAACTGGAACTGTTTAGTCTGGAGAAGAGAAGGCCAAGAGAAGACTTTATCACTCCGAACTACTACCTGAAAAGAGGTTGTACTGAGCCAGTTGTTGGTCTTTTCTCCCAAGTAACAAGCGACACTATGAGAGGAAATAGCCTCAAGTTGCTCCAGGGGAGGTTTAAATTGGATATTAGGAAAAATTTCCTTACTGAAAGAGTGTTAAAGCACTGAACAAGCTTCCCAAGGAAGTGGTGGAGTCCCCATCCCTGGAGGTGTTCAAAAAACGTGTAGATGTGGCACTCCAGGATGTGGTTTAGTTGGTATGGTAGTGTTGGGCTGACTGTTGGACTTGATGATCTCAGAGGTTTTTCCAACCTGAATGATTTTATCATTCTATGATTCTAAGAGTAGCTCAGTAAATGGACACTTAAAGGAAGCCACACATCAATGACCTTGATCTGTGATGGTTTTGGGCCCAAAAGACACTATGTGACTAATAGAGGTAATTTTAAATGTAGTCCCAAATTAATCTCTTCCATGTCTAAGGGGTTTCTCTTTAGGATAATTTCATTTAACTCCCCCATCTCACTTTCCAAGCTGAACTATCCATTGATGTTTAATGCATTGCCATCATTCTGGCCAGTATTTTTCCATTTTCCATATCTTTTGATAGGTCTTCTGCTGTGTGGTATGTGGGAAGTTTTTGAATAAGTTCTCCAAACAGGAAGTTGGAAATAAATTCCCCTCCCTCAGAGCAGATGGCAATTCTTTAGCATGAGCCCATTTTTGAGTTTCCTTATCTCCCCTTTTTGCTCTTGTTATCCAGGAATTTGATATTTTCAATTAAACTTCAGATTTTCAAAAAACTTCACTCATTTTTTTATTGCTGCAAATCAGCTTTATCGCTGGAATTTATTTGAAAATCCAATCACCACCACCATACCAAATCACAGCAATTTGTTGTGGTGTTTTGGATATTCCAGATTCTTGATAGAAATTCTTGTTCCCATCAGTAGTATGGAAGGGAAAGAAATGTAGGGGGAAAACTAGTAGTGCAACTGTTCTGTGGATAAGAACAGGAAATCTGAGTTTTACTTAAAATGTGACTTTTACCCATTTTTGCACTTGTGGATAAGTTTAACAACAAATATTTATTCTTACCACATGCATTAGTTTCTAATCACATTTTTGAGAGAATAAAGGAAAAATTTTACCTGCTTTATCATGAAAAAAGAGATTACCACAATGTTCCCAGTTCCTTTCCTTTCAGCGAAGTCTCTCTGACTTAAATTGATGAAACAGATCACAATCCTGTCCAAACTTGAGCATGAAGTATGGTTGGATAATAAGATATATTTGGTTATATCAACAGGAATAAAGACATATCTGAATTTTCAGTGAAAATTTTTGTCTGTATAATGAGCTTTGCTGAGGAGAAGATAAACTGAACTTTTACTTAACAAGTACCTGTAAACACAGAGAAAGTCTGGACTGACCACACGCTGACAGAGAAAGTTCACAGTCCTTCCAGTGCCTGGAAATGAGTCATTTTCTATCCTTTGGAGCTAAAAATAGGGATCATTAAGCGGCTGTTGCCAACTGCCAGATCTTTTGCTGAGGAGCTGCAGCCTTGTCTCCAATGCAGCTGTGTGAAATATAGAAAAAAGATTTTCTTTTTTTTTGCTACCTTCATCTTTCTTGTTGAGAGATGCTGGATGGTTACCTGCCCACAGCTACAGAGCTGCCTGCCAAATGTTCAGAAATTGTGCCTGATAACAGCATGGGGAGATCCCCATCTGGTGCATAGCACTGCCATATTGCACCTCTTCCTAACAGGAGGGAGTTATTATTTTATCTAAAACTTCATGAGGCAGCAGTTTTGATTCTCTTTCAGCTTTGTGTTTGTGGTAAGACAGAAGGTGGCACTGCCCGGTCATACATACCTTTGGTCTACTTGTATGCCAGGTTTCCAAACATAGCGTGCCGGTTGCTATAAGACATGACAAACATAAAGCAGGCAAATCTGTGAGCACTTGGATCTCCTTTGGTTTATCCTCCCCAGTGCTATAAGATCATGTTCCTACAAACATATAAAGACTATCAGAAAAAGAAGTAGGATATAGATTACATAATAAAAATCCTCCTGAGGATGCAAGCGCTTTAGTCTAATCAAATGCACTGGAATCAGAGCGTGAAATAAATGCTTTGTATTATTCCTGAGGTCTAAAGAGAGGTCTCTTTGAGCTATAACATCTATAAAATGAAGGGGCTTCAGCCTGCAGCCCCTAAGAAGCTGCTATGCAAGGGGGAAGGATTAAGGGCAGGAAACCCCAGCCCCTGCCTGCTCGTCTCTAACCAAAGTCACACTATGGTGTCTAAAAATGCCAGTTTCTACATGAATGCAAAATAGTTGCATAAATGGATGTGTTGCCCAGAGAGATGGTAAATACCCCATCTCTGGAAACATTCAAGGTCAGTGTGGTTGGGGTCTGAGCAACCTTATCTAGCTGAAGATGTCCCTGCTTACCACAGAGGCAGTTGGACTGGATGATTTTTAAAGGTCCCTTCCAGCCCAAATCATTCCATGATTCTACCATTTTTTCAGAAACTGTGAGACCCAGGGCACCCATGCATCATATGAACTGAGGACTTTGGCTACAACTGCCCTCAGTAAAGTCTGGGATGAACAGAAAGAAGAGGAGGATGCACCATGCTCTGCAGTGCTAATCTGATGTGAACAGAAGCTGAATGTTCATTTTCCAAGGTCAGGTCAGATTTTGCTTTTTCTTGTTGTAGCAAATTGCTTTGCATTTGTAGGTTTATTGTCTTTTTTTAATTTTTTTTAAATTGTGTTTAACCAGTCTAATCCCTCTTAAAGTATTTGATTTTGTATAGCACGTACTTTGGTTTATGTGTAATCAGTAATTGTAAAAAGAGGAGGGTTTAAGCGCTGTGCTACAAATCAGTTGTATGGAAAAGATAGAGAAAGCAGAGGTTTGGGGCTGGAACAGTGCTGTTTTATTTAAAAGTGGTGCCCTTTTCACCTAGAGCTGGACTGCTGGCTGCACCCACCTCTGCCATGAGCTGAGATGTGACCAAGTCCCCTAGATGGTGTTACAGCACTATATTACAGCACTATAGTTCTTCGTTACCTCTTATTGCTTCTTCTGCACTCTCAGCAGGTTAGCTGACAAAATAGGCAATATTGTAAGAATGTTTTTTCTTTGGAGGAGTGACATCAGTTTGGTAAATGTCACCCAATCTAAGCAGCTAGTATTAATTTTTTTATTTCATGTTACAGAGTGATACATAACCAGATTCTTTGAAAACTTGTTTGCACATTTGATAGCTACTTGTTTCTGGATTGTCTTAGTGTGTACCTAAATTCTTGTATTTTATATCAAATAAAATGCTTCTGCAGAATTAGGCACTTGTTTATATTGGGGATCTGGCCATGCAGCTTGTGTGCCAAGTGTGGACAAACTCTCCCAGCTGAGAAGTCTAAATAAAACAGTAGAGAGTAAGTTCACAGTCCTCATTTTCACCATAAATTGTGTATTTCTGTGTGTCTCCACAGTGTGGGACTTCCCATCGAGTGTTCTTTGTGGTTAACACATCTAAGCTTTCAAACCCCATGGAGAAAAGCCTAATACTGGAGATGTGTCCTTGTCTCAGTTATAAAGAAAGAAAACGATGGCTTTTGAAAGGCCATAGGGGATAACTGTTTAATGTTGTAGAGTTTGTACCTGCAGCATACATTTATGTGAATAGAAGTTCCTTGGCTGCAGTAACTGGTGTAGATATCTGCATTATGCCTTGGGAGTGCAGCATTTTTTAACGTGCAGTGATTGATCCATATTGGGACATATCACTGTAAGCTGTTGATGAGAAAGGGTCAGCTGTGTGCTTTAATGATAAGAAAGGAAGAAAGACTTGACTCTAAATTCCTTGTAAATAACAGATATCAGAGCCATTCTCACTTAAACACCATGGTGAGCTGCTACAGGCGTTCAAGTTTGTGTCTGTGGAAATCTTGTGGTGCCAGGCCACAGTTGGAAGAACTTAATGAGGTAGGAAACCACCACACTGCTGCCATCAGAGCAACCCCTGCGCTGCCCAAACCCTCCCTGTTCATGCTTCCAAACCCTCCAGGGCGCTGTGCAAAATAGCTAATTTTCCTGCTTTTTCCAGCTATTATTAATGTATTTTAGCTTTCCGCTGGAAGAAGGGGCTTCTTTTCTATCATTTAATATTAATTACTTACATGACTATAGGAAAATTGTTCCTGAGCCCTTAAAAAACATGACATCTCTGTCAAACTGTGTACCTGTCAGCTGATTGCTCCTCATTCCAGACCTGGAGCTGGGGTTGTCATAGAATCATAGAGCAGTTTGGGTTGAAAGGGGCCATTAAACATCATCTAGTGATAAGCAGGGACTTCTTCAACCAGATCAAGTTGCTCAGAGCCCTGTTCAACCTGACCCTGAATGTTTCCAGGGATCGAATATCTACAGCCTCTCTGGATAACACATCAATTTATACAAATATTTTTAATTCATGCATTATTCCAATGTTTCACTACCCTCAGCATAAGAATTTCTTCCTTATATCTAGTCTGAATCTACCCTCCCTCAGTTTAAAATCATTAACCCATGTGCTATTGCAACAAGCCCTATTAAAAAGTCTGTCCCCATCTTCCTTATAAGTTCCTTTTGAGTACTGAAAGGTTGCAATAGCGTGTCCCAGGAGTCTTCTCCAGGCTGAACAACCCCAACTCTCTCTGCCTGTCCTCGTAGGAGAGGTGCTCCAGCCCTCTTATCGTTTTTGTGGCCCTCCTCTGGACCTGCTCATACAGCTCCATGTCTTTCCTGTGCTGAAGGCTCCAGAGCTGGACACAGTACTCCAGGTGGAGTCTCACCAGAGCAGAGTAGAAGGGCAGAATCAGCTCCCTCAACCTGCTGGCCACACTTTTTGTAATGCAGTCCAGGATACAGTTGGCCTTCTGGGCTGTCAGTGCACATTGTCAACTCATGTTTAGCTTTTCATCCACCAGTACCTGCGAGTCTTTCTCAGTACAGTTGCTTGCAATTCCATCAGCCTCCAGCCTGATCTTGCATATGGCCTTGTTGAACTTCTTAAGATTCACATGGGCCCACATCTCAATCTTGCATAGGTCCCTCTGGATGTCATCCTGTCCCTCAGGCATGTCAACCGCACCACACAGCTTGGTGTTGTTTGCAAACCTGCTGAGCGCACACTGGATCCCACTGTCTATGTCATTGCTGAAGATATTAAACAGTACTGGTAACAGTATAGACCCCTGAGAGGGACACTTCTCATCACTGAAGGCATCTAGGTATGCAGGTGAATTTTTTCAAAGATGGGTAATGGGGCAATGATGGGGCAATGTCGTGAATGCCTCATGTGAATGGGGATGCATCCAGCTCCAGGGGGCAGCGGAGGAATTCGTCCCTTCTCTGCACTTATTGATGCACTGTGAGACACAGTTGTCCTGCACAGCTTTCTTCAGATGTGAGTCAGTACCACAATCAACCTGCTGCAGTTTGCTCATGCAGTTAAATTAAGTGCTAAAAAAAAAATCTTCTCCTGTTTTGACTGCTAGAGCTGCTGATCTTCATGGGACGGTGCTGGATTTCCTCTTGATCAAGGTATAACACTTCAGAAATGGCAGTTCATATTTTCTGTTGGAGGAGATCGTTTATGAAGATCTTTTTTCTGATTTTTTTTTTTCTTCAAACTGTTGATTGGTTTTGTGGGTTTTCTTAACCTTTGCTAAGTGACTGCTAGCTGGTGCTGGTGATCAGTCACAGGGCAGTGAAGTGCATCTTCTGGGCAGCTGGCTGCATTTCTGCAAGGAGTAGAGCTTGCAGAGCTGGCTGAAACCCTCTGCAAGGAGCCAAGCATGCAGCAGGGTGTTATATGAAATATCCTAACATATGAGGTTTCTCAGAAGTGCCTTGGTTTGCTTAGCAGGGTTTGCCAGTCTCAGTGCTTTATCAAAGCCAAGGGTAACAGTACTTGCATTCATGTGCTTCTTACATCCAGCAGCACATAAAAAAATTTCCATGTACTTCTAAAATCAAAAGAAGACCACAAAACTGATGAAGGGCAAATGAAGGCATCTTCCTCTCTCAGACTGCTTCTCTCTATATATGTTTCCTCAGTGTGTTTTCCACTGAGTGAGCAGCAATCTCAGTCCACTTGGCTGAAAAACTGATCAGTCTTGTCTTCCTTTAAATCTTCTCTCCAAAGATGCTTCCTCCCTACAGCTATTAAATTGCATTTTAGTAACTGACAAGTAGGAGCCTTGAATAGCTGGTATGGGGCGCTCTTCCCTCTTTGTGTGTCTTCCCCAGGACTGCTGAGATGTTTGATTTCACTTGCCCAGAGCTGTGTTGGGATTTAAGCTATTTGGGGCAGTTACTGCTGGGCTAGAGATACCACCACGTCAGAGCAGCTAATAACTGCCTGCCTGCCTGTCAAGGCATTGCAGGTGTTTGTGAGTGCACTTTGTCTGTCTGAGCTGTAACTGTGAAACACCATTGTGGCTCCAGGAGTTGGCCTGGACAATGCACGTGTGGGCAGGTGGTGCTGCTAAGTGGATGGGCAACAGCAGGTTCAGTTATGGTGACCTGACCTGCAGTCCATCCTGCATTGTGTGCTACACTCAAACCCTCTGTGCTATAATGGCAATGAATAACCTATTTTAAGACAAAGTTAAATACTGCTTTTAAGGTGCAGACCATCTTGCCTGTGAATAGACGAGGGGATGGTCACACCTGAGGTACTGTGCATCACGCATACTGCAATGTGGTGACTTGTCTGTGTGGTTCCACTGAGGTTTGAAGAGACTCTGTGGTAATTTTGGAAGCATGGGGAGGTGAATGAGTAGCATCAGTAGGCAGAAAGGTAGTGACAACACCCTCAGTCTGTCTTGGCTTCTGATAATGAAATAGTCAATACCCATTTTTTGTGATTGAGTCTCATCTCAGTCTTCTGCACTCCCAGGGTGCCAGCTGGGCTGCAGCAGGGTTAGTACATAAAAAGGGCCAGGGTTCTCCTTGCCTCTGGGGGCAAGCTTTGTAACACAGCTCCTGTCTGCATGGCTAAATTCTTTCCCTGCCCTGAATCAGGTGGTCTGAGCCCTACTGCCTGCTGAGGAGGTCCCTGGCCTCTGTGCACCTTTCAAATGCTAGGCAAGGATGACAGCATCTGCAGGTGACAGTGTTTTTATCCTCTGATTCCCCTGCACTCACAGCTCAGCCGGAGCTGCCTTGTGCAGGTGTGAGACCTGGCTGGTCCCAATGGTCTTTTCTTGGCAGCCTGAGCTCCTGCCACATATTAGGAAACAGGAAAAAAATAAAGTGAACAGGAAAGGAAAATAAATTCTAACACTCTGCTTTTGAGATTCCCTGCCCAGAGCTGATGGCTTTATGTGCATTGTAAATGGTCTTCAACAAAGCACTCAGCTGCAGAGAGCTTCTGGAGTGCAGTGGTTCTGTCTCTGTCTCCAAGCCATCCTCTACCAGCTGCTGGCACCACATCCATGCCTCCATCAGGATGAAAGCATGCAGGTTATAGAGCTGGTTTTGTTGCAGCTATGAGCTCCCCATTCTCAGGGAGCAGTTCACTGGCCATCTGCAGGCATCCCTCAGTGAGAAGATAACATGGCATCTTGAAACATGTTTTCAATGAATTACCATGTTTGACAGCTTGTTCTTTTGAGTTGGAGCTGTGATGTGAGTCTTCATGATTCACTTGCTCACTCTTCTCTGAACATATCGTTAGCTCCTTCTGGATGGGAGGTGGGAGTGGAGATTGGGTGCTTCTTGGCAGTGATGCTGACAGACGGTTCGGTGCCAGCTGCATGGTGACTGCAAGGTGACTGCAAGTGGCTCAGTGACCCACCCTGTGGATTTAACACAGCCCTGTGATACCCAAGTTTCCTTGAAAATTAACAGCCATGGTCAGAGGAGAGACGAGATGGCAGGTCTAGGCACAGAGCTTGGTGCTGTCCCAGCCTCAGGGACCCACCCTTGGAGCCACCACTAGACAGGAGCTCACGCAAGAACTGCACCCACGGCTGCTGTGCTGACATCTCTCTGCTTTGCTGGTGCTCATCACTGAACATGTTTCCTAGGTTCAGCTCCTGCAAGAGCTGGACTTACTTAGGGTTGTTAGCTGCTTCAGAGCATAGAATGATAGCATGGTTTGGGTTGGAAGGGACTTCAAAGATCATGTAGTTTCACCCCCTCTGCCATGGGCAGGGACATCTTCCACATCAGGTTGCTCAAAGCCTCATCCAAGCTGGGCCTGAATACCTCCAGAGATGGGGCATCCATAGCTATTCTGGACAACCTGTGTCTCACCAGCCTCACAGTAAAGAATTCCTTCCTAATATCTAATCTAAATCTCCCCTCTTCTAGATTAAAACCATTACCCCTTGTCCTGTCACTGCTCTCCCTGAAAAAGAGCCTTTCCTGTAGCCCTGTGTAAGTACTGGAGGGCTGCTATAAAGTCTCCACGGTGCCTTCTCTTCTCTAGGCTGATGAATCCCAACTCTCTAAGCCTGTCCATGGAGGCAAGGGGCTCCAACCCCTTGATCATCTTCATGACCCTCTCCTTGAGCAGGTCCATGTTTGAACAGGTTGTGTTTTTCTGCAGAGCCTCAGTTTCCAGGTTCAGAGTGGCCAAAGTGACTGCTGGCACCTCAAGAAGCTGCTGTGGGGCACACAACAGCACGCAGATATTACTGAAGCATCCTTTATACACTCATTCTGGAAGCAACCTATTCCTTTTAAGAATTCGTTGCCCCCAAATTAAGGTTTTACCAAAAATAAACCCCCAAACCCAATGGGAGGGGTTTTAGTGTTATGTTTGATAGATGTGGTAATACACTGATGACTGGTCATCCTTCCCCCCATCTCGGAAGATGAGCAGCAAACTGACATTTGCAAAGCCAGTGCGTGGCTGGACGTGTTTACGGCATGTGCTTTTGTTCAGATGACAGGCGCCTGAGCGCCGGGTGGCATTCCCACAGGCAAGGCAGCAGCATGTGAGTTTTGATGTACAGCTGGGGCTACTGCCTTTTGTTTACCCAGGCACCCATTTGCACTGCGTTTGAAGACAATGCAACCTGACTTCTGGTCCTTAGGGAAGGGAGATGGAGAAGGAAGCAAGTGTTGACAGTTCAGAGATCTGAAACCTTAAAGCAGTTGGTTTGGATGCTGGTACTGACATGACTGCAGGGGAGTGAAGCTGTGTTTTGCCCTATAGCCTGCACTGGAGGCTTGGTTCCCATAGTTAGACTAGGACTGGTATTTGGACGAGCTGGTTGAAACCTACATAAGGCATATTTGTGCAAGCTGCAGTCATTACTTATGTTTTTAGTATAGGCCTGACAAGGCTGTAGAAGGTTAGAAGTGCAGGAGTTATGGGAGTGGCAGATTGGGGAACATCATGTCCTGCTATGCATCTTCTAATGAAGTATACCTACTTTTTTACCCCTCCAGAACAGGGCTAAAATAAGCATGATGCATTTGCTCTCCCAATTAGTGTTTCTATTATGGAGGTCTCACCATCCAATGTTTCAACTCCTTTGACCCTGTCAGGCTTTGGCCTGGAGCTGTGTCACCGGTTTACTCGTCACGGCTCATTTAGGCAGGTATCTTCAGCCCTGTTATACAGATATAGTTTTCCAGCTGTCACCCTGTATGAAAAAGAAGTTTGCAGAGCAACCAGGTCAGTCAGACTTCATAAATCCTTCCCATTTCATGGAGAAAAATGTGTACGTGCACAGGAAGACAGTGTCCCTGGCCAGATCATCCTGGGGTAACACTCCCTGCTCTCTGCTCTGGCCCCTGACATATGCCTGTTCCTAGGACATACTCCCTTTCACGCTGGTAGTCTCAGATGCTGTTAGTTTTATTATTAAAGTAATATTATAACTAGAGCCACTTATAAATTCCTGAGCAAGTAGGAAGGCCAAGTACCCCAGAGGACTCCACCTGAGGAGGAACGTGGGTGTGGCTCTAGTGGAATGTCAGGGGCCAACTCTAGTACAGGCAAGATTCCACCTTGTTTATGGCAATTTATAAGTGGCTCTAGTTATATTATTTTAATAATAAAACTAACTGCATCTGAGACTACCAATGTGAAAGGGAGTATGTCCTAGGAGCAGGTATGTGTCAGGGGCCAGAGCACAGAGCAGGGAGTGTCACTCCAGGACGATCTGGCCAGGGACACTGTCTTCCTGTGAAAGTAGAAAGACCAAGTCAGGGACAACCTCTTCCTCTGCTAACTGGACGCTGGAAATACTTCAGCTTTTTCTTCATGTAGGTCCCAAAGGTGTGGTGATCTGCCAAGTGATGTAGGAGGTTTTAACAGGTAGACCTGGCACTGATGCAGTACCATAACCAGTGTGAGGTGCCTGTCCCCTAGGGTCACCACATGTCCTGTGGTACTTAGGCATTGCAAAGGCTGAAGCCAGAAGGGGCTCCTGTGGGGCATTTCACTGGGTTCATATGAAATAGAGAGTACTATAAAACTAATCAGCTTTTTCCATCCATCAAGAGACCAGAAATTAATTCTATTTACTTTTCTGATTTTTCATTTGAGGGCATATTATCCATACACTAAAATGTTTCTTGGTCTTTAAAAATAAGCAGGTGCTTAGGAAATTAGACAATTATTTAGAAAATATTATACATTTTATCATTGTATTAGTAAAGGGAAAAGTTTGCCCATATGTTATCAACACATCAACAATAAATCTGGCTGCCATTACTGTTTTTCTCCCCATGTTAATTATTAAAAAAAGGTTTATCAGCACTGTAGAAGTTCAAGCATGAGTATTATTGGGTCACACCACCATTTGATTTGAAGTGACCCATTGCACATTGACCTTGTTATTGAAATCTGGTCATTTGGTTTGACTTCTGTGCATGGGAATCGTAGAAACATAGACTTATAGAATGGTTTGGGTTGGAAGGGACCTCAAAGATCATCTAGCAATAAAACCAATTGCTTTCTTCAAAACATCTAACAGCAGGCAGGGATTGTGCAAGATGCAGGGGAAGTGGTATCAGGTATTATAAAAATCACAGTGTATAAAATGTAGTGAGGCATTAGCAGCTCATCAAAACCAGCTTATCACTAAATCACTCCAGATTTGAATACGTTATTTCACAGTTCACATCGCTTCTAGTGCCTGATGTCAGGAAAGACCCTGTCAACAGAGAAGGCTGGGTAATGGGGTTGGTGGCCCACCCTAATTCCAGCATCATGAGGTAAAGCTTTTCTAACACAGCCACTATTATCACTGTGTCTGCCTTCCTTATTAGGGCAGTCTGAGCTTTAATATCTACTTGGACTGCCTCAGACAAATAAGATCATCACTGAACTGGAAGATTGCATAATCCATACCGGTAACACCAGCAGCTGACCCAAACGCCAGGAAACGGGTAAAAGAGGAGGGAAGACAGCCTGAGGATGCTGAGTGACCCAAATTACCTCTGGCTGTGGCCAGATTCTCACTGAAGAGCAGGAGGTAGTGACTCATCCAGGTGAGCCTGGTTATACAGCATGAGGCTTTGCTCCTGCTCGAAAGCATCTGGCTTTGGGGGCACCCAAGGGCAGCCCCAGTGCCTATGGAGAGGGCATGAAGGAGCTGAAGTTGGGCTCTGCACAGCAAAGGAGGAGAAGCAATGGACACAAGGTAAAATATGAGCCGTTTAGATGGGCATAAGGAGAAACTTTTTCCCTATGTGGGCACCCACCCAGCCACCTAGAGAAGCTCTGCAACTTCCCTCCTTGGAAGCTTTCAAGACCCAACCGACTGAAGCTCTGAGCAGCTGGGGCTGATCTTGGAGTCAACCTCCTGACATCCCTTCCAGCCCGAATTTTCCTCTCGTACTATGGAAAATCCTAATGTCAGCAGGGAGAAATGCAGGCAGGCAAACACCAAGAAAGAATATATGAGTTATTGTACTTTCTCATTTGACAGTGCTGTGATAATTCTTGAGCTGTGATGATTTTGATAATGCTTAGGACTGAGCCATAGATTTAATGAAGTATTGGGAAAAGTGTCTTCATCATGGGACTCTTAATGAGCTCATCTACTTAACAAACTGAAGATTGAGAGAAAGCTTTGATACCTGTAGCTGTTTATTTGAGGAACAAATTTGATTGTGGACTTTACAGTGTATCAAATAAAGTCACAGCAAACTGGCTGAATTCAAAGCTAGATGGATTCAGGAGAGAGGTCATTATTAATCATTAATAAATCATTTAAATAAGAAATTCAATTTTTGAAAAAAAAATTGCTGTGGGCCATGATTAGTTCTCTGCTATGAACCATCTATAAATCAAATATTTATTTGACAGATATGATCTTCCTTAAAAGAGAAAGCATTCAAATTAGTCTCTTGCTCCATATGTTGCAAGCTGGAGTGGTCAAATGGGTGGCCCTGAGGAGCTCGTGCTGGCCTCTGCCCCTGGACCAGTGAGACCCAAGGAAGGCACAGAAAGCTGTGCTCTGTAGCCTGGCACAAAACTGCAGCTTTGTCTCTGGTGCTCTATTTAGCCACTTGGATAGAGGTTCAGCAAAATACTTAGTCCTGCAGTAAAAGTGTAAATACTTTCATCATCAAGAAAAAGCTTAAATTACCCTTAGTTCCTATGACTTGGTTGCATGGATGGTCTAGATTTCTGTCTTTCACTTTCTGTAACCATCAAATACAGATTGTGACTTGCTAAAATGCAGCATTTTGTTATTCATCTCTGTAACTCACAAAATGTGAAGCACTTCTGATGAAATCCACATAAGAGTATTTCTGTGTTGCAACCAATTGACAGTCTCAGGCTTAACCTATACTGACTAGTTGACTGCCCAATAGTAAGGTAATGGTTTGATTTTAAGAGTATGTGCTGGGGACCAGCTGTACCCTGAGAATAATTCCTAATGCCTCTACTGCCCTGGGCACCATCTTTTCAGGAGTTTTTTAATTTAGGAACGTATTTAAATTTTAATTGATGTAGCAGTGGTTATTATCACAATAATTGTCAGCTAACAGTTGTCAGGGTGCTGCTAGCTGAGGTGTGAATGGGTATTGAGAAGCGTAGATGGATAAGGAGAGTTATAAGTAATGACTCATCTGGAAGATGTGGAGCAGGAATAGAGCCCTAACTGAGAATGAGATCTCCCAGGCCATCCACTCTGTGTGCTACACATCACCACCTTTGATGCTGATGGAGAAACACGAAGATATTTTCTTCTTTCAGTCTGCATGCAACTGCCATCATTGTTGCTGAGAAGAGAGAAGTGATTTCTAATAAACTGAGAGCATGGCACCACCTTAAACGATGAGAACATCTTAAATGTCATATGTAACATTGGATATACACCCATTCTGCTCTTTAACCTGAGAGTAAAACCAGCCAAAGATGGCTGTGGGTGCTGAGGCTCCCCAGCTGTTAAACATCACCGCAGGATTCAGCTCAAGCACAGGTGTATGAAGTTTCTCCTTTTCCTTTTCAGGCCCCAGTAACCTGAGCATGTTCAGTGTTTACCTGTTGTGTGTTCCATTTTTAACCTTTCTGATTTCTACAAGGAAATCGGATGTAGAGAGATACTGTCTAGTTTTGTGTCAGTGGAGGAGTTTCACCTCCCAAGTCCAACAGATTGCCTGGATGCAGAGGCTGCACACACAGTGAATGGCCAGGGTGCCACCCCCATTGAGTGCCTCAGTCACTGCTGTTAAAACCATGTTCACCTCCCCTGTCTCCTGATACATACATGGGATTATAGGACTGTAGAATAGTTCAGGTTGGAAGGGACCTTGATAGATCATCTAGTCCAATCTCTGTGCAATGAGCAGGGACATCTTCAACTAGATCAGAGCCCCGTCCAGCCTGCCCTTGAACATTTCCTGAGAGATGTGTGGATGCTGTAGGCTCCACCATTAGACTATGAAGAAGACCAGGCAACCCTGGGAAAGTAATCAGGTCTTACAAGGACTAAGCCCATCTTCAGCGATGCTCAGCTCATGGACTGCATTGGGATTCCAAGACAGGATTTTAGGACCTAGCTGCTTCAAGTGCATCTTTAGGTGAGATAAATCTGTGGTTACAGAACATATGTGAGTACCTGGATATGTGTGATTTTGTCTTCTCCATTGTTTCCAGACCCGAAGTGTCACAGCTGTGGCCTGGGAGAAATTCATGCCTTGGTTTCCCATATGGACCCTAAATGGCAAGGAGGAGTTTACATCAGTCTGCATAAATGTTTGACATCTATATAGGGCCCAATGAAGACAGCCAAGCTAAGGGGTAGTAATGCTGTAAGAGGGCATCTACCATCATTCAGTGTTATGAAAAAAATGTTCATTTCAAAACCAGACCATAAACTTGGACAGAATGAAGAAATGTGTTAATATTTTTAACGATTTTTCATATAGTGAATCTTACCTTAATTATTTAATAGAAGTTCTTGTATTTTAAAACTACATGTGTATCAAAATTCCAATATGGGACTTGCTGACATTCATTAGTTACATTGCAAAGTGTGCGTAGCAATCTATGTTAACTTATTTATTGTTTTAGGTTGATCACACTTCATTAAAAATAGAAGACATTGCATATAGACCAATTTCACCAGTGGACTCTTAGATCTTAAAGGTAATTCCTAATAACATGTCCCTTCTGGAAGCAAAACATGAAACTGCAGATTTTTTTTTAAAGTAATTCACATCAATCCAATTCCCTAGTTTCTCACAGCAGTTCTGCATTGCTGCTAATGTGATTTTAGAGCGAAGCGTAGTAATAACCTGAATGGCTAAGAAACTATATTAGATATGTGTTGCAACAGGCAATATATTCTGAAATCATACATAGTAGAACTGTGCATTTAAATATTTCATACCATTTGAAATCAGAATTGAAGGCATCCTAGAGAAGGAGGACTTTCCTAGAATAGTTGCCACAAGGCAAGTTTGCCACGTCTCATATAGGTACCTGTGCAATGACTTAGGATACAGGGAAGGTGGACGTGGCACGAACAGCAGAGACAGAGGCACTTGATGTGTCTCACACTGTGACCATCGACTACCTGGGCAACCTCCACATCTAAACAATTCCTTTCTCATGTGTGCAAAATGCTCTTCCATCTCCTCTAGTGTGGGTTCAGCAGGCACGAGCAGTACTGCCTGTGCAGAAAATACTTTCTGATATCCAGGGTGTCCACCGGAGCCTTAGGAGACCTGAGCAAGATACAACTTTCTCCATGTGGTTTCCAGTGAATAGAGGAGTACATCTAGGGCATGGAATGGGATGGGGTGTTCTGTCCAGGCTGGCATTAGGCACAAGGAAGCTGTCTGGAGGTCCCTCAGGGCACAGGGGACATTGCAAGGCACTGCAAAATCTTCCCAGAAAGCTTGCAGTTGCTGAAAAACGTCTAAACGTGTTTGTGGCCTGAAGTTGTTCGTGCTCTGTGTCACAGCTGGTGGCTGTGAAGAGCATCCCTGGTAGCTGCTGGAGAGAGAAGAACTGCTAATAGTTGGTCTTTCTCCAGTAATGTTCAAGGGAGGCTGGTGGGGAGGCTGAAAGCCTCAGTGAGGGCTGGCTGCAGTTGTGGCCTTGGATTCTGGGTTGTCTGGGACCATTACCTTCAGAAGAAGACAGAGCATGTAAAAACAAATATTTAAATATATTTGCATATCTGCACACAGCACACACAAACTGCATTCTGGTGATAGAAGAAAATAACAAATATTTAAATGCTTGGTCTTATTTGTTTTGAAAGATGACTAAATGTAGAAGGCATCAGAGCAGGCATCCCACCATGGCATGTCCATGCATATCACAGCAGACATCCCGCCAGGTGTGACCCCAGTAGGCAGCACAACAGACATCACTGCAGGCATCCCACCAGTGCATCTCAGCAGGCGTGAGAGCAGACATCTCACCAGACATCACTCCACATCATCTCACCAGGACATCACAGCAGGAACCAAAACAGGACAGTGCTTTGCTGCCAGCCCTTCTTTTGAGCCTGATGGGGTCAGATGAATGAGGAATACAAGGCCATTATTTGGGCAGAAGCAGGAAGTGCAGGTGACTGACAACCTACCAGGGGAGCCTGAGTGGATGAGGAAGGGCTCAGGAAGGGAGAAGCAGCAGCCTCCAAGAGCATCCAATTGTTTTCTTGGTTGAAAGAAGAGTCTTGAATATGTCATGCACGCTCCTCAGCTGGCTTTTAAGGAGCATGTTTAATGCAAAAATAGTAAAGAATGTTTCTCGTTCTACCAAGTATATCTATATATCTCATATCCCCCAAAATACAGTTTTGATAGTGAAATGGAGCCTCTGACTGAACACATAGAGTGTGACCCTGGGTGGCCCATGCTCACCAGCAATGGGGAGAGCAATCCTGTGACAGTGCTGTGTACTGGAATGGTATTTCTCTGGGGCTCATCTCTCTCAGAAATAAAACTCAAAAAAAAGGCAGTGATGCAGATAAGAAATGACTATTTATTTTTCTCAGATGCCTCTTTCACAGGGTGTAGCTGGCTTGTGAGCAACCCATCCCCACAAACAGAGGAGGACAGAGTAGCCACAGGGAGCCAAGCCTGGAGCTGCCTGACCAGCTTCTGTGTCTAGTGAAGGGAATAACTTCATAACGTAAAAATGATTTTCAGAAATCTCACTGGAATCTCACTGCTGCCAATACAGTCGTACTCCAATTCTCTCTTGCATTAAAGAGGGGAAAATTTTTGAGTTTATGTTTAAGATGAGGAATAATCTGTTCTCTGAACTAGGACAGATGAGGACTTGTGTGTGCCCCGTGTAGCACAGCATCAGGAATTGTAATATCTAAATTCACATTCAGGTCCAGGAGCAAACCCCTCACTAATGCCCTAAGACACGAGATATAAATAAACTATGTCTTACTCTGCAGGCACACACATTTCATTTCTGGGGGCCTTTTCAAGGTCACTTCTGCATTTACAGATTATTTTTTTTTTGCTGTCTGTTTACAAGATATTTCAAATGTTTCTTTGAGAAATAAAGTTTCATTGAATCTTAGGAGTATTTTGCTACATAATATGAACACATTACACTGAACTTTTTTCTAAGCTTAATCTGTTGTTAATCTTGATACAGTATTAATCTTGGTAAGAAAACAGACAATGGCACAGATGGTTTAGAAAATGAACTCTCATGTTGATGTAGTGCAGTGCAGGAACAGAAGTATACGTTAAAACACACTGACACACGGGCTGGAAATGTAAGAAATGCTCCAGGCCTTGCTCTGGTTTCAGTTTGTACAACTCATGTGAGTCATTATTTCTTGGTGTCTCCCTACCATGGTTATTTGAAGGAGGACACTGTTCAGGCAGTGGCTGCAGTGCAGAGTTGGCTCCAAAAGTTCATTTGTAATAACGAACCGGGATTAAGACTTTTTTTAATGCATTTCCAGTCCACCCTTGCTGGACACCAGTTTCTGTCCAACCTGTTTCCACATTGAAAGCAGAGTGTTTCGCCATGCAAATACGTCTCTAAGGAACGCTCTTATTGTGGTTTGAATCCTCTGTACTATAAACATTGCTATTCAGGTGATGAGTCCAACAAGCTAAAAAGATCAGGCCACATATTTCAAATGGCACTTTTTTTTTTGTGGATTTCCTGTTTATATTTCAAATACCAGGAGGTTAACAAGTTGGTAATTTCATTTATAGATGGTTTGACTGAAGCTGGTGTCCAGTATTTGTCCACCCCCGCTGTTTTTGCAGCAGCCATTTCCTATATTTTATGATCTCCCTGTGTTTTATCCAAATATTGGGCTGAGCTCTTTCCCCAACTCTTTTTCCAAAAGGTGATTATAGGAAAACTGAGACATGTGAGTTTAAATAAAGACACATGAACAGCCAACAAGCTCTTAAACAGCAAGAAAACTTTCTGGGAATTATTTTCAAGAAAGAGTGAAGGGAAAAATCCATGAGTTAGTTATTTAAGGACAAGGAGAAACATCAAGTCCAAGAAATATCTGTCTTTTTTAAATATATATGAGATCTCTCAATACCCAAATTTATTTCAGTTCTTAGTATCTTGCCATACCCAGTTGGATCAGAAGTTCTTCAAATCAATACATATACTTAATGCAAAGGAGATACTTGCACTTTTGTGCTTCCTTTTCAAATTTTTTTCAAAATAATTAATTTCAAAATAAGAAAATTGGTTTAAAAAGAAGAGTGTGTGGGAGTTGTAACAGGGTAAAACTGGGTTTGAGTCAATGTTTTCATTGTCTGATAACATTGCAGCATAATAACTTGTGTATCAAGGAAAGCTATGGGATCTTCAAGCATCAGTATCCAATACTTGACATTCATATTGAAAGAATCTACTTTTACAGCAAACAGTTAACTCGCTTAGCAGAGGTGGTGAGGACTGGGAGACAAATGTCACCTTGCAATATCTGCTCTTGCATTTTACCCACAGCCTGAAGGCCCACGCGTGGCTCAGGCCTCTTCTCTGGCAGTCCCAGGACAACAACTGGGTCCACCAGCATCTGACTTCTAGGGCCCCTTGCTCCTGCCTGGATCAAACCCCTGAGTGCTTTGGCTTTTGGAGCTGTGTCTGTGCACAGGCACAGCAGCTGCTCTGCTTCCAACAGCAGGTTTCCTCATGCAGTAAACTGGTTAAGAACAGTAAAATTGCAAAAGCCTTTTTTTTAACCACAGAGAATAACTAAAGCCAAAAACTGAATGTGAGTATGGTTTTATTCAGGACAAGTTTGAATCCAGCATCTAATTTAGCTAGGATACTTTGAATTGTATATAGATTTAACATTTACTCTTCCAAAGCTCAAAGTTCTTTAAAAGGTCACGTTTCATTTTGTATTAGAACATGCCATGTTGACTTTCTGCGCATGTTTTTTTTTGCACGTATGAGCACTTAAGGTAAAATGTTTCCTACTTCCAAAAGTAGCAAGTGTACAGACACTTAATAAAAAATGTTTTCTTCATACCCATTTCTGGTCAGTAGGAATTTTCTCTATGGAGGAGCAAGGTAGAGGAATTCAGCCTGATTTCTTCAGATGTCCATCTCATATTCTGCAGAGAACAATGAATATCATAATATAAGGGTATTTTTTTCCTATTCAGCACCATTCCCAAACAATTTGCCTGTCTAACTCATCATGTTGATCTCAGCTGCCCGCTTGTTTTTACGAGTTCTGGGAAAGCAGAACACAAACCAATTTTGCTTTAGCAATTGTAACTTCAACCAGACAAGAAGCAATGTGTGTGCAAGTTCTTCTCCCTTCCTCACCAGGTTTAGAAGCAGCATGGCTGAAGTTAATGGAGTACACCTGTGCTGTATCTACCAGAGTAAGCCAAAGGAGAAGGAGACCCATGATATTTACTCAAAATTGTATAAGAGTGGCATGCTTTTGACTCTGCTAAGCCAAGTATGGATCCAGATATGTCCAGAATGAGGTATCTACTTGAAGGTATCTGCCTTAAATTGGCATAGCCCTGGAATGCAAACCTCCGACAAGAGTGGCTGTAATGTAATTTGAGGGTCCACACCAATTTATTCGGTTTAAAATGGATCAAATAGTAGAACTTTGCCAGTCTGATTAGTTTTGTTTCAAGTGGGCTGAGGACATCTGCATGTATGTCCCAGCAGGCCAATTCAGGAGGCTGTTCTCCTCAAAGCAGGGCTCACCCACAGGGTCTCTCTGGAGAAGGTTACCTGTTTGCAGCTGAGTTACAAAGCTTCAGCTCCTGGGCTTGAAGCAGCCCTTAATAAAACTGCAAAGTAAAGCAGCAGGAAAAACCGGTACAGTCCCTGCAGACATTGAGCTATAAAGGAAAAGTCAGATCTGAAGCTGAGAAACGATGACATGTCTCTGAACTGAAACTGCAGCTGCTGCAAAGTGATGTACCATCATTCAAGGAAAGGAACTGAAGAATGGAGAAAGATGACCAAATGTGTGTGTGTATAAGAGACAGAGAAACAGCCATGCTCCAGGAGATGCGATGCTGTCTTCCACCCAATCCATCAGCAGCAGATGACTTTCAGTTTATTAAAATAAATAGCACCTTCTGCTAATTGCAGAGACTAGCCACAGTCCCCTACTTGCTTTGTTAGAAGTTTGTGGATGACTCAACTGAAATGTGATATTTTTGTTTAATGGCAGGCAAAGAAACGTAAGTTTCCTATCACACCAGGCTGTAGGAAAGTGTTTCTCACTGGAGTTGACTGCTGCCTTATATAGATGCAGCTACAGCGTGGAGGATCACTCTGCCATGTTCACCAACACATCCATCTGCCTGAACACAGCAACAGTAAAAACAGACTGAGGAAATATCCAAACAGAAAACATAGAGCAACTAAAACTCAAAGAGAAAATGAAACTTGCGGAATGCTATCTCTTTCTGGGAAAACCTTTGTAGCTCATCAGCACGCTTCACCTAGCAGGCATGGGAGGAGCATACACATGCCTATTTTATCTCTGCAAATATGTCAGCAGGCACGGAATGGAGAGCTACCTAAATTTTAAGAAAGCAAAAGGATTTAAAAGGTCCTGGCTTTTAAACACAAGAAATATAACCCAAAACTGCCTGTAGGTACCCCAGCTCCCGGAGCACAGGGACTGCAGGGAGTGGCCTCTTTCTACCAGCTGCAGCTCATCTAAATTGGTGCTGATGTCAGCATAGTGAGAGAGAGACACAGCTTTTGAGGGTTAATCAACCCATCCCAATTCAGGAATTTGATGTGACTCATCCCATCCTGAAAGTAGGCACCTCTGTTCATGTGGGATGAATTTTAGAGCTTAAATCATGTGAAGCTAATCCCATCCATATACCCCTTCCAGATTAGAAAACTTTGGAAGGAGTCTGAAGTGGTAGATCCATTTTGGATGGGAATCATCTCCCTTCTTTAGGACATTCAGATATCAGGTATCCAAGACTAAAGTAGCTGCTTCAGCAAGACAAACATTTTCTCCACTGAAAGTACTGGGTTGGTTGATGGGAGGAGAAGCTGCCATGCTGTGCCATGAGTGATTCGTATTATCGGTTACTGTGCTTATGCACTCAGAGTTAGGAAGTTATATTGGTAAAAATAGCAAAACAGTTTTATCCAAAATAGGTATTTCCATATCAAAAGTTTATTGGCATGTGGCATAAGAACTTAGTTTTGCACCCAGATACTGTGTAGGTGAAGCAGGGGGAGATGTTTTTACCCTGTCACTCAGTAAATACATTTTTGTTAGCTACACTCTAACCCATGTGTAGGTAAAAATAGAGTATACTCTGCTTTTCTGGATAATTTGGTGTTAACTTGTCCAAAGTTTTTCTAGTTTTTTGTTATTAAATTGAATGCAAAATCCATATATAGCAATAAGAAATGATAGAGCACTGCATACGGAGCAATAAGGAACTCTCATTATTAAGGTTGTGAATCCTTTGCCCTCTTCTACATCTTGCTGCTAAGGGATTTTGTTGGATAAAGGTGTTTGGGTTTCCTTTTACAGTAGTCTTAACACAAGGTTATTGAGACAGCAGTACAGCTTTAGATATGCTTATAACATCTTTCTAACCTAAGTAATTGTCTTAATTTATCATAGAGCTCTGTAATTTCATAATGAAAGAAGACAAATTGAAGGATATTTGTTTCTATTGACAGAAAATACATATAATCCTTTTGAAAAGCAACATGGACTTTTTAGAAGTAGAATACACATAGATGCAGTTAATTACATAACCAATTTTCCTCCAAAGTTATGCTTCATTTATTTCTGAGTAGTCCCTTTAATTTTAATAGGCCTACATGTTAGAATAAAATTAAACAAATAAATGTTTGCACGTCACAGCCTTAGGGGGCCAATATATATCAGCCAAAATGTATAGTACAGCTCAGAGCTGTATTTACGGATTATGATTGCTCTTTTAAAAATAGATTCCTGGGTTATAAAAGGGGATGGGACTGAAGCATTTAAACCGAAATAAAACACAGGTTTAAGAACAAATGGACATAAACTGCCCCTGAATGTATTTCGGGAAATGAGAAGTACATCTCTAACCATTAGAAGGAGAGAACATCCTTCTAATAGGAAAAATGGATATACAGGATGAAACTGGCTGTGAGATATACCTTGGCTGATGTAGCACAATTTCATGATGTGATTCCTTGTGACAGACAGCAATGGAGTATGATGACCCAGGAGCTCTACTCCAGCTGTCTTCTGGTTCTAGTATAATGTAATTAGTCCTTTGTATGTAAATAACCTACATGGTTCTTCACACTGAGTGCTTGGATCCACAGTAATCACCATCGAGCTCAATATGTTCAAGTACTTCAACATGAAAGCTTTGAGGCGGAGTCAGGTAATTGGGCCAGTGGAAATGACTGACAACCTTCAGTGATTGCAGTGGGAGGTGGAAAGATGAAGGCACTTGCAATGTAACCCTGAGGGTGAGCAGCATCAAAGAGAACATGTTAATCAAAGAAGGAACCAAAAAGGGCAGAAGAATGACTGATCTGAGAATAACACCACATCTTGCTCATTAACTGGAGAGTCAAATTGCAATAAACGTTTTCAGCAGTCACAGACTGTGAAAACCTGGGGGATGATGCATGGTGAAAGGTGGTTGTGAAATAGGTAAATTAATCTCTAGATCACAAGTAGCAACGTCAGAAAGAATATGAAAGTGATGTTACCTGATCCTTGAAGATGCCAGGGGTTTGTACCTGAAGAATGAAATATGAGCTTAACGTGGAAAGTGTTTGAATTCTGCAATCATCATCCAATGATGTAGTGAGCATATTATTCCTTGTGCAGTGCTAATAAGAGCCCATCTGGGCTCAGTGAGGGGGTGAATACCCTGAACTTGAGCCTCCCACATTCCCAGTATCAATACAGGCTGGTACAGGCTGGAGGATGAAGGAACTGAGAGCAGCACTGCTGAGAAGGGCTTGGGGATATCGGTGAATGAAAAGCTGGACATGAATCGACAATGTGTACTCGCAGCCCAGTAACCCAACTGTATCCTGGGCTGCATCAAAAGAAATGCGGCCAGCAGGGCAAGGGAGATGATTCTGCCCCTCCACTCTGCTCTGGTGAGACTCTACCTAGAGTCCTGTGCCCAGCTCTGAAGTGCTCAGCACAGGAAAGACATGGAGCTGTTGGAGTGGGTCCAGAGGAGGTCCACAAAAATGATAAGAGGGATCTTATGAGGAGAGGCTGAGAGCTGGAGTCGTTCAGCATGGTGAAGAGGTGGCTCCAGAAAGACCTTATGCGACCTTTCAGTGCTTAAAGACAACTTGTAAGAAAGATGAGAACAAACCTTTTCATGGGGCGTGTTGCAATAGGACAATGGGTAATGGTTTTAAACTAAATGAGAGTGTATTTGGACTAGACATAAGGAAGAAATTCTTGTGCTGAGCATAGTGAAACAGTGGAACAAGTTGCCTGAAGAGGTGGTAGGTGCCCCATCACTGGAAGTGTTCAAGGCCAGGTTGGACAAAACTGTGAGTAACATGATTTGATTAAAGATGTCCTTGATCGTTGCAGGGTGGTTGGACTGTCTGACCTTTAATGGTCCCTTCCAACCCAAACTGTTCCATGATTCTATGAAACAGAGAGAAGCTGCTTCTGGTCATGCTGGATGTGGGTGTCCCACGATCTCTGTGTTGAAGTTATGTGAAAATTCAAGACTATCATTGCAATATCTCACTGGCATGTTCTTCACTCAGGAATAGAGAAGGTTTTGCACGAACCAACAAGGAATCAAGAGGAAAAAAAATTGTGCCCACAAAAGAGACTTTAAACTGTAGAAGCCATCTTCTCTAAGAAGTACTGAGGCTCAAGTGAGGTAAGTACACACCTACAGCTTACATCCACTTCTCCAAATGACAGACAGGCTTGGGATTCAGACATTCTTCCTGGTCTGTGGATTTTCCTCCTCATCTTTCATGGGGAGCTGCCTTTTTGTGACTGTTTTTCATTCCTTTTCTTTGGAGGTAGCTCCTCTCGGGTCAGAGCTGGTCAGTGAGAGCTGCAGCATCTCTTTGAGAGGGGAAATGGTGGCTGCAGGAGGTTATTGGGGGAGTCACTGGGCTGGGAGCTTCTTGGTGTCGCCTCCCACATCACTGCCACATGGGGGGCACCTGTGTCACCCTGCAGCTTTCCACCCCAACCAGGGGAGCAGGAGCAGTGGCTCCATGGGGCTATGTGATTTCAGGAGGGGTCTCCACAGCCCCTGCCTTGAGCAAGCCCAGGGAGGCTGTTTGCTTTTGTGCCATGCAAAGCATGGAACACCTTGCTGGGGTCTATTTTTGAAGGGGTGACACAGCTACTCAGTGGGGCTGGTGCAGAAACTCCGGGCTCCATCTCCTGCCTTGTGCTTGGGGTGAGAGGTGACTGCAGGGTGCTGCCTCTCTCCTGCCAGCCTGGAAGTAGCTTTCCTCCAGTCAATTTTAGAACAGTGTTAATCCCCTAAATTTAACCAGTGATGTCAAAGGCTTCTATTAGGTCCCTGCACTGAGTCCTCTGCCCACACACCAATGTGAGCCAGGAATAACTCCACCACCATGTATATTTGAATCCTATCCCAAAGCAATGCCGCACGATGCCCGTCTTCATAACACAGACCTCTGAGTGATTGCTGTGCAGGTAGAGCAGCACCAGAGCTGGGGAGGAGAGGCTGGAGCTGTGCAAACTCACTGAAGGAAAGCTGGAGACAACCAACAAGATAAAGAGAGAACTCTCAAGGTAAGCTGGAAATGGAGCAGTGGTATTTATTGATCCAGTGGTGCCTGGAGAGCAGGCATGGGGATGGCTGTGTTTGGTTTGGCTGCTGAACTAACAAAATGGAGAAGGAAAGAAAACCCACTCTTGTGTGGGTTTAAATGGATGTTATTGATTGTTTTTGTTGTTCTTGTCATAAAAACTGTAAAAGATAGAAGAGAAAGTTCTATTCAAAACAAAATGTTGAATGGGGCTGGAGGTGGCTGTTTCCACTTCAGGTGCCAGTAAAGGAAAACAAGAATATAATGGGCTCATTTCATAAAAACGTTGTCCCCTCTCGGCCAGCCTCTTGTCTGCCCCCCTCCTTCCTGTCCTGCCTCTGAGAGGCAGCAGTGCAGCACCCTGGCAATGTGTGGGACAGGAACAAACTCCCACCTAGTTCATCCCTGAGCTGCCCTGTGAGATGGTGCCCAGAAAGGCTTTTCTAGAAAAAAGTGGCTGTTTGCAGACAGAATTTGACAACCTTTCTCATCCCATCACTTGGTGTGACCCTTTATCTCCATTCACCCCACTCTTCTGGGGTAGTGTGGTGCTTGCAGCTGCGTAGAAGACAGGCCCCAGTGTGAAGACATTTCCTGCACCAATCAGAAGAACAGATGAGGAGGACAAGCTGCAAGGGATGGGAGTTTTGACATGAAGGTGTTTGGGGGGATGTGTATATTGTTTGTGGAGATGGACTCATTTGGTACTAGCAGGGAAAAGCTGATCACCACCACATGTGATCTTTTGCTGCCTGGGCAAATCATGGGTGGGCTGAAGGCTGTGACTGAGTTAGCAAAGGACAACCATCACCTCTGCATTTCAGTCTGGCCACAGGCTCTTAAACACCTTCTGTAGCCTGTAGCCTTTCTTGTCTCCCAGAGTCAACTGGCAGAGAGCAGCAACAGTGTGGATGGTGCAATATTGACTCAGGACACACACATCACACGAGATGTGTAGTGAACATTCCCTGGGAGTAAAGCAACCTCAGCTATGGCTGGGTAGATTTATCCTTTTTCCTCAACTTCTTAGGATCACCTGACCTCATCTTTATATTTTTTTATTTTTTGATTTTATTAGGAAAAGAATTCGATACCAAGCTCATAAGCAAGGTACTAAGGTTTTGGGAAGCTCAGATGTGAGATCTGCATTTGAAACAGGCCATCTCAGGTCCCACCACCACCCTGCCCTAACAACAAACTGCTGGCACTTCCCAGGTGGCTTTTGCAAATGTGGACTAAAAATTCCAGCCTGAGAAAATTTTCCTGGCAGAAGTTTTGTTGAAAGTGGTACATACCCAAGAAGAGAGGAAAAAGAAAAGATTGATTTATGTTTTCCAGTGAAATATCAATTTCCCTAGCATTAGGGAGGTAGCAGGTTGGGTGCGGGGGCTGTGGGAGCTGCTGCCGACCCTCTTGTGTTTGAGCGTTGAGTGGACGAGGTTCTTCCATGGGCAGCGAGCAACCTTGGAGTCTCTCTGTGATCTGGCCACAGCTAACATAAATGAGAACCCTTCAGAAAACTGTGGAGACTGGCATGCAGGCTCCAGTGCCTGGGACAAAAACAGCAGTGGAAACCCCACCAGCGTAGCCCAAGCCACAGATGGTTGAGAATGAGCTGTTATAGCTTGCTCATGGTGGAAAAGATGTAGTTTTTGTCTCCTTCAGTTCCTATCCAGGGCACACACGCAAGGTTTCATTCCTCCTGAAAAAGTCTTGGGTGAAAATCCTAGCTCTTGGCTTTTCAGATGACCCAGACTACACACCTTGTGTGGTTCACTGTCACCATAGGAAAGCAGAAGGTGGCTTTGCAGGGAACTGTGCCTGTTTGGTGAGGAGAGAAGGGTCTGTGATATGGAGGGGATGCAGGAGTGCCATCATTTTTTCAAAGGGAGCTTGGGCTAAGTGCTTACCAGAAGGAGGGAAAAGGGAAAGGGCAGCCTGTGTCACACCATCCATTGAGGGAGAGCCCTGGAATTCCTCCATGCCCTAGAAGAAAGTGCCTCAAATTTTCTCAGCCCACTGGGCTTGCTTCCATTGTATGGGTTGTGGTGAGAACAGGAAAAGGCTTGAGAGCAGTGGTTTTCTTTGGAGGAAAGGGAGTCAGGCAAAAATGAATGTATTTACTAGAACTTTAAGCTTGTTATTCAATTATGAATGGTAACAAAAAGCCTCTAAACAACTCTTGGAAAAGAGTTCATATCTACGATATCTCTGATCAGAAAATCATAGCGACCAGCATGGATAGGACTGATTGTTACAGTGAACTGCCTTGTAAAGCCACAGGCAAGTCTTTTAATCTATTGGTAGCACCAAAAACACATCCCCGTTAAGGGAGGTATCTTCTTGGCTATTACAAAGTGTAGGTCAGTTACTGTGTATGACACAGTAAAAAGAGTTATGTCCACACGTTGACTTTGTTACCACTGGGGGGTCTGGCCCATCATCTCTTGAAGGCAACAGGGGCAATATCGTTGACCTGGGGGGGTCTCTCTTTGCCCTGCTCCTGGTGCCATTTCCATTTGAGAAGTGCTACCTGCCAATGTTGGATTGCTAAAGAATTTTTCAGTAATGTGTTTGTGAAAGTAATAATCATCAACTGTGTGTTACCTCAAGGGCTGGTTGAATCACCCAGTGTCTCAGTCTCCAGGATGCAGCTGGATGGATCCTGTTAGACTGTTCTCCCAGTCTGACTTGAGCAGACTTTTGTTATGGCTGTTCCTCACTGATGGCTCGTACATGACATCACTGTGTTCATCAGAGTCTCCCACGAATCACCAGACCATGGGGAGGACGATTTTTACTTTGGTTCCTTACTGAGAGTTTAAATAATATGCACAAATCAAAACTCCCTTATTGCTACAAAATGCAAGTCTAATGAGTACTCAAACAGTAACGTGAAAGAAGAAGAGGAGCTGGCATGCTTCACGTTTCAGCTGGAACAAATGACACTGCAAGGCTTATATTTTAATGGTGGAAACAGTTTTATTTTCTTAAGCAGCAAGTAGACCTGGCTGGAAAATGGCATTTCTCTTTTATGAGATATTTAGAAGTTTCAGCTTTTGGGTTTGTTTTGATGTGGAGCAAACCCAAAGTCTTCTCTAGTTTTGCACAAGAAGAGAGTGAGGTAGGATCTTGGTGACAGAGACTCAGCCTCCACTGTGTCAGATCTGAGACTGGTGGCGAAACCTTTGCTCAGTGTAATTAGTGGTAGGGGCTTAATTGTGCCATCCTTGTCCCTAGTGAGCCGTCCTGTTCCCTCCCATGCCAGTGGGCAGAGGGGACACTGTGTCAGGTGAGGCTCAGCCCTGGATGCATCTAAGTCCTCTTGCAATTAGAGAACGGATCTGCAGAGGATGCGGGGCAGGAGGTGACTGCAGAATTCCACTGCACAGTTTACAAGGAAGGTCAGGCAGCCAGGAAAAAATTGGGAGAAAGTGGCTCACAGCTGCACTTCTTTGATCCCAGTGGCAAGACATTAGGTGTCGGTGCCACAACTGGCCCTGGAGGCAGAGATCATGCCCTTGGCACAGTCTTAGGTAGAAGGACACTTATTTCTATTGGAAAAAGGAGCAAAAAGATTTGTTTCTCTTTTCATCACCACAGCAGGGCTTTCACACTCCATTTTATGTGGTAGGCATCAGCAAGCTTGCATCTTACTGTTATCTCGACGTCCCTCTTGGTCTGCTTTTTAAATGTCCCAACCTGTGCAAGCAAGACTCAAGTCTTCCCTGTTCTGCCCATGTGAAACCATCAACGAGCACCTATCTGTGCACCTGTCCAAGTGTGCCATAATAAGGCCAGGTAGGTGGTCAGCCAAGACCTGGGAGTCTTACACCAGCACCTCCCAAGCACCACCATCTTTCACTGACTGAGCTGGGGCACCCAGCATCCCCACTCCTGCAGTGCAGGGAGAGGCATGCCAAGGGCCAGCTGAGCTGGGAGCGAGCGCAGGCTTGCCCTTGGATGGCGAAATACGGGACCAGGCAAAGTCAGAGCTGTGCGTGGGTGAGCACAGGAAGAAGAGGTACTAGGTTAACTCTGGACTGAAGGAGGATGGATTAGAAGCCAGACCAGGTGTGGGATGCCGTATCTTCTATATGCAGCCAGATAAGGAGGGAAGGATAAGGCAGCCTTTACAGGGCCACTGAGGTCTGCTTTTGCCATGTAAGTTCTCCCAGAGCTGCCACCACCCACTTACTAACCCCTTTTCTGCTCTTATCTGATCCCGGGAAAGACATTCAATGAAACAAAGGTTATATTCCCTCTTTATTTTTCTGTGCAGAACTCTGACTTTGATTAACACATTCCCAAAAGCAGCTTTCTCTAAAGAGAGTGCTATAAATATGTCTAACTCAGTCCTCTGAAAAATACAGTGGTTTAAGCAGAGAAGCTAAAGTGTTTCCCCATCTGCCAGCAGAGAACCTGCCAGAGACAATTGCTCTGAATGATGTGCTTAGGTTTTTGAATAAAGAAGATTCCTTAGCCTGCATTTGTCCTTCACTAGGGAGAAAATTATGGTTATGTCTGTGGTGTCTATCGGGGTCTCGGTGATATAGAGCTCCACTCTGACTCTCCTGATGCTGAGTAACCCAAGAGCTGCTGCTTGTCTCTGCCTGCCCCACAAGTAACCTGAGACTCCCTGCTGCTCGTGGCTGGCCTGGGACTTACCTCCTTCCTCCCACCACCCACCCTTCCCTCCTCTCCCTTGCTCAGCACAGGTAACCCAGCAGTACTGTTGAGCAAGTGCCTAGAACATGGGGATGGGGGGCAAAACAGCCATGAGGTTCTGCTGCTGCTTGAAGGGCAGTGATGCAGCACCCTGCCAGTGTTTGGGACAGGGACCAGATCCCACCCAACCTCATCCCTGAGCTGCTCTGTGAGGTGGTGCCCAGAAAGACTTTCCTAGGAAAAAGTGTCTGTTTTCAGACAGAACTTGCCAGCCACAGCGACATAGCTTTTCTCATTCTGTTGCCTGATTTGAACCTCTCTCAGCATTCACTCTTCTCTTTTGGGGGAGCACAGTGCTTACAACTGGACAGATGTTTAGCAGAAGACAGGTCGTGGTGTTAAGACCTTTCCCTTATCAGTTCAGAAAAACTGGTGTGTAGGATGATCTGTGAGGGATGGGAGTTTTGACACTGGCACCCAGGTGCAAGGCTCAGGTGGTAAGGCAGGAGAAGGGACAGGAGGCTGGTGACATCCAGCACCTGCCCCTGTCCTCAGCGCACTGTGGGAAGAGATGAGAGACACCCTCTTTATGGATAAACCCTTCTGCAGCAGAGACAACGCTGCACAATGACTGTTTATCACCGTTTCGCCCCATCTCATCCAGGAACTTGGCTTGGGCTGCAACTGTCCGCTCCATTTATCTCCAAGGCAGATTGGTGCCTCCGGCTGTAAATCTGCCAGGATCTCATGACTAAGAGCTGTGGTGCACCGTGCACTACGTGGCACCGGCTGCTCACCTTTCTGAAGGCGGTTTTGGCTCCCCAGGATGTTTGTGCAGGAGTGAACAAGTCTGTGCTGAGGCTTAATCCTAAACCTCCATTGCATATGTCCATTGGTTGACTTCTGACCAAGTGGAGTGGTTTCTCCAAGTGTCTCCCACTATGGAGTTGAAGCTTTGGACCATGCCCATCCTCAGAGTGTGTCCTGGGGCATCAGCACCCCTAGGGCTTGGTGGGAGAGCTTTGACATTACCAGGGCTGCTTCTCCTTCTTTGCCACTCCGATGAAGGAGCCTGGGTGCGAGGATGTTCTTGGGACGTTTCAGCATAGCTGGAGTTCCTTTCAACTCCTCACCTGCGCACAGGCAGTGGCACAGTCTGAATCTTTCACCCCGACACACGGGCTGCTGCTGCAGCTGGCACTAGTTGGCACTGTGCTGGCTGTCCCCAAAACACCTCTTGGTAAGAGGTCGGATGATTTTTCTTTGTGATCAGAGCTGAAACCTGCCTCTGGAGGACCTTTGCTCCCTGGCTAATGTCTGCTGTTCCTGAAATCACTGGCTTCCTAAATGCACAGGCAGCCTGTGACCCACATCATGCCTGGCAGCAACCCAATCTGCTTAAGCCACAATGAAGGTGTCCAAGCACTGCCAGATACTGTCAGAGGCATTAGGCAATGCTGGCCAAAGACAAGACGAGGTGATAAAATTGAGCCCCAACTGGAAAGAAAAAAGGCCACCGATCAGAGATAGCTCAAAAGCTACACAGCATGTTTCTCTTTGCCATTCATTGCACACAGGTGCTCAAAGCTCCCTGATTCTAGGAATGGGAGCTGTTTGCTCATACTCATGTATGAGGTTTTCTGTGTAACCTGATGGCTGGTAGCCCTTCATGGCTGAGCTCATAATTTTGAAATCACCTCCTGAATTCTGTAAGCTGTCAAGAGAGATGATAGATGGATCTGGTCTTTTGGGGGATGTAGCAGAAAGAAAGATCTGTTCACAACTGTCTCAGGTGTGTGGATTGCCTATGATCAAGCGAGCTTGCTGCCATCATTCACGAATTGGAACTTCACTTCTGAGAACTCCTTGTTAAAAAATATCTGAGAAAACTAGCACCTCTGACAAAATGTTGTAGGATGTGAACAAGTGCTGAGGCCACTGGCCCCATGGTAAGCCCATATTCTTCCCTGCGAGAAGATGGTGCAACCAAGGCCCCCTTCACTGTTGCTCTCCATTCCCAATCTGCTCTCCTCCCTTACACCTAGCACAAAGGGCATCTCTGGAAAGGTCAGGTATGTGATATCCCCTTTTCTCATGGTCCCTATTCGTTTTCTGAGACAGCCTGAGTTAGCACTTGGTCATGGCAAAAATGCTTTTCCTGCTCTCACCTTTCCCCAGGTGCTTCTGACTCAATGGAAAACCCAGAAAGACACTCACCATCCTTATCAAGATGCAACTAGCCCAGACACTGCTGCATCATAACATTTTTCAACCGGTGCCACTGATGACTCAGCCTCTATTTACAGCAGTCCTCAGGGACTATTTCAACCTGTCTTTGCTCCAGAGCCCAATCCATAACCTATGCAATCCACTGAGCTTTGGATCAGCTCTTCCATCACAGTGTTCCCCACACATCTTGCTGCAAAATGCCAAGGGAAGTAGGAACGAAAGCAGACAGCCCAGCATCTCCATTAGCTTTGATGTTTGGGACATATGGATTAGTAAATCCTCTACTCAAGGTGATGTCCTTGGAGGGCCACTGCCAACCGTTGAGGGATTTACAGGGCCAGTAGTTTCTTTTTTTTCTCTGCTGTGATTCTGTGGGTTACTTTCCCAAAAACAATTACATGACTCAGGAAGACAAACGCATACCTCACATACTTGCGGGAACCGTAATGCCAATAGGTGGTGTAGAGTATTTTGAAACTCTTTGAACACACAAGAGCAGCTGAATTTCCATGACTTACCTATCCAAACCAAAGCAAGTCCAGGCAATAGCTGCATAGTTTTCGTGGAGTCCTTACCCAACAGAGGACAAACGTCTTCCTGAGAAAACTTTGGTCTTGCAGAACCAAGGCACAGATGTTTTTTGTCACTGGAGATATCACGGGTGTTTTGTCAGGTAAGATTTGTCATTTCTATTTTACCAGTTTTTGAAAGATCTTGTCCGTACTGAGGCTGGAGTGGGAAGATATTCTCTTATGAACACAAAAAAAAAGGCATTTGTGTTCTTTCTGAGAGGTCACAGGAAAAGCACAGAGAAATTATCATCTCTTAAACAGATAAGTGATTGTTATGGGTAAAATAACCTGGCAGTATGCAAAGATAACTGACAAAAAAAAGGTGTGGTGGTGCCTTGTATTGCTAGCTTAGCACAGACAGCTCTGCAAAAGACACAAAGGTAAACGCAGCCTTTGCTTCAAGCGCTCTAACATTTGAATCATTGAGTTGCCATTCAATTTGCTGATTTTGGAAGGAAAACAGAGAAGTAAGAAGGGAAAATGTTATTCCATGGAGTACTTTATGGATCTTAAACCCACCCCAAAACAGGGTCACCACTGCACTCAGCATCTCCTGTACCTTGCTGCCAGAGTCGTGGTCAGTGGCAGCAGCACTGTGAGGTGGCTCCTGGCATCCTGCCATGCTCCTTTGGGATCTTTTGGGGGGGCACCTTTGCTTGGGAGTGAGTCAGAGCTTGGCTGCAGTTAAAGCTAGTATTTTTAAAGATTTTCAAGCTTTTGTTCTTCCTGGCTATCTGTGTAGATGTGCATCCGTAGCTAGGGACGAACTATTTGAAGGAAATCATGACATGTAAACAGGGATGTTTATTGATTTGCCTTCTACCTTTATGTCTAAAGGGATATAGAGCATATACTCATAAAGGAGCTTCTAGCTCCCATCCCCATCACTGTAGGTGACTTGAAACTGCCACCCTGCCAATGGGTCCCTTGAGACCAGACTGGGAGAGGTCCTACGAAAGGGCTTCAAAATACAAAGGGCTTATCAGAAATAACTTGGGGTCTGTGATCAATGCTGGTAGCCTGCCCCGTACCCCTTCCCTTTCCAGCCATCCTTGCAGCCCTGAACTGAGGCAGGGGGTCGGCAGCTGTTCTTTCAGGAAGAATCCTTTTGGAGGAGATTGAGTGTTTCCTGGCTCATGGATGTTTTTGTTTGCTGGGGCGAGGGGAGCGATACGACTTGCAGCTTGTCCTGACAAGTGTCTGCTGTGTGTAAACTTGCAGATTTTATGAAAAGCTCTCCTGTCCTGGGGACTGAGGAGCCTTCAAGTGCTTCTTGGCTCTGGGCTTCTCCTTTAGGTGTCGTAAGATCAGATTAATGATGTATTAGTTTGAGATAACTGCCATGAGATCATGTAATTAACTTGTGATATTGCTCTGTGCCAGTTGGCTGAAATTTGCTGGTTTTCAAAAAAACTTTTTCAGACCAACTACAAATAGAGCTTTTTGATGACATTAACAGATAGCTCATTAGTTGCTTTTTGGGCTAATTAAGGTAAAGCACATGTAAGGTAGTAAAGAGCAGCAGTTGGTGATTAAAGGCAGCCATCAAACTGAGCCCTGCAGTATGGGGGAGGGGGAAGCAGTTTATCACCTTGGCCATCCTGATCCCAGTTATGTGGGTTTGTGATGTCCCTCTCCAAGGCTTGACCCTGCTGTGCTCAGCTCCATAAGGCTCAGTCAGACCTTCTCATTCCCACTTGCGTTGCCCTTGGGCAGATAAAGAGCTGCGGAGAGGGCGGATGCAGAAATGTGACGCCTTCACAGGGCAGCAATTCCTGCCCAAGAGCAGCTGCTGCTTGCCCAAGCGATGTGATTTCACCTCAGCACTTCTCTCAGGTTTGGCATACATGGCATTTTTTTCTCCAAGCAAAACAGAGGGTCAGGGAATGCTTTAACTTCTCTGGACTAATTGGGAGTGGAAATAATCTGGGTTACTGTGTAGGCAACATAGGCACGAAAATACTATTTTGGTGAGCATTAGGCTGGAAAAGGCATCATAAGGATGTATACAGATTTTGGTGACCATGGTGTTGGACATTTCCAGCCTATGCCTTATAAAAGGAAGGCTGTGTAACTACCCCAGTATTTTTGTGGGGCTCTGGGAAGCATCCCAGGGAAAGGCATCTGTCTCAGCAGTTATTCCCATGCATGGCTGCTGTGAGACTGCTGCCCGAGACCTTCTCCCACAATCTGCCCAAGCTCTTTCCCTCTTCTCCAGCTGGACCGTGTTCTTTTCTTTAGTCCTTGCTTCTTGCCTCATCCTCAGTCCTGCCTTGCCTGCCCACCTCATCCCTTTGGTGTGGCAAATATCCATTTCAAACCCCACAAATTGCTTGGAGGCACAAGTTAGAATCATAGAATCATAGAATTATCTGGGTTGGAGGAGACCTCCAAGATCATCAAGTCCAACCCTTAATCTAACACTACCATGATTACTAGATCATGGCACTAAGTGACACATCCAGTCTTATTTTAAAAATCTCCAGGGATGGTGAATTCACCACCTCGTTGGGCAGGCCATTCCAATGTCTGAAGTTGGTGACCTCTCTTGCTGGAAAACACACGAGCAAGGGCCAGCCTCCACTGCAGGGTTTGCAACATGAGCAGAAACAGAGATTTCTCTTTCCTGTCCCACCCTCTCTCACCAAACTGATTCTCAACCCCCCTCTCCTCCGTGTAGTCTCTGCTGCCCTATCTACCAGACCCCCCACGGCTTGTGGCCACTTCAGCTGTTGTGTAGCCCTTTCTCTTTCCCCAGTTCCTGCTGTTCCTCACTCACTCTTTACAGTGCACTGTGATGTGCTGGTGATGGCTCTGCAGTCACCTGCCCTGGCATGCTCACCATGATCTCTGATGGTGTGGCTTGGAGCTGCTCTGCTGCCCAGGAACTAGGTGTGTGCACCCATACTGTCCATCTCCTTCAGGCCAGATCCTGCTCAGAAGTTTTCACACATCAGCTCTTCTTAGATCATAAAAGGGGTTGGAAAGATTGTTCATCTAAACAAAAAAAATCATTAAGTACAAAGGGCTCCTGTGTGCTGCTTTGGGGGTTCAGACCAGCAAGGTGCTATGTAGTTATGACCAGCCCTAGGTAATCACTAGCCCTGGATGGTCATCAGCTCTCAATGGTCATCATCCCTAGGTGGTCACCAGCACTAGCAGGGCCCAGGTCAGGTTGGACTGAACATCTCATGAAATCACCCTCCTTCATTCTTTGTGGAGGAGAGAAGTAGCTGAGTCTGCATCTTCTGGAAGATGCCACTGATTTTGACCCACTGTCAAGTAGGTGGATGCAGCTACAGCTCTGAAGCAATAGCTCAGAGAAATGGGAGATCCTTCCTACAGAGTCTGCATCTCCTCTCAGCAGTGTCTGGTTTTGTTGACCCATGTGGATGGAGCCAATTTTGAGGGCAACTTTTGGGCAAATGCAGGCAGCCTTTTTTTGTCCTCCTGATAAAGCTTCTGCATGCTGGAGCATTTAGGGTTTGACACTTTAATGTTTTGTCTGTCTGGGTTAGTCTCAGGTCATTAACTTCTATTTTCCTGTTGTGCTGGCCATGTGAATTCCGCAGTTTATGGTACTAAAAAAAAAACTCCTGTGGAGCTGCTGAGTGCCCAGAGAGACTGTGAGGCAGATTGTCTTAAACTGGAAATGCTCCAGAAGAGGAGCTTAACTGGGCCTTGTCCTCTGACTTACTCCAGATTAAAGAGATTGTAAAATATTGCTGAAATAGTCATTCCAATGTTACACTATTTTATTCTGTGGTTTGGAAGAGATTTGCTGATTAGACCAAAAATGTACAGTGGTTTGTGGTCCATGGGGGGGTTATTGAGGTATAGCGAAAGCTGTGAAGTGAAAGGGGTCTTAACTCAGCCTTCTCCCTCATTATTTTTTGTATTGTATCAGAGTATGACATATAGAAGCAATGTCAAGTGTTTTCTCATCTTGTTTTTCTGAGAGGACTGGTGGAAGCTGTCAGGGTATAAAATGAGCTCTCTCTACCTTAAGTGAGGACTGAACACAGGATTAAAGTGCAGGCACTTCGTAAAAATCTGACATTTGATTAGTTCTCTTCTTAAAAGGTGGAGGTAATAGGTGTCAATTATCGACTGCAACAAGGCTGAGTGCTTCATGCAGCTGGAGCATAAATCCCAGCCCTTGTAAGGCATCAGGCTGAACGGCAAAGTCTCTTTCTCCAGCTTTGCATTGTAGCAAGATGTCTATTGCATGAACATTAATGCAGTTAGTGGGCCCTGGTCTGTGTTCACACACATCCCTTTCCCTTCTGTCCCATCCTGCTGGGCAGTCACAGCAGAGGGCAGGCACAGGAGAGAGATACTCTGCGGTGAGACAGGGACCACAAACCCATCCCTGATCCTTTGATGCTGGCCATGAGTACCTTAGGACCTCTGCTGGCACCAAGCTCTGCTCTGCTCTCACATAAAGGGATGGATGCACCAAAGCTACAGCCATGACTGAGGTTTATGGTCTTTTAGGTATTATTATGATCATTGCCAGTATTATTATCCCTAATAAATTGCGTCTTGCTTTCTCTAATATTGGTTGGACCTTATGCACTGGTGAAGTCAGAAGTTTTATATTAGCAGTTAAACTTCTATGTGATGGGAACTCAGGACTTCTGTTTATACCATTTCATCTCTATGATTCTGAAAAGAGGGGGACAGTAGGCAAAGAGCTGAGTTTCAGAGGTTTGCTTTTTTTCTTCTTTTTGAGAACTGAGTGAATATGGAAAAGCCATTTTATCTTCTGCACTATGTTGATAAACTGCCCTTTCTCTCTTACACATTGAACTTGCAGACAAACCTCTCCCTTGGCAGGTGGAAAGACTATATTGCCAGCAGTACACATTGACAAGATGCCTTGCAGTAGTGGAGCTATACAAATAATAAGTTTTTCATTTCAGTGGCTGAATAGAAAAATTGAAAATACTTTTTGGTTTGGTTACTCCCTAAAGGAGAATGTTTCTTTTCTTCTTTAATGTCTTTTCATAAGCATTGCACCAGACATTCTGGTTTGAGATTATTTAGTACTTTTCATAACTTAAAAAAAGGAAGAAAAAAGAAAATAAAAAGAAAAGTAGGTCACTTTCAAACAAAAAGTGTCATTTGAAAGAACAACAAAGAAAGTTTCATTTTCTAAATGTCAAAATGGAACTTTGCAGGTTTTCTCAGGACTTTTTTCTTCTGTTTCAGTTATAACTAATCACGTTCTCAATGCAAACTTGCCCAGAATCTTGGTACCTCTTAATTGCATTTTGGGTGGATTTGCTACATAAAAAAACCCACTCATATTCCACCTGCACTCAGCAGTGACTTGTCCTGTTTGCTGCTCAGCAAATACAAGTATTTTGTTCTGCTTAATTAAGGTGTTGAGCAAGCAACAGTGTGAGATGACCTCTGGCCAGCCAGGGAAGCACCAGCACAATCATGATTCACCAGGTGAGACCCAGTGGTGTGCTGAGGCAGGGGCTCAGGTGGTGCTGTGCTGGGAGCCACCAGAGCAATAAGCCAACGTGGGGCTACTGCCCCCTCCCACAGCCCCCCCAGTTCCAGCACATCCCCCCGATGGGTTGATGGCTGGGCTGTGCCAGTGATTGGGAGATGTGATGTCATGGCTTGGCCATGTTTTGTTTCCACATGAGAACAGGGCTCATCCATCTCTTTCTTTGCCTGGTTTCCTAAAGAAACAGTGCTGATGTGATTGTGTCCCTCCATCACTAACCATCTCTCCCTCCCAGAAGGCTCTAGAAACATTAAATTCCAGTACATTCCTACAAATGATGATGATGAAAATCAGTGGCTAAGTGGAGAGGCACGTCTCAGACAGCTGCCAGTGTGGCTGCTCCCAGGGGACTTACCCCATCATGAAACGGGCTCTATCAGTACCATTTAAGGTCTGGGTTTGCCTCAGACAATGTTAGGGAAAGTCTCTGTTGTCATCTCCTCTTCAACATCTTCCCACAGAGGCAAAGAAAGATCTGCAGTACCTTTTTGTTGCATCCCAACACTGTTGTTCTTCCTTAATAAATTAGCAGCTGTAGACACTGGAAGGATTCCATTCCCTCCCAAATCCATGTAATCCTGAAAATGTAGCAATATATGGAATGCCCTGTGCGCCTGCCCCACCAGGGATGCACAGGTCCAAGCCATGAAAGAGGAAAAATGCCTCCACCTATTCCCATGGACATTCAGCTGACACAAAACTGTAGAAAACACCACATGTCCAATGAGCAGGAAAACAATTCACTGTCTGCATCAGAAAAGGAGTTTTGGGGGTTAGGATCTCCAGCTTTAACTGATCAATAATCTCTGTCCTCCCTGGTAGCTCACAGCCACAGCTTCAGGGCTGAGGCAGCTTAAGAACTGAGTAGCCAGTGGTGGCAAAGCGTAACGCACAACTGATTGATAAATTCCAGCTTGTAATTCCTGTCCGTGGATGGGCTGGGGTGTGGGAGAAACGGCCAGCACCCTTGCCCACTCCCCTTACCAGCCAGGACCCCAATGGATGCCCTCATGGCACGTCCTCCTGTGCAGAAATAAAAGCCCATCCATGTAAATATCATGAAGGACTAGGAATTTCTCAGTGTTGGTCAGACTGACAGCAGAAAATGGAAGAGGTCCAAGCATTGGTGGCCTTTTGACATAATAGGGAGACTTGTTGATGTGATAAGTTGAGGTTTGGCAGAGTCAGCAACTCCTTGATCCAATAGTTCCCTGTAAGCCATGTGATTTTTTTCCCAATTCCTTTTTTTTTTCATTTTTTTCTTGAAATACTGACTAGGCATTTTCCTCTGCTGAGGGAAGCTTCTCAGCAGCTGACCATGGTGTGGACCATGACAGGCACTCAGAGTATCTTCTGGTTATTCCCCAGAGAGAGCAGCAGGAGGCATTGCAAGCAGATTTTTGATGCTGCGGATCAGAGATGGACCCTGGTGAAAACTGGAAGCTGGAAGAAATCAACTGGTTGTCCCATGGTGGGATCCATTCCTTTTCCAGTGTGAAAGGAGGTAGGACATGATTACTGTTTTTAATCTGACCAATGAACACACTGGGAGCCTTCTCAATGTGCTGGTGCCCTGTGCTTGTGATGGTGCCAGGGGGGTTTGCTAGGGCACACTCAGAGCAACGCAACACGCAGGATGAAGGTAGGAAACATCTGATGTAAACTACAGTGCCAGGAGCTGGCAGACTCGATATGTGGCTTGTCCTCCCTCTCTGGAGTAGCCTTTTGCCAAAAAACCCACAGCATCCAGCTTTTGGCGAGTTAATATGGTACTTGTGCTATATGTGACCATCTTCGTTCTCCAAAAGCAGAACTCTGCAGATGACAGTGGCTGGGGGAGGAGTGAGGAGGAGAGCTGGTAAAACAGTCCTTCCTTTCTTTAATCATGTTTGCATGGGACAACTCAGGGTCGCTCCTGGGAAACTCTCTGTCCCAGCAGTGACACGAGGGCCAAGGGCTGCCCTGGCTGGGGCTCCCTGTGCAGGAGCATTCAAGGTTTCAGCTCACTTGCCCATGACATAAGACCTCCCAGCTCAAGGCTATCGTTATCCTCAAATTGCCAGCCTCAGGAAAGCACTCAGGACAGATGAAATGGGAAGTAGCTGGCAGAGCTGTTTCTTATATCTGTTCATCTCTACCTGATTTCCAGCCAGCTTCCATAATTTGCTTTTTAATTCCTGTTCAAACATCTGGCAGAATCAACCACATGTGCTGCCTGCTCTGCCCAGTCTCACTCTTGCCATTGATGGTCCCCATCCCCAATACCAGAACGAGCTGCCCCTCCTTGGGCAAAGCTCCTTCTTTAGCTGGGCCACACTGTGCCCCAGACTAAAACCAAAATACACCCACAGCCTTCCAGATGACAGCATCTTGGGAACGGAAGGATTTTGCTTCGGTTAAATGCTTTGCTTATCTCCATCTGTTTCCCTTGGCTTCCCGCAGATAGCCCAGATGCCTGGGGAAGGGAAAAGGGACAGTCTGAGATGTGGTATCACCTCCTTTTTTTGTGAGAGCTGAATTGGATTGGTAGGTTTATGCTGTTGAACCCAGCAGCCTTGGGTTCAATCTCTCCAGCCCAGCACCACTGGGTGGCATCCTTATGGCAGCACATCTGCTGCTTCAGCAGGTACCCAGCCCAGGGTGGTTCCAAGGGAGGAGCATAGGGATGCTTGCTGCAGTCCATCCCTTTTTCCCCAATAGGACAATCGCTGCTTCCATTCTGTTTTCTAAAGTCTTTCTTCTGTGTGTGGTCTGTGTCACTGTTTATAGCTGTAGCAGCCAAGTGCCTGTTGGGTTTGGGATCCCACTGTGCTTGGGCCCATAAAGCAGAGGAAGACAGACTTGCTGCTGTCAGGAGTTTATAAAAATACACTTAAACGTGGATATACACTGGCCTTTGGTTTTGCATGCAGCCTGTTGCTATCCTTAAATTAGTGGTCCACAGCCTTTTGTAACAGTTGAGCCTAACAGCATATTATAATGGTTAGATCTCTTAGAAATGTTACAGGTATGGATGGTACATTGCATCATGCACGTGCCTTCTTAAATCCCCTAGGAACAGTCTACAGATTTCAGACCAAAAGATTTTTTTTTTTTAATCCAGCCCATGCATTGAGCAAAAGCCATGAACCTGAAAGGAATAAAACCAAAAACCAACAGGAAAAACACAACTCTGCAAATTTATTTATTTATTTTTTAACTTGCATTGAGTTTCTGCAATTTAGCAGCATTTTGACCTTGAAAGAAATGTCTGAAAATAAAGAATCTCTATCAATTCCAAGGTACAGATGACATTTAATACTTGGTCACAGGGTTCTGTGTGGCTGCAGATCTTTCAGGCAGTAAAGGATCCCTGTGCTCTGCAGCTCTGAGCAGACAAGGATGGGTGGGCTTGTGGTGGGATTTGGTTTGGAATCCAAAATAATCTCCCATGAGTTCTTGGTAAGAGATTCCACCAAGTGAGGGGTTTCCCGAGCCCATGATCTGATCTGCCACAGGCGCTGAGTTACAGCAGTATTATTATCAGAATCCCAGCTAGAGCATTCTCCTGCTCCCAGTGATTAAATCTATCCTGGTTGCTGTTGTTGGAGGAGACCATAACACACACGAAAACTCTGCTGTGGGCAGGATGCTCCTGGCCATGAGCACTGGGTGAGCTGGAGCAACGGTGCGGAGAGCCGTGGCACAGCTGAAAACGGGATCACGGCCAGGGATCCCAGCATGGGCAGAGACAGGGCAGCAGAGCTCTTGGTTTTCAGCAATGCTGGAGGGGGATAAGGGTTCATCCTGCCAAGTCTCTATCTTGAGCTGACTCCAAGGTTTTTCAATAACAGCTGGATTTAAAAAAAACCTCAGCAAATGTATAGAAGCTGTCAGGGGTGAAGTGTAAGCAAGCTGAACAGGGGCATATCTACAGTATGATTAAAACAGTGTTGTCACCTCAGCTCTCCACACCTACCTCTCCAGCTGACCTTTCCAAGTATTTGTTCTTCTTCCCTTAGACAATGAGCTCTCTGAAGGTGCCCCAGCCCTCTTTGCACTGGATCAGCTGGGTAAGTCCATGCACGACATATTTTTCTCTTCCTTTTTTTTCCTATGTAGAGTCATTAGGAGATGACTTGAAACATAGAGCAGCTATTGAATGCTTTCCACTGCATAAATTCATCATCACCAGTGTCTCCTTTCTATGTTGCTTTTGAATGCCATTCATCAGAGGGATGGGACAGATGGATACTAGATGTGTTTAGTACCTTTCTGTATTAAATTAACGTGGATTTTTTTGCCTGGGAGAGAAGCTGTCATCTTTCTGGTGCAGAGCGCTCTCAGATGCTGCTGCTCCTTGACTTGCAGTTTGAGGTTTAGCCTGCAGCAGCCACTGGAGCTTCTGTGACTTTCTTGTGCCTTGCAACATGATGAGGGGCTTTTGCCTTCTGGGAGGCAGAAATAGAAGTGTGTAAAGTGAGAGTGAAGAGTAAGACACTCAGGGAGAAAACAACCTCAAATGAGCATGGAAAGCTGAAGGCTTCAGAGGCTGAATCAGTGGGGGATCCCTATTTCGCAGTTATCTCCCCTTAATCGCAGGGCCGAGGTCAAAAATGGTGTGCTGCTCTGGAGGAGTTAGAGGTGCTCAGGGTAAGGTGGGGGTGAAGACCTGAGTTGCATGCTGAGAAGCTTCTGCAGGAGGTCTGGTGTGCAAGGAAGGGTGAAATCAAGCCCCCAGCCCCTCCTGAGAAAATGGATGGAGGCTGGAGATGGCGCATGGTGGGAAAGTGCAAATTAGATGTGTTGGGAGAGATGCTGGGCTCAGCTCTGTGCACCCTATCTTGCTCTTCAGCAGCATGAAACTGCAATGCCTGTCACCTCACCCAACCAAGCACTGGGCCTTCCTCCCAAGGAAAAGGCACCCTCCTCTTCACTTTCATGACAATGAATTTGCCATCCTTGGAGATATCCAAAAGCCATCTGGATATGATTCTGAGCCACCAGCTTGAGCAGCGGGGTTGAAACAGATAACCACTGGAGATCCCTGCCAACCTGAACCAGTCTGTGATTCTGTGATTTCCTCATTACTCTGGAAACCCACCTTGTCCCCAGCAAGGATGCTCTGCATGCACTCACCAGGCTGCTCGCTATACCCAGCACCAGTGGAAACTTGGGATAGGAGTGTAAAAACTGCAGGAGCCAAGAACAGTGATTTTTATCATGTGTAACTATCTCTTCTGTAAACCTTTACTGCTAAGAACCAGGACCTTGAAAAAAATTCCTGTAAATATAAAAATGCCTATAATCTGCATGATGCCTTATTGGCTCTAGAAGGGGTGGCTTGACCAGCAGCTCTCCTCACTGACAGCCATATACACCTGATGGTATGTTTAAGGAGTCCTTGTGAGCTCTCTCCACTTGGTGTCAGGACAGATACTTCTTTGACGTGTTCAGCCAGAGGAGTGTCTAACGCGGGAATGGGAATAAAGCCAAGAGCTGCCTCATTCATTACCCAACTGCTGTTGAAACATGTCAAGGAATTTTAAAATGCATTTTCCGTAACACAGCTTCTACCAGCTCCTTTTCTTCTTGATCTTCCTCCTCTTATCTCTTGACCAATGCCTTCCCTCAGTAACATACGCCCATTTCTCCTAACTTTGGCAAACCCTCTGTGTCTTAGCAAACTTAGTCAGTGACAAAGCACAAGCTCTGTCTCTCAAATAACAAGTTTTGGTTGGGTTTAGCTGAGTAGCAAAGAAATGCTCTAGCAGTGAGACATATGTTTTAGATGTGCAAAACGAGGCCTGTGGCAACCCCTGGTCAAGGAGCAGGACCCTGGATAGGCAGGGATCAGGGCTGTAACAAGGGACAACTGGCTTCCTGGCGTCTCCCACTCTATCTGCATTCTTGCAGCCCCACCTCGAGTACTGGGTGTAGTTTTGAGTGCCACAGTACAAAAAGGACATAAAACTACTGGAGAGTGTCCAGAGGAGGTCACAAGGCTTGTGAAGGGTCTAGAGGGGATGTTGTGTGAGAAACGGCTGAAGTCACTTGGTCTCTTCAGCCTGGAGGACACCCAGAGGGGATCTCATGGCCGTTTACTGCCTTTTCACAAGGGAGGGAGGTGAAACGTGCTCATCTCTTCTGTCTTGCAGCCTATGATAGGACTAGAGGTAATGACAGGAAGATAAGCTTAGGTTGGATATTAGGAAGAGATTCTTCACCCAGCAGGTGAAGCACTGGGACAGCTCCCCAGGGAAGCAGTCATGGCACTGAGTCTGCCAGCATTTAAGAAGCATCTGGACAATGCCCTCAGTCACATGGTGTGAATGTTGGGAGTGTCCTATGCAGGGACAGGAGTTGGACTCGATGATCCTTTTGGGTCCCTTCCAACTTGGGTAATTCTATGATTCCTTGTGTTAATGGGGAATTAGACTGTGCCATACAGTGTGATCCATTGTCTCCTGAGGTGGTGGCTGGCAACTCCCAGGGCTTCTGCACAGTCTTGCTTCCAGCTGAGCAGCAGTAGGAGCTTGCTCAGACACTGAACAGCAGTATTAGACATACCTCAGTCTGGAAAAGATTATTCAAACCAATGCTTGTATCACCTTACATTTCCACTCTGCCTTCCAAACACAGCACAAAACGTGATTGCTACATCCAATGTAGACAAGACAGACAAAGGATGTGAGACAGCAGAACAAGTAATGGAAAACTGATCTCTCCTCCTGCCTCCCTCCTGGCTGGTGGGTTTTCAGCTGCATCAGTCTCCTGACCTGAGTCATGCACAGCTGCATGGCCTGTGGTGCCAGGCAGGCAAGGGGGTAAGAGCAAGCACATGTTGAATAGGGAGAGGACAAGATCATCCCACGAGCAGCTCAGATTTATGCTGTGTTGAGGTGATCGTGTAACCAGGATTTGAGAAGACTCAGTCAAAAGTGCTCATCTCTAGTCAAACTGCCCACCTGAACAGCAGGAGTTATTAGTAGAAGAGCAGGGAATAAAGCAGCATTATAATAACAACATCCTGAGACAAAACATCAATATTGTAACAAAGCATTATCGTCATAAAAATCACAGAAAGACAGGTCTGAGCGTCACTTGAAAACATCAGCTGAGCCCCTTCTCCTGCTTAAAGGCAGGGCTAGGGCCTCCTGTTCACCCAGCACCCTACATGGAGCACCAACCTGTCCTAGCAACCTTCCCAAGAAATCCACCCCAGTGCTTCACTACATGGGAAGGGTTTCCTTGATGTCTAATAAAATTTCTGTAATTTAAGCCAATTATGCATTGTGCTGCTGAAGGCAGGTATAAGCAGGGAAAAGTCCTTCCATGGGTCAGATGGAGAGTTTATAGTCCTCCCTGCAGGGGTTGGAGGAGGATCCCAATGGAGGATCACTGAATCACATCCCTTTTTTCCGGCTCATCAAGTCTGCCTTGACCTCTAATCCTATGTCCAACTTCCTGGCAGTTTGTTCCAGCCTGCTGTCAACTGCAAATGTAAAATCTGTGCTTCAGTTTTGAGTCATTCATGGAAATGCTGATCAGTACCAGATGTACAAGAGGTTTTTTAACATTGCCTCATAACATGAGTAAATCAGAGAGAAAGGTTTTTGACCAGTCGTACATCCATCTTTTCATACTTTCTTCTAGTCCAGGTGTCCCTCTCTTGCTCCCTCTCATACCATATGACAGTATCACAAGCCTTGCTTATAGGCCAACATATATGGCATCTGTACCTCCCACCTCATCTACAAAGTTAGAAGATTAGATGAGACTGATCAGCTCTGTTCTTACTCAATCTGCACTGGTTATTACTCATATCCTCCTTTTCTACGTTTGGTTGTCCAGTGCTTCCAAGGATGGAATTAACAATGACGGGGAAATCACTTCCTAACTTCCAGCCTTTGGTAACCTCTCTGTGGTCTGCTGCTGCATATGTCAATGCATGGCTCATCTGTACCTTCAGCAGTGAGCACATTTCTGAGGTTCCCTGAAGAACTACCACGTAAGGGAGGCAAAGGTGACCAAGAGACAGAGCACTTCTGTGAAAGCAGACTCTGCCTAAACTACAATTCAGTGATGTGCAAAAGAGGTGCTTAAAGGAGGATATAGTAGAAGTACAAGCATCATGAATGGCGTAGAAGTAAATAAATGCAAGAGACACATGAATGTACTGGAGATAGCCCAGCGAAGGGCCACAAGGATGATGAAGGGACTGGAGCAGCTCTCCTGTGAGGAAAGGCTGAGAGAGCTGGGTCTCATTAGCCTGGAGAAGAGAAGGCTCAGGAGGATCTCATCAATGTCTACAAATAACTGTAGAAGGGATACAAAGAAGATGGATTCAGGCTCTTCTCAGTGGTGCAAAGTGCCAGGACCAGGGGTGATAGGTGCAAACTGAAACACTTTTCTACTGTGAGGGTCCCGCAACCAGCTCTCAGTGGCCCTGCTTGAGCAGAGCGTTTGAACCACATGGCCTCTAGAGGACCCCTCTGACCTCAACCAGTGTACGATTGTGTGAAATAAGGAAAGGCTTAAAAGAACCAAAACCTTTATGTCTTCACACAGCACACAATTACATTGTGTGACCCGTTGCCACACCTCCTTTTCCTTTCCTTTTTTCATCTCTCTCTCCTTTCCCACAGTTTTGGCTGCTGAAATTCAGCAGATATGAATCAGAGGGTGACTATTGTGTTCCTTTTGTTCTGTAAATTATTAAAACAGAACATTTCACACTTGCTTTGTGGTCCAGAAGAGGAATGCTGCATTGTCTCCTTGGCAAGTCCAGAGGTGGAATTTCTGGCTGTGGAGAAAGTGAGGTCAGGGAGAGAGAAACTCTTGGAACAGGGAACATGTGCAGACTATTTCACTCTCTCTCCTGTGCTTGCATGTCTTCTCCCTGTCTTCCATTCCCTCATCCTTCCTCTCTTTTCCATCTCCTTCCTGCTTCACTGGCATTTTTTCTGCTTGCTGCTTCAAGATAATTTAGCTGAATATCAGAAAAAAGAAAGAAGACTGATGCAAGGTGAAAGCCCCCAGCCCGGAAAGCCTTGGGTAGACTGATAGGAATGTGATGAAATGGAAAAATAAAGCTGGAGTGTGGAGTATTAACCCCACCTTGCCAAAATCAAGATCAAAATGCTTGTTTAGGAGATGCAACGACTCAATGGAAGCCCCTAGGACCTGTGCCTCACATTTCCTGACAGCCGAGCAGAGGAGGGATTAGCTGGCTGTGCTATTTATACCCACACCCTGGGTACAGACAGGCTGCAGGAGGAGGCTCCCCACAAATAGCAGCTTGCAGGAAACACTGCTTTTGTGATACTGTCTGCCAGGGGAATAAATACACCCAGGAATGAAATCCCATTGGATAAATAAAAAGGGAAGGAAAGAAAAAGCCCTAGTCCCTGCCCTGTTTGTTCCCACTACTTCGTAGCCATCCAGTTGTTTCTTTTTCTTTGTTGTCCTGACCTCATCTTGTACTGGAGTGAATCCAGAGAGCGAGTGCTCTGCTTAGTCTTCTTCTGCCAGAAACCAAACAGGTCAAGTTATTAGAGAAAAATGAAAGCTCTTTGGCAGAACTGGAAAAACAGATGTGCAGAGATTTCTGCTTCTTCCAAATATAATGCTGCCTGTTGAGTGTGTATCAGAGGGGACCTGGTAAATACGCACAGTTGTCATTGTGCAGATCTTTACAGTGGCTATTAATTTAGCAGGATGGGTTTCTTTGGGGCTCCCTGACCTGCTGAGCTCACTGCCTGCCTGGTAGCAAGATTGCTTAAAAACCTTCTGCAGATGTGGTTTAGGAAGCACTGCTCCAGCACTGCAAGAGGATTCATGTCTGCTCAGTAGTTAGAGATGCTTCAGGGCTGATGAGGATGAGTAGAAGGGTCTCTGTGGGGCAGGTGAAACCTGTGACTGTCAAGAAGAGGTAGGATTATCTCCACCTAAGATAATGGTAAGAGCATCTTTCACTTCGAAGACTTTGCGGCTTTTATTTGTAAAACTTACCTGGCTGAAGGTTTCTACATAGTGTATTCTGGTTTCTTGATTCTTGCTTGCTCTTGCTGTTGTCTCAGCATTGCATGGCAGTTGTTTTGCTGCCCCGAGTGGTGATGGGCTCTGGTGTCACAGGCGGTGATGTTAACAGGGCTGGAACTCTCCAGCTGGCCATCGGCTGTCATTAAAAGCAGCAGGGACAGCAGGAACTGAAACTGTGTGCAGGCATTTGGGGTTGCCGCAGTGTCAGGCAGAGCAGGACAATTATTTGTTTGCTTGCAGCATTAGGAATCTGTGGGATTACACGCCTGGGTGGGCACAAATGCAATGAGTGTCAAAACCCGGGTGTGCTTGTGGGTTGGGATGGCCGTATCCCTTCTGCAGGGCCTCGGCGGTCCAGCCCCAGCTCTGGCAGTAGCAACCGCGCAGACCTCCCCAGCCACAGGGAATTTGGGACGGTGCAGGGCTGCTGAGTGATCCAACAGGCTGCTAATGACCAAGAAAGTGAGGCACCTGGAAATGCTTCTCTTTTACCACGTGGCTCGCCAAAATGCTTGGGAAATCTGTGAGAAGTGATTTTTCTATGGCAAGGTAAAACAGGCACGTGTTTCCAGCCCATGGCTCATGTGTGTGTTCTGGATCTGTAGTTACTGGGGAGAAGCTGAAGGCAGGTAATGAAGTGAGTGTCACCGTTAACTCCACTCTGTTGACCTGACAACTGGAGTTGTGGTGGCACTTGGCCCCAGCTGAGCAGGTTAGGACCAAAAGGGATGGAATTCTCCAAATTCAGTGGGGAAATAACATAAAAAATATAAATATGCATATACACATTAAAAATATATGTATTATATATATAAAAATAGTGGAGTTATTAAAAATTCATTGGGGTAACAATGTATTTATATATATATTTATACATAAAATTAGTGGAGCTGCAAAGTTGAGGATCTTGAGCAGCAGTTGATTTGCTTACCTGGGCAGACACAGGTATATCAAAACCACAGAGGGAGCAGAGAACTCTGTCTCCAATTTGCCATCCTTCATTTATCAAACCAAACCAGAGCTGAAAAAGACTTCAAAAGCCATTTGGAACTACATCCCAGAAAATGAATAATATGGGGGAAAAGAGAAAAGCTACTTTTACTTAGACAGAAAAAGAAGGATGTTTTCCTTGGAAACATAACAGCATGAGTCGTGAGGTCTTTGTGATGCTACTAAAAGCAGTAGATAATCCTTTTTCTTGATATATTTGTTTCTAGCACTTCTATCACTGATCGTCACGCAGCAGTAGGTAAAAGGGAAGCATAGTCTTGTAGGGCTAGAGAGAAACCAAAGAAGCCCTTGGACAGGCTGGGTCTGCTTGGCTGCAAGTAGTACAGCCAGATTGCACTGCAGTTGTCTAAACCCCTGCAATACAGACTGTGAAGCACCATAACCAAAATAATGCGTCTCGTTTTGCCCAACTAAATGCTAAAGTTGGAGCATGACAAAAGTAGCACTTGAATTGCCATTTTGAACTGGGCTCAGCAAGCAGTAGCCTGACCAAACTTCATTCACCGCTGTGAACAGGCACATAACAAGCTGAAGGCAAAATTTCACATTCATTTACAGTTGAGCAGGTTCACAGTTTGCCTGTGTCCATAAGCAATGCCAATTTATGTCTATAGGAGAGAGCAGCTGTACAACCTGAAAAACCAAAGGTAGTTCCTCCAATGGATCGAGGTGTCTATTTGTTACCGAGGTTCCACATGATTTTGCAGAGTATTTAGCATTTAAACCCCTTAATTTTGGCCTGACTTGCTCTGAGATACTCAGGGCATCTGCAGGAAACAAGGGAACTGAACATCCCTTTCTCACTCAAGTCTGGTACCCTAAGCACTAGCCTGTGTTTTTAACCCTGAGGAGGCCAAGGATATGATAGTTCCCTTGCCTTCCCCTCAAACAGCAGCGTATTTGTGATTCTCTGTTCTCACATTAGCATAACCCCAGCCTGTATTAGATGACCTCCGGGAGACAGCTAGTAGTTGCCTCAGTTTCAAAGCTTCAAAGAGACAGCCACGGAGACAGCACCCAACTGTCACCTCGCCTGGCATGCAAACACAAAGGGAAGAGCACCCAGAGGATGCTCAGCTCACATGGAAAATGTTCTGCAAGAAACTGCTGCCATGGGAGGTGTGGAGAAACCTGATTTCACCAATATTTTATCCTCCTTTTCCCCTTTTCCATTTCCTATGGTTTCCTCATATCTTGCATATACCTAAGCAACAAGGAGCAAAGCTGGGCTTTGCAGGTCAAAAAAGCAATGCCTCAAATTGCTGTGATTCATAGCGTGCTCCCAGTGCCTGAAGCTGTGGAGAGTCCCTGCTGCATCTATCCAGGCCTGTGGCAAATGGCCCCAGGCCAGGTTCCTTCTTGCCATGCCCCTTTACAAGGCTGCAGTAGCACTGGGTACATTCCTCTTCAGCCTGTTGCTGCATTTCCACTGCTTTTACCCCTTCTGTGTAGTATTTCAGGAGGCAGGTGTACCTTTGGGGCCTGAAAATCTTGTCCATATGTTAAGATCCAGGAGAAATGAGTGCAAATGGAAAGGATAATCCTGGCATCACTGGACATCTTGTTGGACTGAAGGAAGTTGGAGCAATGAGATGGGGAAACGCGAGCAGCATGCTGGCATGACCAGTCATCCAAAAAGATGTCTGCCCTGTGTCACGGTGCTGGGAAAAGCACACAGAGGGACTGCTGAACACAATTTGTGCTCACATGACCCCAAGGAGGGGAATGAAACGTAATGCTGACGCCTGAGGATATCTTCCATGCTGTCCCACGTGCCACAACCTTGGCAGCAGGGCCACGTTAGCGAGAGGAAGCAGTGCCTCTAGTCCTGATGAAAATGTATCCCGTGGAACTGGTATGCCAAACTGCAAAGAGACCCCAAGCTGACAACCTGTATTCCTGGTTCTGCAATGCGTGTGTCCAGCATCAGTCTTAAACCCTTTGAAGCCAAGGAATACGTGCATCTGTTGCTCAAGTGAAAATGTGTAATTAAATGGGGGGCAACAGGGGAAAGGGGTTGAGTTTAGGAATAGGGAGCTGCATTTAAGAATGAGGGGCTGCCCCAGCTCCGCACTGGCTCAATACAGCCCAGTTGCTTCCCAGCAGTCACTGGCTCCTCTAGGTGCAGGAAAAGCAGCTGAGGGGAGACCTTACTGCTGTCTACAACTACCTGAAAGGAGGTTGTAGGGAGGTGGGTGTTGGTGTGTTCTCCCAAGTGACAGGTGATAGGACAAGAGGAAACGGCCTCAAGTTGTGCCAGGGGAGGTTCAGACTGGACATTAGGAAAAATTTTTTCACTGAAAGGCTGGTCAAGCACTGGCAGAGGCTGCCCAGGGAGGTGATGGAGTCACCATCCCTGGAGATGTTTAAAAGGTGGGTAGATGAAGTGCACAGGGATATGGTTCAGTAATGGACAGGTACAGTTGGACTCAATGAAAAATCTTTTCCAACCAAGCAATTCTATGATTCTATGATGCCCTGGGAGACAGACAGGATGCTTGGGGTAAATATAATGGCTCGGGACTCGGGATAACTCCTATCAACCATCCTGCGAGGCTCAGGGTGGGATTCGGGGAGTGTGTATTAGTATCTAGGATAGTATTTAGCTCCCAATCATCCCCATGCATAAGGTGGGCCATGCAGGCTGAGAGCATCCAGGTGCCTTCGGTGGCTCCGTTCGGGGCTGCGAAGCTCCCGCAGACCCCGTGGCCCAGTCTGGGGGAGGAAGGTGGAGGCGCCAGGCTCCCCACCTCATCGATGGATGCTTGGGAGCTAAATCCCATCCTAAACCCCATCCGCCTGTGCCCGCCCCCCGGGCCCCGCCCCTCCATTCCCCGCCCCGCTGCCGGCCCTGCCCCTCGGCCCCGCCCCGCGGCGGCCGGCGGAGCGCCGGGGGGGTGGCGGGAGCAACGCGGATGGCCTCGGTGCTGCCGGGGGCGGCGGGGCGCGGCGCCGCAGGTACGTGAGCGCCCGGAGCGGCTGCGAGTCCGTGTCTATCCGCTTGTGTCTGCGTGTCCGTGCCTTTGTCCACGTGTGTGCGGGGAGCGCGCCGGGGGGCGCACGGCGGTGCCGGGGCGGGCTGTCCCCGCTCACACCCACCCGTGCGGGGAACGGGCGCGGCGGGAGGGGGCTGGGCCGGCTGCTCCCCCGGACCTGTCCCGCTGCTCCCCCACGTCCATTTCGCGCTGCTCCCCGGGACCTGTCCCGCCGCTCCCCTCGAGACCATGTCCCGCCGCTCCCCGCAGGACCATGTTCCGCCGCTCCCGCCGGGATCTGTCCCGCATCTCCGCCGGGACCGGCCCCGCTGCTTCCCCCGGGATCTGCCCCGCTGCTCCCCCGGGGATGGTGTCCCGCTGCTCCCGGGTCGGTGTCCCGCTGCTTCCCGGGACCGGCCCCGCTGTTCCTCCCGGCATCTGTCCCTCTCACACCCTCCGGAGACCGTGCCCCACTGCTCCCCCAGGACCTGACCTGTCGCTCCCCCCGGGGCTGTTTCCCGCTGCCCCTCCCCGGGATCAGCCCCGCAGCTCCTCAGATCCATTCCCGCAGCTCCTGGGAATGACGCGGGACCCCTCAGGAGGTTCCGTTCCCCCGGGCAGCGTGGGACCCTCACTCAGGGCGGGAGCGGGTTTGTCCTCCCGCTACCCCGCGTTTCCCCAAGCTCTCAGCCCTTTCCGAGGGTTCCCGAGAACTCTCCCCGCTCCGGGGAGGCGAACCCCAGCGGGTGGGCGAGCCCGGCGTTCGCCCAGCAACAACCACCCGGTCCCATCGGGATCTTCGCAGCCTGTTTTGCCAGAGGGATTAACGTGATGGGCTTTGTGGAGGAGGCGCCCCCGGTTTTCCACCCCGTGGTCTCAGAAGGACTCCCGAGAGCAGCCGTGGGGTGAGCGTGGGGAGGGGGATGCGGGAAGCGTCCCCCCACGCTGGGACAACGGTTTCCCACGCTGTGGTTGTAGGGGAATGATGACTTTTTATATTTAACCTTCATACCCCTGCAGAGAGAACAAAGCTAAAGTCCTGTTTGAAGAGGGGGGAAAGCATTGAAAGAGGAAAAAATAAAAACCCACATGAATTTAACTCGAATTCCCCTGCCAGATTTTGTGATACATAGTTTTAAATACAGGAAGGTCGCTGCTTGGTCTTTTTCCTCTTTCGATGGAAAGACGGTATGTTTTTTTCTCTTTCCTGGTGCTGTGTGAGCGGTGAGCAGCTGCCTGTGGAGCCTGCCCACCAGAGACCAGGATGTGTCCGCTGAGGCATCTGCCAGGACCTTAGCAGGCATCCACTCAGCTTAGGTTTTGGTTTTTTTTGTATAAAATAAACCTAAAAAGCTTTCAGAGAAAGAGATGGCCGTGAGGTTGGGAAGTCCCCAGATTCATCCTGTGCACAAGTAACTGGCAGTGCCATTTCTGCTCACAGGTGTGCATGGAGTTATAAATTTATATATATATTTTGGATATATAGGTATATTTTACATATACGTATATATATGTAAAAATATATGTAGCTGTATCTATATATTTTATATATTTACATTATATGTATATATACTACATAAATATTATCTATAGAATGCACTACATGTATATTCATGTTTTTATATGTGTGTATATATACAGTGTACTTATATATATATTTATATGTATTTGTTGCTAATGGCCAGGAAAACTCTTAAAAGGGACCTATAAATACCTTATCAAGAAATACCAGAGTGATGAGGGCAGGGAGTATTGGGTGAGAGCCCATAACAAGCTGTGTTGGGGGGGCGCTGTGGCCCCTCATGGAGAGGCCACATCCTGCGTAGCTGTCCTCGTCCCCAGTCTGCACTGGAGCAGTGATGTGAGGGTATGAATTTGGAGGGCCTGGTTTAAGTTTGTAGGGAGGGATGTGCCCCCCGAGCCTTTCTGGGTCTGGGCCCCGCAGTTTCTCCAAGCTGGTGGGGATTGGGGCCTGTGAGAGCCCCCACATCATCTCTGTGTCTCTCCTGATATCCATTGCTCTCTGCCAGCATTTAGTGGGGCAGGCTTTGCCTTCCCTTTCGGAAAGCACTTGCTGCTGAAGGAAGGCAGCTTTGACAGGCACAAGCACGTGCTGCCCTTCTGAAGCCCTCAATGCCTGCAGGATCAGTGGTTGCTCTCTCTTATTTTTCACTTCCATGCATGTGCTGCTCCTGAGAAGTTGTGGTTGGGTGTAGGGGCAGTTTCCAGGGTCCACATGGTGGACGAAACTCTGACATATCTGGACCAAATCCTCTGCACATCAGCATCCTGGATGGAGGGAGTGATGCACAGAGACAGTTCCAGTGCTCCTCACAAGAGCTCTTCTATGTGAAACTGCCAGTGCAGAGCCAAAGGCATTGCATTTCTCCAGCACAGACACACCAAAGGAGGTTTGTGGAGAACCCAGCAGCAGCCCCAGGAGAGCTGTGCATTGGGCTGTCGTTGACAGTCACGCTCACTTGGACTCTTGGGGTGCATATGTGGGTTTCAGGGTGACACGGAGATGTTACTGCTGAACATTGGAGCTTTCCTTTGGGTAACGAAAGCCTGATGGTCCCCAGTGCCATTTTTTTAACACTGATTAGCGTATAACTGGCTTTAAAGGCCAGATCTGGTGTAAATGTTATTTGGTGCTAAGGTGGGAGTACGTGCCTTGCACAGCCTCCTTGTCCTGGAAACCATTAGGAGGATGGCTGCATACTCCAGTTTTCACACAGAGACTATCTGTTAGTGTAATATTCCCAGTGGAAACTTTAGTGCTTGGGAATATTTTGCAGATTTGGGAAAAGTCCCAGGAGGATTTTTGGTTTCATACAGGAATTGCTTTTTGGCAGCTTTGGGATAAATGTAATCTGGTTCCCATTTGTGTTCTAAATTTTTAAGCGGAACAGCCTGCCTTCAGCTCAGGGCAGAAGCAGAAATAGATTGAAGTAGGTAGAAAAGAATAATAATAACAAGAAGAACAACATCACCTCTGTAAAAAAAAATGTTAGAGTGAGTTTTATGTTGAAGTGTTGGGCATTTAGGAAGTGTATCCATTTTTTCTTTTTGGTTCAGTTGTCTTTTTCAGTAGGTGGGATGTTGCTTTGGATGTAAATCTGGAGTAAATCTGTAGAAGCTGGTGAAATCACTATGGATTTGGACTAGTGCAGGTGACAGTAGAGTTTTGCCTTGCAATGAACTGCACCCTCTGTGTGGCAGCAGGTCCCGCAGCATTTGCTGCCATGCCTGCTTGGCACTGCCTCTCAGTGGCCTTGCCACAGCTCTAGTGTGTCCCACCTCCCTGCTTGGCCGTGCCTTTCCATACGTGTGTCTGTACCACATCTTGAGGTTGCAGTGGGTCCTTCTTGTGTGAGCCAGGCAATTACAGCCGGCACATGTCGAGGCAGCACCTTCCAACGAGTGGGGTGATCTATATGGGGATGCTGCGCCTCAGGAAAACATAGTGTAGAATTAAGTAATTGAGCAATACTTGGGATTATCTGCTCTGACTGTATTGGTTAGCACGAATATAGACATGCTTTAGGCAGCAGTAACTCCAGTTATCAAGGCTCAGACTGGAAAATAATTACATTATTTTATTAATTTAATATAATGAAATAATTTAATGAATTAAAATACTTTTTGTGAAATTCAGTCTCTGTTTAAGACCTAAACCAACTGAAGTAATTAAAAACCTGTTATTCCTCTGCCTTCCCATACATAACATACGTGTGTATGTTGTGCACATGTATCACAGTGAAGTGACTGCTGGGCTGATGGATGATACGTGGTTTCCCTGGAGATGGCTGGAGGGCAGGAAGCACCAGGGTCTTTCTCTGGGGACCTGATCTGTGCCCTGCATCCCACAGAGGCAGGGAGGCACTTCTGGGTGGACGCAATCCCTTGACATGGCTATGTGGGTCAGGCAGGGGATCTCTGCCAGTGACATATCCTGTCGGGACATCTTCCTCTGCCTGTGAAACATGTTTTTGGGCTGGTTTTGAGTCGCTTTGGAGGCAATTGCTCCATACTGTTGGCCGTTACTGTAATTTTCCCTCTTATAAATCTGAGCTCAGCCATCTGGGAGCAGGAACTAAAGGCAGTTATCTTGTTAGTGCTTCTGTGTATAATACCTTTATTAAATTTCTGCATTTTAAAAGTGGCTGAATATAAATTGTGTATAATGATTTAATAACGGAAAGCTCATAATTTTAATATATATTCTAGTGGGAAGAGAGTTTAATTTCTTTTTTGTTTAGACATGACACTTTAGAATAATGCAAAGGCTCTACTTAGTGTAGTATTATCACGAGGAGTTGTTCCCACGAATCAAATGAAGTACTGTGGATCCTTAGCCAATGGTTTGTTGCCTGTGTTAAAAAAAAAAAAAAGGAAAAGCTCTAGAAATACAGAGATCCATACGATAGAGCTCAATGCCTGCATTTTCAGTTAGAGAGTACTGTACTGTCTTTGTACTATTTTTATTCTGTCTTTATCCCAGACTCCTTTGTATGCTGCAAGTTTGTGGGAATGACTCAGGGAGAAAGCTATTTAACCTAAAGGACACCACTGGCAAAAAAAAAAAAATAGATGGATAGAGACCGATGTCAGTGACTCCAAGCAGGAACCCAGAGGAATTAATAGTGTGTATCTGAGGAAGAGGATCCTGAAACCTCCTCCAAAGGGTGTAAAAAAGATTTCCTTTTCTTCAGATGCTGTTTTTTCAGTTCAAGAATGGAGTTTTATAACATAGTTGCTCAAAGGGGCAGGGAACTAGACTGAATGATCCACACTCCTAGGTCCCGTTTCACTACTGGTTAATTAATGGAAGGGCTTAAATATCCAAGTGCCGTGGATCAGGCCAGTGCTTTCCTGTAACGTGATCGTTTTTAAAGGCAGTACGTACAGCAAAGTTAATCATAGCTTAAACTCCTGCTTCCCAAGTGTCTTGTCTGTATGTTGTAGCTGGTTGATTTATGATTTTTTTTTTCCCCAGTGGAAAAAAAATTCCTTCCCTAAGAGTCTGTATGATGAATTTTTATCTTGAATGTTTCTTTGGCTTGGAAAACAGAATTTATGACAAGGTGAAAAAGATCTGCAGACTCTTTGCTATACTGACAAGTGACACGGCTGTAGCAGAAGCGTTGTCTCACTCGTGAGCTCCGTGTCAGCCTTTGTATTTCACTCTTTTACCATGAGTTTCTTCCCTTACTTTCAGCTCTGAATAATACCCTTTTATCTCAGAGCAGCAATGCTGACATGAGTCGTCATTTTGCTACTGGCACTTTGATCAAAGTAGAAGTTTCAATTATTGATTCAATTCTTTGAATAAATTTAGGCTGGCTGCATATCGTAGAGTCAATGTTATAGCTGCAGAGGAAAATGTATAGCTTATAATATATAGAGGCCTTAAAAATGCACATATTTGTGCGAAGCCTAGTGCAGCCACCTAAGGAATGTGCATCACTTCCTCCATGGCATTAATGGCTAGGTAACTGATAGGTGCCTGGAACTGTGATGAAAATACTCTGCCTGCATCCTGCCTCTCCTCTGGGGGGTAAGCCTGGGATGGGGGAAAAAAACAGCAGATTATTCTAACATTATAAAACCTGTAACCATCCAAGATGAAAGAGTTATGATGGGCACCATTTGCCTCCACACACCCATGCACCTGATTTCCATTGGGAAGGCAGGGAGGTACAGGCATCCATGGGGAATCTCCCGGGCAGGCACACTTGGCTCTGCTGTTTCCTCTATCCATCTGATCTCATGCCAGGAGCTGCTTTTAAAGCACTTTTGCTTTGCTTCGCTAGTAGCTTTTTTGCTCGTCTTGCTTTGTTTTTTGCTGAGGGAAAACGTATATGAAAATAAGCAAATGAGGCTGAGGTTTCACTGGAAGTGTTCACCCTTGTAGGCAGTTAAATTTGGATGTGTTAGCACAGCTCCTTGGGAGAGATGGGGTTTGGCTGCCTCCATCGCCTTTCCTCATTAGTCTTGCTGGTGCTTTCTTGGATGATGCACTTTTTGGAGAGTGAAATGACAGTACCCAGGACAGGAGACTCCAAGAACTCTTTTTGAGCAAGGGAATAGCACAACATGGATCCTGAAGCTAATACTGGAATGAAGATTTGTTTCCCTAGAGTGGCAAGCTGTGGAGTGGGGGCTCAGTCTGGTGAATCGTGCTGGGCACAAGGGTGAGGCTTCTCCTGGCTCAGATGTTTTAACTCCCCAGCTTTCATGTGGGAAACAGAGGTGCTGCTTGCTCACATCTGGTGTGTGTTACTTGGCTGGATTTCTGTCCTGCAAGATGTTGCTCTGTTCCCTTGAACATCATATTAACGATGCTCATTCAGTTCTCATGGGGCTCAGGACCCCTGGCAGCAGATACAAGGCTCCCAAGTAGAAGTACAAGGTGCAAGGGTGAGTTGACTGCCTCAGAAATAACCTAGAAAACTTGTGCATTGACCAGGGAGCTGCTGTTGGAAAGCAAACGCCAACGTCTGCCTGACCTCCTGTACTCTGTTGGAGCTGGGACTGCAAAGGAGTCCCAGTGCCACTGCAGAACCAGCTGTCGGCAGCACGAAGAACAATCTTTGCAATGCTATTGGAAGTGGTGTGTCCACTTTTTGTACCTAAACCAAGAAGTGGGACACGTGAGTTACTTTTTTCTGAGCCAAAGGAAACTCAAATCTACATCCTAGCCTTGGGAGAGTGGCATAGCTCTGTGACTGGCGGACAGCAATCCCTTCTCTCAAAACTGGGCTGATGTTTAGGAAAGAAAGTAAGCTTTGTGGGCCATGGAGGACTCGCATGGAGGGGTATCCAGCCTCGGTGAAGGGTCCTTGCAACTCACTGGAGGGACTGGTGGGTCCACCCTGGGGAAATCATGGCTCAGCCTTTGGGCAACCCCCAGGACCCTGGAGCACTTCGACTGTCTTTTCATTATTTCCCCTAAATAATTCTTTTCCTTTCTTGACCTGAGATTTTTGTGCAGTGCCAGGACAGAGAAAGTGTTTTAAATGTGGAATAAGGTATTTATATTCCTTTCTGGCTTGACTATGAGACAGAAGGACAAATGTGGACTTGGAAACGGTGTCATTTTTCTTCTGTCATTTTTGGATCTCCCTTACAAGCCGTGGCAGAGTTTATTAGAAAGTGTAAAGCTGCCTTATTTACTTTTGAATTCCACATGATTGCTTTGGTTGGTATTTGAAATGCTTTGGTCTCTTTCGAACCACTTGGTCAGTAGGGTAGAAATTGGGAGAGGACTTTTTTGGAGGACAGCTCTGTGGTTTTGTTTGGCTGGGTGGCTTTTGGGTGGCAGAGGAGGAGCCGTCTGTTCTGGCAGTGCAGGCTATGCCCCAGGTAGCCACAGAGTGATACCTGGGCCGGCAGCAGGGTGTAATGCTGAAACTCATCACCCGGTCATTGCCTGGAGGTGTTGTCTCTAAATAGCAGTAAACTGTCTTTGCACAAGAGACATTTTTCTTGTTTAACTGAAGACCAGAGTAGTAATACAGTTTGCATGTAAGAAAACCATCTTCTCTGACTATTTTCTTGAGCAGGAAATTTGCTTTTTGGGGATGCTGTTGTTGCTCTAAAACCGTGGCTTTCTTGTAATGTCACAGCAGTGAGCTTCCTATGAGGTTTTGGTTTATATCCTTTTGAAAACCAAACTGAGACCACATCAGGAACAGGAAATATTTAAGTGTTGCTCTTCTGTCTCTGAGTCCTTGCTGGCTGTTTGGTGTTAATCTTAGCAAATGATTCATTGAAATAATTCTGAATCTTCGATGAGCTATGCTGCTGTGTGGTAACCCTCCAGGATAATATGTCTGCTTCTGTATGATATAATGCAAGTTTGTCTTAAAAAAAAAAGGAGGGGAAACAGATGAATTGGTGTCAGACAATCACTTAGATGTGGGAGAATCAGTAGAGATGCAGAAATGAAGGCCTGGAGCAGCTGCCTGGTTCAGCAAGGACTGAACCAGGCCAGAAATGTGGTCATGTCTTACAGGATTTGCTATAAAATACAACAGATATATGACAATTGAAGAGGTGATGTCTATGGACTGGGCTGTATCCTGGCATGCTGGGGTTGAGGGGACTGGGCTGACTTTGGGGGCACAGCGCAGCTGGAGGCATCTACAGAGGGGATGAGCTTAGCTCTTCTTGGCAGTGGCAGTGATAAAACATGAGGCAGCAACCATGGTTTGTGGCTTGAGACGTTTGGGCTTGATATGAGTAGAAAACCCTTCCTCAGGAACACATCCTTAGAGAGGTGGTGGTCTCCAACTTAGATTGCCCTCAACTGTCTGCTTATCCATTGCCCCCATGCACTGCTGCGCTGGCACCAGGATTCAGTTTTAGGGGTGGAAATCACTTTTTTGGTGAGCATTGTAGGAGGATAGGGAGGTTTGGGGAAGGAGCAGGTGCATGAGCACTGAAAGGTTGCTTTGCACCCCAGCAAGGCTGGGTATAGCAAACCTTCTTCTCCAGAGAGGGGAACTGGGATTTGGGAGGCTCCAGTGACAGCAAGTGGGGAAGAAAAAAGGCTTGTGCCTTGCTCCAAATGGCTTGTGAGGCTTTGCTGAGCTTTCAAGTGTTGTGTTACTGCCCACATGCCAAGCACTGGTCTTTCAGCAACTGTTACCTGTTTTACACATAAACTGGCTTTCTGTGTGAGTAACAGCTGGTATTTTATTAAAACCTACCATGAATGAATGTAAAACATCGTTACATCTTTTTTAATATCATGAAATATCATTGCATCATTTCATGATGATAAAACATCAACACAGGTACTGCAAAGTGCAATGGTTTCTGCGCGGGTCAGAGCTGTTCTGATACAACAGAGATCTGAAACGGAGCAGTTTGGTAGATGTGGACATTTGCCAGTCCTGATTTAAGTACAATTACAGGTCGCCTGTAATGCTTGAAACTGTTCGATTTCCTTGTGTGTGTGTATTTTCTTCACTTCATCCCAATCCACTTTTTATTCATAAAACAAGCCCAGGCTCAAAACTCCCTTGTTTCATGCAGGATTCCCAATTCCAAGGCAGGACCATGTGTGTGAAGGAGCAATGAGAGGTGCCTTTAATGTTATTCTGTATCAGAATTGAGTAATCATGTTGTAAATCAGCATTCTTGAGATTTTGTGTCAGCATCAGCACAAATTCCATACCAGTCTACCGTGCTTATTTTTACAAACATATTTGGCTTAATTCTATCCAAGTGAGCAATCTTTCCCTCTTGCTCTCTAAATCTAGATATCTGCCGTACACATTCATGCATAATATGAGTGGTAAAGTGATGAATTCATTAACATTTTGCAGAAATGCCTATTTCTTCTCCTCTGGACACAGAAGAAAATAGTATCTGCATCCTCGTGCCTGCAAAGAGGATGGTCTGCATCCTGATCCTGCTACGCCCCTGCTATCCTGGTTCATACAGGTCATGGAATTAGTGAAGTCTTGTGCATAAGGAGGAGAGCAAAACAACCCCCCAACGTGATATATGCCAGCGAGCATGCAGTTAGCTGAGCACAAACCGAGCAGTCAGGATTAAATAGTCCATATCATCTGTGGCTGATGGTTTTTCCCACAGGGCAGGGTGTTTGTGGCCCCTGTGCTCATGGGCTTCCTATCCCACTGGAACGGCCAGATGCCCCAGTGGGATGGATGGATGCCTCACTGGTGCCACTGCGAGTCCTCCGCCTCCTGTTCAAGCCAGTGCTTCAACAGTGGCTAGTGCTGAAGGTTGGTAGCCATTCCCTTAGTCTTAAACCTATGGCAACTGGTGGGGTAAATGGCGAGTAATTCTGCTGTGTCCCCACTGCACCAAGGTACTCGGGGCTGGGAGATCCTAACCTCCAAGGTTTGGACTTCATAGAGCCTTCTCTTTACAGAAGTGTAGTAGTGCTCAGACAAATAAGTAGGAAGTGGAAAATCACAGAATCATGGAACACCTCAGGTTGGAAAGGATCTCAAAAGATCATCAGGTCCAACCTTTTTTTGGGAAGGAGGATCTAGGTGAGATTATCTATCACCCTGTCCAGTTGCATCTGGAAAATCTCCAGTGATGGGGACTCTACCATGTCATTGAGGAGATTGTTCCACTGTATGATTGTTTTCACTGTAAAAAAATTCTTTCTTATATTGAGATGGAACTTCTCCTTGAGCAGCTTGTACCCATTGCTCCATATCTTCTCCATGTAGCTTCTTGTGAAGAAAGAGCCTCTGTCCTCTTTGTAGCCACAATTTACTTATTTCAGCATTGTGATGAGGTGTCCCCCCTTGCCAAGCAATCTCTTCTTCAGGGAGAAAAATCCTACTTCCTTCAGCTTTTCCTTGTAGGACAGCTTCTACATCACTTTGATCATCTTTGTGACCCTCCTTTGGACCCTCTCTAGCTGTGTGTGTGTGTCAAGCCATGTCATTCCTGTCTTAACATTGCTGTGCTGCATTTTGTATGAGCTTGTTAAAACAAACACCGCTGGAGAAAGCCATCCCTGAGAGCAGATTTAGGATGAGCCTTGTTGCTTGCCAGAAGAGCTTGTTCCTGCTTTCTGATTGTGAAAGGGGAACTAGTCCAACTGATGATGTCTGTGGGATGCCAGAGCTCAGGCATGCAGCTCCTGTGCAGTCAGTCTGCATGACACGTTCCCATGGCCCTCCAGCTACATCCTCTCTGTACTGTATTAAGAACATCTGGACAAAGTGATTTATAAACTCTCTCCCTTGATAGCATTGACTGTATTTTATTTCTCAGTAATTTTCGGTGTTAGTGAACTATTATTCGTGAGCAGATTTTGTGGTTAAAATCTTTCCCAGACTTTAGACCTATTGAATGGGTGGCTGAATCTTTACCCTATCCTTCTTTCCTTCTTTTTACCCACTGCCTCTTCTGGTTTTACCCTGGTTTAGTTGACTTCATGTCCCAGGGTCGTGCCTTGATTTGAGAGCTTGTCCCTGTCCACTTTTACAAGCTGGACCGTACTTTGTACCTGGATCGGACCTTGAAGGCCAGACTGGGTTGGTGCATGGGACATAACTTAGTGGCTGCTTCTTGTTCCTTGGAACTAATGTGTTACCTGATTAATGAGGACAGCAGAGATTGTTGGCTCAGTGGCCTCAGCAGGGCTTCCCAGGTACCTAACCATGCTTCAGAAACATTTTGAACTCCTGTCATAAGTCATGGCTTTATATTTTGTCATTCAATTGGTTTCTTTACTGACATCCCTTTCTTCTTTCTCGCAGGCTCCACATCTGTTTGTTACAAGCCTACCAGCCCAGTCCAGGTACTGGAAGACACTGGCTTTCTTTACCAGGATCACCAGTTGTTTGCTGGAAGGCATGAAGTTTCTCCACTAACAGCTGAAGCAGTCAGCGCCAAAGAAAAAGCTGGTAAGTGGATGGCCACAATATCACACAAACCTACCACATTTACTTCCAGTTTTTTCCTGAAGCATAAATTAAGCAGTTTAGACCATTTACAGCTTCTTCTGTTCAGTAGAGTCAAAGGAGAGTTGCCTTTGACTTGTGTGTTACGACCCATTGCCATTTTTCACCTGTGTGGAGGTTGCAACATTTCCACTGGTCCTTCAGGACATGATTGCTATTCGCATCACAGCTGGACCAAGGTGATGGAGCAGGACCACAGGCACTTTGTGGAAGGCTTGCTATGCTTAATCTTTTTGGACTTCAACAGTTGGCAACTAAAGTACATCTCTGAAATGATGATCAGAGATGTCCAGCAAAAGGGTGAAAATCCCTGTGGTATGTGATAAAGACCTGCCTTGACAATGTAGCGTTGCCTTTTTCTGCTTTCCCTAGGCTTGTCCCAAGTGGAGTCTAACAACCTAGACTGTGAGCTTTCTAGTATGTTAGGGAGATTTTATTGCACATGTACAAAAATGTCAGGTATGGTGAGGCTTCTGTGCCCTGCGATAACATGAATAAAGCAGTAAGAGTTTGCTGTAGCTTCAGGGGCATATGGAGTAGATGGGTACTTGGCTGTTGTGCAGAGAGGTGGATGGAGATGTGTATGTCTGTGCATCTTACTGGCGCACATGTCATTCTGGGGAGCTGACAGATCTGGAATCTGGTGGCCAGGGTGTAACCCCAGCGAGTCAGGCTGGCAGGCAGGTAACATTGTCTCAGGGAAAGCAGGAGAGGTCTATCTCACAGGGCAAGCATGGAGTGAAACAGCCTGGAAATCATATCCCCTCCTTGAGCCCCACAATTGTTTTTAAGCCTTTGCTGTGAAAAAAATTAGTGGAAATGACCTATTCTCATAGTCAAGAGTTGAAGGCTTTTCTTCCCCTCTGGCATCTGGGTTGTATGTAAGTTATCCCACAGCATGTGCAGTAACTGATGAAACCTCAGGGAAATACCAGACCTCAAGAGAAAGTTTGCCTTTTAACTATTTTCAAATACCAAAACCCAAATGTAAGTCCTTCTGATGAACTCCTTTGAGAACTGGAAGGAGCAGCAGAGAGAGAGAAAATTGCCAAGAATGACCTCAAAAAACTGAACTAAAGAGAGCACCTCCTTCTTGCCTAGGGATGTGGGAGGACTCTGTCCAGAGCTGCACTTTTATCTGCACTGGGGTCTTTCAGGAGCACCCCTCTGGGCTCAGACGTCTTGCACCACTTTTGGGATGGATGTGGGAGGAGAGCTCCAGGAGGAGGGGATCACAGCCTCTCAAGCATAGCCATATGCCTTTAGATGCTTAACTCCAGGCAAACTCCACTGTGTATGTGGTACAAAAATGGTACCATTGCCTCTGAATTGCATCAGTAGCCTAAATAAGGGTTATGTAGCTGATCTGTCTGTGCTTTTCTTAAAATGCTGGCATTGCAGCTATGACCATAAAGCCTTCCTTGTACTCACCTAGCAAAATTACAAGTTAGTGTTGACTCCTTTAGAAATAGCGTTATTGGCCAGAACGGAAATTGTGGTTTTAGGGGAAGATGCCAGAGCACAGATTCCTCTTTAATTACACTTCTAGAACCCTTTTATTTTCAGTGTCGTTTCAGAGTTTTCCTGTGACGCGTTCTGCATTCTATTTTGTCATGGCAGGCAGTGCACATAGGAGGATATTCAGTTTGTCTAACTTTGGCCATCAGAAATACAACATCTTGTTTAGTATTGCCACGCTGACTGGCTCTCTAAGCTGGGCAAGGTATCTCCAGGTGGGGAGTTCAAACACTGGACCAGGCTTCTTAGAGAGGTGGTTGATGCCCCAAGCCAGTCGGTGCTTAAGAGGCATTTGGACAATGTTGTTAATAACATACTTTAATTTTTGGTCAGCTGTGAAGTGGTCAGGCAGCTGGACTGGGTGTTCGTTGTAGGTCCATTCTAACGGAAATTATACTATTCTCTCTCCTCTTGTCTCTGTTCCCTCCTCGTCTTGCTTCCCTCCTTGTCTCTCTTCCCTCCTCTTTTCTCTTATTCTCCCTTATTATCTCGCCTCTTCTTCTGTTCCTATTTCAGAAAAGACCAAATTTCCCTGTGACACTGCCTTTACCTCTGTTGATTTGGGAGGGGATTCAGAGCTGTGGGTATGGGGCGCATGGAGGAGAGGGCTAGGGAGGAGGTGGGGATATATTTTAAGGGTCACTGCAGCCAGAATTAGGGATGAGATGGGTTGGGAGAATGAGCAAGGAGCAGTGCCTTGCCTCCTTTGACTGCTTCCAGCTGTGTGCCCTATGGTCCCAGGAGTGTGCTGGCAGGGCACTGCCCCTGGGATGAATCCTGGACATGAGGTCACAGCCATGGGATGTAGCAGGGGAAAATAGGTGCGAAGTGGACCTCTTGGGCAGCAAAGCTAATGGTTGCCTCTCTCTCTCCCTGCCCAGCTGAGGACGCCCTCTGCACCCTGCGCCCACCCAGCTTCCGCCGGGTCCCAGAGACGGAGATGCGAGGGGCGGAGGAGGTGGCAGCCGGCACCGTCCTGCAGCGCCTGATCCAGGAGCGGCTGAGGTATGGCAACCCCAGCGAGAACATGAACCTGCTGGCCATACAGCACCAGGCAACGGGCAGTGCCGGGCCCTCCAACAGCACTGCCAGCACTCTCTCTTCTGCAGAAAACCTCGCGCCCGAAGAGCCGCCAATGGTCCAGCCATCGGGGCGGCAGGAACCACAGGGGCAGGAGCACCAGGGGGACAGTGCTGTGATGGAGAAGCAGCCCCGTGCCCCGCAGCCCCCCCACAGCACCGAGGAACTCCCTACCTACGAGGAGGCCAAGGCGCAGTCTCAGTTTTTCCGAGCCCAAGTGCCGGCAACCACCACTGCTGCACCAGGCTTTTATGGTGCATCCAGCCAGAAGTCCAGGACGGAGGGGAGGCCGACAGTGAACCGGGCCAACAGTGGGCAGGCACATAAGGACGAGGCGCTAAAGGAACTGAAGCAGGGCCATGTCCGCTCGCTGAGTGAGAGGATCATGCAACTCTCGCTGGAGAGGAATGGGGCCAAGCAGCACCCACCAGCCCCGGGGAGTGGGAAGGGCTTCAAGGCGGCCCCACCACCCAGCAAAGCCACGGACCCGCGGGGGCCACCACCTGAGTACCCCTACAAAGGCAAGGTGACCCCCAACAGCAAGGTGCAGGAACATGGGCTTTTCTACGGTGAGCAGCCGGTGCAGGATGTCCTCAAGGCTTCCTATACCACCCCCCAGCCTGCCCGGGCAGAAGTGGCCCTCGTGCGCTACCAGCCACCCCCGGAGTATGGGGTCAGCAGGTAATGGCCATCAGGGGTTGGGGGGGTGAGTCTGCCAACACCAGAGGAGCCATCTTCTGTGGGGCTTGAGCATCATGCAGACATGGCCTCTGTAAGCTTCATCCTTAGGCACATGGTGGGGATATCACAGCCCGGTGGCTGGACCCACATGGGGCTATACATATATATGGTGGCCTTCCAGTATTTGAAGGGGCCTACAAGATAGCTGGGGAGGGACTTTTTATAAGGGCATGCAGTGATAGGATGAGGAGGAGTGGCTTTAAATTGGAAGGGGAAGATTTAAATTAGACATTAGGAAGACGTTTTTCATGATGATGGTTGTGAGACACTGGCACAGGTTGTCCAGGGAAGCTGTGGATGCTGCCTCCCTGTAGGTGTTCAAAGCCAAGTTGGATGATCAGCCTGGTCTAGTGGGAGGTGTCCCTGCCCATGGCAGGGGGGTGGGAACTAGATGATCTTTAAGGTCCCTTGCAACCCAAGCATTCTATGATTCTGTGATTATCTTATGCTCTACTTAAACCTTCCCAGCAAAGCTCATGTGAGGCTTTCATGGTACAGGGCCCCTCGTGCCAGGCCTCCCGGCAAGCACGGGTTTATTCCAAGCGCATTAAAAATAATCCAGAGCTTTTACTCATTGCGACCTGATCCCTGCAAGCAGTGTGGGTCCTGCCCAGTGTCCAGCAGCTTTGCTGCCCTCAGAGGCAAGCCTGTGTGTTGAGGGCTCCCTTTTCCTTGCTGTACTTAAATGCATGCGTTTCTCTGTCTCATCGCTATCTCTTTGACCTCCTGGTCAGTATTCAGCTGGATTCTAGTGTGAATGTGATGGCTTTTGTTTTGCAAGCTGCCCCATTAGGTCTTTTTTTTACCCCAAAATCCCCAAAGGTTTTGTCACTGTTGATTTAAATTGCATGCACTTATTTTACCACAGCACAGACACAGAAAATATGGCACAGTTGACCTAGCTCTTCATTTCCAAATCCCATAAGGCATGAAATCAGGGTGTGAACACCCTGCTTCTCTGTGTGACCAAAACTGGTGGGGTTTGTGTCAAGATGGGAAGGAGCTTGGAGCGTGGCTTTGATGAATGTTGCAAGGCATTTGTGACAGAGGGCCTGTGCTGAGCATGGCTGACCTTCTTCCAGCCACATGTGCATTTTGATTACCAGCCTACTGCTGTGCAGTTTGTGTATTTTTTTCAGAGCGAGATGATATTTTTCAGAGCTCAGCGAAAATCTCTGTTTATGGTAAGAAACAGCTATACAGACTTAGGGGCAATGAGGTCAAACGGGGGCCGTGCACTGCTGCAGTCGTTGGCAGTGCTGACAAACATCTCCAGTACCAAGCAGATTCATCCCTAGAGAAAAGGAACTACTTTGGGGGTTTTTTATTGCTCTTGGAAAATGCTGATTCAATACCCACAGAGTCTGTTCTGCTGAGTCCGTGTAAGCAAGTAGACAGGGCGCTGCATGCACTGCTGCAGCTGACCAGGAATGGCACTTGTGTTGTGTGGGAAACCCTTTGGGACCCGTTCCAAAACCTTGTCCAGGTGCCTAATCAGCAAGGTTAGTGCTGAGAAACCCCTTGATTTCAGCACAGCTTTCCACACTGGCAGCGTAGGCCAGCCTCTAGCCTCATCCCAGCAGCTGTGGGAAGAAGCCCCCCTGGCTCATGATGATGGTTACTGCTCTTTCTCAATAAGGCAACATGCTTTAACCCCAAATCACACTGCAGAGGGGATGCCTGCTACCCTTGCATGCTGTTTTCTTTGCATGACGGTGGAGTAATGTTCCTCCCGGCAGATTCAATGACTCCAGGGGGATGTGTTATGCAGCAGAGGACTGGCAGCAAGGTGAAGCAAAGCCACTGCAGTTTGCAGACATTAAGAAAATCTTGGGTGTGCTCTTTCTTGCAACTCAACAAGAGCCTGAATACCTGTCCGTCTGCTTAGATTTCTGCCGGCCACTCTGACATGTGTTTCCAGGGGAAGGTTAGGAGGTTGCAACAGCGGGGGGTGTTTCACCAAAACTAGGTTTGACCTGAGATGTACGGTCTCTCTTGTGCCTTGTCTAAGGCAATTCTGGTGTGCAGATGAGGATTTTCAAGTCCTTCTTAGCTCCTTTTAAACAGTGCCTGGATTTTAGGGGGTTAATTCCTGCCTACGTGTCTACCAGCTACATTTTAGTTGGTAATTAGCCCTAGCAGGACAGTTGCTCTCTGTATCTTGTGCCATTGCTTTGCACAGCACCAGCAACTTGGGGAATGTTTGGTTACACAGGAGATGTCGACAAGCAGTGGTCTTCATCCTCATCTCTGACATTTTTCTGTGATATTTTTCCATACAGGAATATCAGCTTTTCACTTTGCTTGGGTGCACTGAAATATTCACTGTCAGCATTACCCAAATTTGTTTTTAATTGGTTTCTTCTCCTGTGCCATATCCCATCTTATAACTGGCCCCACAGGCTGCAGGATCATCTTATGGTGACAAAAGCCTTTAGGAAATGGCAGTAGTCTTACTATGCTCATCGCTTGCCATTTCTCGGTCTGCAGCAGCTGTGCTCTATTGCATCCCTGTGCATATCTTGGGCTGCATCACGGGATGGAATGAGCAGGGTTAAAATGCAGTTTCACAAGGTGGCCTCTGCCCAAAATGTTCCTCTCTATGGAGAGGGTTAAGCCAGGTTACCGGTCAGGGAACATCAGTACCATCTCTGCTAGAGGTCTTGTCTGGGTGGCACCCCCAGAGCACTGCTGGAGGAGAGCTGGGTGCTGTGTTACACTGCTGGGTTGCTCCCGAGTGCATATGAAGTTGCTCTCTTCATATGCTTCTGCCCTTGCTCACTGCTTCACCCTTACCTGTGATCTGAGGATGCTCCCAGACAGCCGTCTGGTTGGGATGGAGAACCTTGATAAGAGAAGTCGAGGTAAGGGACTAGCCAGTTTCATAAGCTTAGTGGAAGAGTAGAGTTTGGAGATGATGTTTTTTTCTGTTAGAGGAGCAAGTGAGGTGAGAAATTCCAGCTTTCATCTTATCAGGAGGGCCTGGGAAAGAAGCTAATGGAAACAGCTTTGCCCTTTTTTGACTGGGAATCTCATATATCCCATTATCTCCTTCCCTCTGTCCTGGTTTTATCTGTTCCTGAGCCCATGCATCCTGGCATACTCTTCCAGAAAAGAGAGGAGAGAGGCACAGAATGCAGTCAGTCCAGAGGAAGCACCCACAGACACCAGATCCGTGGTGGTCACTGATCCCCCATTCCCCCTCCAGTCCTTCTGTGATGAGGAAAATGTGGCTGGAAACCCACAAATGCTGGCAGGGAGCTGTTGAAGGAGATGGAATAACTGCAGCTGCTGCTTAACTTGCTTTTTTGATTTGACTTTTTTTTTGCATGTGGCTGGTTTTAAAGGGAACGTTGCCTTTATAAGCACCGTGGTAAAATTTCACAACTTTACTGTAAATTTCAAGATACTTGGTATTGTCCTGAAAACCTACTGGAGTCATATGATAACCTCAGCATTTATGTAAATTAGATTTAGTGACCTCTGTTTTGTGAACATCACAACAGCACAGCGGAGCTTAAACCTTGAAGGCAATAAAACCAAAAGGCAAATAAAAAGGAACTAGTATTTATTCCTGTTTTAAAATATCATTATTTTTAAGCCAGTTTCGTGATGCTTGGGGCCCTGACTCATGACTTCTGAATGCTTTAAGTTGGCCAAGTGTAATAATATTTAGAAAACCTTTCCTTTCCTAGATGTGCAGTTACTCCTGAATAGTGTCTTTGCTAACTTTCTTTAGGTGTATATTCAAAGGTTTAAGGCTTTTCAGGTAAAAGGACTTGGAAATAATTGAATTTAGTCTTTTTCACAACACCGTAAATTAATTCCAGTTTGTGAAACATTCCGTCCTGGTGATTATAACACTGTCTGGATAATCCATCACAGCCTTTACAGACTTGTTCCACTAGCTAATTGTCATCTCTGGTACTGATCTGCATCTTAGTTTTAGCCAGTATTTTCTAGTTACATTTGATATTTTGCAATATCTTTGTCAGATACAGTGAGAAGCCCTGTGGTACCGGTCCTTTTATGCACTTAACAGATGGGATGTGGAGCCCTGTAATTATTTCACTGTTGTCAAAATTCCTTTTTTCACTGTGGAAAGCCAACCTGGACACTGTTGCACTATCAGCTGGATCAGAGACTAATCAGATATAATATCACCACTGCAGTGCAACTCAATGTTCCTCGTTTACGTAGCTCATTAACACTTGCCGTTTCAAACATTGGCACCCTGGGAGCCTGCTGTCCAGCTTGTTATCCGGTCAGGCATGTGAGGGTAGTCCTAGCCCAGGATAGAATTTCCCACCCTTTTACTGTAGCTTGCCCTATTTATTCCTGGGTGGATGAACTTGGACCTGCTCAAGTCCATGTTGCTTCTCTGTGCCCTGCTTCAGCAGTGACCCAGTTCACTCATTGCAATGAATCCTCTTCATTGCTCCCAGTGACAGATTCTGGTGTCTCTTATTCAGAAGGATTTCTTTCTCTGCACTGTTAATAAAAAGCGTGTGTAATGCAAATGAAGTCTGGAACTGGAAGCACCCCTGCTTCTTGAGGGGATTTCATTTGCAGCTACATGCAGAAGTCAATCATGCAGGCACCTTTTAATTCTGGTTTAATCTATGTGTTTCAAAAGACATGCAACTGAAGAACAAATTTGGGCTGTTTTTAAAGACATCTCTGGTTTTTATGTGTCTCATAAAATCCCACCCTGCCTGGATGTAGAAGCCTATATTTAACTACCAGGATAGTCTGTGGCTTCTCTGGTTATTTGTGCATTGACACACCCAATCCCCCCTCCTCTACTAGTGTTTTCAGACAAGCTGTTGGTGTTTACTCATTTAGCCACATGTCTGTGGCTGCTAAGGGGACTACAAGGAGTTCCTTTTCCTCCAGCAGGCAAGCACACTGACAGTGTGGCTGAGAAGGATGTCACGCCCAAGCTGACTTTCTCTTCAAGGTTAGGAAGTGTGGGTCAGAGGCTGTGTTTTCAGCTGGCGTAGGTGCTGGCAGCCCTGCAGAAGAGTTTTAGCTTTGTGTCATCTCCTTCTGGTCTAATCTGCCTTTCATTAAAATAAATGAAAGAGAAATGAAACCATTCTCACGGCTTGGGTGATGCTCATGTCATTTCTCTTTATCGTCTGTGTTATTATCTTGGTTGATTCCTCTAGGAGCACAGAGGTTGATGAAGACACCTCTTCATTTGCTGAAAATCAGCTGAGTTTTAGGCAGAATATCTATTCTGAGTGTAGATCCTATGAAGAAATACAGTACGCTATCCCTTTACTAAGTACAGATGATATGTTTAATGTGGCATATGTCTTTTCAGATGATAACTTTACCATGCACATCTTAATGTAATCATCCCCTGAGGAAGCCAGACCAAGTATTCCCAGCACTAAGAAGCATTACTAACAAAATAGTGAACTCTGGAGATATGAGTCTAAGTGTGCAAAATTATTTCAAAATAAACCTTTGTGTTTACAAGGTACTGCAACTGTTACTGATGCCATAAACCGGACAATATCATGAGGGTTAGTCTTGGCTATGGAAAGTCTTCTCCCATTTCTGGCTGTATCAGCATTTAATGATGGGTCTATAACTGTGTTTCCTTGCACCACGACCATCAGACTGGCCTTACTGACTTTCCCAGGATCCTGTCTTTTTCTGAAATGGTGACAGCACCGATTACTCTGTTATTCACAGCTACTAAGTATAACATTTGAAGTCTGCTTCATGACTGCAGAAGTGATAGCTGAATTCAGGTAGACACCTGAGTCTGAGGTTAATATGCAGACTCTAGGCTCCATGTCAATGGGCAGAAAAAAGCACTTTTCATGTGCTTTTTGCTCTCATTGTAAGGTAGAAGCCTAAGGCAGTTTCAAAGAACTGCACCCTAGAAATGCCTCTTTCCAGAAACTCCTCTTTCTCTTCCCTAGCTTAGCCAGAACATCCAAAGTAGATGTGTGAAGTCGTGAGATGAAGTCCCTTGGGAGAGTCTTCAAGAGATGAAGTAGGCCAGTCTGCCCTAGAGGGAAAGGAAGACAGACCATTCACAGAAAGCTGAGCTAAATAGGTTAAGAGAAAGGCATTTAAACTAAGAATATAAATGCTATGGTATGTTGGAAACAAAGTCCTTCCTGCACTGGCCGCTCTCCTTCCCTACATAGAGAAAAGCTGCATTGTACATGTAGCAGGGCAGAGGTAGACTTGCCTTTCTAGAACATTTACAGGCATTTTTTGTTTATTGCTTCCTAATACTGCCCTGCTTTAGCAAGCATAACTCTTGTGTATTTATGATTTCTTGGTGGTCAACAGCAAGTGGACTTCATCCTTAATTTCCCTATTCCTACATACACCTACAAATTCCCCCCAGTTCCTCTGTGTGGGTCATTCTGGCTCTCAGGGGTTCCAGTATAAGAGATATATTAAGAAAACCTAAATCTGGGGTCTTGGGTGGCCTTGCTGAATTTAGAGGGATTCTCATGAAAGTAAGGCCCATCGAGTATTTTACCAAAGATGCTGTATTGCAAACTGTATGTAGCAAGCTATTGCATGTATCACAAGCTATTTATCACTTAAAAGAGAGAGTGCAGTCTGGTGACCCTAGCGTGGTAGCCCTTGAAAGTCTCACTATCTGCCTGGTGCTGCCTATTCTAAAAGCTGGTTTCCTTAGGTTTTTTCTTTCTTTCCTCTTTACACTGCATCACAGAAGTATATAGGAGCCCTACTTCTACAGTAATGTCCACAAAAAAAATTTTTTTCAGTAGGAATGTAGTTGAAGTGCTGCAGAGATATCCAAAACTCATCATGTCCCACAGTGTCATACTTTTAAAAAGGACAATTTTAGATAAAAACATGTTTGGCTGCAAGATTTTAATCTGCTGTAATGCAGAGTAAGATCAACATTTAAAATACAGTAGAAGCATTTTGAGAATGTCATTCTTTCTTTACTAAGCCTGAAGGAGCTCAGGATAATCCTGATTGCTTCGTTTCCGTGGAGCTTTACATCAGACGTTGGATGTGAGCTAAGCTGATGTTATAACGCTCCTATGTCTACAAACATTGATTCGTTAATGTGAATTGTTTTGTTGATTTTATTGCATATACTCTCAGAGATTTTGCAGTTGGCTTGGGACAGATTAAACTAGTAAAAGGAAATTCAGAAATATGTTCAGTAGATTTAACCACCACACTTCAAAAAGCATGGTGTCGATTGTGTCTGTTCTGTTCCAAACTGGAGAACTCTTTGGAGAATCTCTCTATTGGGACTCTGGTGCCTGGCTGCCACTAGACGGTGTAAAACTTTAGTAACTTAACAAGTCATTTGCAGTTGAAGAAAATAGAGATCTTGGAGATCTCGCCTCCCTCCCTCTGTAGCATAAAGTTAGATAGACCGAAGTGTATATTAAAAGGTTAAATTGATGGCAGGTTAAGATTTCCCTAAAGTACAGCGTCAAGAGTTTCTGCAAGCATTTAAAAGGTGTATCTGTAACCAAAGATTGTGCTACTTCATTATGAAAAATTGCTATATCTCCACTGGTTTAGATTAGGAGATCAATTTAATTATATTGCTGTAAGCTATTTCCATAAGGAAGTGAGAGAATCTGCACAATCTGTACCTGTAGCAAATCTGTGACTTTGTAGTATTGTGACTGTGTCCAAACATCTGGGGTTTTACTTGTATAAAATCAGCTGTGAACTTTATTTTGATGGAGACAAACAATCTCACACTTAGTTGAATTAATTGTCCTGGTAAAACATGCAAGTGTGAGACTGGCTGTCAGCAGCGCGTGCTTGGCCATCTTTGCACACACTTGTAGAGCATCTTTTGCATCATGAGTGACAGTCCTTGCTCATGATATTCTTTATTGTTCAGATTTTCGAGCAATAAATTATTCCGGTCCCACGACAGATGCAGGGTCCCTTGCTGGGTTTTACATCCTGGGGCAGCAGAACGGCCTTCTGGCACTGTGGGGATGGTAAGAGCTGTGTGTATGGTGAGCTGTCCTTGCAGTTTGTGGAGCAGTTTGGCACAGTTTGTTCACACACCTCAGGTTGCCAGACATCGCTAGGAGGTACGGGTTTGGTTTCAGGAAGGTAGACCAAGCCCCCCCAGGTCAGTGTGAAGAGCAACCTGCTGCAAGGTCCCAGCAGCAGACGGAAGTAGTGGGGCTGAAGAGGCAGGTGAGCAGGGAGTGGCATCTCAACCTGGTGTCAGTGTCTGGGAGGTCTGGGGCCACCTTGGACCTGCTACTTTGAGGAGGATTTTAGGGGAGGTTGTGACGTGCTTCCTTTTGCAGACTGAGGCTTTGCTGAGCACCTTCTGAAGGCCACAGGGCAGATACACCAGCCAGAAAATCATCGTGTGCGTGCACATTCCTCTCCTTTCTGATGACAAACGCAAAACAGCAAGGCAGCGTAATATCCTAAATCAGAATTATATTGGAATGCTTCCAACCTTCTAAGGTGATGTTGAGCACTGCAGCAGATCACTACAGTCAGTACAGAGGAAAGAGCTGTGATAGCATCCTCTCTTCTGACAGGGTGGGATGGATTTTTATTCCAGCCAATGTGGTGTTCAGTGAAGGATGTTTTTATGCGGCTGCTGTAGTTTCCTTTCTCATGCTTCTCTGTGCCGTTGCATTGCCACTGTGGTATGTGCTCCAACATGGGATAAGTGAGCAGGGCCAGTGTTAGCAGAGCTTTCACCAGCAATGACAGGCAGAATTTTGCAATGTTTCTTAAGAAACAGTAAGGTCGTGGAACAGATCCTTCTGGAAGTAACATTGAAACATTTGGAAGACAGAGGTGATTAGAGATAGCCAACAGGGCTTCATCAAAGCCAAATAGTGCCTGACTAATCTAAGGGCCTTCTGTGATACAGTAATTGCATCAGTGAATGATGGAAGAGCTACAGATGTCATTGACCTAGATTTCTGTAAGGCCTTTGATACAGACCCACACAAGTGTCTCACCTCTAAATTGGAGAGATATGGGTTTGATGGATGGACTGTTAGATGGATGAGGAGATGGCTCGGTGACTGCGTCCAAAGAGTTACAGTCAATGGCTCAGTATCTCTGTGGAAGCCAGTGATGAGTGGTGTCCCTCGAGGATCTGTACTGGAGCCAGTACTGTTTAATATCTTCATCAATGACATGACACTGGGATCAAGTGCATCCTCAGCAAGTTTGCCAATGACACCAAGCTGCGTGCTGAAATTGCTTTGCTTGAGGGAAGGGATGCCATCCAGACATCCAGAGGCACCTTGACAGGCTTGAGGAGTGGGCCCATGTGGACCTCATGATGTTCAACAAGGCCAAGTGCAAGGTCCTGCACCTGGCTCAGTGCAATCCCCAGGGTTAATACAGGCTGGGAGATGAAGGGATTGAGAGGAGCTGTGCTGAGAAGGACTCAGGGGTGCTAGTGGGTGTAAGATTGGACATGAGCTGGCAATGTGCACTTGTAGCCAAGAAAGCTAACCGTATTCTGGGCTGCATCAAAAGAAGTGTGGCCAGCAGGTTGAGGGAAGTTATTCTGTTATTCTCACTCTGGTGAGACCTCACCTTCTATGTAGCCCTCAGCACAAGAAAGACTTGGACATGTTAGAGTGGGTCCAGAAGAGGGCCACAGGAATGATCACAGGCATGGAACACCTCTCTTATGAGAGAATGTTAAGAGGGTTGGGATTTTTCAGCCTGGAGAAGAAAAGGCTCTGGGGAGATCTTATTGCTGCCCTTCAGTACTTAAAGGGGACTTACAGGAAAGAGAGAGAGACTTTTTACCAGAGTCTGTAGTGATACGACAAAGGACAATGGTTTTAAACTAAAAGAGGGTAGGTTTAGATTGGATATATAGAAGAAATTCTTCACTATGAGGGTGGTGAGATCCTGGAACAGGTTTCCCAGGGAAGTTTTAGATGCTCCCTCCCTGGAAGTGTTTAAGGTCAGGCTGGACGGAGCTTTCAGCAATGTAATCCAGTGAAAGATGTCCCTGCCCATGGCAGGAGGGTTGAACTAGATGATCTTTCAAGGTCCCTTCCAACTCAAACTATTCTATGACTCTATGAATTACTGTATGTTTTGTTGGCCATATGTGACGTATCATTAGTACCTCCCTGCCTTACTGTCTATTGGAAAGCGTTATTCCCTTTTGGTAGATGTTTAGCTCCTCAGTTGTTAGTCTGCACCTCTGTCAGAGAAGGAGGTAACATACCTGGAGTTGAAAGAAACCCTCCTGGCCCTGGGAGCTGCCCATGGGGAATGGCCCCTGTGCTGTCTTGGTGGATTTTTAATTTACATGGGAATACATGGCCTTAGGGTATGTCTGTGCTGGGCAGGTGAAAGCTATCTTGAGGCCAGGGTGAGGCCAGCACAGGCTTTCCCATTGCTGACTGCATAAAGCCTAGCTGGGATCTTCCTCCCAGGGTCACTGAACCTGCACTGTGCTGCCAGGTGGGTTAGCAGTGTAGCTTGCATTTGGGAATAGGCTCATCACTGCTCATTTCAATAACTTTCTGTGCCACGGTGGATGCATTGGGCAAAGCACAAGAGCCAGGATGGCAGCACGGGGCTGTGTGTGCTGGGTCTGCAGGGCTGCAGAGCCTCGTTTGCTTTCCCTCTAGTTTGGACGGAAGATATGACTGATGGTTTGCTTTCCTCATCATTGTGTGGCTTGGTAGGGACAAGCTTGTTAGAGCTTTTAGGGCAGGGCTTTAAAATTGCCTTCGCTTTTCATCTTGTTCTGCTTCACTTGAAGGCAGTGACAGGTTATTATCAGTAGAATTAAGTCTCTGCTGAGAGCTTTTGAAAACTCTCCTTTGAGAAGCCATGTAGGTGCTGAAGACAGCAGTAATCCTATTTATTATATATTTATATAGAACAAAATCACCTGTCTAAAAGATAGCATTCGTGTATCTTTGAGGCCAAATGGGGTAAATGCATCTGGTCTCCTGCCTCTTGTACGGTACAGAAATAAAGGATGCAGCGAACCTAATAGCTTGTGGTTAGGGTAAAATACAACTTTTGGAAGGTGCTTGATTGCAAGCTTCGGGTGGGGTCCAGCAGGCAGCTTATTTTGCAGCCACACTGAGCTCTGACACAGATGTCCCATGTGGTCTGGGTTGATTTTCTTAGACAAGCACAGTGCTGAAGTTTCACAGCTTTGGCATGTGGGCTGAGTAGTGGCTCAGCCTGTGCACAGCGAGACTCTGTGTGGGGCTGCTCACTCTGGCTGAGACTTCGAGGCTGCCTGTGCAGTTGATGGAGGGATGGAGATGGGTCCCGTGCAGACGAGCTTCGAGCTGCTCCCTGCCTGAATGTTCCCCTTCTGAAATGGAGGCAGTCTACCTTCTTGAGGAATTGCAGGCTGAAATGCAGGACAGAAGTGAGGGACTCCGGTCATGCCTGGCCACCAGCCACAGAGTTACCCTCACTGCTAAGATGCCCTCCTGGGTTATCCTCCAGCCATTGCAAATTGTGGCTCAGCAGGATCAGGGAGACACCCACCATCAGAAAGCCTTGCTCACAAACAGGTCCATTGCCAGCTCGCTTCTTATCCTTCCTTGATGCGAGCCTGGTGTGTGATGGATGCCGTTAGTTGGGGAGTGACACAATGAGGTCTCACACTGGAAGATGGCTTTCGTGGCTCCCCATGATTGACTGGGGCTATGCCTGCAGCAGCTCCACAGCAGCCCTTCCCTTTGCTGCTTGCTAAAGTCGCTTGGGGATGCTCCTTCGCTCACATAACTTCCTTTCACCTCCCAATTCGTCCAATCAGCCAGTATTGCTCCAGGCAGGGAGCAGTGTTCGAAGGGTGAGTAATGCATCCCCTGTGTTTCCTTTGAGCTCACTGGCTTCTGCTTCTCAGCAGTGGGGTTTTTTTCAAGGGGGGGCAGAGAGAGGCTCGCTGGCTGGCTGCTGAAATATTAGCTGTGCACCTAAGCAAAAATGCTGTTTTCGAGTCAATGCTTCCTTTATCCATCCATGCCAGATGTATACATCACCGTTGAGAGCAGACAAGGAGACAATTTACCCTGTCCCTGCTGCGATTGTTTGTATTTAGGAGTGGCTAAGGACTGGAATCGTGACCATACAGTTATAACCCTGTTAATAAACCGTGCAGTCATTAGATGAAAGCTCCTGAGCACATTTCAAGGGTGCACGGCTCTAACATCTCCTCCCATGTGCTTCCTCACAGCCGACAATGCCAACCGCCCTTCCCGCCACCGCCGACCCAGCAGCACAGTCCCATGTCCTCACAGGCCACCGCTGGTGCTCTGCTCCCAGGAGCTGTGCCACCACTGCCGGCACCGGCAGCTGCCCAACCACCGACAACACCACCACTGGGCCAGCAGCTGACGCCTGACGCCTTTGCCATCGTGGAGCGGGCACAGCAGATGGTGGAGATGCTCTCTGAGGAGAACCACATGCTGCGGCAGGAGCTGGAGGGGTACTATGAAAAGGCAGACAAGCTGCAGAAGGTACGTGGAGAGGTGGGGACACAGCCTGTGCAGGACAACCATCTTCATCCTCCTGCGTGTGGGTCCCCTAAGCTGTTCTTTATAGTCGTGCCACTGCAATGAGGATACACCAGTGGCCACCTATAACCATTACGTCTCCATGGTGGTCTCCTAGAAGTGTAATCCTGTGCCCTATGACGTGTGGGCTCCCCTGCCTTTAGGGTAAAATGGGGCAGCCCATCACACATCTCTCAGCTACGGACTTTCCCCTTCCATCCTTCTGTATCAGCCTCGTTGGAGCTTTCCATGGAAGTACCCCATGAGCAAAGTCTACTGGTGCAGCTGTGTGCTGCACCATCTGCACAGGCAGTAATATTGCAGGTGAGGAGCATCTGAAGAGCACAGCCACATCTGTCCTGAGTGGTTTTGTCCACTGCAATGCACTCATGTGACACTTGGCACTCTTTGGCAATGTAACAGCCATCGATGGGGTGCCTGTTATTTGGAAATGCATTAACTTGGGTGTCTCAGAGGCTTTCAGTGACTGCTCTATGGTTTCTAAGAACTGATGTTAGAAAGGGACATTTGAACACGTTGGTTCAAAAAGCACTATCCCTTATCTGAAAGAACCATTTGGTAAAGATTTTGCTCAAAAAACCTTTTGCAAAGAGATCCTACACTCTCTTTCCTGTATGCAAGTTGTTTTTTCAGTGGAAAAAGGCAGTGTTCACTGCCTGGTAAGATGAAGAATCAAATCAGACAAAGTAGAAGTTGCTTAAAAATGAGAGTTCACTGAAGGCAACGCAGAGATGCTCCCCAGGTCTTTTCTCTCTGAATTTGGAAGTCTAAATAGAAGCTCATTTTTTTTTTCTGTGTTATGGGGAATTAGGGTGATCTTGGAGACATCCTTTGCAGGAGAAAAGGCAGCTCTGAGAGACCGTGTCCCAGCCTCAGCTTTGGGAAAAATCTATGGCAATCTGTTCGAACAGATTAGAAAAAAGATTTATTGTTTTGTAGCTGCTGTCGTCTTTTCAGCCACCTTTTGTGCAACCAGATTGAGCTGAGTGTATTTACAGAATTTCCAAAATGTACTTCAGAAATTTTTGCACCAATGTTAATTATTTGTGAAGAAATCTGCAAAGTTTTTAACAGTGACTTCTCTGTGGCCTTCGTGGGCAAAAGGAAATATTCCAGCTATTAGTTTTACAAAAGCTGCATTGTTCAGTAAAAGGTATTTGAGTGCAGTGCCCGAAAAATATTCCCGTTTCCTTTTACACTCTTGGAAACGTCCCTCTCTTTATCTTGGATGCCCCACGAGTTGATTGCATCAGACACCAACAGAAAGGTATTCAAGCACGGGCTGAAGTCTCACTTCAGTCAACAGAGCATAGACTTGAGTGCCGTTGACTTTGGGACAATGTAAGCGAAGCATTAAAACGAAACAGATGCTTAAGTGCGTTCTTTCTTCGGGAAAATGTCCTGAACCAAAGCCATAACACTCAGTATCCCTCCCATGCTGTGTTTTCTCTGTTTGAACACAAGGACAGGGCAAGTCCTCCTCAGTTCCCACGGTTTCACCCGAACGTCAACTCTGAAAACGTGACAGTGTGTTAAATTACGTACTTTGGGTGTGAAAACTCTTCCCTGTTGTTGGAAGTTGAAGGATCACAAGGAGTACTTCTTGTTTGTGCATAACAACTTTATTCGAGGTAGGGCTACCTTCTCATCACTTTTATTCATTACAGCATAGGAGGAGAAATCAGATTGATGTGGAGGGCTCCATGGGTGTTTATGAACAGACCAGCCCTGAGGGTTGTCAAATTCTCAGTCATGTCTGAACAGACTTTTTGTAGAGAGGTAGAAGGTGGTGATTAATCGCTGTGCTGTTTGACGAGTTGTCTGGTTTTCTTACCTAAGAAAAAGTTGAGGGAAAGAGAATTGTGCGCATTTAATTTTAAGCTTTTTTTTTTGCAAAAGCAAAGCATTACTTTCTCTTCTTTTATTTTGCTGTTGTTTTTTTGTTGGGTAGTGTTACCATGCTGAAGTTTAATTGCCAGGCTGGGCAGGCTTATCCTCATGCTGTGTGTGTGTGTTGTTTGGGTGGGTTGGCTCTTAGGAGCTACCAGGCAGAGAAGAGGCTGAACTGTTTTATCCACTCCATAGAATAAGGGGAACGAAATCCCAGAGCTGCTGAGGACCACCAACATGATTTATGGCTGTTCCTCTGTTCTCCTTTATTTTTGTTCAGTGCTGGTGATGGTTCTTTCTTTTGCTGCAGCAAGTCTTTGCCTCTGAGACTGCAGGAAACGTGTGTGGTGATGTGTTTTGGGAAATAATGGCAGATAACGGACAGAGCAGAGCCCTTGTGGTAACCAGCAGCATTGGACAGGACCGTTGGACTATGGAAACCCCCTGCTGTGTTGGTGAATCTGCTTTGTTGTGATAAGAGTTCTCTGGAGCAGGCGTCTTCTACTGTAGATAGTGGTTCACCTGGAAGAGGTGACGAGTAGGAACCAGTGGATGTCAGGGCAGCCAGCTGAGCATGGGATCATATAGTTAAGGATTCAGAAAAGTGCTTTAAAAATTATTTTTGCTAAGCCAAACCTTTCTTTTAAGGTGAGAGAAGCTCACTTTGCTTAAATGTTAAAGGAGAGCAGTGCAACGTAGCTTGAATATAGCCTCTAACTAAAAGGAAGATAAAACTTTTGCTAACAGAGGTCACACTAATTTAAAGAAAAAGCTGCAACAGAGTCAAGTAACTGAAACCGTGGAGATGTTGGAGTAACTCATTGTCATGTCATTTTGATTTAGGAAAATTCACATGTAATAGATTTTTGAGTGTAGGTCATAGTCATAGAATAGCATAGGCTGTTTCAGTTGGAAGGGACCTAAAATGATCATCCAGTCCAACTATCTGACCAGTTCGGGACCAAACCAAAAGTTAAAGCTTGTTATTAAGGACATTGTCCAAATGCCTCTGAAACACTGATGGCATAAAGCATCAACCCCCTCTTTAGGAAGCCTGGTATCTGATCTCCCTCTTGGTAAAGAAATACTTCCTGATGTCCAGTCTAAACCTCTTCCAGTGCAACTTTGAACCATTCCTATGCATCCTGTCACTGGATCCCAGGGAGAAGAGATCAGCACTTCCCTCTCCACTTTCCCTCCTTAGCCTCCTTTTCTAAAAACCAGACAAACCCACAGTCCTTAGCTGCTCCTCATAGGACATTCCTTCCGGTCTTTTCATCGGCTTTGTTTCCCTCCTCTGGACTCATTCAAGGACCTTCATATCCTCCTTAAATTGTGGGGCCCAGAACTGCACACAGTACTTGAGGTGATTTTCTCAAAAAAGTTCAGTCTTTCTGATGGGGCTTTGTACAAGCTTGTGTTGCCATTCAAATGAGGAAAAATAAAACTCATTGACTTTTTTTGAACCACAGTAAGATTCAGTCTGAACTTCAAACAGGTTTGGATTTGTACAGCATTCCTCAGAGTGTGCTATTTTCGTGGTGGGAACACACTTGGTGTCTGACCAAGTGTCAGCAAGGTGGGGAAGAAGGGCCAGCTTTTCTGGATGTGGTTAGGGAGAATTTAATGGGGCATCCTGGAGGCTCCTGCTTTAAGAAAACAAAATAGAAAGTCAGAATAATCTGACTAAGCTTGTAGTTCACCCAAGAAAGAGTGTCATAGTGTGGGGCTACAGCCAGTTAAACAGGTCATCCTCTTCTTGGAGGTGAGAACTTGTCTGTATAAGGTACTTTTTAATGTCACACATTAGGCTGCTGCAGCCTGACTGCAGGCTCCTGTGCGGTCAAAAGGGCGACAGCTCTGGCGTCCCTGGAGGTTTTAATCTGCAGGTGCTGCAGGTGGCAAATTACACCTAAAGCTTAATGAGCCCTGGAGCAGAACCTGCCTCCACAGCAATTGGAGAAGGGCTCACACCCCAGTTTTACAAATCACAAATTCATCCCATCCATGACTCAAGAGGCTAAAAAAGCGCCAGATTTAGAAAGGTATGTGGGAGGCTATGTATAGCTCTTGGTTTAACAGCCTGTGCACATTATCAAGCTTTTCTCCACAAACACAATGTTTAGGCATGCGGGAGCAGATTCCCACATTGGTGGTGATCATTCCTGCAGCAATGATTTCAGCAAAGCATTTAATAAGGCATTACCTTATTGAAAGAACTGGATGGGATTGGCCTGAACAGATAAACTCTGCCTGGGACTATCTTGTCATTTTTTTTGGATTCAAGTCTAAAGGTGCAGGTTCACTGCTAATGGCTTCCTCTGCATGCTTTGCCTGCAGTTTGACAGATTTCAAGGAGATGAAGTTAAGAAGATTGAAAACCCCAAACAATCAGTTTGATCTGTTATGGTTTCTTTTTGTATAGAGTAGACTTTGAAGTGGACCATGATAGTTTAAGGCTGACATGGGGTCAGAGCCAAGCCTAAAACGTTATCTGGTTGTGCACAGAATTTACAGCTCTTGGATGGTGTTAAAGCAGCAACCTCCATCATAGAGTGAATGCAACCAAGCAGTTATGTCAAGCCCAGACCATACCAAGCTCATTTGGGTGCTGCCGGCAGCGTGTTGTGGGGTGTTGTGCCATGACTAGCTGCCCTACCACGTGTTTGCAGGGGTCCTGTAGTCGTTCCTTGCTGCAACAGCCTCCAGTATGGGGCTTTGCACCATCCTCCACCTGGGAGACTGGTCATTGTAGAGCTGGTGGCTGGTGTGGTACTCAGCATAGGCATTGCCCTGACCCATGCACCTTCATTGAAACGTGTGGCAAACACTGGGATGGGATGCATTCCTGCCGGGCTTTAATGGGAGCTCTCTCTTCTTTCAGTTTGAAATAGAGATTCAGAGGATTTCAGAAGCTTATGAGGGCCTGGTCAAGACTACCACTAAGAGGGAGTCTCTGGACAAAGCAATGAGAAACAAACTTGAAGGAGAAATTAGGAGACTTCATGACTTCAACAGGGATCTCCGTGGTATGTTACGCTTACTTCTGTGTTTTTTCCCCTCAGTTGATGTGGTGTTCCACTACTCACAAGCTCCAGAGCAGCAGGCTTTAAAGGAGTGGGTTCACACATTTTACATAAACTTCCTGAGAAATCAGGCCCACCTTATTGCCATAAGACAAAACTACTTTAACCCCTCAGTTGCAAAGAAACCCTCTGGCAAAATATGAGAGATCTTCAGGAGGTGCCTTTGACTATGACTTTGAGCTATTACCTGTTCAAGTGCCTGATGGAAGTATTTTAATATGTCTTTGGGCAGTGAGGTGCTTTCTGCAAGCTGACTCGTGTTTTTTGCAACAGTGCAAGGAGGCTACATGGTGTTTTTGGAGAATGGGGGCACCTGAAGGAGGACTTCTCTCAGGGGAATCTGTCCTGATGCAGAAAACTGCTCCTTTCCCAGGGCATTCCCAAGAGTCTGTGTCACCAGGCTGCTTTCCTCCAGGGCATTTTGCTGTACCAGGGGCCACACTCTGCGGGAAGGCACTGATCCCCTTGCAAAGCTGAGGAATTCGGATTGCAAATGCCTTGTGCATTTTGGACAGCAAGAAACATGAACTGCTTGGACACATCATCCACAGATGGCAGAGGCTTTTCCCCCAGTTTCTGTAAATCTGAACAACACAGCTTCATGGAAGAGGTCAAAGGCCTCATCTTTTATGTATGTGTCAGCCTCCATTTAATGTCCTCCTTCAGAGAGTCTATTTATACTGCTCTGCTGGCATGTATCTTATTTTTTTGGTTGGCCTGCAATTTTATATACATATATTTATACTTAGAGTATTTCCTGTTTTTTGCAGAACGACTGGAGACAGCCAATAGGCAGCTAGCCAGCAGGGACTTCGATGGGCATGAGGAGAAGTCAACAGAGGGCCTTTATGTCACTCAGAGTGAGTACTGTGCTAATCTGTTTTGAAGATGCATGCATATATTCACACACACATATATATGTGTTGGGGTGGAGGTGAATACATTGCTATTAATTATTATTGTCCTTATGGCTTGATTTTATTGTCGCATACTCTTATTTAAGCTGCTGACTGGATTGTTTAGGCTGGGGTTTTTTCTCTCTGTGCACCAGAAGCAGGCAGTGGGAGTTAATGTTAACACAACTTAGCTTATTTTTGTTAAATATTTATCTGAAATTATGAAGTGTTATTTGTGGGCAACATCTCTGGAGATGCATCTGACTTTGGAGAAGCCAGATTCTTCTCTGGGCTGGGATAAACCCAGAACAACCTCTGCTGACTTTTTGTCAGTGACAGGGATTCGCTAATGGGAGGCAGAGCAGAGCTGGACCTTCCTTTTCATGGAAGATGGAAGAAACAAAGATTTTACAACTTCTACTGCTGTGAAAAACATCTATTCCTGTCAGGTTTTAGGCTCCCATAATGACTGAGCACGGTGCTGCAGCATTTCCTTGCCATACGCTGACAGCTCCATGTGACCAGCCAAACCAAACCCCAAGCAGCTGGATGCTGCATAACAGCTTGTGGCTTCCTGTGTATCCTGAATATCTTCAGCACACCTCCAGGAGGTGTGACCACCTGAGAGTTGTGCAGTACTTTATGGGCTTAAATCCCATTGAAGCTAAATGCTGTGTACAACTGATCCTTCTGTTTTAATTATTGCACCAAGAACTTTCTTGGAAGATGAGCTGCAACTGCAGATCCTTAGGTGGAGAAATGGCCACCTCCAATAGCAGTGTGGTGTTTGATACTACTCAGTTTGCCTCACTGCCAGCCCTGTAACATCCACAGCTACTCCATATGCAGGAGAGCCTTCTCCTAGCTCTCACCAGCAGTGGTGATGCCAGCACAGCAGCTTCACTGGTAATTTGGTGCATGTGTGGATAAAAAACAAAAGAGAATCTAATGATCTTTTCCATGACCGTGTTAGCTGTGCCATAGTAGCAGATGCCACAAGGGCATGTAGGTGCTGTGAATCCAAGGGATGATCTATTAAGAAAATAACATTGATATCTAAGTCTTGTCATCTTTGGGAAGAGTTCAAACAGGGTAAGTTGCACAGTGCAAATGGCAGAGTGAGGTCTGCTGTCTTTGTATAGAGACAGCCTGGCAGTGTTCTCGTGTATTGGTGGCTGCATGGGGGGTTAAATCCATAGGATAGACTCAATTTGAGTCATTTTTCAGCGCATAAACATGCTCTGTGCTTCTACTGAGAAACAGCTAGCAATGAAACTTTGTGCTGTGCACTCAGCATGTTACTGCTATCAATTCACAGCTTATGAACAAATATAGCTGTTTGGATGCTATCACATAGATGGGCTGAATGCTTGGAGTGTCTCCTAGCTAGACTAGAGAGCTAAATGTTACCAATGCGATGCAGAGTGTTTCCAAGAATAGAAAAATGGGCACGTGTAAAGCAGGTCCTCTTCAGTCATGTTCTTTGGGCTGCTGGAGCCCATGCAGTAATGAACTCGATATCAACCTATCAACCTAAAACACCGCTCTGAGAGCCCATAAAAGGTTTTGCTTGGAAATCTTTTGTGGCTGACTGCATTTATACACCGATGTTTGTGACTCTTCTGCAGAGGCAGAGCATGGCTGGGGTTCCACCCCACTGCCAACCTGGGGGTTTTGCAAATACAATCTCTACCCTCCTCATGCCTTTTGATGGGATGCGCAGGCAGAAAATTGAGAGGAGAAGGGGTGCAACTTGTTTTAGCTGCCACTTGTCTAGTGAGACCAAAATAGTCATTTTTAGAAGAAGTGAAAGAACAGTGCCTACAGTGCCTCCCATTAGCTGTTACAGTTTTGTTGTGGAAATCATGTTTGGTTTTTTCCTAAGGGTAGTAGCTTATTAAGTCAGATTAGTAAATGCAAATCTGAGTTTTCATTAGGAAAGCAAAAGCATATTTCTAGTCCCTACTTTTATGGAAAACAGCCTGAAAACATGACACTTAACATCCCCAATCTAAGTTACTATAAAGACTCCAGCATCAGAAGATTCCTAAAAGTTATCATTTTTAAGTCAGTCTCATGATGAGGTGAAGAAGGAAAGATAAAACCCTTGAGGGTTTTTCCTTTAATGCTTGTCCTTAGTAGTACTGCAAATGCAGAATTGATACTGTAGTAAAACGTCAGTAGTATGAAAAGCTCCCTGAAAAATAAGTCTGGCAAGGCAGGTTGTGCAGGGATCATTTCTCAGTGCCTCACAGCATTCTCCATCAGCAGTGTAACAGTGCAGAGCCATCATGTGCTCTGAATTGGAGACTGGAGGTGACAAAAACTCTTATTCTTTGTGATGATAATAATAATAATAATAATAGGCAAAGCCAGGCTGCATGCCTCAAGGTATTAACTGCTAGGCATTTGTGCCTAAGAAAAATGCTACTGTTGTATCAGGGGTAGGCGAGAGCTCACAGCCTATTAGTTTTGTGATAATTCTGTGATGTTTTGTCAGTGAAAAAGCTTCATTTAAGGAAAGACATGAAGCAGCAGCTGATGAAGGCCTATGGGCACTTACAGGGCCCTTACAGAAGAGCCAGGCGGAAGGAGGCTGAGAGATGCTACGGAAGGGGAGAGACAGGAAGATCGTTTCAAGGCCATAGGGCAGAGAGAAATTTTGTGATACAACGTATCTCAGGAAAAATTTGTTTTGGTGGAGTCTGAGACAGTTGTGTTTTTCTGGGATTTCTGGACAGACAGTCTGTCAGAGCAGAGGTTGTTTTTCCAGGTGTCTGAGGCAGGTCAGGGTCTGTGCCCATCCAGGTGGGTCTGCATTAGTGGGGACGCGGAGACTGTTTTGGCAGTGCGTTGGTAGAGCTTCAAGCTTTGTGCAGTGGATGTGCCACATACAACTTGTGCATATGTCTCTGTCCCAAATACCCAGGCAAAGAAGTATTCCCATTGAGTGAATCCAGCCAAAGAAAATGCTCACAGTAGATGTTTGTGAGGGTGGGGTTTAGGGCAGACTGGGAACCATTCCGTATCAAGACAGGAAGTAACATGGGCAGAGGCAGAAGTTTCATGAATGAGTGAAAGGGAGCTCCTTGCCCTCTCATTTCACAACCGTGAGCTGCATGCAAGAAGGTGGAGAAGCTGCTGCCTCACTACAGCCAGAGCCAAGGGCACCTGCACAAAGCTGCATGCTGAAAAAAAATGGTGTTGTATAGAAAAACAGGTGTGTATAGAAAAGTGGGTCTGTTTTGTGTGACTTCCCCCAGCCCTCTGAAGGGAAGGAGAGTGGAAAATCCAATTCAATTTTCAACATGTGAAGGTCAAGTTATCCCCCCAACTTGTATTTCATGACATAAAAATGGAAATGCCCAGGCAGTAAATCAGACCAAGTTTAAGCTGCTCTGCTTCGTAGAGTAAGGAAAGCCATCGTGAGTTTCAATGGAGATTCAGTGACTTCTTCTGACAATGGAACACCAAACCTTTCTGCATCACTGCTTAGGTCGGTAACCACGAGTAACCGTGTACCGAATTATTTGTTAAATACATTACAATTTATCATAATTATTAAATCCACAGCAGAATCCCCATTAATCACTATGTGAGAATATGGACTTAGGGACTCAAGCATAACCTCCTGCAGCTTCTTAGCCTTTCCTTGGTGCCAGCATGACCCGTACTGCTGGGAGCTCTCAGAAGTGTGCCATTTGTGAGTGAAACTGCGGGAGGAGAAGATTGTAATGAGCTGTCTTAAATTTCGTATCTTTTTTTTTTTTCTCACTGAGACCTGCCAGTGAGAGTGGAAAGAAATGCTTGATTTCTCAGTCCTGCATTGCTGCTCCAGGTCTGCTATAGCCCAGCCTACTCAATGTCAAACTGCCCCTGCAGAGGGCTGCAGCAAGGCTTGGGCAGAGGGACAGACAGTTTCATGAATGGTGGCTTTGCTGCTCCTCTGGAGAGAAACATCAGTGTCTGGAGCTGGGAATCTGACACTGTTTAATGTGCAAACAATATAGTAAAGCTGTGGAAAACCTCCTTCTGGATAGCTACATGGAGTGAATGGGCTCTATTTATTCACTCATTCTGCGTATTCTTAAGGAGTGGGAACCAGACACTGAAAGGTCATTGGAGCAGGCAACAAGGTCCTGTCCTCATTTCAGAATCCTTCTCCCAATCACTCTGGTCAGAGTGACAGGGCATGAGGGGCCCATCCCACTCTTCAGTCCCCTGCCTCACTGCCCTGGCACTCTTTTGGGAAGGTTGGGCCACTGGAGTTGGCCAGGTCCCAGCTTGAGCTAAGTGAGCAGAAGAGGGGACTCTCGTGCTCCATCATGGTGAATCAGATGATCTGAGGGTGATAAGCAGCAGCTGCTGTGACATACACCCATGCCTGTGGACAGCGGATGGCAAAGCTCCTCTGCACACTTGCCATGTCAGTAGTTGCAAGACGAGAGGCTAAATAAGTCCCACAGGTTTCACTCAAGAAAGGCACGGTCGCTGGAGAGTGTCTGTGGAATTAGCAGCTGTGAATGAAGGGCCACCATTGAGAAATGCAAACCTGTAGAATAGAAACGGTTGGAAATGCCTAGGGTGCTATGGGACCCAGTCTTGTTTTCAGCAAATCTCCTGCAGCCAAATTGGGCTCTCGCTACCGTCATTTGATATATTTTCTTTCGCCAGCAGTGGTCATTCTATAGGAAGGAGGAGTGTCTCTAAGTGTGTCCATGTTACCACTCTGCAATATCACAGCAAGGAGAAAAGCAGCTTGGGGTGTATTGATATGGTTGTTAAATTGGTGAAATAAGTTGACACTTAGATGTAGTGTTTAGTTTTGAGGGCACACATTCAACTGATATAGATAAATGGTTCATTAGGAACATACTTCTTGGGTTTTTTTTTAAGACTGACCAAATCAAAACCTTGTATTAAACATGAGATCTGTGTGAAAAGCTGGGGACCATATCTGAGTATAGGGAAGAGGTGGCCCAGATTGAGTATATCTTTCTGTCTAATTTTCTGCTTTAAAGCAGGGTCAAGACTGTTCTGCTCTTGGTGTACCTACCCAGCTTGACAACTCAAAAAGCTTGTTTGTGAAGCACCAAAAGCAGGTTCTTCGACTTATCTCCTTTCTTATTCCCAACCAGAGTGTAAGTGTAATGCCTTCAGTGTGTTGAGGTACAACAGTCAGAGGCAGTGGGTGGAAAGCTGTGAGACTACAACTGTAAACTGCAGCAGAGGAACCTTTTGGAACTGTTTGGTAATAGGATGTGACAGAAAATAGAAATAGTTATTAGATGGAGTCTAATAGGTAAAAAGCACATGCCCAGACAGAAGATATATGCAAAGTTAGCACAACAAAATGGTATTTTCAAACTTTATGGGTACCTTGTGTGTACTTGAAAAGAATTTAAGGTATGTTCAACAAAGTCCTTCTTTATGGAAAATTAATGCAATATAGGAAAGTAGTTATAAAATGTGCCTCCAGCATTTTGCAGGGAGAAACTGATATGGAGAAGTGTTGAGAACTGTTAAGTAAGTTTTTCTTGCTGCTTTCTCATGGATTCAGCAGTTATTTTGTAGACAGCATAATCTTGTCCTCCTTTCTGGAGGGAATAGAAAACGTAATGCGGTAGAGCAAGCTGAGTGCTTTGAGTTCCTTGATTGAAAGTTGAAAATGAAGGTCCCAAGTCCTGTTTTTCTGCACACGGTCCTCATGTGTAACATGAAACGTGTTTCAAATCCAGAGCAGAGCAAGTGTGCAGTACCACTGGGCTGAAATGGCATTCTTCTTCCAGCTTCCTCGCCCTTTAATGAAATTAGCTTCTTGATAATTTGCCTGGATTTACACTTTTATACAATGTTCCTTGTGGTCAATCTGATTGAAGTAAATGTTTTTGCATTGAAAGAAGAAGTCTGTATGTCCAATATAGAATTTTCTTGCTGATGTGGGAAGGTTAAGAACGTGTTATACTGAGACAGCTTGTGGTGGCAATTGGTGGCACGATGAGCACAGCACTGACTGAGCTTTGCTTGTGGACTTTACAGAGACCAATGTGTTGCTGTTGCTGCCGAAGTTCCTTTTTGTGAGGTGATGAATTCCTCCTTTTGGGATAAATGGGAAGACAGTTGGGTGGGCTTGGACTCAACTCATCCACTTGTGCCTTGTTTCATGTGGCTCAGTTCACACACATCTCACCTTGCTGCAGACGCTTACCAATTGTGTGTAAATTAAACCTGTTTTCATCCTGCCTGTAATTGAGAAATAATAAGGCCCTTCTGGGGGTAGTTCAGGTCTGAAATGGTCTGGCTTTGGCCACGTGGAGTTTTCTGACCCTCCTTGGAGTGAGGTGGATGGTGGCTTTTCCATCTTGAGTGGTCACACTTAGGTGGGGTAGGCTGGATACTAGGGGCAGATTTTCCACATTTTGATGGTTTTGGAGCAGCTTTTCACTTCAGTTAAAAAAATAATAAATTCTTTAATGCTGTGTTTAAAAAAGTAAAATTCAGAACAATGTTTTAATTGACGCCAAATTAATTTTGGAGGAATTTTTTTTCCTGGAGGCTTTCCAAGTGCTCTTTTTTTGTTGTCATCCAGAACAAAGGCCAGATTTTGAAATCTCAGATTTCACTGAATGAAACTTCCATCTCCTGCTTGCTCCAATCATTAACTGTTTGTGGTCCGACATCAGTGATCCGGTGTTGGTCCATGATGCTCATATTCCCTGAAATGGCTTCTCAACACTGTCAGGGCAGAGGTAGATGGAGCCAAGAATTTCCTGAGGCAGCTTGCCAGCAAAGTCAGTGGTGGGCCTGCAACTTGTTGCTAAAGAAAATGACGTGAGCAAAGCTAAATAATTTAGCCTTTTTTTTCTTTAACATTGTTTTAAATCTTATGCAAAAAAGGGTGACTTTTTGGCAGAGTTTATCTCCAAGTTTTAGTCTCCTCCTGATGCATTAAAGCGCTTAACAGGAGGGGAGCACCCGTTGCTGAGCCCTTAGATCATGCAGGACTAGAAAGTCATCCAAGGTCCTTGAAGGGTTGAAATGCCTCCCACGGCTTCATTTTCTCTGCATGGCCAGAGGAAGCCCTTTCCAATGACTCCTATCTTATTCTTCCTTATTGCTTTCCCCTGTTTCCATTTTCAGGCTGTCCAGCACAAATCTGTATTTATTATTTGGCTTCTTCACAAGTTCTGTATCTCATGAGCTCCATCCTTGCAAATTGAATAGACCAGGCACAGCACAGCCCATATCCACAGGGCTGAGGTTTCTTGCCTTTTAGAGAAAAGCAGCAGCTTCCAAGCTGGCAGCTATAAACAGTGCTTGACGTAGGCTGATTTCAGGCAGGGCCTGTGCGTTGTATGGGAAAGAAATAGCTGATGAAAGCCAAGATTTTGCTGTGGAACATGCTGGTAGTTCAGTAGAACAGACAATTGTGCTCAGATCCACAGGCTCTACTAGTGCAAGAGCTGCCAGAGATGCCACTCATCTCTGCCTGCTGGTGCTCACCTAAGGCTGGACATTGGGAGGCTGAGCTCAGGGCCTGTGAGCTGTCATCCTGGAGTGGCTCCTATTTTTGTCTTTCTTCCAGACAAAGAGCACTTGAAGGAAAAGGAGAAGTTGGAGATGGAGCTGGCAGCTGTGCGCTCTGCCAATGAGGACCAGCGGAGGCACATCGAAATCCTCGACCAGGCCCTAAACAACGCACAAGCCAAGGTCATCAAACTGGAAGAGGAGGTGAGGAATGGGCAGCATTTCTCTGCTCTGAGGCTAGTGGTGGCTCATGGTTAGGGCTTTCTCCATGCAGGTCCTGGAACTTTTCTAGCCATGGTGTGGCAGTCTTTCTGCTGCCCTTATACTAGCCCTTTTATAGAGAAAATATGTGGTTCTACAATACTGAGGCAAACAAACAAGCAAAGGAGACCACAACTGTGGATATTTTCAGAGTGGAACCTTCAACATGTTTTTTTCCAACTCTCACATAAAACCTCTAGCTCTTTTGGCTCTAAATCCTAGAAGGTCTGTGTGCAGCCAGGTCAGTCGGCTCTCTTAAGATCACTGTTCACATGCAAAGTTACCAAGCCCTGCACTGTTGTGCCTCTGGTGGATACACTCAGCAGCAAGAAGAGAACCACATTAAGTTTAAAACTGCTTTGTTAGTTAGACTAAAGCCTGCTCACTGTCCCGGTGTATTTGGGGCAGTCTCTAGAGTAGCTGTAGGAGTTAGCATACCTTTAATCTGTGCGTAATTTACTTGACACTGTTTGCCTTAAAGGCAAACAGAGTTTTCCTATTTGCATTTCATTACAAAGTGACTGAATAAAGGAATGTTTTAGGTGGCAGCACCTGCTCCTGCAGTCATGGCATCACACAGGGAAAGGGAAGAAATACAGTTAGCTCCGAGCTGCTCCACAGCCTGTCAGTGTGATATTGGCATGTAACATCAACTTGCAGAATACAAACTGGTACAGGCCCCTGGAGCATAAATGCAGATTTCCAAGCAGGTGGTGTAAGAGGTTGCCCTGTGCCTAAGGGGTTGTAGTGACCGCATTTGCGGCCCTAGGGCTCTGTCTACAAGACATTTGCACTTGCCAGTTTCTGGTCAGGTCATTCAACTTGTTTCTCTGCTGGGTACTGGAGCTCAAATCCTGGATGGTGGAGCTGAGGAGAGGGCAAATGTTCCCCTCTGGAAAGCTGCTAACCTCCTGCCCAGGCCATGGTAGATATTATGGAGGTGGTAACCTCCTACCCAGGGCATGATATATCTCAGATATGAAGGTGATGCAACGATATTTACCATAGTTTGTTTGTTAGAACCCTCAACCTGGGCAAATTCATGTCGACCTAGTAGTGTTTAACTGTTTTTTTCATTCTATGGAGAGTTCAACTAAATTTTACCCCAGCTACCTTGTCTTAATTGTTCAAGGAATTCGTGCAGCTCAGGAGAAGTGCAGTATTTAATAGGTGGCTGCCAGCCTGTGCTCAGGCTCCTGAACTCCCGTTACCTTGCTTTTGACCTATTTTATCACTAATTCAGAGCACCTTTTCAACAGTCTCCAATGTTTCTAGAGCTGAATTTGACACGTATACAGCAGGTATTGTTGAAGTTTTGAACCTTCATCTTAAACCAGGGATTTTTATTATATTTTGGAATGTTTTGGAAACAAAGTCAGTCAAATGAAATTGACTGTTATTATTAACAGAACTGTACCTCATGCACTGCTTTGAAAATCCACACAGATTTCTCCTGCTACCAGAATGTAATTAAGTTTAAAAGCTTTTTAAATCAAGACTTGAGAAATAAGCAGTACCTAGTAAGTTGAATTAACATAAGATATTGTATTATGTAAATCTACATTATCCTGAGTGCCTGCTAATAGAAGGATTTAATTCAAAAATACGGAGGTGGTATTATCGCCACATGTCATTTAAGAGGCTGCTGCTGGAATCATGTATCTGGTCCATGCTTTGGAGAGAAGACTGAATAATTGGAGAGGGTTCAGCTGCAAAATTTATTTGGGGCCCAGAAGCTGTTCTTTGCTGTGAACAATTAAGGTGAAGAGGTAGCTGAGCTCTAGTCCATGTGCATGAACATGAAGAAGGGATTGCTGTCAACCAGATTAAATGTTGCTCTTTAAAGTAAAAAGGAATAATAAGATGCAGTCTTTGGGGGCTGAAGCAGAGCAAATCGGGCTGGAAATAAAGTCACAGTAATTAATACTGAAACAACCTACTTTGGGTAATAGCGGATTCTCCATTTCTTACAGTCTTTAACTCAAATCCCGTATCTATGGAACAGAAATTCTGTAGCTCAAACTGGAGTTATGTTCAGATATTTTTCCAAGACCCACTTGTCTTTACTCAGATTTATTTGCTTGGAATATCCCTTTTTAGCCTTAGCTCTTCTTCTATATTTGCCTAATCCCTGAGACAAGGGCAATGTTCAGACAAATTTGCTGATCTCGTGAATATGTGACTTGTTTTATTAAATGCTTCTTGCTCTAATAGATCGCAATTTGGAAACAGAACAAGAAGTAATTTGCTTAAATTGCTTAAGAGAAAAACAGATTAGACATTAGAGTAGAAGTTTTCTGGCAGTAAAGGAAAATAAGCTGTGAAGAGATTGTGGAGTTCCTACCCCTGGAGAGTTTTTTAAACAGATTATACAGACTTGCATAAAGTTTTAAGTAGATTTGATCCCACCTTGCAGCGGGACAATGGACTGGTGTCTCTCCAGCTGCCATCCAGCTTTTTAAAATTTGGGTTTGTGTGTCTGTGAGGGAGTGGAGCTTAGTATCATGTATTTCTGATTGCAGTCCCCCTGCCTTACTGTGCATATTGCACTGACAAGCCCATCAGTTTAACTGACAACATACTGTCCTTTTTTCTTATGAATCTACAGGCAGGATAGAAAAGTCAGAACTGGCTCAAGAACTTCCCTATAAATCTATGAATGTGGGAACTTCTTGCGTATCTCCAATAAAATTGTTTTCTAAGGCAGTGGACATGTATGCATCTCCTCACCCACATGGGCAGAGGTGCACATGAGCTCCTGACGACTGCAATCTGGGCTGTCAGGGACTGATGGGTATTACAATCTCATTAATTTTCATGGAAAACCCCAGGAGCTGTAAGCGTTAGCCTGGATTACAGCCGGGCTAGGGAGGTCATGCTGCCAGTCATTGGCTCTGGCCAGGGAGATGTGTTTAGGCCAAGCTTTGCTTTTGCTGTATGAGCAGGCCTGTATTTCAGTTCATCTGTGACATGGGTGGATTTAGGGTGGCAGAAGAGGAATTTCAAGAAAAAGTGATTTTATTATCATTTTAATCAATGGGAGGGGACCAAGGTGAATCCAGCATCACAAGTGAAAAAAACCCTTCTTTGCAGTGGAGGTGTCCTGGGCTTAAGCAGAAGGGGACTTCTACAGAGCCAGAGGGACTCAGCACTGGTGTTTATTTTCACAATATGCCAGGGAGCAAGGCAGCAAACTTCTCACTACATCCTCTTGAAATTTAGACACAGATACTTTGTGGTTATAGCTCCTATATCATAGCCTACATTGCGGTTATTTTCAATAGTGTTTTAAATACTTAAAAAAGAGGTAGGCACTAGAATATAATTTTGCCCCTGGACTTGCCAGGTGCTCACAGCACCTCTTCAGCTTCTCTTATTTCTAGTTCCCCAGAGTCAGCTGAGATTAATCCAGTTTTCTGCCTCCTGTTTTGCTTCTGAAAACTTCAGGGCTCAAACAAATGTACACATAAATGAGGGAGACTAGAATTTCTAAAGAGGATCTTAGTGTTCATGGCAATGACTTTTGAGCATCCACTATTAACCTCCAGGCTGCAAATGGGGTTCAGCTGAGTCTTGGGAGTCTGCGTGATCCAGCTTTCAAACCTATTCACCCCCGTTTTCTGAATCAAAGGGTTAGGTCAAGAGTGATTTGGGATCTTTTTGGGTTCATTGAGGTCTTCTGGGGTTTGAAGCTTCGGTTTCTGTGCACTGTTGTTTTCTCTACGACAAGGCAGATATCTTTAAAAAGCTTTTTCATGCTTGTGAAGAGACATGATTGGGGGAGAAGAGAGGAACTGGGCAGACCTCACTTTTGCAGCCCCATGGGAGAGTTTTTGGGTCAACATCCATACTCCCCAGAGACAAGGACTGCTCATAGACAACCAAGCACGTTTGGCCCCACTGAGTGAGCTCACCCCTTCTCGGTGCCAGATTTTGGCCAGGAGTCAGGTTTCAGCACAGGCTTTGATGTCCATCCAGCACCTACCACAGCTGATGCCCAGTGTGACCGGTGTCTGCAGCCTTCTCTCCCCAGAGACTCTCAGGCATGCCAGCTGCTGCTGATCATGATAACCTGCAGTGTCACTGAGTGCCCAGTGGAATGGTAGGAGACCAGAAGAAGTGGGGATAGCCATTAAGCACCATGCACATCTGCAGTCCAATTGCAAATTCCTTTTGGGGTATGGTGCACCAGCAATCTCTAACCATAAAACTCGGTATTACAAAATCCTTGTGTCGTGCTTAGCTGTTCAGTAATAGCATTATAAACGTAAGGGAGGTCTGGCTTTAGCTGCCATCACATCTGTACATCAGCATAGCCAAGCCTGTGAGCAGGATAGAGCATGTGGAGCACTTCCATCTGCTGGCACTCTACTTGCTGCACCTGTGTTAAGCAGATATGCAGGGTTGAAAAAAAGAGATCTTTTTGGGTGCAGACAATGTACTAAATGTCACCAGTTGATAAAATCCTCTAGGATTCCTCTTTAGCTGAGGCCAGCCAGTGTACTTACCCAAAGAGTATCCCCAACATGGTGGCTCTTGCTCAGAAATGGCCAGAGTTATGTGGTTAGCAGATCCCCAATGTGTGGAAGTTCTGGGCAGAGTTGCCTCTGAAAGGGGTAGAGCTGCCCCAATGATGCCTGCTGTGCGCTTTCCTTGCCCCTCTATCCTTCCCCTGGAGAAACTCTGTGAAGCAAATGGCCAGAGCTGTGCTTGTGCCCAACAATCCCAGAGGCCCAGGGTGGGTGGGTGGTGCCGCCTGGCACTGCTGACCCCCTGTCCTCCACAGCTGCGCAAGAAGCAGGCCTACGTGGAGAAGGTGGAGAAGCTGCAGCAGGCGCTGACACAGCTGCAAGCGGCCTGTGAGAAGAGGGAGCAAATGGAGCGGCGGCTGCGCACACGCCTGGAACGGGAGCTGGACTCGCTGCGGATGCAGCAGGTGAGGACCGGGCACTCTGTGGGACCCCAGCATTGGGCCTTCAGTGTTGCTTTAAAGAGGGATGGTTGCTTGAAACCCTGCCAGGTGCCACCTTGCTTTTAGGTTCAGGTCACTGAGCTTTCCACATAAGCCTTTCCTTTGTATGGGGTTGTGGATGTGCCATCCCTGGAAGTGTTCAAGGCCAGGTTGGATGAGGCTTTGAGCTACCTGGTCTAGTGGAAGGTGTTCCTACCTATGGCAGGTGGGTTCGACTTAGATGATCTTTGAAGATCCCTTCCACTCAAACCACTCTATGATTCTAACTCCTGATTGGGGCTGCTCGATGCAACCAAGCACTGCTTGTTCTTGGACTGCAAGGTCCCGGCTTCACTGCCCAAGAGCAGGCAAGGCTCTGCCCCTGTGTGTCTCCTGCCACTTGCCAGGGGAGAACATCCTTCCAGGTTTTTCTCCAGCAATCACAGATTGTGTGGGATCAGCTCCACTCTGAAGGACAAGAGGAAAGGTGCAGTACACATGGGCATGAGATTTAGCCCACAGTTTTTTGCCTGATCTTTTATTGAAAAAGCGAGGTGGAATGGTGTGGTGTTAGGTGGGAGCAAGGGCTCACACTGTTTTCATTCTGGATTAAAATGATGTACTCAATTCACAGAAATCTCTGTCCATAACAGATCTGGAGACAAGTCACAGGATCATTGAATATCTTGACTTGGAAGGGACCCATAAGGATCATTGCATCCAGTGGTGTCATCTTCAGACAATAAATTATTTAAAATCAGTCTAGTCCAGACTGGCTAGAAATGTAGTCCTGCATTTCTGTCCCCTTGATTTTTTGTCAGCCCTGTGTCCTCAGAGGGACAGTGTGATGCTTGTATTTTGTGCACAGTTTTTCCTTTAGTATGGAACCTGGTCTCTCACATTCTCCTCCTTCACTGTGTCCCAAAGTCCAGTGATCTGTGAAAAATGGGGAAAGAAGCATGGGGAGGTTGCAGGGAGGATTTCCAAGTTACAATCAGCACCAAGTGCTGAATACATGAGCACTGGCAAGCAGATGTACTGAGTGAATCAAACCACCATTTGGGGAAGAAACAGGAACATAAGCAAAGCATGATGCTCTTGTAATGCTTGAAGGGCTCACTCATATCTCTTTTAAGAAATGCATCTGCTACGATAGCCCTTCCTTATTTATGAGCCATTAGTGGAGACCAAAGCAGCTGTTACACAGAGCTTGTGGTGACAGGAAGCAGAGGGTCTCATCCTGGCAGCAGGATGCAGCTGGGAAATAGCTGCATGGGCAGGATCAGCGGTTTGCAGAGTCACAGAAAGGCCATAAGTATGTTAAGTCTTTCTTGTCCTGTCCACCATGGGCTTGCTGTTCCTGTCTTCTTTCAGTAGCTCTTCTCAATTGCTCTTTAGCCTGTTTGCCTCCGATTTAAGAAGAAATTCCGTGGAGTACAACATGTTAATGCTGATGTAAAGATTTTTTTTCTCTGGGCTGGAATATAAAGACAAATTGAGATATTAAGTAATTGGGATGGACTGTTGGCAAAGTCCTTGTCTTGGGAGTGCAGGCTATATCTGCTCATTTTGGCAGAAAATTCCTCTGTTACTTACAGGTTTCTTTTTAATTTTTAATTAAAATTTTTTTTTATTTTTTTTTTGGCACTGTAATCAGCAACTGCATTTTGGGTTGCCATAGTTCTCACCAGTTCTCGATAACCAGTTTGAAGAAGAAAGATGCTCTGACTTCACATCTCACCTATCAGCTTTGAGAGGAGAGTTTGGGGTATTTTTTACTACTTATACTTTTTGTTTTATGAGCCACAATCCAACAATGAATCATGTTGCTTCAAAATGCCCCAATTTTTTACTTCAGAGCTGTCTTCTCCAAGTTATCGACATTGTATCTACTGCAATAATTTCTCATCACAGAAAAAAAGGAGTTTTTTTCCTCCTTTTTATGAGTCAGCAGAAAGAAGCAATGAGCCAGAATCTCTTCAGTTCCTGATTTGTTGGTAACCAAGTCCAAATGACAAATCTACATTATTACTGATGCAGCAACTAGAAAAAATAGAAAATCCCTTTGACTTAGTGTTACAGGCTGAGCTTTCAGGGCTGGCAGGGGTTTTGACTGCAAATGAAGACCAAAAAGCACCTGCAGTGTCCCAAGATGCCATTTACAAATCAGGACCATGCTTCCAAAATATTACCTTCCTCCCAGGGGTTTGACAATATTTGAAGTGCAAGTGCTGATTTTTGCAGGAGCAGAATTGCAGCAATTACTTCTAAAGGATGTTCTGTATTGCACTTCCAGAAAGCAGCTTCCAAACATGTTACCACAGCAAAGGCAAAGGCTGCAGCCCTCCCTGGTATCTCTAGTTTTCCATGAGCAGGAGATAAGTGTCTAGAAAGAAGAAATGTGGTTTGGAGAATGGAAACTACTGCTGCAGCTCTCACTCTGGTGTTGTGCTGGTACTGTGCCAGAGAATCGCTTTGCCAGTGGAAGTTCATGATTTAGCATGGATAAGAAGCTGGTGCTTCCAAAGACATGGTTTCTCCTTTAACACAATACTGTGCACTGTAGAGTGTAGCAAATCTCTTGCATTTTTTAGTGAAAAAAACATTTACTTCTGCTGACTTCTCCCAGAGCTTCATGCCTTTCCCCCTGATGTGGACTCTTCTCACCCAACTTCTGCTGAGCCGAGGTGGATCTCCATCCTCCTCTGCTCTCCACCAGCAGTGAGAGGAGCTTGAGGCAGCTACCCATGCCACTTAGATGCTTTAATTATGTGCCCATAACTGAGTGGGATGAATCCTGCCTGGGTAGTCCTTTCCTTGCAGTGTAGATACAGAGTGTTACAGACCAATTGCTGTTTGTCAGCATCCGATGGCAGTCACTCTGCAGCACCTGGGGATCTTCTCCGCCTTCGGTCAGAATGTTACCTGCACCACAGAAGGCATCTCCTGAGGGCATATGAGAACTAATGTGCCAGAAGCGGCAGGTATAAATCTGTGTCCAGAGTATTTTTCCAGCAACTGTTTTAAATAGGTTACATATAACTAGGTTACATGTCACTTTTTTTTCTGCTTTTATATATAAACCCTCTGGTAATACTTCCTGCCCACACTCAGCACTGCCCAGCTGTGTGATGAAGGCCCAGCAAGAAGCGTATCTTTTAAAACTTCATTGCTTCTTTTTCCTACCAGCATTTTTTCCCTTCCTTCTGTCTTGGTTTGTGGTATCCCATGAAATCCCTGCATATCCAGAGAGCAGGAGACCCCTACTTCTGTCAGTGTGGTTTGGAGAAGCATGTGCTGGCGTTGCACACATGGTCAACCTGCCTGTCCTTTTGCAGCCTAAGGGGTTTAGCCTGGGGTTTCTACCTGCCCCTGTCAAAAGACATGGGAGTGTCTTTGAGTGCTCCAGAGAAGTGGGAGAGAAAAGGCTTTGCAGCTCCTGTTCTTGGCAGAGAGTAAATACCTGTCACTGTTTCCATCGGCAGAGGCAGGGCAGCTACCAGGCAAGCAGCCTCCCAGAGCACAATGCCCCGGCCCTGATGGAGCTGGTGCGGGAGAAGGAGGAAAGGATCCTGGCCCTGGAAGCTGACATGACCAAGTGGGAGCAGAAGTACCTGGAGGAAAGTACCATCAGGCACTTTGCCATGAATGCCGCAGCCACAGCTGCAACGGAGAGGTAAGAAGGCCTTGGTACAAGCAGGCAGCTCTCTTCACTGTGGAAAGCATGGGGAAATAATAGGGAATAGATATTTCCTTAAGGCTGTATTTTGCTTGCCTTTCCCTGCTGAGTTGCATTGCCAGAGTTAATGCATCTCTCCATGGTGTCATGCCAGTGAGATACAGTAGTCAGTTAAGACAACATTTGCCCTTCTGACCAGGTCCAGAAGGTTATCAAATCCAGGCACCAGACTCAAGCAATGGCCTCAATGGCAAAGTCTCAGGCTGCTAAATTGCACAGCATAGGTAAGGCAGCTGCTCCCCACCATACTGAGGGAGTGAGCAGGGACTGTTCATGTATGGCTGCATCCATCCCACGGTCTGCAACATGGTTGTTTTAAAAACCTGTAACAAGGGAAGTTTTGTGGCCTGAGTCTCCTGTTTCACTGCTTCATTAAACTTCAAATTAAAAAGGTTTTCCTGATAGCTAAGGTAAACCACTTTACTGCAGATTACCTCAATTGATTCTTGTCCTTCCCAAGTGTACATGTGAACAACAGAACACTCTCCACATTATAACAGCCTTATAGATATTGGAAGGCAGATATTCCCTGTTGTATCTTACCTGGCCTGGGCTAACTTACTTCCTTCAGCTATTCCTCACATGTCCTACTGTAAACCCTTTCCCATTCCCATTGCATTTGTCTGGACTGTCTCCAGTTTGCCTGTGTCAAAGCACAGTGCCCAAAAGCACTCAAGGAACTGCAGCAAGACTTTCCAATGATGAGGAGGATGGGATAATTTAACTTTGCACCTCAGTTTTGTAGAAGCCAAATCCCCTGAAAACATCCTAAAATGAGATTTCCCTTTGAAATGCGATTAAGTGCATGACTCGGGATGATCCTTTTCTTTTGCACTCTAGTCTAGGCAGCAATTCCTGTGCTCTTTTTCAACTTCCAAAGTGTACAATTTTGTTTCTTATTTGTGATGTAATCTTGTTGTCTTGGGACCATTTCCCTGGTGAGTGAGTCCTTCTGATGGCTGACCCTGTCCTTCACAATGGTTTTTAACCCTGTGAGGGTCACTCACAATTTTAGCATGCTGTCTGTTCCATCAGTCGAGTTAATTAATGATATTAATGACTGAGCCCAAGCCAAGTATAGCTCACAGGAAGGCAACACAATACCAAATAACCATCCACTTGACATGCAACCATCACTAGCTTGCTCTTGGAGCATGAGTTTTCTTTGCAAGTGCCAGTGTCACTTGCACAAGCCACCCTCGCGGTCTCAGGAGCCAAACTCACCATGTTGAACTGCTCTGCCAGGGACGCGTCGGCCCCGAGCCACTCACGCAATGGCAGCTACGGTGAAAGCGCGCTGGAGGTGCGGGGCTGGCAGGAAGAGGAGGAGATTGTGCAAGCCAACCGGCGGTGCCAGGACATGGAGTACACGTAAGGGGCTGCCATGCCATACCTGCTCGTCTCGGGGTTTGAACTGAGTTCAGATAAACAAGGAATCCCTTCTGTTCCTTCATGCGTGCCTGGAAAGGAAGGGTTTAGCTTCACTTGGACTCAGTTTTGCTCTTCAGCATTAAGACAGGGATTAAAGAGTTACTGTCATTAGATAACTTCCCCCCTGCCTTCCCATTAAACCTTCTCAGTACCAAACCCAACCTTCTTATAAAACAGAGGGTGTTCCACTATTAAAAGTAGGTGGGCATGCGAGGAAGCTGAATGCTTGTTTAATCTCAGTGAAAATCCCCCTCTGGAAACAGGAACATCTGGTCATAAAAGCTGAAGTTGTATTCCCATTCCTATATAATCAGCAATGTGAAGGCTTGCCTTTGCCTTGCTCTTTGCTCTTTGCCTTCTTATTACACCTCCTAGATACACCAAGTTTCCTTTCCTACATTCAAGTTGTGTAATGGTCATATTGGCATTTAGGAACAAACCTGTGAAATCTAGCACCATGGACACCACTAAAAAAGATGCATTTACAAGTAATAGAAGATACCAAATAAACTTCTGGGCACAGACAGTCAGCAAGAGTGACATTCATTGTTTCAGATACTTCTCCATTTTCACTGCACAAGTGGACATGTAGTTCAATGACTGTTAGACCTGGGCATTTTTTAGTAGTCTTAATCCAGGCTTTTTTCCTAGTGAAAAGTGGCCTTTTGATGACTAAAAATCCCTTGAGAAAGGTTGTGTATTCCTTTAGGTTTTTGCTGAAAACCTATTTAAAATCTGTTTCTCAGTGTCAGTTTCCCTACAGATGCTTTTATAAAAACATGTATTTGTTGCTTGTGGGAAATACCACTGATTGCTTTTACTGGGTTTAGGGTTTGTTTTCCTCTCACAAATGCAAACTAATCCTGCTTCTAGTGAATGGAGTTTTGCCATTGGCTGCATTAAAGATAGATTAGAATCATGTGTTTTCCTTGCAAATTAAGACATCTGATTATGAAATCTAACACCAACATGAAATTACTAGCTGTCTCCCTTGTACATATAGGTTGTCCAGATGCAGCATTTTAGTTTTCACTGCTTCACAAAATGCAGCTGCATTGGACTATGGCTGTCCTATTGTATATGTACAATTATTTTTTTTCAGTGTGGTTTTGTAGTGTTTTGCCATGTTTTGCTGTTAATCATTCCTGGAGAGGAGTCTCAGATAATCTTTTTTCTGTTGTGATTTGAGAGTCTTTGAGGTTGGTATGAGAGAAGCAGCAAGGTTTGCTTGGCTCTGCACTGTGTGTGCTGATTGTTTCTCCAGTGGTGAAGGAGAAGCAAGATCCAATGGGAACCTTTCTGCTCGCTTTAGCAGGTCTTTACGTCAGCTAATGACAGACCCAAATTGTGGGTTTAACTCATCCTACCAAGGAAGGGTTTCCAAATTTGGCCCTGATATATTACAGAGGTGAAAATTGCCTGTATGTTGGCATTCTGGTGAAGGCAGCTGCCCTCATTGCTCCTGCTGGCTTGACAAAGCCACAGCAATAGAAGGGTTTGGTTAACCTTACAGAAAAAAAGAGTTCCTGTTTTTTAATAGCCAGTAACACGCTGTGTTTTGAGCTGCATGGTTATCCTTAAGGGAACTGGTGGGAGCTACCTTGCCCAAGTCATTCAAAACTGGAAGGGATAGGGCAGCAGGGCACACCTGGGGACCCATCCTGCTGCCCCATGGTGGGCAGAGCTGCCTGTATAAACGCTTCTTCCATTCCTGTAAGCAGAGCATTCATATTTTGGCAGAATAAAGAATCTTCATGCAAAAATAATTGAGAAAGATGCCATGATCAAGGTCCTTCAGCAGCGGTCACGGAAGGACCCAGGGAAAGGTGACAGCGCCAGCCTGCGACCGGCTCGGTCGGTCCCCTCTATAGCTGCTGCTACAGGCGTACATTCACGCCAGACCTCGCTCACCAGCAACCAGATAGCTGAGGAGAAGAAAGAAGAGAAGATCTGGAAGGGAAGCATAGGTGAGCTCAGCTTTTGGTTAAGCTTTGGCTCATCCATCACTTCATCCTAATCCTTCATATTAAGCTCAGCAAAAGTGCCCTGGCCATGGTACACATTGCCCCAGCGGCTCATTTTCAGAGTGCTTTCTGTCCTTTTGCTGAAGTCAAAACTCAGTCATTTTTTAGGCTTGTGTTGTATTTTAATTATATTTTTAATCCTCATATTTTTTCCGTACTGATTATAGAAAGCTATAGTTGGGGGAAATCGTCCCAGATACAAACAGATGATGTTTACAACTTTATGTGAGTAAATAACAAACTTGGCCCAGGAAAAAAGCCTTGTTAAAGTTAATAAAGAGGTTGACCATCCCTTTGTGTAGGAGTGCATGACGTTATGTGGCTAAATAGGAAAATGAGTGCAGGACTGTGGTTTGGGACCAAATAGGATGAGAGTATGGAGGTGTGCAAGGCTGTGCCGTGGGTAGGTACTGCTGGGATGGGTGGGCAGAAGGGGATGCAGGAAGGGCCAGCTGCTTTCAAAAGGCTTTTTAGTAGGAAAATACTACCTGGATGTCAAGAGAAGAGCAGCAGGCAGCATCAAGCTAAAGGACTGGAGACATATCTGGACTAGCGCCTTGTTGCTCCGTGGTGGGATTGGGGTACAGCATTTGCATTCAAACCAGGATGTGCCTGACCACCGTGTGTTTTCAGGGCTGCTCTTGGGGAAGGAGCACCACGACCACCCGTCTGGACCCTCGCTACCTCCTCCACTGCCCTCCTTGTCCTGCATGCCTGTCCCGGTGCCAGCAGCCTCCCACACGAAGACGGGTAGCAAAGACAGCAGCACTCAGACGGACAAAAGCGCTGAGCTCTTCTGGCCTGCCACTGCTTCCTTTCCTGGCCGTGGACGCCTGGGCACCACCCCATCACATAGCCCAGTCCCACGGCCCCCAGGGACACGAGTGACCAGTGAGAAACTGGGTGAGTGCTGTAGGACAGGTCTAGGACAACTCTCCTTGGGACAACTCTATGCAGGGACAACTCTAACCTTGAGCCTGGCCCTAAACCTAAGCATAACTCTTCCACAAATGCCTGTTCCTCTCTTGGGCCACAGCTAAAGACATGCTTTTGTCTGTATCTCTTAAATACGATCTTTATACCTGCCCTTGGGTTCTGTGCCCACCAACACACCCACTGTCATCGTGCAGGGAATTCAGCGTGACATGTTCTGGACCTCCTGATCAAATCTGCCTTTCAGTGTGTAAGGCGTACGGTTAGGATCATCACCATCACCATCCCCCAAAAAAAGGTGTTATATTTGCATGTTTACATTTTGCTGTTGAATTTGAGCTGAAGACCAACTTTCCCTTCTTCTCATTGCAGAGAACTCAAACCACGGGAAGCTCCCTGATAGCAAAGGCAGAGTGAGCAGCTTGCTCCACAAGCCTGAGTTTCCAGATACAGACATGATGGAAGTCCTCATCTGAGCAGAGGACAGCATCTCTGGATTTTTGTGTGTGTACAGCCAGGTTCACGATGGTTCTTGGTGTGCTGAGCTTAAAAACTAACCCTGAGAGTTTGGAGAAAGATAGAGAAAGTTTATGCCTGAAACGAGGCTTGAGTCTGATACGTTGAGACTTTGGACCACATGAGATGTCAAGAGTGCTGAAGAGGAGTGATGAAATTAATGTCTGGAATTTTCTCAGCGGAAAGAGGCATTGAAAATGGAATGTGGCATGAGAAGGGGATTGGAAAAGGAAACTGCATTTTCTGGTGTAAAGAGAATGTAGCGAAATTACAGACTGGGTGGAAACTGCCACTCTGTTTTCCTGCCTGTCTGCAGCCGGGACAGGGAGTGAAATCCTGGCTCTTTTGAGGCCAGAGGGAGTTTCTGAATAACCCAGGAGAAACTTGCATCTTCCTCAGTATCATTTCATTTCTCAAAAGTATTCAGTGCTTAATTTTGGTGAATAATTGGTCTGTAGATGTATATGGCAAGTTGTTTTAAGTATTTGTTTGAAGTGGTGTGGTGTGGTTTCCCTGGGCAGGCAGCTCAGGTGCCTCTTTCCTGGCTGGATAAATGTTGCTCTTGGAGCTGGATTTACAATGCAAATATTCATGTCTTGCAACCTCAGAGCTTGCTGGGACTTCTTTTTTATTGGTAGGAACCATTGATGGCTGGAATTCTCATGGACAATGAAAGTAGAAGTGGGGAGGAGGACCTGCTGACGCAAATACTTTTGTAAGAATGGGAAGGTTTCAGGAGGGAAAGCTGGGAAAGGATCCCAGCAGCTCCCTGAAGGGGTGTGCGCTGCAGAAGCTCATTCAGGAGAGGGGATCTATGGGTGCATTTCAAGTGGGGTTAAGCTGGGCTTATGTGTGATATCAGAAGATGCCTCTAACTGTGCACTGGTTTGTAATAGTGGAAGAATCAGTGTGTTTGTGATAAGAACAGGATTTTCCCTGATTTTCAATGCCTACAGCCAAATCTTAGAATTATAGAATCATTAAGTCCAACTGTCAGCCCAGCACCACTGTACCACCGTGCCTATTAAACCATGTCCCAAAGTGCCATGGCTACACATTTTTTGAACACCTCCAGGGATGGTGACTCTGCCTCTTCCCTTCCTGGAGCATACCAGCCTGCTGTTCAAGCTGAAATGGGACTGGGCTTTCAAAGCTGTAGGATCAGCCCAGGAAGAGTTTAACTGCAAAGCAAAGCATGAGCATCGTCTGTTTTCTGTGCTGAGCTGCAGTTTCTTTTCACTTTCTTTTACCCAGCGTAAAACATTTCTCATTTTCAGCTTAGTCCTCGACTTCTGTAAGAGTTGGACACTGTCTGTAAGAAGGCCAACTCACCAGCTGTGTTAATCATGGCAAACTATCTGCTTCATGCTTTGCGCATGCGGCTTGGGAAATTTTCCTCTTTGAGGTATTTTTATATTGGCTTTTTGGTTCCTGAACCTTGTAGGGCACTGTAATGATATTAGAAAGAACTTGGCTTTGGGAAAAAGGGTGATAGGCTTTTATGTGAAGCTGCCTAGAGTGGAAAAGTGATGGATGCTGGAAGTTATTGTGTGCTCAGAGCAAGGTCACCCCTTCCTGTACGTATTGAATTGGAGTCCTAGATTTGGAAAACACCAGGCACTTTAAACTCCACTTTCACTGAAAACTGAAGTCCTTGCAACCTTAGAGCCTTCAGGGATCAGAGCCCTGTTCTCAATACTGCCTGACTGATAACTTTTTTTAATAAAGAACTCACAAAATTGCTATATTAAATCTATGCATTAATTTTTGTGTGTACGTAGAATTAGACATACGTTGGTGTCACCCTCTTTCTGATTTTTGCACTTGTTAAACGAAGCAGTGGCCGGTAAGTTGTGCGAGCAAGCAGATTCTGTGTTTCGAGTATTAGCAGCTTTGCATTGTGAAACCAAATATGTAAAACCCTTGGAAGATGTTATGTGGCTTAATATATGCCTTGTAAAATAATTTTATTTTTCTCTAAAGTTAATTTAAATGTCGTTAAATGTTTGCATAAAAGCCGGGCCCTTCCTCGAGTGTCTGGGAGTGAGGCAAGAGGAAGACTAAACAAGGGAATGCAAGTCAAGTGATGGTGAATATTTCATTTCATCATTTTTCTCCAAGGATACCCAGGTGCTTGGAAGTCCCTAAGCATTTTATTACCGGCTGTATTATTTCTTTTAATGAAACTATTTAATAATTTGTGTACAGGCAGATGGCTAAGCATCCAGCAGAAACAGCGTTGGATCGGCGTGCGTGATGTGTCTTTCAGTTATGTTTGGTAATGATGCAACTCAGCTTCTCCAGGTCAGCTAGAGTACAGCACTCCCCCTCCTCGTGGAGACCACAGTCCCTCCGGTTTCTCGTATCCCAAGGCGTGTTAACAATTAATGCTGCCCCGGATTCATGGTCACATATAGGAAATAATTTGTAGGCAATCATTCATGGTGTAGACGATTCCCATTTTTTTTTTGAGTTCCAACTCAAAGGTTCATTCTCCTCCATTATGTTGAACTCAAGAGATGTTAGTTTTCCTGGGAGGGAAGGTCTGGAGGAGCAGCAGGTGTCCCCCAAGCCCAAGCAGTAGCAGGACTGGCATAGAGTACTACTGCCGTAAATCAGCCCCTCTCAGCAGAGCAGTGCAACTCCATTTGTGCTGGTTTTCCCAGCTCTTTGAACTGTTTTGTTTTGTGTTTTGGGAAACTGTGCTGTAGCCGTTCCAGGTGACGTTGGTAACGAGTTGTAAAATAGTGTCATTTTTTATTGTCATTGGTTGTATAGAGAAGTTGGTGTACAGTGTTGTACAGCTGGAGGGTAATTTGTACATAGGTGGGAAAATGAACGTTATGTGTCACCCACAGCAAATATTGATATTGTTGGTCAGCCAAAGATTTCTTATTCTTTGCTGTTTAAACTTGTGCCTTAATATTGTATATAATAAATGTATAAACATGTTTCTTTTCTCACTTTTCCAGTGTGAATATATTCAGTCCCTGAGAAGAAAGGGCTTTTTAAACAACTGTCTTCTAAGCTTTGCACACAGTGTGCTGAACCTAAGAAGTGATACCTCGGGGACTTTAAGGTTGCATCTCCTCTGTTTTTCATAGCTCTTAATGAAAGGCCTCGTGGCAGGTGCCATCAGTGGCTGTATGCAGGCATGGAATCAGTGGGTCTGCAAAGCAGAGGATCAAACAGAGAGCTTTGCCAAGGAAGAAGAGTTGCAATTTAGCAAGATCATCTTCACCTGCAGGAAATGAGGATAGAAAGTTATTGAGACACTTTTGTGAAGGTGTGAAGATCTTTAGCCCTACATTCCCATTAGGATTAGCATTCCTGGTGATTTTTTTTTATTATTCTTGAGGGTTGGGGCTTCTTTACTTGAAAGGAGTTGGACCAGTGGAAGTGAGATACCTTAACACCTTGTGGGTCTAGGTATTTTTGAATTACTATAATGTCCTTAGTAAGGAATAAAGATCATTTCCCAGTTCAAGGTGCTGTGCGGGCAAGAGGAATGCTTTGCCTCGATGGAAATACTGCACTTATGTTTGCTTATGCAACTGAAATAAACTGGGGGAGGGGAGCAAAAGTTACTCAAGTGTCTGGCTTTGAGTAAGGGAGATTTGCTCAGCAGGCTCTCACATGCTCTGGAAAGTGCCTGTTAGAAAATTCCTGAATCAGGTCCCAGGGAGCTGCAGGCATGAAAGGCACTAAGGGCATCTCTGCCCTACGGGCTCTCCTCCGCCTGTCCCAACCTCCTCTCCCCAAATCCTCACACACATTTAAAAAACAACCTGGCCTGAGCAGGAGTGTGTCAGCAAAGACAGGGCTTTCGCAGAAACTCAAGCAGCATTTTGCTTCACCTGCATCCTAGCACCTTGTGTTCCCCATGTGAGCACAGGTCAGCCTGACCCATCTGATTACTCCATCTTCAAGACATGGTGGAAAGAAGTTTTTTTTAGTGTCCTGGGTCTTTACCACCAATAACAAAATTTGGTGATTGCTGAGATGGGGCCTCTCAACTTTCAAGTCAAGCTTTCACAGCAAGATTAGGCTTAGCTTCTTTTTGTAAGGTCATAGGAGAAAAGAAACCAGCAGAGGCAAAACCACTGTTAAGGTGGGGAAAGCCTCATGGCCAGTTATGTTCAGGTATAACAAGGAGGGGTTTCATCCCATTTCTGGATTGTGCCTTCACCACAGATGCTCCAGCTGAAAAATGAGATCACGGTAACTCTGCCTCCAGATTAAGTACATTTTGCATATTAACCTTGGGGAAAAAAAAACATGCAAAGAAGCAAACATCCAGAGTCAATTTGTTTAAATGTTAAAATCCCTCATTACTGCATGATCCCAAAGTACTGGGCAGTGGTCTCCTTACTTGCCATAGAGAGAGAGCTCAGAGGAGCTAAAATAATTAGTAAAATTTCCATTTAGAAGCTTTCAAAAATAAGGAATCCAGTCTCTCCCAAAACAATGACAATTTTTTCAGAATTTACTTGGATTCAGAGCTGTATCCAAGTGAATATCTGGACATATATTCATATATGTCTATATAGCTATGACATCTCTTCTACTTCTTACCATACTCAAAGGTCTCTCCTCCCTGTGGTGTAGAGGAACTGACATGTGAACTGTGGTGAGGTACCTTTTTGGAGAAAAGCTGTGATTTCTCACATGGTTAAATACAGCTCGAGGCTGGACTTAGGGCACGTTGCAACAAAATGTGTGCAAAGTGCTGACATCCCTCGCCAGCAGGAAGGGTGCTGCCAGGTGTCTGTGTGCTTGCCATCGGGATCCCCAGTCTGGGGTCTGGATGCAACCCAACAAATAAGGCTGGATCTGAGCATCCCACTGTGTTTCTGGACCACTCTTAGTCAGGTGTTTCGGTACCCAGTGACACATGAGCTGCTCACCCAGAAAGCACGTAACAAGGGGGTAGGAGAGCCCTGGTTGGATGGTGGTTCCCAACAGGGTATGTGCCGGGCTGCTTTTCCCAACCATCAGCCTGCTCAAGAGACCAATGGCTTGTGGACCTCGAACCCCACCATCTTACAGGTTTGTAGCTATTATTACAGAGAGCATGGAAATTTGAGAAACACTCCTCCTCACCCATAGTGCAAGAGTGCTGCTCAAATGGCAGCCTCAAGGGCAAAACAAAGTGCAGGGATGTGCTTGAGGCCAGTGCTGATCTGCACCTCGTGCTGGCAATGCACCAATGGACTGGACATGGGCCTCATCTTGAACCCCTGAACTAAAACTGGGGGCCTAGTGGTCCTACAAGTCTAAAGGAAATAACATCCCCTCTCTACTGGCCAAAGCAAATGGAGAAAACAAGGCACGATATGCAGAACTGCGATACCCACCTAGAAGCTGGGTAAAGCACACACAGCTGTCATCATCCCCGCCGTGATTAATGCTCATCCAGACCTTAAGCCGTGGATTCGTAGCCTTGTAAAATCAACCGAGAGCACTCAGCATTCCTGAGCTATAAAAGGACCAGGAATTCATTGACTTGAGGTATGAAAGAACACGAGATATTGTCTTTCATACCAACCACTTCAGCTTTAGCTGAATAAAATATCAGTGCACATTTTTTCCAGAGTAACCCTGCGTGGCCCTGCCACGTAAAACAGGGCAGCAATGAGAGACGAGACCCAGGTCCACATCAACACGTAGTCTTGTCTGGGGCCGAGGACCCCCCTGCAAGGCTCAGTGCTGGATGTGAGCTCACGTTTTTCCCATCTACCACTGGAAAAGGCAGTAATGGAGCTATCAGTAAACTAAAAGCTGGGGGACAGCAGTGTCACCACCTCTCCTAGGAGGCCGTACCCACACCTGACTATCACGGTGGCTTCCCTCGCTGCTCCTTGGCTCCCTGTTCATGGCCCCTCTGGTGTTTGTGTGTCCTGAGAGCATTCCTAGGCCCGTGCAGAAGCAGGGTGGGCAGCCAGTGACCCTCCAAACATGTGAAGCTTCCCATGGGACAGCTGGCCTTGGAACCCATAGTGGCAGCCAAGCCCCCCCCGCAGTCTCCAGCTTGAGACTTGATCATCCCAGGCAGGAGAAATCCCACTGCAAAGAAGTACCAGGAGGGAGAAGGGTGTCACAGGGCTTGAGAAGATGGAGATCCCCTCTCTTGACCCAGTTATTCGGAGTATTTTTAAGACAACCCTTTCTGGTAGGCTTGCTCTTATAATCACATTGCGATTTGGTGCACAAAAAGGTTTGTTGCTTTGGTGATGAATTCCACCTGAATTCATAGCACATCCAGAAATGAGCAGGCCAATTGCAAATCCAGTGGTTTTCTGCTCTTATTGGAGGTTTGGTGGCTACCGTGTCTTTGCTCTGATGCTGCCTGCAACCGGAGCCCACCAAAGCAGCGGTGGGACCTGGTGACCTAATAGGGACCATGGAGCACCTGAACTGAACCCGCTGCCCCAGGACTGTTGAAGGAGCAGGATCAGCCCATCAGCCTGGTGCAGACCCCAGTCACAGGAAGCCTGGGCTCTCCCCTGCTTGCTGCTGGGCAAAGTAGGATGAAGGGATGGTAAACTCCCAAAGAGTGCGGGTCCGGGCACCTCTCATAGAGGCTGGAGAAAGGCCCATGGAAAGGATACACTCACCCCAAGCCTGCAGGGAGACCGGGTTTTGTGGGTTTTTCCTCAGTCAGGTTTAGGGCTGAAGTGGGTTATAGAGCTGAAGCCACTGCCTACAGAAACCCAGGTCTGGGGTGGACATGATGCCAGGGGCAGCAGTAACCTATCTGCTCCCTCGATGTGGAGTGGGGAGAACAGAGAGGGCTGCAGTGGGTTGTTACCCTCTATGCCCTCTTCCTCTACAGGGACACCTCTCCATCCGTGTCTTGCTCTACTGCAAGGAAATAACCCCACCCATGCCCCGTTTCCCTGCAGGGAGACATCCCCCTCTATGCCCTGTTCTTCTGCAAGATATGTCCCTGTCTCCCGCCCGGCTCACACGTGCTGCCGCTGCAGACTGACAGGCTCATCCTCGTAGAGCTTATCCCACTCTGCCTCTCTGCTCCACGCCCCTCACCCTGCTGCCTTCCATGTCTTCTTCTGACTCATCTCTGCCAGAACCAGGCAGACAAAGCCCAGGCATTTAGGTCCTCATGTGCCACCATCTCCTCACAATTCCCTGTTTAGTTCTAAGATTGAACAGCCAGGGAGAAGAGTTGCCCTCATATAGGTGTTTGTACAGTGTCTTGCACAGTGAGACCACCAACCATGGCCCAAAAGCAGTGTCTCAAGCTGTAACTTTTATCTTTATCATCATCATCACCATCAACATCATCTGTGCACCAGTTCAGTGCACCTCTCCTTTTAAAATGAAATTGTTGTTCGGGTTCCCTGAGCCTAAATTTGGTGCAGAAGAGTGAGCCCTTTCACTTAGGTGTTAAGTAATGCCTCTCCTCCAACACAAGGCTTTTTTTAGATGGATGAGCCTTTACTTTCAGCTACCCCGAGCTCCTTATCATGTTACCCGTCTGGCTTGCGCTGCCAGTCTTCCTCATTTCCATTCACCACTAACAGGTCCCCAGTGTTGATCTCCAGCAACCATGTGTTGGCTTCTAGGCACAGTCAGCCTACACCAAGGGGTCTGCCTGTGTGCCCAAGCAGCATGGGAGCTGCTCGCCCCTGCTGCCCTGTCCTGCCTGCTCTTTCCTGACAAACTGGGAAAGCACCATGATGGGAAATCATGGTCATTTTGTGTTTGTGCAACATGTGGTACAGTTGAATTTTTGGTGTGAAGGGTGGCTCCAGCCTGTAAGAGTCATGATGATGCTGATAGCAATAGTGATGTGATGGTAATAGTGATGGCAATGACAATAGTAACAGTGATAGTAATAACAGAGGAAAAGGCAGAGAGAGAGAGAGGACTAGGAAAGAAGAAGAAAGAAGAAAAATATGAAAAAGAACAAAAATAGAATCACCTGGTTGTAAAAGACCTCTGAGATCATCAAGTCCAATCATACCTGTCCCCTTACTAAACCATGTCTCCAAGAAACCCATCTATCCATCTTTTAAACACCTCCTGCGATGGTGTCTCAGCCACCTCCCTGGGCAGCTGTTCCAATGCCTGATCACCCTCTCGGTGAAGAAACTTTTCCTGATGTCTAGTCTGAACCTCCTCTGGTGTAACTTAAGGCCATTTCCTGCCACTTGCAAGAAGAGACCAGTATTCACCTTGCTTCAACCTCCTTTCAAGTAGTTGTAGACAGTAATGAAGTCTCCCCTCAGCCTCCTCTTCTCTAGGCTAAACAACCCCATTTCCCTCAGATGCTCCTTGTAGAACTTGTTCTCCACCCCCTTCACCAGCCTTGTCACCCTTCTCTGGACACGCTCCAACACCTCAGTGTCCTTCTGGTACTGAGGGGCCCAGAACTGAACACAGGACTCAAGGTGTGGCCTCACCAATGCTGAGCACAGGGGCACAATCTCCTCCCTGGTCCTGCTGGCCACACTGTTTTTAATACTGGCCAAGATGCCATTGGCTCCCTTGGCCATCTGGGCACACTGCTGGCTCACATTCCTTCTCTGCCAGGCAGCTCTCCAGCCATTCTCCCCCAAGCCTGTAACAATGCACAGGGTTGTTGTGCCCCAAGTGCAGGACTCTGGTCTTGTTGAACCTCATCCGTCGTTTTCATCCCACCGATCCAGCCCGCTTAGATCCCTCTGCAGAGCCTCCTTTCCTTCAAGCAGATCAACACTTCCACTCAGCTTGGTGTCATCTGCAAACTTGCTAAGGGTGCACTCGATCCCTTCGTCCAGATCATTGCTAAAGGTATTGAACAGGACTGGGCCCAGCACTGAACCCTGGGGAACACCACTTGTGACTGGTTTCAAACTGGATTAACTCCATTTACCACCACCCTTTGGGCTCGTCCATCCAGCCAGTTTTTTACCCAGCAGATGCTCTGCCTGTCCAGGCCAAGGGCAGCCAATTTCTCAAGCAGAATACTGTGAGAAACAGTGTCAAAGGCGTTACTGAAGTCCAAGAAGAATAAGAACAAATGATCAAGAATTCTTTCACCACAGGTGGCAAAAGAAGAATTTCAAGGTGAAGAATTTGATTCCAGGGTGTACTGCCTGTCCAGTCAAGAGTAAAATTTGTCTGTTATTCTCCCTGTGACCACTGGCTCTGGCCAGGCCAGCTCAAACTTATGTCTTTTCAGGTAAAAGTCTTGACCTGAGCACAGGGTTTGTGTCTGCATGGAGAAAAAGGGCTGATGATCTGTCAAGGACTTGGCTGTACTTCAGAATTCCTTGTTTTATCACATAGCCTCTGGGTGTGTAAGTGCTCCTTGCCTCATCATGCAGTAGACTGGTTGAGATTTAAAACAGCTACTGCAGAGCAGGTTCATTTCAGTTTAGAGAGGTATTTCTTACACCTCTCTAGAGCAAACATTTCCCAGCACTTGGCAGCCTTCACTCAGCACACGTCGTCTTTCTTCTTGGATCCTTTACCAGCAGCAAGATTTTTTCCCATGTGAAAAATGCACTTGAGTAGAAGAGACTTTTTAGTTGCATGGACTCACCTCCAGCTCACTGAGGAGAGGAACACTGTTTTGGGACCTGCCCTGCAAACAGCTCTGGTGTCGCATCATGGTGGGCATCCACCAGTGGGACCCACTCTGGGGTCCCAGAGCCCCTGAGCAGTGCTGTCTTGTCATCTTGTGCAAAAGTCATGACTTTTCCCAGCAAGGGTTGCATGAAAGAATGCAGAAGCCCCAGCTTCACATGTCCCCTGTACCAGCCATGGGACCATTGGGGAAGTGCCATGGAGTATCCACCCATCACCAAATGCATTTGCAGGGACTATCCGGTTGGATGCTTTATACATCAAAGGTTTCCCTTAGGAGACCATTGTAGAAAGAGGAAGACTTGGAAGAGACACAAATGACTGTGCATCATTCCCTGGGCAGCGCGGGGCATTGCTGGTGTGAGCATTGCAGCCATTCCCCCCTTGTTCTGGTGAAACCTTTCTGTTAGACACCTCCTGTCTCTTCTAAACATTTCCTTCCAGACTTATAAAACAAATTATTCTCAGTTACAAACAAATATTTGTCTGGGCCCCAAGTTGGCAGTTTGCCACATAGCTGTAAAGAGAAACACATCTTTGGGGAAAAGGTCAGAGGAGTCAGCTCCAGCACAGCGGAAGCAAAGCAAACTCCTGCAGGTTTCAAGCCGTGGAACAGAGATGGTCTAAGGACCAGACCTTCTATTAACAGAAAGGCAACTGAAGAGAGGGAGCCAAAGGGCCTTGGATTGTGCTATACCAGCATGTGGAGAAGATAATGAAATGATTCAGGACACTTCTGTCATTTATCAAGCTTTGCAATCGTGGTGCTAAGAACCACTGGAGAGAAGCTGATAGCATGTGGAGTGCCTTCTAAATTACCAGCAGATACTAATGTTGCAGCAGTGGAATAGTTATTTGACATCCCATTTGTACCCAGGTCCCGAAGAATTCAGCCTTCCATGACCTATAAGCCTCAAAGCTCCTAAAACATGGCTACTCTGGTGGACTCGGGGTGGGGAGCAGGGTTTATGAATCTTCAAACGATGAGACCAGTGGAGAGGCAAAGGAGGAGGCCTGAAGATGTGTGGAGAGAGAAGCTCTTGGTTCCAAACAAGAACCTACAGGCACTTTCAAGTGACACCTTTATTAGGGATCTAAGGTAAAGCTGAGTCCAATGAGCTTAGATTTGACTAAGACTCCTGGTGAAGGAAATGCGAATTCAATAGAAGACTTTTAAATGGAGCTGATTCATTTTCTATCAAGTAAATCAGCTGTTTCTCATAGCAGCTTCCAGGGTGAGACTGTGAGACTGCAGAAGATCAGGCAAATAGTTGGGTCAGGCTAGGGAAGCGTGTGGGACCGGTAAGCTAGGCTCAGCAGCAGCCACGGAGAGGAGTCAGCAGACTTTGCAGTGGCTCTGCAGAAATATGGTCTAATGAGAGTATTAGCCTGGGAGAAGAATCACATCCGTTGGTACTTTGGCTAGGAAGTATCTAGGAGGTATCAGCAGTGACAGGAAGGAGACAGAACAGTCAGAAGGCCGTATGAGAGTAGTGCTGGCAACTTCCTCTGGATCAATAAGTTCAGATGTGGGTAAGGACAAGGATTTCTGCATTGTTGTCATGAGGCTGATACTGTCAAGCATGGGAGGAAGTGTCTTTTACAAAGACCTTAACTTTCCACCATGCTGCTAGCAACGAGATGTGGCTGCTCCTGGACTCCTGGTTTCTTCACTGAAGTTTCATTAAGCCAACAGGAAGGAAGACTGGTTTTGCTTGGTTCTGAAAATAAGTGAAGACATTATAAAAGAATTTGTCATAGAAAATATCTTGGATTGAACACCCTCATGGTATTTAGGTTTAAATTAAAAAGAAGGAGAAATCAGCTTGCTGCTAACTCTTTCAGAGGGGGCATTTGAGAAATTAAAGGCATTAATCAAGGAAATTAACTGAACTTACAATAATCTGGAACGTGTATCCCAGGCAAGAGAGGAAACCTCTCAGGGGAAAGATCAAAGTCTTAACTGGATGAAGAATTACCACAAAAAGAATATTAGGAATAACCACAAGCCTGCAATGGATGGGAAAAGGGATTAACCAGCAAAGAGATGTTTATGTTAAAGGTCAGGCAGTGCAGGGGTAACATGAATATTGCCAAAGTCAAGCTGGTTTAGATCTTGCAAAGGAAATTAAAAGAAGGAGCAAAATGTTCATGAGCCATAATTGAGAAAAGAAGAAAGAAATGTGGCTTCTACATTCCAAGGGTATGTTGGAATGAAGATACTAAAAGTAAGATTCTCAGATGAGGTGGCTGTTTCATGTCAGGCTTTGGGAAGAAAAAGGATGCTGAATCTCAGGCCAAACTGAAGATAGATGATGGACATCAGGATATGGAAATGACCACATCTAAAGGGGAAAGAAATCTCAAAGGGTGCATGCAAATTGGAAGAACTGGACCAGCTCCTTCCTTGAGTCAGGGAAGAAATAGCCATGAAATTGCAATTTCACCAGCAAGTATTTGAAATTAATCTATGGCGGTTTAGAGGTGGTGCTGGAAAATAGGAATTTAAGAAAGGCAAGGAAGATTCCCTTGGCAACTACAGCTCTGCCTGTCTATAGTACGTCTGCCAAACAATTCTTGCCAGAGAATTCTGCAGGCTTTCCTGAATAACTGATATTCTAGGTAAAGGAGGCATTCAGTCATGTCTTGATGTACTTTTTTTTTTAATGGTATCCCATATGAAATTATTAATTAAAATGGAGAAGATAATTAAAATGGAGAATACCTGGTGGGAGGACAGTGTGAGATGGGTAAAAGATAGGCTAAGGGAGACCTCAGCGCTCTGTTTCGGTAAAGGTTTTCTCAGGCTACAAGAGAGAGAACTTCTGGAGATACTGAGATTTCAATCTTGGTGCTCATTTAGTATTTCTGGTGATGCCACTGGCACAAGAAATAATATGTGATAACACAAACATCATATTTTTCAACCCCCAAAAAATATTTGCATATAATTTTGAATGAACTGAATGACCCTGTGCGAAGGAATAATAGAAATGGGATGAAATTAAATAAGGCAAAAAGCCTGAATTTATGGATATTGACAATGCCCCCTAGCAGACAGGCAGAATATAAATATAAATATAAATATAAATATAAATATAAATATAAATATAAATATAAATATAAATATAAATATAAATATAAATATAAATATAAATATAAATATAAATATAAATATAAATATAAATAATATACACACACATACCAATTTCAAATGCTGTAGAGTGATGTTGAGTCATTGGCCTGATGGTTGCCTGGGAAACCCAAGTACCCTCACAGGAGTACTGAGAACTTGACAGTAGCCTCCTGCTTTCAGAGGACATAACACAGAATGGGGGAAACACATCACATCCACATGCAAGGGACAGGCCCCGGGCTGAGTGCAGCAAGGCAGAGCTTGCTAAAAGAGAGGAGGAAGCAGTGTCTTGGTGTTTCCAGCTTGCAGGACAGGGTTTGGAAGGATGCTCTTGCCATCTATCAGAGTATGACTTGGGGAAGAATGGAGAGATGCTCCAGACCACCCTTGGGATGGGGCCCTGCAGCTTCTTTTTCTTCAGCACACCATGTCCCACCTCAGCCTGCTCCGAGAGTGTTGGAAGTAACGTCCTTCTGCGATGGATCTGTCCCCACAAGCAGAGCATCTGCATGTCCCTCGTTTTATTCTACCATTTATATTTTACATAGCAGGAGCCAAAGCCCAGAGATGCTGAATGACCTCCTCCAAGTTGTGTACGAATCTGAGACCACAAGGGATTAAAGCATATCCCCAGGTACCACCTTCCACCACACCAACACTTAAGGTTTCTGCTGTGCTTTCTGCATGGCCAAGCTGCCAGAGTTGTCACCACAACACTGGGAGATGCACTTGGACCATGCAATGGTTAGCTTGGCTCAGCCCAGGGAAGTCCTGGTAACAGGAGCTGCCTCCCTTATGCTGATGCCCAGTGTGAAGCCCTTGGAAAAGCTGTCTGGAGCATCCCGGGTCACAGAAACTGGGATTTCATTTAAGTGTCTCTTTTCACTTCATTTCTAGTGGGAAGGGCCAAGAGGACCCTCTGGAATTTGCTGCTTTTAGAGAAAACACCACGGGAGCACATTTTCTCCCATTGTTTCCAGTTGTAAATACTCTGGCTCCTTCCTGGGATCAACCTGCCCAGGCTCAGGAGGGGACCTGACAGTGACCACCAATCCACAGCAGGGAGCTAATGAGATGGAAATCAGCCCCAAACTGATGGAAAACACCAAAAGGCTCTTCACATGGAACTGCTTTTTCCTCCCTACCTTGAAGTGAAAATGTGTTGAATAACCACACCTCAGGGATTGGGATGATGATTTCCATCCTTCCTGCGTGGACATCCCTGCAGTGGTCCAGGGGCAGTGGAGCAGGAGACTGGATGCTTTTCCAGACTTTTTTCAGAAGGCTCTGATGGGATTTAGGCAAAATATACTGAAAACCAGAAAACCTAGGAAAGCTGTGGATTGGCACAGTGACTTCTGACCCCACCTGCGAAGCCTAAGCCTGCCAAGTATTCGGGAGGGGAAAGGAAAAGCCATGTGTGAGCCACATCCTTCCTTCAAGGATGAGTAACCTCAGCCTCAGAGAGCAAAGTAAACTGCTTAAAAATCAACAGGAAAATGATCAAAAATGAAAGCTTACAAGGCGAAAGTCCACACCTCACAACCAGTGGGCACTATTCCTCAAAAATAACTTCTTCTGAAACAGGTTATTAATTGTTAATTATTATTATTTGCCAACTCACTGTGGCCTGGAGAAGACACCTCTCCCACCACCCACCTGGGAGTACTGAGCCACAGGCTTTGACGAGCTCCCTGAAATACAAAATAATAATGAAAACCAAGAGTACAGTGAAATAACTCAAACGGGGCCACCCAGAAACCAAGGCATCCAAAGCCATGAGTCACTTCTGCACAGCTCAGTTTATCCAAAGACACTTTCTGCCAAAACCCTCTGACTTGTGTGCTGTGCAGCAATGGTTGCAAGTTGGTGAGTGGGAATTTTGCTGAACAGCACTGTCCTCAGAGACCAGCAGCACATCTCACAGCCTAAGCATCGGTAGCACACAACACTATCCATCTGCCCTGGACATGCTGACACACATGTATTTTTCCAGGAAAAAGGATTCCCAGCTGATGCTGCAGGACTCTTCCCACCAGATCCCAGCCAAGAAAAGCAGTTGTTTAAACAAGAGGAGGGAATCAAATCTGTGACCTCAGCCCTTTGCCCAGGCTGCTGCGCCCTGAGGCTTGCAGAGGTGCTGCCTGGATGCTGCTGCTTTTGAATTGCAGCAATGTCACCCACTGGTGTCCCCCAGCCACTGCACACCAGGGACAGCCTTGAAAATTCCAAACCAGATGCAGGAGGTACCTCTGCACTGAAGGAGTAGGCAGGTACCTAACTGCCAGGGTGCAAATGCTAAAATGGCCCCACTTGGGACGCTATGCCCCCTTAAAAAAAGAGGGCAAGAGGGTAAACACTGGACCGCCAGTTGCCCATAGCACAAAATTATTTGCCCATTGTCCCTCTGTTGTGAGGCAAACTCCAAACAACTCTGCTCAGGGTGAAACCACAGCCCAGCTGAGGGCATGCTCCAGGGGCCACATACAAAAGGCACAGAGACAGGTAACACAGTCTGTCTCCTGCCCTGCATGCTCCTCCAGTGCTATCCCAGCAGACTTCATGCTCTCAAACACCCACATGTGCTTGTGAGCCGCCAGCCAGACATCCAGCCCTCCTTGGCCTTGTGCTGGGAAAACCCTAGCCCAGCAGATTCAGGCTCACCCCTCACTTGGTGGTGGAAAATGAAATAAAAATAAAAAAGTCACCAGTCAAACTAATGGTACTGCCTGGAGTCCCAAGAGCACTGTGGAGGAGAGCTGGTGCAAGCACAGGAAGATGAGGGTGTGACTATATGGGAGAGAGCAACTCTGGGAGCTGAGGCATCCACAGCACCCATCCCTCTGGGTCACACAGCCATCCCTTGCATCCCAGACACACATCTTCACCTGTCACAGCCACTGGGGATGACTCGTGTCCTGCTCAGCTGGGCTGGCAGGATCCATCCATCCCACAGCACTGGTCCAGTTGCCCTGCTTGCTTCCCTTTCAGCCCTCAGCCACCCGAGGCTGAGAAGAGCACTAGAACCAGTCAGTCCTACATAAAGAACAGCTTTTGCACTGCTCTTCTGATTTTCCAAAAAAAAGAGAATCCTATTCCTGGAAAATACACAGACTTAATATTAATAGAAGTGACCTTCATGTAAAACACAACTTCTGTGTAAACAGAGATTATTCTAAATATTATTAAAATATTAGTTTGCGTTACCATGACCCAACATTTTTCATAAATGCCAGCCAGCTGTTTTGATAGAAGCTGAAAACTTGCTTCTGTTTTGTCTCCTGGAGATGGGGTTTCTTTGGCCCTTCTGAATCAGTGAGTTGCAGTGTTCTGCGTGACGCCGCGTTTTATTTTCCCTCAAACCTTTAAAATAGTTGGAGGCACGTGGAAAGGGAGCATGGTGCTGTAGCTTTGCCTCAGTCACTTTTGGGCTGTTTGCTCAGTCATTTTAAAAAGAAAACATAAGCAAAAGATACCGCCTAAACAAGGCACAGAAAAATCTGATGTTGCCCCTTGTTGCTAATGAGGGTTGTGCCCTGCCAGATAAACATTGCTTGTCAGAGAGGAGTCAAAAATGCAGTGAGTAAATTGAGCAGGGACAAAAAAACATATAGTTTATGTTAGAGAAGCTTGTTTTCTCTTTCTCTTGGGATCTCTGGCCTTTCCTTGACCTCTCATGCTGTCTTACAGCCTGTAACATGGAAGAGCCCCCTGGGTTGGAACAACAAAAGGGCCGTTGCAAGAGATATCCCTGATGAGCAAGCGAGATTGTTCTATCTTCACTGTGATCTTCGTGCCATCCTGGGGCTGCATTAAAGGACTGCAAAGATGCAGCCAAGTGTGCCCCAGGCTTGGCTTTGGGATCTGAATTCTTCAAACCAAGGAAAAAGAACTGTATGTTTTCATGAGCATTGGGCTCCTTCCATGTGCCTGTCATTGACGAGAAGGGGTGACCTTGTGTTTTCACACAGGCTTTCAACCTCCCAGCTGCCCCAGGGTGAGTCCTGCTCATAGTGGGAGCCTTGTGCAGGTCAGCTTTTGGCTATTGGAAATCAGGTGGGTGGCCCTGGGTGAAAACACTTTGAGAAGAAACAAGGTATTGGCATGATGATGAACATGTGGACTTGAGGGAATTCAAACACTGCAGCTTGAAACCTTTTAAATGTCATACATAAGGGGCCAGGATAAAATAAAGGAGGGCTCAAAGCAGCTTTTTGAAAATTAATTTTTGGATGGGTGCGGAGCCAGGGTCTGCAGGGCAGGTTGCTGGGCTTTCCTATCACCACTGTACCCATGCCAGGAGATTTCAGCACAGGTTCCCCAGGGAAAGGCATTGTCCCTTGCAGTACAGGGTGTTCTGGAAAGCAGCTCAGTCATCCTCTTCTCTCAGTGCTGAAGTGATGACTTGAAGGTTTCAGTGGAAAGATGTAGTGCTGCACTTTCTCTTCTCCGTCCACATCCCCCTTTTTGGGTGCTGTCTCCAGCTCTCCAACTCCGTGACAGCTGCTTTGCTCCCCTAAAAAAAACTCAATGAAGCAGAGGAGAGCATGTGTGCATGTTTGGGTATCTCCTCCTCCCTCATAGTATTTGAAACTCTTGTTCTGTACCCAAATCACAACTGCTGCTCTTTTCTGACTCAAAGAACATCTACAAACAAGGTTTTCAGAGTTATGAGTGTTTTCCATCATCCTCCATTACTACCAGTAGTCAGAGAGAAAGTAAAAGCAACCCACACAGATCTACAGAGCCACCTCACCCTACAGGAACTCCCTGTCCAGCGTGCTCTAAATGCCCATACATCAGTTATCACAAGTCTGAATGTCTGACTGGCCTCAATCCACATCACTGCAATCAAACCACTCCTGTGTTGCAGGCTTACCAGCGTGGAGGGGTACCTCCTCTTGCTCCTTAGGCAGAGCAAACACCTGCCAATCCGCAAGACTCCCAAGCTCTCCTCTCTGCTCCACCAAACAAAGCCACCACAAACCCTTCACAATGCAATCATCACATAGTCCTGGCTTTTGAGGACAACTGACGAGTTTTGATCATTACCCTCAATGCTTTTGCAGAGACAGACAGAGCCGATTTCAGCTCATCTGGATGTCTGCCCTTAAAAGCTAGCTCTTGGAACTGGATTTTAGTGCTGCATTAATGCAAACTTCCAAGGAGGCATGAAGCCAACGGTGCTGCCCTACCAAAGCCAATGAGTATCCCAGTGGTTCCTAGAGACTTTGTGAGGACCGGGCCCACACTGTAGGGATATTCTTCCCTCTGAGGCTTAAGCTTGTATGGTAAAGCAGCTATATTGTCCCGCCTGATGCTCACTTCACTCCTGTATGTCAGCAATGCACTCCTGGAGAGCTACAGGGGTCCTGCTCAGGGATGTGTCCTGGGCTCTGTTCATAGTGGAAATGAAAGCAGATTAGATTTCAGTATAATCCTGATAAACGGGGAAGTCTCCTCCAGCCCCATCAACCTCAAGGCAGCCAACTACAATGCTGGAGAGGCCCATCCAAAGACAGAAACCCTATCAAGGAAAGATCAAGCCCATGATGGGCCTGTGGTTACACAGCAGCACGGGTGGCAGCAACCAAACTGCAATGCAAGAAGGCAACCATTGCTCCAAGTCATATCTGAGATGCACTTCACCACCACACCAGTGCCCTGCTTAGCAGCAGGTCCCTGGACAAGTTCAGGACCTCAGATTGTTCAAGTGTCACATTTCCTCCTCATCTTCACCCTCCAACCGTGTCTATGATAATACAAGCATAGAAGCAACAGAGCCTGAGGATATATCTGCAATGGGAGATGACAGGTATGAGCTGGCGTGACCATTCCTGCTGCGTCTGTCATCTTTGGTTTATGGGCATTAGTTGTTACTGCAAAGCTCTCTCTAGCCTTAGTGTCCAATACCAATTCATGTTATATTGCACAAGGCAGCACCTGTAGATATCGCATTTTTCCCAGTTCACAGCTCACACCAAAAAAGAAGAAAAAGCCTGGGAGCATCTTCATATTTTCTGAGTCTCCTGGATATTGCTTTAAAATTACCACCTATATTCTGTCCTACTGAATGCTGGATGAAAAAAAAGTCTCCACTGCTGTGCTTTTGTTTAAAATTTAGGCATTAAAGAGGAAAGAATAGAATTAAAAGTCAGGAGTAGAAAAAAAGCCCTGGACTCACTCCTCTGCTGGCAGAAGTTGGCTTAGATGAAGACTCAGTGCCGGTCCTACAGCATCCTTCATGATCCCACCCTGCAGTCCCCATATCTTCTCTGTTTCTGCTGCATTTGGCAAAGAAAACTTGTGGGGAGTTTTCAACTTGCTGACAAATCTCTTTCTGTAGGAAGAGAAGCTGCTGGGTTAGTTCTGTAATGATGCCATTCAGCTTTAACCCATCCCTCCAGAGCCCTGCTTGCCACATCTGATTTGCATCTGGTGCTCTCAGAAACTGTTATTCACTGTCCCTGCAGCTGATGGGGGCTGGTTGTCCCACAGAACTCCCTGCATTTGGCCAAAAAAGATGCAGCAGACTCTTAGGATGTTCAAGATATTAAAAAAAAAATCTTTGGTTTATTTTTACTTCCACTTAGAAAGCCCATTTCACTAAAAAAAAAGAATTCCAAGTATTTAGAAACATCAGCGAGGACCAAGAACAACTCCACCACAGCCATTGGTGTAATGCTGAGATAAAATCAGAGCCATGCCAGTCACAGGATTAATGTCTTGGAGCACTGGTTTTCAAGCATTCTGGGACAGAAATTAGATCTTCCAAAGCTCCCAGCTCCTTTTCGGATGCTTCTTAACTGACCGCAACTTCAGGCATTGCTCAGCATTTTCCTGCAGACGTTGAGTGCTTTGGAAAACGTGTTGACAGGCCCCTGAATGGGTTGTCACAAGAGCAACGATCCTTGCTGAGACTCTGAAATTCATCCTTTGTGGCAGCTGAATCAAGTTCTGCCGAGCTGTCCAGAGCAGACAAATGAGCCCATCTGGTCCTAGTTAGTGAGCTATCACCTCTTCAGCTAAGGCATGCTACAGGAGTGGGAAGAGCTTGTATCTATGTTACTGTACTCACCCTTCCTGCTCATCTGTCACACTCCCTCCAACCTCCTGATCTCTCCCCTTCATTTCATTTCACCATTTCATTGCTTTTTTTTGATCTAACCTTCTGCATCTGCTAGTTCTGCACCATGTCTGTCTCTGGTTGAGTGTGGTCCAAACATCCTCCAGGTCTTTTGTCAAGTCTCTCCTCACATTCCCTTGTACCAAAGCGCCTCGTGGCATCTCTCCATTTCTGGCAACATGCTCATCCCAGTTCTCAGATTTCATATTCTTGGCAAGGAGAAACTATTGGGGAAGAAATGGATGAAATCAAATAACAAAACCACTCCAAACCAACAAACACCAAAGAGAATCCAGCCAGGCTTCAGCAGTATGAAAAGCAAAGGCTTTATCCATAAATGCTCCCATCTGCAATCAGCAGTTGCTCGCTCGTAGCTTTCTATTAAAAGGAAGGGTAAAATTAAAAATGTGTTTCTGAGACAGATCACTGCTAATTGACTAAAAGTGTTGCCTTTGACAATGCATAATTTTAATTAAATCCTAATGCCAAAGGCCCTAACTCCCCATTCTCAATGCAGATCCAGCGCTGCTCTGCTGCTATAGCTGAGCTAATGGGCAGCTCAGCAGACAAAGATTTGTCCTAAGCTCTGTCCTCCTGTGGGAGTCTTACCTGGAAAGCAGAAGTTAAGGTGAACTAGTGCCACCTCAGGCACGTTCCCAAAGGTGGCTGCGTCCCCCCAATGCAACCATTGCCCACCACAGAAGTCTAAGCTAACATGCGTCTTTCTGCACCCAGGACTTCTTTGCTTCATCTCACTTCAGTGCTCCACCCAGACTGGCAGAAGAAGACATCGCTGCCCACGTCCTGCCACAAGACCACAGATGGCAAACAGTCTCCAGACCGAGGGACCCACAGGTGCATAAGCCATGAACTCACCCAGGGCACCAACGCTGAGCACTTCTCCCTCCACTCCGTGACTCAGCTAATCATTAATTCAGACCTCCTGCACCTCTGCTGTGCCCACCGAAGCTATCAGACGCTCCAAGGTGGATCCTGCCTTGTTCCCCGTGGTTGAGCGCTGCAGGGGTAAAGGTGCATCCCCTTCAGCAGCAATGGAACCAGGCAGAGCTGGGATGCCAGCACCCTGCTCGCCGCTTGATTCCAGGATTTAGATTGGAAGAGTTTACATGTCTGAGTTGCTCCTGCAAATTCACACAAATTGCAGCACAGTCAAAAAACAAACCCTTCTTTCCTTATATCTCAGCATAGGGCTGAAAAAATTTCTTCATCCCTTAGCTTCATGCCTGACTCCACAAATATGATGAGTTCTGCAGTTTAAGTCCATCAAAGGGGATGAACACCAGGTCACCATCCTGGGTCAGTAGCTGGAAATAGACTCTGGGAGTCCCGATTACCATCCCCTGCTCTAACGTCTACATAACACTATCTTTTACTCTTTATTGGAACAAATGGCAGAAGAGTTTAATTTGCGTTTTTTAATTATTCTTTGGCTCTCAAATTTTCTAAAATTATTCCTTCTCTCATGTCTGCATTGAAAGAGAGAATACACATTTTTAAGAAGCCAATGTTTGAAAAGCAAGCATAAATCTAAGGAAGAGGTGGGCAAAGAAGAGCTATGGATTTCAACATCTATGAATAATTTCTAAATCTCTCAGAAAACATGATTCATAATTGTTACCATCAGCTTAGCTGTGCCTTGAACTGAAATTAATTCAGCCCTAAAAGTTTTAAAGCAGAAAGATATTTCAGTGAAGTATCATCTTCTAAAATAAATTAGTGTTCATTGTCTTGCTGCACTGCCCAAAAACAATCTCGCAGTAAGAAACATGATGAATCCACATACTGGTCTCAGGAGCAGGCTTTGTTGGAGAAAGCTGGTTTAACAGAATCCTTTAAGAGGTGCAAGTGATGGGTCACTTCATTGTAAGAAAGAAATCCAAAAGGACCCCAGCTGCTTCCACTCTTCTGTCTGGTCTTGACAACTTCTGAAGCCTGGCTTCAGACCAGCCTCCAATTGCAGCACCTCTCCAGAGGTAGGGAGGAGACCTTGACTATCACACACTGAGCTTAAGGGCTGGTAAACAGCACCCAGGTGTATCTGCCTTTGAAAGGAGGTCATAAATTAGGTTTTGTTCAAGCCTGCTGCTGACCTGTGCTCAAAGGGATCGTGGCATTTTCATGACATTGGCTTGCACCGGAAAGACAGATTCAGCAATATTCAACATTTACAGAACTCTGCATCATCCTGGTCTCACCCATGATGGCACACCTGGTGAAGAGAGCACGTCCAGGATGCAGGTACACCAGAGGAATTGGGAATTTCAGTCAGAACAGACTTTTCCTCCAGAGAATTAATTTACCCTGCAACGAGAATATCAAACAGCGCCAGGATTCAACCAGCCTCCCAGGTGGTGGATCACAATGGGATGCTTCAGCACAGCGTACCATCCACACTCCACCCACCCCAACAACTTCTGTGCCACCAAGTCCAACTGGGCCACCCTAAAGGACAGAGATCGACCCCTGGGGAACCCATTTGAAAGCAAGCACACTCCCTCCACTCTTATTCAGCTAAAACTTATTCTCCCAGTGCAGTAAAAATAACCCTTTCCCACTGGAGAAGGACTAGATGCTTGAAATCATGTCCACTGGAAATAATTTTCTTAAAAAATTAAGAATTGGCACATCTGTAGGTAAGGCAGTGAGCAGGTACTGAGACAAGAAGACTTCACCCCTCAGCTCCCAAATACAATTTTTTGTGGGACTGAACAATCTGTCTTCATCCTGCCCTTCACCCAAATCTCTGCCTGCTGTACAACCTCTGTTTGCATAACACCTATCATAACAGATCTGTTCGTCAGCCATAAAATGAATATTATATTATATTATATTATATTATATTATATTATATTATATTATATTATATTATATTATATTATATTATATTATATTATATTATATTATATCATATTATATTATATCATATTATATTATATCATATTATATCATATCCCATTATATTATATCATATTATATTATATTATATTATATTACAATTGAGAAACAGTCTTTTCTTCCTGCCCAGATGCTACTAATTTCAGCAGAGAGCAGATTTATTTACATTTTCTCTGATTCATTTTTCTGCCTCCTGTATGGTGCTGCTTCTCTCCACTTTGGAAGGTTATTTCTCAGGCTCGGTGGCAAACCTGGACTTGAATTAGGAGATATAATTTGTTTGGATCTAGATGACTCTTCCTTCTGGTGAAAGCTGCACTATGAACAATAGAATTCCCACTAATTTTGTGAGTGTATTTTTTTTTAAGCCGCAGTTTCCACTTGAAAGATCATATTTTGGTAAGATCAGTGACACTTAAGCTTCTGCTCAACTGATGGTCAGAGGCTACAAAGGGAAAAAGAAAAAACATCTGCACATACATGCTTTTATCATATCCCTTAGGTATATTCCAACTTTTCGAACTGAAGCAATTAAAAACTAGACACAGTCACTATTTAATTTTCAATCTTATTTCCCTGTCAGCCACAGTATCACAGTCATTCTTCTTCAGTACATCCCATGATATGTCCCCCTTGGAAAAAGAAAACAAAGTCAAGTCTGAAATTCATAAAAGCCAACCTGTTTGGTCTCAGTCAAAGGAAGAAAGCAGCCCAATGGTAAAATCTATCTGGGATCGAACAATGTAAGAATTTAGTCTGGGTTTTCTTTTAAATTTAAAATAGTTACTTGGACAATAATGGAAAATCTTTCTTCCTTCTGCTTATCCCCAATTCAAAAAAAAGAGCTCAGAGAAGTCTTTCTTCAGAAAAATGACTTTTCCAAACATGCCTATTCATGCTCTGCTTGAACCATATCTTGGGGGGACATCTAGTACAGTAACGAGGCTGTATTTGCTTTTGTGGTTAAATATGACAATACGTCACTCTGCCTACGGAAAAGAGAAGCTGAACCTACAACAAAACATATGCTTTATTTCTCTGGAAAAAACATCCTAAAATATTTCTCCTAAACAATCAAGACAAAATTTGGCAGGAAGTTCTGTTCCTACCAACAACTAACTACAATTAATTCTAAAAGTTGACAGGAGATGGAAGAAGGACTTCCACATATGGAAAAATTTCTGTGGGTATTTTCTTTCCCTCCCCCTCAAACTGTATTGCAGAGCATTGGGCACTGAGAAAGAAATCAAATCAGAGAAGCCCCCACATGTGATTCTGACTTTCCTTAGAAAAGAATTAAGGCCTCAGGCTTCAGGTGGCCATGACTGCAGATGTGAATAAACACTTGAGCCTGAGGCACTTTCTAAGCATCAGCACATCCCTTCAAGACCTGAATCCCACAGATCTTCCTTTGATGTGAAGCACTTCAAGGTAACATCCCCCATCCATCTGATGGTTTAACCCTGTGCTCAGATCTCTCCTCCAGCATGAAAGACTTTAAGATATTTGTAGCTGTAGGAAAAAGCAGAGAGAAATTTCAGCAGCTCAGTGGGAACTGATCCATGCATGGCTGAAAGGAGACACCAGGCTGTCACCACACCAGGCACCAGCTGGGCCGCCCATGAAGCACTCAAAGATAAACAGAGCAAGTACCAGATCACCTCTGCCCCAGGATTTTATTTCAAACAAAATCCAAGTTAAGAGGACACGGAACTCCCCCAAAAGGCTCTTTTTAAATTTAGAAAAAAAAAATCTCCTTCCAGGCATTCACAGGATGCCTACATGGTACCTACTGCTACGTGAAATCCTGAAAAATGCAGATAATACATCTTGCAGGTTGCAGTATGAAGCATTTAATATCCAGCGATCTACTTGAAGACAAATAGACCCTAAACATTTTAGAACCTTGTATACACACAGCACAATTATTTCCAGTTGCAGGACTATCATTAAGGTTTATTCCTCATACTATTAATCCCTTCAGAATTATAAAACATATTCCAAGAAAAATTTTGAAACACATGGCTCTTCACAAAAAACTTAGAAGTTTAACTGTTGGTCCCTATGGAAAAAAGATCCTTGTTTTCAGTTCCAATGCTACACTGAAGATAACAATAAAAAGGGGGAAACTGTTTATAAAGCAAATGGCTTTGTTTCAAGCCACCAGTTACAATGAGTTCAGGTGTTGCTTAAGAAGACACAAGATTAAACAATCTGGACTGCTAGGAACTATAAAATATTGCATTCCTTGAAGTGCTGAATGTTAACTTTCTTCCACTTCATCTCCTGGAACAGCTGCCTTGCCAGCTCCACTGCATTTGTTAAAAGTTATTTGTCATACTAAACAGAGGTTCCTGGAAAAACACTGTACTGGGAGCAGAGGTGTAGAACACCATAGTCTGATTTTTTTTTAAGAACTCAGTCATACTATAGTTTTAGAAAACAAATGATTTACTTGCCTTTTCCTAGATGAGTACAAGAATCACAGGAGAAAATTAAACATCAATGCAGCATCCATACCGAAAGCACGGGGCTCTTCCCTGACAAAAAGTACCGAACGCTTTAGTTTTCCAGTACTGGTGATGAAAATTCAGTAGTTAATGACGGAAAACCCACTGAGAGATAAGGCTCGAGACTCCTTAATTATCATATTGTGTTTGTGTAGGGCTGAGTCCTCAGGTTGTGGGTCAGCTTACACTGCAGGAGACTGAAGTACAAGGGCTTTCAGGGGGGAGGTCAGAGATAGGATCTGCAAATTCTGTGGTCAAGCTGAAGGACAATGCCAAGAAAACAAATTAAATAAAGCTGCAGCCCAGAACTATACAGTCCCTACAGCTCCTACTCCAAAACCAGTGGGGGAGAGGCTACTGGAAAAATCACCAAGTGCACCTATGCTTTAGCCAGAAGTTTAAGAAAGGGGTGCTCCTGCAGGGGTGGAGAACTGCCTGCAAAACTGAAGAAGAGCTCACCCAGCCCTGGCCACTTGATTTAAAAGTATTACTTTCTCTAAGAAAAGAGTTACATTACTTCAAGAACACAGGTAATGGCACTATACACTTATGATTTCCATGAAGGCATTGAACTGGCACTCCAGCTGTGTCTCCCCCTCTCCAATACAACTGAATGCTCACTTGCTCACTTTGGCACAGTGATTGCATCTTGTAATACTGCAAGACCAAAGTATTTTTTTGTGGTTACCATGACAACTATGCTGTTAGGTCAGACCTAAAGCAGCAGCTGCCTTCTCCCGTACCAGATGCTGGAAAACATAACTCTTTTTTTCCCCACTTCTAAATACATTGCCTATACACCATGATTTTAGTAGCTTTAATTTAAAGAGAAATAATTACAAACTACACCCATTTTTCTGCTTCCCGAGATTCGTTAGCAGGAGCAAAACAAGTATGTATTCCTCCAGTAGCTGTAGGAGCTCACATGACCTCAAGCATGCTGAAAATCTCGCTGCCAAGTAAATATGGGTATGAGCTGCTGGCATTAGCACACTACACATAGCTTGATGAAAGGGTGGAAAATACAGCTAAAGCTAATGAAAGCTTTTACAGGATACTAGTCATGCCCAACAAAAACCTAAAACACTGGCCTCTACATTTACTCTTTTAAAAAGAAAATCAGATATATTTTCAAATTAAGAGTTTGAAAATAACACTACTACTATGAAAGTGTCTGTAAAAACAATTAGGCTGAGCACAGGCAAAGAAAAAGGCAAGAATTTTACATAAATTCATCTGAGTTCTGCCATTGTAGCCTTCTAGGTAGAGAGGTAACTACTACAATCTGCAACTGTTAGGTTCATATCCTAAGAGCATCATTTGGCCAAGATTTCAAAGGCATCTGAGACAACATAAGTTTGAGATTTTTTTTTCAGTCATTTGTATTTTTCACTGTCTTATTAAGTGTTAAAATGTACATTTAAGAAGTAAACAAAGCATACTATGGTATCTCAAGGAGAGCACTCATTTAAGCAAAACATTCACTGGCAAGTTTCTGACAACACCATTGCTACTGCACCACAGGATCACAGACTGAGCCTTACCATCACAAGGTTGTAGCTCAGGGACCGAGCACTGCAATGGTTTATTAAGGAGGAAAAAACCTACAGTTTCACAGAGCAATTCCCCCCTCTCAACATTCCCCCAAGCATTACATAGAATCATAGAATCCTCTGGTTAGAAAAGACCTTCGAGATCATTGAGTCCAACCACACCCATCATCCGCTAAACCATGTCCCTCAAAAACTCATCTATACATGGCATTGCCCCAGAAGTGCTGAGCCAAAGGAGCCCAGCAAGCAAGGCCTGCTGAGAACTGGGATCTACTTCACCAAACCATAACTTGGTTGACAGAAAGAAGAAATAAAACAGGAAGATTAACTAAGTTTCTAACTAGCTATTAAGAGGAAGTCCAGTTTGCTACAGAAAGTATAGCTCTTTCCAGTCCACACTGCTTACCATACTCTGCTATTTCCTATCTTTGATAATACTGACATTTATACAAGTTGCGCAAGTTACAAACCACCACCACTACAACACAGGTTGTTCTGGAAAACAATTTAAACAATTAGAAGCATTTATTGCAAACCAGCTTCTCTTTTCCACCATTTAGAAAGCAGCCAGTAAAAGTAAACACACGTGACCAGAAAAACATTCATGAAACACAAACTGATTTAATTAAAATTCAAAAGGAACACATACTCCAGGAATAAAAACTCCAGATAGGTAGCAATTACTAACTATGAAGCTGTTGATGATGTTGGAAAAGCCTCTGGGCATTCACTGCGGGAAAGAGAGGGAACAACTACGACCTTCCAAGTCCTTCAGCACCACTGCACGTGAAACTGTACTACTTGATATATTTTTCCATGAACTTTTTGTGAAATTCTGATCGCAGAGTATCGTTCACAAATTTTTTGTCCTTTTTGGTTTCGTCTATCCCCTTGGCACAATTCTTGAAGACAACATCATCATCCCATCTGAAAACAGAAGTTTTTAGCTTCAGTGAGTCTGTATGAAAATTAGGTGCAAATTTACAAAAACATATAAATGAAGTTTGGCCCTCCTATCTAAACAAACTAAGAACAACTTGTCATTAGGATTAGATTTTAGCCTTTAAGAAAAAAAGATCTATCCAAGCCACGCTTCTGAGTTAGAAGCAAGATAAGAATCAGTAGATTAAAGGTCATTTTATCTTTACAGAAAATAATGAATATTTGAATAGAGTAGAAAAAAAAACTTTAATCCAATTTTGATAAACACAACATTAATCAGAATATCTGCAAACAAATACTGTATTCAGAAAAAAGTTATATATTAATACTTGTTAGACTAATAAAATGAAATAAACAAAATCCCAAATCAGCTAGATTTTAAAGGGGAACATAACCGCAAATTTCTTGAGGAACTTTGGTCCTGTTCCTTTTTATATCATTATGCACTACGTCAGACAAATGCAATTCTCAATCTCTCTTTCTCTCTTTTCAAACACAAAGGATGACTTTTTTAGAGAAATGCACAGGATAATCACTACATGCATCATTATCCCAATTCCACCTTACACTGCCTGTGACATCATGTAAGGAATGAAACAGAAACCAACGGCAGTGATGACATTTTCAGACTCTGAGCAACGAGAAGGAGCAAGGGGACTGATATCACAGGACAGATCACACAGTACCTCCTCTTCACTTTGAAATTTGCTTGAGGCTGTGCTGGGCCGGTAAGGTTCAGCAGTGGATTACCACTCAAAATGTTCTCCATCCGAATTCTTTCTTCTTCAGCCTTTTGCTCTTGTTCCTGAGAACCAGAAATGATATGTTACTTTTTCTAGGCCATTTTTCTCATCTAATTGGTAGAGATAAACATTATTTAGCTGTGAACACCCACACAGATAGAGCTTTAACTCCTAGCTCAGACTTTTCAGAACACTTGACACTTGCAAGTGAGTAGAATAAGGATAGAAGCAGAGATGCTCTAAAGAGCTTAACATTGCTGATAAACTGTCTATCTAGCAACACTCGTATCTGCTCTACTTACCTCTGATGTTCCATCAAATATTCAAATTCTAGCTTTGGCATTTACATATTTATTATACTAAAAATTGTATACAGATTAAAAGATTTTCTTTATCCTCATGAGAAAAGAGAGTACATTATACAATATTAATTAGGTGTAAGAGACCTTACATCATGTTGACACTTTTGTATCTTTAGCAGTCTCCTTGGGTTTTATACCTATAACTTCCCTAGGGACCAATTAAAAAGAATACTGAGAAATTTAAGGTGAAACTGAGCAGTGGATATCATAAGAATATTTAAGAGTTCCCAATATGAAGGAGCAGAAAAAAATTCCTCTCATTCTGTCAAAAGCATGTAACTCAAGCCTAAGTGAAGCTCAGCACTGCAGGCACCACAAAGCAGATTTCACTGCCCACGCTTCCAAGCTGTATTAATACCTTTAGTGTCTTAGATGTTCACAGACTTCAAAATGAAGATGTAGTATTCATTTTACATCAATATATTTTTCCACAACCTTTCAAACACACTACAAGGATTGCTCTTTAATGAAAGTAGCATGAGAAAAAAAAATTCTTTAATTTGGACAAATAACAAGGTCTCCACTCCCTGTATGCTGAAGTAAGGTCTGAAGACATTCTAGTTTAAAAATGCACTGGGGTCTCATTAGCACTGCAGGAGATTCAAAGCACAGATTTTAGAAATTATATAAAGACAGAGATCATAAGGTTGCTTTTTTTCTTTCCCAAACTGAAGAAAATTCATGGCTGAGGGCTTCTATGGGATTCTAAAAGAGGAAATGATTTTCTTCATGGCAGTGTTTACAAGCTTTAAGTGCTAAACTTGAACAATGATGCTAGGCAGAGTTCTCTAGCTTCAAACATTTAATCAATACTAAGTGATACATTAATAAAACTATCTACAATTTACAATGCTCTTCAATTGGACTGATCAGGTATGTGAAATATTCCTATAAAACACCCCAACCCTCTTAAGAACAACACCAGCTTATCATACATACAAATGCTAGATGATGCAGGATCACTGGTAAGGAATTTACCTTTCAAAATCTACCTGATCTTTAGTTACCAAAAAACACCTACCAACACACTTTCCTACAAATAAAATTTAGAAACCACTGCAATTAATTGCCAGTGGGAGAAGAAAAGCTCCCCAAAAGGGCACATTGCTTAGAAGCACGGCACCATTACAGCATAAGCCCTGCAATGTCTTTAATTAAAATGTGCATAGGCAAAACTTGCCCTTGCCAATGTATCCACAGAGCTTTAATATGAACTGCAGCAGTTAAAAGTTAACACAAATAAACTAAAGTTTTGCATATTCAATCGCAGCTCTAAATCCAATATTTGCATTCCAACTTCAGCTGTTATCACCACTGCAGTAAGTAAGGAAACACAAAGCAAAAATATTTGATATGGAACAGCAACTTTCTCCATATTAGAAATACAAATTCAAATTTTACATTCCTTTCCTCTGTGGATTACAGACAAGAAAGGTGTGCAGCTTCTTCTTCACAGTATGCCAACCTTAGATTTACCATCTTCTCTTGTCAAAACGTGGAGGAGTGAGAGGTGAATGCCATTTACTGCAGTCTGTATCATGTGTCCCCATCAGAAGTCAAGCACCCCTCCAACTACAGCACATGCATGCAAAGCATTAATTTGAAACTGAGCAACAACTAGGGTACTGGTACAAGTGAAAAGAAAATCAGCATTGGTTTTCAGTTACCTACTCAGAGGTGATCAGATTCTGTTGAAGCCTGTTAAGCAAATTTACAACACGACACAAGCATGTGAAGCACTCTCTTGTGTTGTCCACAAGGAGGTGGGCTCTGCCCCCTTAACTTTAATCTCTGACACTCCATTAAAAGTGAGATTTTGAAAAAACAAGAGAACTAGGACAAATCATAAAAACAAATAAGGATGCTACAACCCAAAAATTACACATCCTGGACTATAATCAAGAGAAGGCAGCACTAATAAGAGCATTATAAGAAATTAATACTCCCCTGTTGACAAATGCCTCTGCAGAGAGAACTTGCTTTACATGCAAACAGACACAACAGCTTCCCATTTTAATGCTGAAATAACTCCAGGGAAACTCTTCTCAAGGTGGCAATGGAGCGCGTGGCACTGTGTCACCCTCAGATTTCTAAGACATTAACCTCAGCTGAGATCCAAAGTTACCAAATCTGTGCAACATGCACCACACACCGCTTTATCTGGGGCACACGTAAATATGCTGGGTTTTTCCTGATGCATGAGAATGCATCCACACACCACTGACAAATACAGAACTACAATGCAGCCGACACACAGTGTTTATTCAATGCTCAAAAGCCCACTGGAATCAGTTAGTGTCCTTTTCGAGGGAGATTACAGTATCTCTCCCCTCTCTTTTCACGTTTCAGATTTAATCTGAATAGCTTCTGAAAAAGCTGATAGTTCCAGCATTCTCTATAATGCATGAAGAGAATAGAAAAGCACTCAGTCATTTGAATCACTAGAAGATAAAGTCAATATTAAGAATCCTTAAAAAATATCCATAGTAACTACTCCAGCGCTCTTACTAGACACCGATGCACATTTAATTTTTCTATAATAAGATTCTAAAAAGGCGTGTTAGGGATCATGCTAACTTTTGTCCACTTTATATAACCCACGTAATATCCTTCAGCCTCAATTAGCCTGACACAGTTTCCTTTCTGATAACGAAAAAAGCATTATCATACCACACTGACAAAACATGGTGACAGGAAAAACAAAAGAAAACTGAAATAACACTTTTAAGAAGTGTTACACTACAAGCAGTAGTGTAAGAAAACGAGCAGGACTTAGATCCAGATTAAGACAACTCCATCGAGCTATCTGCTTGTTTGCAGGCACTGGAGCTCACACCTCAGTACAGACCTGGAGACCACAATGAAGGGTCAGGACAGCTCTTCTGCTCACATTAAGTTACACACACAGGAGACCAACCATGCTTCAGGTTCTACTGACTGCAGCTCTACTGCACCACCATGGAAGCTGGGATGCATACTTGAGCACTGACTCCAACAACCTGGCATTTCATGGTCAACTGAATACTGCTAATTGCTAGAAAAAATTACATTGACATAAGTCAACTACAATTCCATAGGGCTGGAAGGGAGTAAAAATGACACTATAATAAAAAGAAATGGTAGGGGTAATCCTGGGAATTTCAAATGATTAAATTTTACCTTTGCATTTATTAAATTACTAAAATAAATTATGAATACCATGCTAAGAGAAGCTGTCAAACACCCTTTTATAGTGACAACAGTTACAGAAAACATTTATGAATCTTACATGAATCTTTACCCTGATTTTCCCTGTGGAGTGTTAAGAGATGCCACAGAGCCCTTGGACACCTGTGCTGCCATTTGCTCTTTCTCGGCTCTGTTCACAAACGGAATTCTGCTGTCTTTTAGACCCGTAGAGGCAGCACAAGTAGAAGTAGTAACAAACTGCATAAGCTGATCTTTGTCATTAAAAATGAACAGATTATACTCCGAAAGCAAACAGGGAACAGATCTGTTGAGTAAGGCATCACCAACTTTAGCCACTTTACAATGAAGACCTGCTGCACATGGTAATTTATTTATGGAATTCAGTTGTTCAAAGCTGTTCTAGGTTGGATGACATTTCAACGTATTTGCTGCAAGTTTTAGAAAGCAGGGCAACTCTGAGGATTAGCCTTGAAGATTTTTTGTATTAGATAGCTTGACTAAGAACTCCCCAGAAAGGTATTCAAGGGTAATTTAGTAAATTTTGTATCTTAGAGACATGACATGGAGGAAACATTAGGTGTAACTCACAGTGGTGTGAAGTTGACACTTACACATAAGCTGTTATACACTTTAGCCAGAGCTGCAGAATCCCTCATCTCCAGCCAAATGAGGTTTTCATTACGTTTCAGAATTTTCCACATAAATCTTCCATTGCCCACTCCTCCACTGAAGGCTGGAACGCTCCAGATGATGGAGCATGGGTTGTATCAAATCAAACAGACCAGACATAACCTTTCACACCTCTGAGGCATGACTGAGCACAGCTGTTCATAAACCAAGCAGCTCGGGTTGCTCCAAAGCCTAGTTTTCTTTTCTGTGGCAGAATAAAGGCTTATTAAGATAAAACTCTACGGACACAACAAACCCACAACCGAAGAAAAGCCTAAAGGGGGAGAAAAACATCTCTCTATTCCCTCCACCCTTTTTACAGGAATGCCTCTTTGCGGGTCTTTCCATTCAGCAAGATGGAGATATACTGGTCTTTTCTAAGCCATTTTAGACAAAAACATGGTACAGATTATTCCATCCCATAAACAGTAGCATTGTGTTTTTCAACGGCAGCGGGTTTCACCAAGTATCTGCAGAGATGAATCAGACATCAACCATGTTGTAACTACTGTGTTAGAGGCAACAGAACAGGAATGTTATGGTATGGGGAATAAGAGTGGACTGGCAGAGGAAGTTGCATATCCCAAGGAAGCAGATGGAGACGCTACTACGTGAATCAGATCTCAAAGCAAGCCTTCACTGTACAACTGAACTCGCCATGTGGCACCACAGCTGGGGAAAAAAGGGCGGACAAAGCTATATTAATCTTAACTAAACAATTACTCCTTATCTTGCTGTAAGAATAACAGTCCCTTGGCATATTTGTTTCTGACTGCAAAGGAAAGAAAAACACTATTGTTACCATGGTTATTTTTTTTTAGTATAGTTCTTACTCTCAGCACAGAGCAAGATTACTTTTACAGAAAGTGCTGAAATTCCCAAAATGACTCCATTGTATTAAAGTAAGTTATCCTGATCAGTTTTTAAAGATGTCGAGTAGCTGAAGGAAAACCTGAAATACTTCCATTTAATTTAATTGAAGGCTGAAAAAAACATCACATAAACTTATAAACTATGACGGTACTGCCTTCAGCAGCAGGGAATGAAACTTTAAATAATAAAGAGATCCACCCTGGCTATTTAATCCTATGTAAAATTATTAGTTCAATGCAATACAGCAATGCAAAGAATTAATTGAAACTTCAAAAAATAAGAGCACATAGTAATCACAACTGTAGTGTCTTTATGCAGATTTGTTGTCAGTTTGCCCACATGGGACGGGACATTAACATTAGTTCTTGGCAAGGGTAGGTATTGCTAGTATGTCTCAAACACCTAATGAATAAGCATAGCCTGCCATCTGCTTTTGGCTGTTTATTGAAATTCTCTCTTAATCATTGATTTGATATTATAGTTTTAGTTAGACCTTTAAAATTTAAGTGAAAAGGTTTATGTCAATCCAGATACATTTTCTAATGTTTTATTTGAAAGTCTGTGACATGGCTAAAACACAGAACAGAGCTAAGATCTATTTTGACCATTAGTAAAGTAAGATATTCACTCATAGAGAAAGACTTGGTGAAATAAAACTGTAAGAAAATAACCCAAAACTTTAAAAATCCGTTCTCAGATAAGCATAAAATTACTCGATGTTAAAACAGCTTGGTTGGAACTGCATACACATTCAGCTGCTCACTAGTTTAATGTTTGGTTTTAATCATTTCAATTTACCTTTTAAGGAAGTGCTTGAAAAGTGAAAATCAAGAGCACTGTAATGCTGAATTTAGAATACTGAAAAGTTTCCATGAAATCTATCCACACAGACAGCAGACCCAGCATTAATACAGTTTTAGACACAGAATTATTCCCCGGAAAGGTCCTCCAAAAGTAAAATTTCCTGGTCAGCTTAGTGTCTACTAGAAACAACCCGAGCGATTAAAATTGTGGAGGGCATGAGAAAAGTCAGGAGGACTCCCATGCTCAATCAATTTTTTAAAACTTATGTAGTATTTATTTAATGCTTCTACAGAATTCAAGGGAATTTAAGCATTCTGAGAAGTTAACAAGCTTTGACAGCAATTGCTTATTTGATTTACAAACTATTGCTTCCTAGATTAAAAGGACACATCGGTGTGAAGGAAGTTAGAACCTCTTAATACTAACAGTTGTTAAAATTAGATTTGGAGGATTTCTGTGGAAATTGGTATTACCACATGAGGAAAGTTAACAGAGAGCATGATGATCTGAAAAAAAGCAGACTCTCATGTTTTGTTTTTAACTGCTGTCTCACCAGAGATACATTTTAAAGGAGCAGCCCTTCTTTCATGGCAACTTAAATAACCAGACACCAAAATGATGAGTGAAAATAGTTAACAAAAAGACAGTTTACTTTAAGTCTCAGAAATAATCAGACTAGCATTTTAATAAATCAAAATAACTTAAGTATCAGGAAAAAATGTACATGCAGCAGAAATCCTGGACACCTTACTGTATTGTACCTACTTCACCTTGTTAAGACTCTGTGTTCTGATTTGAGCTAAAGCAGAATCAGTTTTCTAACTTTTCAGCTGAGCCACATCTAAGTAACTTCATTTTCTGAAGGTTAACAGCATGTTTTTCAGACAGCGTTTCTCTCCAGAAGTGATAACGCAGGACACCGGTATGCAGAAAGGCCATTGCTTACACCTATCCCTATGGACACCAAGGTCATACTGAAGCTGGTGGAATGCCATAAGTAAAATCGGTGGAAAAGTTTGCACCTGCAGAGTGAAGTGGACAGGACAGGTGACACAAAACTAACCAACAGAGTATTCCATTCCATATACATCCTACTCAGTATAAAACTGAGGAATAACAAAGGTCAAACTCTCTTCTTCGGTGGCTGGCATCTAATAAGGCACTCATCTGTCCTTTTACCCCTGATCCCAGATCCATGCTTTCGTGAATCGAGTTACAGATTCCAGCTTCCACCTGCCACTGGGTCCAGTCCGGGACTTTTCCCTATGTCTGCTCTGCAGCATCAGCAGTGATGTAGTCATCAAGGGGGGTTGATATCGTAAATTTGTATATATTTCTTATCAATAATATCTTCCTTATTATTCTATTATTTTTTCATTAAAGCTATTTTAGTTTTAGTTTCCAGCCCATATGTCTTTTTCTCTCATTTCCCTGTACCTGTTGGGGGTGGGGGCAGAGGGGATTGAGACCACAAGTGCTTTAGCTGCTGATCAGGCCAGGATGGGGCTAAACTGTGACATCCTGATATGTTTCAAGACGATGTGGAGACATTTAACCCATCTGTATAACAACAAAGAGATTTCAGAAGATGAGCAGAAAACAGTGCAGGCATTGACTGTAGTTTCTCTTTGCCTTCACACTGGTTCACCCATGCTGTCTGCTATGGACAGCAGTGTTCCAGTAGATAAACCACCCCTGTATGTGGATTAGAACTAAAAGCAACATTTTACATGTAATGTTATCCTGAACTCAGCTGGATGACTAACATAAAGTTACTTACAAAATTAGGTTTAAATTGTTTGCAATACATAATATGGAATCCCACATATCTAAAGGGAGAAGGGATTTATATAAAATGGTTATATAACGCTTCGCTAGTAACAACCATGGAAAAGAAGGCATTATCTAAACAGACTGCACCCCTAAAGCCGACAAACATAAGTTATCTTTTCTAAAGAGACCCTCTTTCCAAGACTGCATCCCACCTGAATGTACACAAGCATGGGATATTATAAACCCTCCTTCTGGAAGAAGGAGAATACCTATGAAGGCAAAAAAAGAATACCAGTTAAGAGACAGCAAAATAAAACAATCAGACTAAATACTTCCCAGCTTTTAGCACCCTCTAGTGACAAAATAAAAATTTCATAGAGATGCTAACACTCCTGCTTTTCTACACACAAACAAAGCAACACACACTTGGTTGCCTGTGCTGCAACTGACTACAATTATTTTCCTAATGCATGCTTTCTACACTGAAAAGTGACAATTTATGCTTTTAAATCCAGAATCTGAAAAACCCATACCAATCTAAGATTTCATTTTAAGCACTGTGCAAGGATAGCTGAAGTAGAAGTCTTTCCTACACACTGCAATCCTTAATTTGTAGTTTAGCACATTTTACGCAGGAACACATGGAAGAATTGTTGCCAACATTTTAAAATAATTTTCATCATGTTATTACTGCAGAACACAATTTCATTGCTTCAAATGGCTAGATAAAGAAATGAGAGACATTTTCAAACGCTTTAATGTAAAAGACTGCTCACAGGCCAGATGGAGAATTAACAGTCTTATCAAAATTTCTGCACTGAAGCAGCTTTTAGTCTTCTGACGTCCAAAATTACAGAGCTCACTGGTTTTGCAGGCCCTGTTGATTCTCAACACAAATTTCTGTATTGTTACTCAATAATGGTCAAGCACTAGGGTTGCTGCCTACGTAATTTAAAACATTATTCTCTCCTAGCTGTTCCTGGTGTCTGCCAGATGGTACAGGCTGTTCATTGCCAGCTGAGTCTACTGGAGAGTATTTGTAGAAAACATTAAACTATAATAAGTGTGAGTGTTACGTTATGATAAGGTTATGAGTAGTGCAGAGGTACTAAATCATTAAGTTGTCACAGGAGCAAAGATCCTAATCATCATTTTGTATGTTTATTTATCGTGTTCTAAAAATACCTCAGATTACCTCATACAAAGATCATGAGGTTGTTTTTGGTTTTGGGGATTTTTGTTTGTTTTTTTTTTCACTGATGTAGCATCCTCGTGTAACAACACACAAACCTACTCATATTGCAGTAAGCAACGGTTTACAAAAGCACTACAGTTTAAGCCCTACTCAAAACAATGAAAGCAGCTACTAAAAGCAGAAGTGGTTAATTCTGCGCATATCCACCACCTCTGCTGCACCAAAGGCAGAGCATTTGAGTAGTGCAGACGAAATGAAACACCTAGACTCTAAACTCTGATGCAGTACAATGTTAGAGTCATTACAGTTCATCTTAAATCCAGATCAGTTTGACAACACAGACTATTCCCAGTAACAGTACCTAGAAGCCCACTCATCAATCAGGGATTTTGCACTCCATTCCAACAATGTCTTTTACTCCAAGGAGGCATGGAAGCCAATGGCATAGGATTTGATTCCGCTCACAAGAAAACAATCTCAAGCTACAGAGACTTCCCTCCCCTTTCAAGGACAGAACACACTGTTACTATCTGTAAAGAGAGATATTACAGGGAGGTATGAAGGCTGTATGTGAGCTGACTTTCCAAGTTCTGAAAAGACTGCTGTATTATTATTAATTTCTGTGGATATATTTTTCAAATAAACTCACCTGTGTATAATCACATGAAAACAGTTCTGATGTTACAGTTACAACTGTGCTCCTTGCCAAGGAACACAGCATCAGTGCCTTGAAAGAGCAGCTACTGTATAAAACTTGCAGCCATAAGCAAAAGCATGAAAAAGCAAACATTTTTCTTTCAAAATATAAAAAAAGAAATCATATTTCTTGTTTCATAAAAGCTAGTTAACAAATTAAAGTATGCTGGACAGCATCTAGCTCACTAATGCCACTGTATAGTTTGGTATGATGGCTGTTTTCAGAGAAGGACTTGCATATGAAAAGCAAGATTATCTTGAATTCAATGTCTCTACAAAATGTTGGGATAGCAAATAAAATCTTTCAGTGAGCAAAACATTCAGCATGTCTACTGAAGAATTCTTTACTATAATTACTAGACAGAAGAACAAAACCATCAGACTCTACTTGAGAAGTTTTGAAGGGCACTTACGTTGTCTACCAGTTCCAACTTGTCCTAAGTACACACACCAGTATTATAAAGCACACCAGCTTTAATAAGTACACACCAGTATTATAAAGCACACCAGCTTTAATAAACACCAGTTTGCAAAAAACAGATGCTATTAAATGGGTGAGATTTTACCTTTCGAGCCTGTTCCTCAGCTCGTTCTTTCTTGATTTTTTCCAGTTCAGCCAGAAGGGCTGCAGTGTCATCATCATCACTGTCTTCCAAGTCCTCATCTTCGTCATCTTCCTAATAGCAACAAATGGAAGCAAGCAATGGCTCATTAATTTAATTTCATAACAACATCCCCGCAATTTGCTGCTAGCTATTTTTTTAAGTACTTGGCTGCTTGTAGCAGTAGCAAACACAATACAAATTTTTTATTTGCTCTTATAAAGTAAAGCCAAGACATAAATATGTTTGTGCTTTTTGGATGACTGCAATTATTTTTTTATAATTCAAATGTTATGTAGCTGACAGATTCTAGAGAATGACTGTCTTCACTCACTCTGTAATTATTGCAACACCAGTCCCCATAACAGCGTGCCCGAATACCCCATCCAAAATTGTTGGGACCAAATGTAAGGGGATTTAAAAAACTCAGCTTACTGTCAAGCTTTAGACCTAACTCCTAGATGTCAGCATGAGAGGAGCCAAGAGCAAGAATCTACTGTTCGTACAGTCAGTGTATCTCAACACTTCCACATTAGGGGAATTCTAACCAACCCAACAGCTGATTGAATCTAAAAAGTCAGTCACACTTCAGTTCCCTAGTTTTTGCATGCTTTCCAAGAATACCACAACGGCACCGCCCAGAATCACCTGAATCACTTTGGACTTCCACCACCATAGAATAACTGTAAAAGGAAGATATCTTGGAACCCATCTTAAGCCTTTAGCAGTTCTTAAAGTACATATTCTATTAAACAGCAAATACTGAAGGCAGGACAACGAAAACAAATAAGAAAAGCGATACATACATCAGTGAGTGGATCATCAGCATCAAGATTTGCTGCAGGTATTTGGTCCAGCCGAGGCTTCTTAGACACAGAAGATGATGTTGTGTGTTCTATGGCACAGGAGTTAAAAAAAGATAAATGACTAGGTCACTTCATTTAACAACATCTAATGTCAGAAAGAAAAACATCTTAGACTTATACAAGCTTATGATTACTTCTTCTCAACTTCTCCACCTTAATGGTCATGCTAATTCCTCCTCTCTAAGAATCCTCAAGGGAACCAATAACATCCCCTAACTTACAATTTGACCTTCAAAAGGTTTTTGTAGTCATTATTACAAGAAGAAAGAACAGTAGAAGAAGAAGCTGTGGAGAAATGCCCTTATTCTATTTACCCAAATGGAGGGTTCCCATTGAAGATCACCCCAAAACATCACCGTTGGCTAGTTTGGTCCTAATCACACCTGCTTTGTCTGCAGAAAGCCTCACATTAACTTCACATCTAAAACTAAAGTATTTAAATCCTGTCAAGTTTAACATTAAAAATTAGTATTTCCCAAGAAACCCTTTGATTTGTCTTTAATTATCACTTCACTGTATCTGAACAAATAGCATACTTTAGATTTATTGCTACAGTGGAGCTGCAGAAGATGAGTAATTTCCCTTCTCCTTCCTGCCTCCCTTGCCCAAGCACAAAAAAATCCCTTTATTAGTTGTACATACTTGTTGCCAACTCTTTACAATCATGTTCTATCATCTGGCCTGTATGATGGCCTACACTTTTCTGCTGGCTGGCCTAGATTTTCTGCTAGGACGAAGCCAGCGTGAAAGCCAGCAGACATTCCCTTGCAGGTCAACAGCTCTGCATTATCAGACTAATACCCTATATTCTACTCTCATGACATGCTGTCTGCAACGTGCAAACTCCTTGCAACACAGAGTTTTGTGCAAGAGCAACACCACACAAAGATATTAAGTTTTTTTGTTTGTTTTTACCTCTGGTTGGTCTGTCTCTATTCTTTTCTCTTGCAGCGACCCGTTCTCTCTCCTCTAGCTCCCTTCTGAAATCACGGTTACGCACCTCTTCAGGAGCATCCTGAGTGGCCTGTCTAAAACAACATGAAAGGAGGAAAAAAGCTGAAATTGACAGTCTGCAACTGGGAGCCATTTTTTCAACAAGGCAAACAAATCGTGGGATAAGTATAGAGTGTAAGAACTGGGCACCACATAGACATAAGTTTCCTCATCAGCCCCCTTCCCTGTAAACATTACATACATGGACGTGCAATGCCACACACACATATGCTCCTTCCAGTGGCCTTCAAATGAACTAAAAGTCTGCATCTACTTCTTGTAGCTATGCCTAAATTTCCTTTTCTCCAGCAGTCCAAGCCCATTGCCCTAGCAGACAACCACTAGCACTGTGGTCAACTTTCCTCACCATTTTCTCATCCCAAGTTGGTGCTGCAAACACAGTTTAGACTAGAACATACTTCTCATAAACCTCTTCCCCTCCAAGAGACATATGAGACAATCTCCCATGACCATAAAAAATGAAAGTTGAGGAGAACCAGCAAAGCATTAGCTTTAGTGGAACATATTGCAAATATATGGGTTTTGTCTCCTTTATGAACATATGCTGGCCAAAAGCAACAGACTATTTATATTTGAGACACGCTAAGTTCCACCTAGAAAGTGCTGAATTTTCTGTGGAAAGCTTGAAAAGAACTAATGAATAAAAACAAGCAGCAATTCCTTTCACCTTTCTATGAACCCAGTGCTGGAAATAAAGCGTGCCTGGAAGAAACCCAGACTTGATCCATTATAAATATGTTGTGTGCAAAGCCTGTCTTTATGGTGAAGTTTTTCATTTGCTTTTATAATTAAAAATGTGAACTTGGAATCCTTGATATATCTGCAAAATCCCCCCAGACCCCGTGTCATTCAAGCGACCACGAGTGGAATTAAAACACTGAAATTTTCTGCAATGATGCAGTCCTGGCAATTTAACAAAGACAACTTTGTGTTAGGTATTTTAGAGAAAGAATAGAAGACACTTAATTCCCCCTCCATCTCTCTCTCTCATGCACATGGAGGGATGTGTTAAAACATACATTGTATATCCTGGATGTATTTGTCCCCATACACTTTCAATGCAACGGACTGGTGTTCCAACCCCACTTTTGTTTAAAGAAACACACCAGCAGCAATTTTTCCCATAACAATAAAATGAATCTGACAGCACTTCTTGTGCTGTTAATTTTGGTATTTTCCAAAACACTCCAACTGCCTTAACGATACATATCCTTAAAAACTAAAGGGGCAGAAGGGAAGAGGTGAAAGCATAAGCATCCGCACAAAAAGCACAAACGTAAAATGTTAACCGTAATTTTGTTGACAAGAGTTTTATCAGTTAGATAAAAAGAACATTTTAGGCTGACACATTTCATTTAAATTCTAGCAATCTGTATCACACTGACCCCAGATTTTATTTCATCTTTCAACAGGATAATGAAGATTTGTTATGCATTTCAAATGGAAGAAAATATTCCTAAGATCCCATTATCATTCACACTGATTAAAGTGATTTCCTCCTCTAAGACCTGCATAAACTACCTGTAGCATTTAACATCAGCTCTTCCAACAGGTACCACTGCCCTAGTACTATTCCATGATTTCCTTGCCTACTCTTAATACCCTTCCCCAGCGGTCCTTTGGCAAATATTTGACATGATTTTCCTGCTTTTAAGACTGAACTTCACTCTACCTACCCCATTCCGCTCTGCAAGTGACAGCACCCTCTGTGGTTCAGTCCACTGCCTGAAACACTTGGTCTCCAAAGTTCACCTTCTTCTGACAATTCACTGCCATAAGCAGTAACAAATACTACTAAAACTAAAACTCTCCAATTACTTGCATTATATCTCCTAGGTCTGCTTCCGAGACTTACACTTTCAGCCCATTTATTCAGCACCATCGCACAATCTCTGGTGTCTGCTCAGCATCACACACATCAACACAGTGAAAATTTCAGAGTATTGCTCACAACAAAAAAATCATTCCCAGCCTGTTTGGCTGTAAGACCAGAAACCAAATACTAACCTGTATTTGATTTTAGTATGAGAAGGAAGGTCTCTGCTGGAATATTGTTTGGATAGCTGACTTAAGTCTCCTTCACCTTTTCCTCTTCCTCCTCTCGCAGGTTCAAACGTCGGCCTCGCTGCTGTCGTCATTTTAACTACTACAGAATCAGGGATAAAAAACAGTTGTTACTACAACTTACAGTGAAAGACATTCACCAGAAGCTCCTTTGTTCCTGGAACTGTAGTGGCAATGTCAAGTCTATCTACACAACACCAGGCAGAACATTCCACATGATCATTAAAATTGAAGGAGCTTTTTACTGACATACTTGACAGAATCTATTCAGATTTGCCAATGAAAGTTGGTTCCAACATGTTTGAAAGATGACACACAGCCTCTAAGAGCAATGCGAAGCTACATTTATAAAGTAAAAACCAGCCAGGAGCTGGGCTCCTGTCCTTAAGGAAAATGGCACCGTCTGGTAACTAAATTCTTTCTCCTTCTGGAAAGTGACAGTCAAAAATTACTGTCTACTTGGAACAACCCCTCCCTTATGCCCCAAACTGTATCTAGGTACCACCACCAGAAATGCTGGCTGACACAGACCACAGCACGCCTAGCATGGTATTGATAATTAAAAACTGATGAAGAACATGCGACTTGAATGCTCCAGCCCTTATCATGGCCCCATTCAGTTCTTCAGTACAGGCACAGCACTGTTGTTAGTCCTTTGGGACTGACCAGCACAGAGCTCCCCTTGGCCAGCAAAACCTTCTGAAAGGCTAGGGTTAATATTTCTCTGGTAGCACAAGGCTGACAGCTTTGCCCTTACACAAACAAAGTGCAATTAAAAAAGCTCACACAAATGCAGAAGTTTTCACAAACTCTCACTTAGAAACTGCGGGAACTCATGTACTGCTAGTATGTCCTAAAATGTCACAGATTCGTTTAGGTTGGAAAAGACCTTTAAGGTATCAAGTCCAACCATAAACCGAACAGTGCCAAACTCACCACTAACCATGTCCCTAAGCACCATATCTACACGCCTTTTAAACACCTCCAGGGATGGTGATCCCACCACTTCCCTGGGCAGCCTATTTCAATGCTTGACAACCCTTTCAGTGAAGCAATCTCTCCTAATATCCAGTCTAAATCTACTCTGAAGCAATTTGAGGTCGTTTCTTCTTGTCCTATAACTTATTACTTGGGAGAAGAGACTGGCTCTCACCTCACTACAACCTCCTTTCAGGGAGCTGTAGAGAGCGATAAGGTCTCCCCTCAGCCTCCTTTTCTCCAGACTTAAAACCTCAGTTCCATCAGCTGTTCCTCATAAGACTTGTTTTCCAGACCCTTCACCAGCTTTGGTATCCCCTTCTTTGGACACAAACTAGCTGGTGCCCAGGACTGCTGTTACCAATTCTTCTGTATCAAATGAGTGAAATAGATTTGGACCAGTCTCAGCTCAGCCACACAGACACTCTGTCAGCATGCACTGTGTTCAACACTGCCGGACAGGGGCTGGTGACCCTGCAATCCCAAACCACTGCAACAGGAGTTTAAGATGGTCAACCAATGCTAAAAAAACCCGCCCAGTCAACCAGCACCATCTTAAATCTATGATCTGAAACTTTGCTCATTCCTGCTTCACCAAGACATGCAGCACATCCATGAACCACATACTAAAGATACATCAGACATGAAAGTGATACAGTCACAAAGATTATACATAAAGGCTCCAAGGCAACATATCAAGGCTGGACGTTAAACGATGACAAGAGGAGATACTAAACAATATTAAAAAACAAAGAAAAAAGACATTAAACGGCTTCATTAGCTTTTGTGATACACAAGTTATTTACACTCTGCTTTCATTATTTATTTTTTCACTTTCAATGAGAACACAAAACACGTGACTTGACGCTCCAGTTAGCATCCCATCAAGCAGAACACAGTCGCAGCCACTGAAATAGTACTCAGAAAATGGAGTTAACACACAGAAACACCATCGAAAAGAAGTGGGATAGTAAGTAGCCTTGGCTTGTTGCCCAAGGATTGCTGACACTTTTCAGTGATGCAGTGCAAGTCAACTGGAGCTCAGCAAGACATTTTAGCTCTGCCTTGCTGCACACTCTGCCAGACATACAACCCACGAAAGCCACTTGTGCTCAGAACTTGTCTGTGTTAATTGTATGTAATGGGAGGAATCTATGCCTTCAGTTGAAGAATCGGATCACAGAATCATAGAATGGTTTGGGTCAAAAGAGACCTTAAATATTATCCTTTCCAACCCACCCAGTTATGGCTAGGGACACTTTTCACTAGATCAAGTTGCTTAAAGTCCCATCCAAACTGGTACAATATGACCACATAGTTTCATGACTGCTCCTGCTTCTCTTAAGTTGGTTTGTGTTTGGTTTGGCCTTAAGGACCCAAACTCCACCTGAAACCCCTCTGGGACTGTTGCAATAACCTCTTTGGTTTTAGAAACACAGCCCTAGAGAAAGGAACTGGCATGGACCTGGAGCTGGGCTGCCCCTGCCCCACCACAGCCCCATCAACCCCTCCACAGACACTCCTAATCTCAGCATCAGAGCCAGCTGCTCCTGGCGGGCCCCCCTGTGCTGCTGGGTCACCCATCCTCCTTACACCACGAGTCCCCTTGCCTTGTGCTACCGGGTCACGCTGATACAAGAAGTAGTTACTACTACAAAAAGTGAAATATTTTGATTACGGGTAGAGTTAAGTTTCAGCTAAGTAACTGTACTTTTTGAAAGTCAGACAGAATGTCCCTCTGACAGTATGTTTTCTTTATTGCATGCTTTTTTTCGAACAGTGCTTTTCTAGACACTGTTCAGAGAGAAATGATAACATCTTGTGTTAAGCATGGCACGTGTTGAACAGATATGTCTTCTTCTACAATCACCTGTTTGCAGCCTTTCCCTATCTAAAATGCAAGGTCAGAGAGAGAAGCGGCTCCAAAGCTACAAGCAGCATAGATCTGGCTGTTGTGAAGTTCATAATAACATTAAAATTAGACCTTGAAAAGTAACAGAATATGGATAAGACTTCTGGGAACATTTATACATATGCATACATGTGGGACATATATTCTGCACTCAGCTCATGTCTTATTACGCATGATTGATGAAAATCATTCACTCATGCGTCCAGCGCTGAAATAAAGGATGCTGCTTTCTAAAACTCCAAAACGAGTCTTAGAAAGTTTATCTGCAGGCATTTGCGGTATCAGCCCCCGCCACTCACACCACCAGGACACGGAGCCCCCCGGCCGCCCCCGCTGTTCTCCTCAGACTCGCTCCCGCCCCAGCCTCTCCCCGCTTCCTGCTCCGGCCCAGCTCCTCACAGGGACTCCCTTGCCCCAGGGCCGTCTTTTCCTCCCCTCAGGACCCCCTCCCCAGCCATACCCACTGCCTCCCCGGGTACTCACACCTCGGCCCCCTCCCGCCCTGCGCAACCAGGCCCTACGCCACCGCCATGATTCCGCCAAGGGCCCACAATGCACCGCGCGGGAGCCACAGACACCGCCCGGCGGGAGGACTCATCATAGAGAAAGAGGGCGGGACTGTCGCGGGAGGGAGGTGAGCGCGGCACTGTGGTGGCGTGGGTGTCTGTGTAGGAATCGGAGGGTCTTGGAATTGGGGTTAGAAGGGACAGAATCACAGAATGACCTGAGTTGGAAGGGACCCACAAGCATCATCGAGTCCAACTCCTGTCCCTGCATAGGACAACCTCAACATTCACACCGTGTGTCTGAGGGCATTGTCCAAATAAATGCTTCTGCAATATTGTCAGGCTTGGTGCCATGACGGCTTCCCTGGGGAGCTATTGCAGTGCTCCACCACCCTCTGAGTGAAGAACCTTTTCCTAATATCCAACCTAAACCTCCCCTGGCACATCTTCCTGCCATTCTCTGGAGTCCTATCATTGTTCACTTGAGAAAAGAGATCAGCGCCTGCTCCTTCTTCTCTTGTGAGGAAGCAGTAAACAGCTATGAGGTCTCTCCTCAGTCTCCTCCTTAAAGTTCATGCAGTTCCAAGCACGCTGCTATGGGCAGGGAAACCTCCCACCAGACAAGGCTGCTCAAGGCCCCATCCAACCTGGCCTTGAACACTTCCAGGGAGATGGCATCCACAACTTCCAAGGGAAACCTGTGCCAGTCTCTCACCATCCTCATTTGTGAAGAATTTCTTGCTAGTGTCTAATTTAAATCTTCCCCCTTCAAATTTAAAGCCATTACCCCTCATCTTATCACTACATGCCTTTATAAAAAGTCCCTTCCCAGCATCCGTGTAGCCCCTTCAGGTACTGGAAGGTTGCTATAAGGTCTCCCCAGAGACCTCTCTTCTTCAGGCTGAGCGATCCCAGCTGTCTCAGCCTGTCCTTATAGCAGAGGTGCTCCAGCCATTTGAACATCTTTGCAGCCCTCCTCTGGACCTGTTCCAACAGTTCCATATCCTTCTTATGTTGGAGATTCCAGAACTGGACACAGGACTCTGGGTGGGGTCTCACAAGAGCAGAGTAGAAGAGATGAATCACCTCCCTTGACCTGCTGGCCACACTTCTTTTGCCTCCAGTCCTTCTCCTCCTCCTTCCCTCCTCCTCAGTTTGGGGAAGGGTAAGCCCAGCTTGGAACAGGGAGCTTGGGAAGCGAGTCCTGTGGACCCAGGGTTGCCCTGGAGGAGGAGGGCCTTACCCTGAGGTGCTACAAGGCTGTGTTCCTCCTTGGGCAAGGCCTTCCCTTAGTGGCCAGTGCAGGTCATGAGGATCTCGCATGTGTGGTGGAGACCCTGGAGGGAAGCCAGGGGACAGCCATGTGGAGGGTGAGGGCCTGAGGGGATAGTGCAGCCGTAACTGTAACCTACTGGTGCGAGACACTGTCGGGTCTTCTCTCACAAATGAGCTCATGAAGAGAACTCACGTATCTCAGACAAGTCTGCCCAGAGGATACCTTGGAAAAGGGTGATGAATTAGTTACACGATATAGCACTTCATGGCTTCGAAGTACTCACCTGGGTGTCAGCGCGAGGAGCGCTGGAATGATGAGGGAATGGCCATGGAAGAAGGAAGGGATTAAGGAGGCTGGGTTGGGATCCTTGTGGGAAAGATGGGGAAAGACAGAAACAAGGCGGTTGGAGGAAAAGGGAATACTTCTTCGTCATTCTCTTTGCTCAGAGGTCTGTATTAGCAACAGCAGCCTAAGCCTGATGATCAGTCAGCAAGCTCTTGACCCCACTACAAAGAACTCCTTTACGTGATGTGTATTCATTGCTGTCTCTATACAGAAACCAAAGTGTAAACGAGCATCACTCGCGCCTTAAATTCCCCCTCTTAAAATGTAGTTTCTGTCTTTTTGCTTTTAGCTGCATCTTATTATCGAACTACGGCGAATCCACATGAGGGCGTGTTAAGTAAAAGGCTCTTTGATGTAGCCACAAATTAACACGAAACATTTCCCTAAGCATGCAATTTAGAAAAGGGTCCACAAGAGGTCCCCAAAGATGTTGCTACCAAGATAGCTACAGCAATTATGTAAATTGCACCTTTTGGGTCAGAGAACCGTCAGAGAAAGCACTTCGGAGAAGCGAGCCCTTGGTATACGAGGAAACCTGTTATTTGAAGCGACTTGTCATCAATGTTAAGCTTCACTCAGAAGTCAGGTAAATAGTAAAAATAATTATTGTATCGTTTCCTGTCATAGCAACCACCACCACATTTTCTTATCTGCAAGCCTCAGTCGGCACCCTGTGAAATGGGTTTATGATTGATTTCACTATAGACAAAGTTTAGACTCAAGCTCAAACCTTTCAGAGGAGTCTGGCTTCCCAGTTGAGCTTACTTCCCAGTATTGTTGAGCTGCAGATCACAGCAACCTGAAATCAGTGTGTCCTCCTATGACAGTGGGTGTGATTCACAGATTATAAATCTGTGGAATTTAAATAATGATGAGCTGTTATGGTAATTTGTCTTGATACAGCAGAATGTTGTATTTTGCTCAGTAACCTCTCTTGAGGGCAGTGCCCACTTCTCAGTTTTAATATCTGTCTGGCAAAAAGTATGAAGTCCTGGTTAAAGACCTCAAAAACAGAAGGAACTTCTGCTGTTGGGAAGAGTAAATGGCAAAGATTCTCTGCATGGAGGATTACTTGAAGATAAGATCTAAAAACCTAGTACAGTCCCTGCTCTGAACAGATGTAACAGTTCTTTGAGTAATAAAGGACTAGCTTAGTGTCTTGGCCAAAATTGTTCCCCACAACCCTAAGGTGTTTCCCTTCCCCCAACTTGTGTGTACCAACGTGAAGTACAAATAGCTACACGTGTGTTTTATGGTCAAAGGTCTGGTTACCTTAGAAGACTGTAGCACTAAAGGATATTGGTGGAATGCAGGTAAATGAGTTCAGACTCCTAAAAATCCCTACTGAAACGTGTTTCAGAAGCACCTTACCTTCACAGGTCCACAACATTTAGTTTTAAAAATCTCCAGATATACAGTTTTGCCCCAAATTGGACTTGTTTGGACTTAATTTAGGTCTAAGAATTTTAGCATCCTGCTCACACCAAGGCCTAATAGGAGCAGGATATATCCTCTAGCTCAGGCAGTCAGAAAACTTTCATCCAATAATTATTCTCAGACCACATCCAACACCTGTAGATACCATGATCAGCCTCTCAGCCCCTCCTGGGCACCTCTGAACAGAGCTGACCCCACATGTGGAGAAGCATTGCTCCATTAATCAGGCAGCTCTAGGCTGCTTCAATATTTAGGGCTGGTCTCCCTGTGTTTTCAGAGCTGACTAGCTGAGCATAAAGGAAAGAATTAAAGATTCATCAAGGAAGAGAGCACGTGTGTAGAAGGGAGCCTAATCAGGTTCAATGGTACAGGCACTCATCCGTAAGTGGGAATTCCTGGATTCCAGGATTATACATTAAAATGTCATCAGATAATGTAAACAATCAGACAATGACAAAACCTCAGGTCTTCGGACTTCCCATGGCTGCTCTAATCACAACACAGCTCAAGGCTGAAGACTTCATTCTTCCTATGGCACACTAAGCCTTGGATTTCTTTGCACACAGTAATTGCAGCACAGATGTACTCTCAGTTATTCCTCTGCTGAGCAATTTGTCTGTGGCTGTTCTTAGAAAGGTACTCTGTACTGCGTGGAAAACATGAAAAGCAGAAATCACTACTTCCCTTGATCATTTCATCCAGTGATTCCTCCAGTGATTAATTGTCCTCACAGTATAGACCTGCACCTTATTTTTAATTTCAATTAGGTTTATTCCCAACCATGAGTGCCTATGTGCCTTTCTCTGGTAATTTTAAAAGCCAGTTTTCTCAACAGGTATTTATACTTCATAATCTAGTCTTGCAACTGCCTTTGAATAAAGTAAGCAGACTGAAATCTTCTAGTCTCTTAGAATAATATCCTTCCTCCCACCAACTCTCTGAGGTACTTTTTCTTGCTCTCTATCCAATTTATCAACATCAGAAGTGTAAGAACTGTTTCAATATCAGCTCCACTAATGTGAAGAGAGAGATAAGATCACTTTCCTACCCCAGCTTTCTAGGCTATTGTTTATCTATCTGAGGAACACACTGGCCTTTTTCCCCACACCAGTCTACGGGGTACTTGAGTCCAAGTGCGTGTCCATGGTGACTCTTGAATCCTTCTCAGGGTTGTTGCTTTCTGGATTAGAAAGTTCCATGTACTCTTTGAGCTGAGATGATTAAACATGTTTAGCTGGAAAAGAAATCCCTTGCTGGTGTCACTAGCATGGCTTCTTAGTTACAATCCCAAATTCTGTACATGTAACTGTACATATTCTTAGTGTGATTTTGTATTTGCTTGTGGATCACACCAGGAGACCAATATTCTTTGGTTATCTCAGTGCTCTAGGATGCAGGTTTCTCCAAAGTGCTTGTCATTCTCTGATATTATTGCAAGACTGCAAAATACATTGTGTCCTGAAAGAGAACAGAAACTTTTATAGAAAACTTGTGCCTGTTTGGAACCTTGTTAATGTTTTTCTCATCTACTTCTTAGCCTGCAGCATTATAAAGAGTGCTTACGTTCCTTTGATGGACTTGAAAAACTCCTCTCAGCTTTGCCAATGCAGAGATTTTTTTCCCCGTTTCCTGTGTCATTTTTCTGTTCTTTAAAGCTTCTTGTATATATTCTTTGCTATCTGGTTCCCCTTTCTTCCATCTGTAACATAACTCTTATTTGTTGCTTTTCACTAATCATTTCTAAATCTGTATGGGAATTTAGCCAAGGCAGTTTTCTTTCCTGAATTTGTGGGTCTTCCACTGTAGGCTCTGTGGCTATCTTCTGCCCACCCCTGAAGTACAGCATCAGGGCATGCAATCTCCTCTTTAAAAGCACTATAGCACAGTGAACATGAGCATTTTCCTTGAGCAGGGCAGAGGTTTGGTGCCAGAATGGAAATCTCACAGCTTGAATTTTCCCCTTGCCTCCCTTCCTGTAAAAGACTGTCTTTTGCCATCCAGGCACAGCTTGCATGACCTGAGCAGCAGTAAATCCCATTTCTACTTTGGAGAGGCCGCAAGAAGTTTCCTCCCTCGGGACACCATGTGCTTGGATCGTGCCTCCCACTGCATTACAGACGTGGAAGGGCACAGGGGATTATCAAGAGCAGAGGCTTGGTGCAGGAATGCTCAGCATCCAAATGGGAGCCTTAAAAGAAGTTTGTGGGAAGTTGCTCTTTCCTTGATTGGGAAAAGAATAGAGGCTGGGCAAGGCAGTGATTCAGCCGATGAGTCAGCGTGGGGTTGCCTTCCGATGAGACCATCATGGGCTGTTTAGCTCTCCCTCACACCCTCCCTGTTGCCATGGGACAGTAAAAAACTCGTGCTGCTCCTTCTCGGTGCTCTCAAAGTTGTCTCAGCCCTTAACCTCTCCCATGCTGCCTCCCACTGCACTTTTTCTCCAGCTTTCTGCTTCTGTGCTCTATCCTACCCACTGGGCTGCCATCTGCCTTTATATCATCAGTGCTCTGGTCCTGAGTGCATTTAGTGGGTGTGAACTCCTGCTTTGCAGTAAAGGAGAGACCTTGTGACCTATACACAATGGAGGAAAAATCCTGGGAGTCAGCAGGAATTCCTTGCAAGAAAAGGCAGAGTGAGGACCTGATCTGGATCCTGCTGAGGCAGTGATGACCTTCATCAGCAGACTGTGGTTCCTTCACTAGTTGTTAAATGGGCTGGACCAGTGCTACAGGTCCAACATGCTGGTTTTGAGTGAATGTTCTGTTTACTGTGTCTTCCTGTGTCTGCTTCCCCATGCATGCAGCTCTCCACTGAGATCTCCTTGCTCTTTCAGCAGGAGTCGGGATTTCAACTGAAAGGCACTCGGGGATGCTGGGAGGAACAAGTGACACCCCTAGACACACACAGCTCATGCATCCTGGCCTCAGTCTTGGATGCACACTCAGCTCCATGGAGGCTCTCTTGTCTCTACTGAATTGATTTTTTTCTTGAGCTTGGACAAAGGAAATAATTTTAGCCATGCAGTATTTACATCCAGGCGAGCAGCCAGGACATACCTCTGTCTATGACTGCACCCACTGTTAAGAAAAAATGTCCTACTGTTTTATTTATTAGCCAAACATTTCTACTAATAGCTAAGCTAATTTTATCCTTTTCTTAATGCTGGCTGACAATGACTCAGTCTGAGTGGGAGGAGTCTCAGTAGCACAGTGCCCAGACTCAGAAGAATTCTCGTTATAGGGAAGGAAGGGCCTGTCTTTTACGCACCACATTGGCTCTGGATTTGGACTTCCTTGTTTTCACTGTCTTCTTTGTGTAGATGTGGAACAAAGAAACCAGTGAAGTATTCCAGAAATGACCTTATTGGGCAGGATAGAGTGGAGATGCACTCAACTCTGTAAGAGCCAGTATCATCAGGAGCTGGTACCCATACTGCTCTGCAAGTTTTTACTGGGTTTTAGGTCTTTTTCAATATTTTCTGAGTCAGTCCTTAGTTTACTCTCATAGGACTCCAGGTAAGTGAGGTATCTAATGTAGGGAATTATTCAGTGGACAATGACAGGTTAATCTGGAAGGTGACTCACTTACTCGTCTTGGGCAATCTCAGAAAATCCTGCCCTTTATTTCATTAGTACTTTATAAAGGTGGGCAGAAGGTGTTGCTTTTTCAAGGTCATAAAATCACCTAGTTGGAAAAGACCTTTGAGATCCCTCAGTCCAACTGTATCTATCCACTACTAAACCATATCCCGAGAAAAACAGTATAAGCAGTTTTGTTCCAAAGATGAGATTAGGTTTGACGACATGCTTCTGGATTTAAAATTTCTGTTACTGAAAGTTTCAAGATGCAGCTAAGTACTTTTTGTAAATGAGGCTACAAGGAATAGAAGCCAATGTGAAAATATGGACTCTCCTAATTTATCTCAAGTGTGCAAACCAGGAATATAAGGAATAATTTATAAGAAGAGTAAAGCAGTTAAGTCTCATCCTGACCAAGTTAAAACCCAACTCAGGTTTCTTTCCAGCAACACCTTGGTAGTGCAGTCCTCAAACTAATGGAAAGGTCAGCCCTAGGATCAAACCCCGCCTTCTCCAAAGATGCTGTATGAATGTATCACGTTTTCCTACCTAAGAGGATTCTAGCTGGTATCAGCCAGTGGTGAGCTCTTTTAACCACTGTGATAACCTTTAGTTGTCGTTAGTTATCCCTTAGTTGGTTTATCCATAGTAACCTTAAGTTATCCTTGAGTTACTGAACTAGCACTTTGTGCAAAGGGTTCACTGAGTAGTGAGAAAATTCTGGCTTTGGAAGAGTTTTAACCACTCACATTGTTTCCTTCAGAGTGGGCAGAAGCAAGTTTACTCTGATTCAGATGGAAACAAAGAACAACAGCTTGGAAAACAATGAACTCTTGACCCAAAAGTGAGGTCAACCAGGCTGATTTTCCTTTAGCTCTTGATTGCAAATTCACATTGTTTTAGCTGCTGAGGCCCCGAGAGAGCCTTTTACTTATGTGGGGCTGTATCAGTGCAGAGGGCTGGTGCTCAAGAAACCAGTATTTTCTTCCCAGCACTGCCAGTAGCCTGGGGACCTTGAAAAAGTAAGCCCTTCTCCCCAAGTCCGGTGAATTTCCTACCTTATAAAACCACAGGTAACGTACCAAAGGCTTTTGCTCTGTGATCTGTAGATGCAGTATCCCATGTAAAAGAAGGGTACAAAAATTGACTTCCTATGTTACAAAGTCTAGCGGGCTTTGTTGTGCAATTTTGCCATCAGAATCATCACTTCTGTTTCAGCTATTTAAACTGAGTCCTACTGCGGGGGACAGAGTAGAGATGAGGCAAAATCAGCAACCATGACTGAAGTCCCTCCTGGATGAGATGCTCCTGGCAAAACTTGATTTTGATCTGAGTTTGGGCATTGGAATAGGAGGTTTTCAGCTGAAGTTTGGTTTGTGCTGGTTAGGAGTATCAAAACCTGATTAACAGCATTGGTTAGTTCAGGGTTTGTGGTGGCCAGTTTCTTCAGCTGAACATCAAGCTCTGCAGTGGGTGCAAGCAGAGCTCTACCTGCAGAAGCAAGAGGCCTTTGAAAAGGGTGTTGAGTGCTCCTCTGTAGACTTGGGGCACAGCAAGAAGGTGTGTATTGCAAGTCTATCTGCAGACGTGCCTTGTCTTGGCAAGACTCCGCCTGTTTCTGTATCATTGCTGCTGAGGATTAGTAACTGAAACCAAACTTTGCATTCCCCTCCCTCCTGTTCCTGTTCTCCTTGGCTTGTTGCTTGCCAGGAGCATGTTGCAAGCAGCCACATCTCACATCTGTCCCTGCGAAATCACTCACATGAAGCAGCTTGACCTTAGCTCCTAAACAGTGCTACCTTAGTGTGCCCTTAGTAACTTTGTCTTGCCATACATGCAGGTAAAATTTTAAGGAGGAACAGAAGGAGTCCTGGTCCTGTGCAAGGTGCTGCATCCCACTGGTGGGGAGTCCCACCACAACACAGCAGTTCAATGAGCAGCTGTAGAGGGAAGCACCAATTAAGCTGGTGCCTGTGGGGATAGGGCTTGCTCAAGAATGTTTGGCGTGTGATGAATGTGCATTCTGCACTATTTGCATCTTTCCCCCCTTTAAGTTTTCATTGTGTTAGAGCCTGCCTATTCTGACAACTCCAACTTCTGCAGTCTTTACCAGCTATGAGCTCTGAAATTTGTGTCAGGTAGGCTTCAAAACACTCCCCTTCAGGTGTACGGGTGTTCATTTAGAAATATATGGAATGGCTATGCACTACCTTGTGCTGGAGGAAGAGTAGAGGGCCGTGGTGCTCTCCAGGGAGTTCTGGTTCATTTGGGTGATGCACTGAGGAAACTGAGAACATTGTGTTGTGGATTGGGCCCTGGAGCTGCTGCTCAGAGGAGCTGTAAGCAGCATGATCCAGGATGGACTGTGAGTCTCTCACACTTATGTTTTCACTGCAGAACTAAAGGGTAGAAGATGTATCACCTGACTTCATGAATAGGTGCCTATGTGCCAAGTCCAATAGCAAGCAGCCCAGAGCAGCAGGACAGGAGGTGGAGCATTCTTGTGGGAGTGATAAAGTTGACCCCAAACCTCTCCTTCCTCCTGATGGAGGTATGACTGAAACCTCAATCTGCTACATGCTGATACTGAGCTTAAGAGAGAGAAAACAAAGTTAATTTTTCTTGAGTGCATGCAGCTGAGAGAGAATTTATGGCTACAAATCTCAAGGATATGCAGGCTTTTAATTCTCTTTAAAAAGCAATGCCAAAGCCTTATATTTTGTTATTAGTGAGCGACTAACTTACAAGGGTCCTTGGGTAATGTGCAGGCATCTATAATTTCTGTTCTCCTGCATTCTCTGGGGAGCTGTAACACCTCCCCTGAGACTGTTGAGTTTTACGGTGGGGAAGGAGATCTAGACAAAAAAACCTACAGCTGAGTGCACCCTGAATATCGCCTGATAGACCATGTGTTTGGGGACTGGCTGCTCCTTAGTTTGGTATAAGATAAGAGTTACACAGCCACAGACTAGTTAATACCATCACCCAAGGAAATCAAGTCAGCCAGTTACGCAGCAGATCCCAGCAGAGATGCTGCAGCCAGTTACGCAGCAGATCCCAGCAGAGATGCTGCAAAGTCTGACTCTTCTCTTCTGAGCTGTTTTTTTAAATCAGGAGGCTCCTAGATCTGCTCTCCAGAGGCTTAGGGCTTTACACTTTAAATTTAACCTGCAGTCCCAACCAGCCACACTGTTTACTTAAAACACTAATTTAAGGTGAGCACTTCCTCCGACCTTGTTCTCAGTTAGTGTAACTAAAAGCACTGCTGCTTTTGGTTTTTAGCCCTGGCTGCCGTACACCAATGTTCTTCTGTGAATTCTATGGGCAGAAGCTGTGCCCTGTACTCACAGCAGTGATGGAAACCTGGGACTGGTGATGATGTTTTTTGCATCTGAATCTTTGCCCAGGCAGTGCTGGCCAAGAAACAACTTATATGGAAAATACGATATTATGTTTACGCCGAGCAGCAGTTGCAATATGTATTTCAGCAGCAAGGCCAAAGCCTGAAGGGAGCGTGGAGAAAGATCTGCTCGCTCTTCCCTTGCACAGGCAATGCACCTGACTTTTCATGGGCTGAATCCCTGCGGTGACAAGAGTATGTTAGGTCCTGCCCAAGGTTTGTCTGACCAGCTATGCATATCCTGGGCTAACTTCACTGCCAGTGCAGAGGCAGAGGCACATTTGGAAGATGCCATCTCATCCTCACCTGGCTATGTAAGATGATGCAATCACACCCTTATGGTGCCAGTTTCTCTCTGCTCTGGCTGTTTGTATGAGTGGACTCCACATGGACATCTCCACTGCCCATCTGAGCAGCACCGAGGGCATTGGACCTGGGGAGCAGCTGGAATCTCACCTCCATCTATCAAGTCCTTAATGCAAAACATCTCACTCCTCCTCCCACTCCTTGGTTCCAAAACACAGTGGTGTTACTGGAGACAGACAGTCCTGGGTGTGGTTGCTATCTTGCCTCTTGATTAAAGCTTCTGGATCCTGCCAGCAGGCTTAGCTTTCTCAAGAATTATGGCTTTCTCATTCCCTCTTCTGAGATGATGCAAGCCTAACAAGTCTGTACCTCTAATTTTGTTCCCACTCATCAGTCTTCAGTCAGTGTAGACTGTCAGGAGATGTCTCACACCTTGTTTTCAGGCAGCACCTAGGACGGTGAGCTCTCAGCATTGAGCACTTTTGAAAAAAACCAAAACATAACAAATAATAAAAAGTCAGTAATAATACCTAGAAGAAAAGCATGCAAGTGGGTAACTTTCCTGTCCAAAACAGATTCAAGGTGTGAAAGGACTGCTGTGGCTCTGAACAACTGGTGATCTGTTAAACAAAGGCCATTACATTTGAAGCATCAATTCTTTTATTGTAGATGTTATTGTGCTTAAAAGCATCTCTTGATTTAAAGACTGAAAGTGTTGGAGCTTTCAGTGCATCTCTAATAACTCATTTCATTAGTTAACCATTTACACTACTAAAGATATTGCCTTGTACTGATAATCCAGATCTACCCTAGTTCTGCTGTCAAGCATAAATTGTCATTGTGCTTGTTTCTAAAAGCTTGAAGATTAACAGAGATGTCTTGAGTCTGAAGGCTGTGATAAAGAGCCAAAGGACCTAGCTTCTAGATTTTATTAATTTTATTCAGTATTCATGAAATGCATGGTTCACAAGGTCCCTGTCAGACTCCTACACTATAGGTCTTTGTACAAACCCAGAACTGGTCCCTGTCCTAACGCTCAGAGAGCAGTATTTTTGGATGCTTTGCTGTTCCCAGTTATCACTCTTTTTCTCTGACAGCCTCATCCATATTTTTATGTATGAAATCTCCCCGTCTTTTCTGATTTCAGCTGTGACACCACTTTGAGACATCCACTGGCTGCTGCGGTTGGAGACGGCAAATGTGGCCATGAGGAAAGACAAGTGAGAAAGCAGAGGAGCCAGATCAGCATTCCTGGTAGTCTGAGGCCTCTCACTGACCCATTCTTGTTTGTGAGCATCACAGCTGAAGGTGAGCAGCAAAGCAGCACTGTTGGTGGTGGGCCACTCCTCACCAGCACAAGGGGCACTGTGCGGAAGGCATGAAGATACCTGTGTGAACACCCAGCAAATGGGCAGCAGAGACTGGCATCAAGACCAATTGGTTTAAGGTGGGAATCAAAATCCCAACAGCATGTTTCTAAGATCTTTCCCGAGGACTTTATTGTCCTTCTGCTCCCCTGGCCCTTGAATCTCTTAGTTTTAACAGGAAAATTGTTTCACTCTTGCTTTTCTCTCTAGCTTAGCACTGGGCTTCTTTCCCAGACCAAGTCTTTAAGCTAATTTTAAAAAGAGACCACGTCCCCATGAGACAGTGAGGAGGCAGACGTGCTCTCTGATATGCTATGGCATGTTTGCTGGCACTGCTCTAAGTCAATCTTTGGTTATCTCCACTGAATCAGATGGTGTCTCTCCAATGGGACTGCTTGCCATTGGAGACACTTTCTTCTTCCTTTCCTTCTCCCTTTCCTTCTCAGGAGAATGGGACAGTCACACACAGCACCAGGGGCCTGCCAAGAGGGGACAGGAGATCTGGCCTGGAAAAATATTTGGAGTCAAGAATGTTTTGAAAGATTAGACTAAAGGGGTCAGCCATGTGAGGAGAAAGATTTGCTATTTGTAGCAAATCCAGTGTCAGCCATGTGAACAGAGAGAGAGGGCTAGAGGCACAGAGTGGGAAAGCAGGCAAACAAGCCTGACAGCTTCTTTGTGGCAACAGGGTTTGGATGCTGGCATGCTTTTCATGTTTGTTTTGCAGGCAAGTATTCTTTTCTTTGGGATGTTGGTCTTGGTTCTTGAGACCCTTGGGGAAGAAGAAGACTGGTCAATGAAGATGTCAGGTCAATGATGATGGATGAAAACCTCCTTTCATTCTCCTTTCCCCCTCTTCCTTCTAATGTTTTCTCCTCATTTTCTTATCACAGAGGGACACAACTTTCCTCAGCTTGCTCTCATCTCCTTGCTTGGCCCATCACAATCTGCCACCTTGGTTTCCTCACACCTATTTCCGTTTGTTTTCATGCTTAACACATCCTTAGTATCTCATTTTTTAAGGAATGCAGATCCCCCTCAACTCTAATTTTTGCCTAATGCCCCCTCCTTTTCTTCCTTGTCAACATTATTTTCTGGATCCTTACCTCTTTTCTTGCCCTTCCCTCTCTCCAATCTTTCTGTCTTTAATTTCTTTCCCCACACAGAGAGTTTATTTATGGTATGCTTTGCAAAATCTGTGTCCATACATTCTGTTGCTTACAGCCTCTCCTGTCCTCCCACACACCTCTGCCCACCACTGAGAGATTATGATTTTCCTCACATGTCCCTTTCACCACATCACCTGCATCTTTGCATCTTCCCTGGGCTCCCTCTCCTCCATCACATCAAAGACCAGGTGCTTGCACTGCTAGGCTTGTTGCATTGTCACCCCTTGGTGGGTTTGGAGGAGGCAGCCTCAGCTCCTGTGAGGCCACACTGCTGCCACCAGCTCATACTGCTGACTTCAAACACAATGTGCATTTTGCTAGAGCCCTTCTGCTCACATCAGCAGCCTTAGGACTGTTTTGGATCTATCTTAACACTCCCTTTGGCATCCATCCCTATAAGCATCACTCCCTGTGATGTCTGTAAAAGCACGTGATAACAGATAAGCTACTGGAGCACTGAGCCATCAAAACCTCTTACCAACTCCATCTCACTGTGTTTGACTCCTCTGTCTGTCTGTGATCCCTTGGCTGAGAGTGTGATCTTTTCGGCAGGACAGTCCTTTGGCTTTTAACCTCAGCACAGTGAGTGCCACACCGTGATGGTGGCACTAGTCTTGTTGGTAACAGTGATGTCAACAAGAACAAAAACAAATATACAGCTCCACATTCAAGGGTTGCAACAACTATCTTAAATTAGATAGAAACTGCAGAGGGGCCTTGCTTGGAAAGAATATGGGACTGGGAGTAGAGGAGTGGGGTTCTATCTTGGCTTTCATATTGATGCTCTTCATAGGAGATGAGACTCTTCAGGCTAAGTCAGGGGTTATCTGTTTGCTGCTAAATACAGAGCTGAACATGCAGGCAGACCCCAGACTCAGAGCTTGAAAGGAAAAGGCTGCTCGGAGTTCCCAAAAATGCAGATAAGAAGCCTTGGAAATTTGAAAGACAGCTTGGGGCTGTGCATCCTGGTAAGACAGAAGTGCCTCTTTGAGGGAGGAGGTTGATGCGCAGGTCCAGGGCAGAGGCAGGATGTCCGTGTTTCCTGGTGGAAGTCATCAATCTGCTCAGCATGCTGGTCACTGTCAAGCTCATCTTGAGGCACCTCATGCTTCTTTTTTTTGGATTGGAACCATCCTATTCTGGGATAATGCACACCAGTCTTGGAGTGGCGTGTTTAAAGGCATGACCTGGCCTAGGTTTGCCTGGGCAGTAGGGCTTACCTTGCTTGTGAAAATATTTTCCACTGCTGCCCAGGTGATTGCAAGCCAAGGATCAGAAAAACATCTAATATCTAAAGTTTAGCTTCAGTTCCTGATTTTCCAGGAACCTTTTTTACATCCAGGGAAATGAAATTTTAAGCCCCTCTTTTAGGGTTGCTCTCTTCAGGTACATCTGTGCCTGTGATTTCATTTCCATCATCTTTCCTGAACATGACTAAGTCTTTCTGTTGGGGCTGGGTGACTACGCACTGCATCTGCCTGGACCCAAACCAAGCCCACTTACTACATTTCCTGTTGTTCCCCAGCCTATCCAGCCTGCCTGTGTCTCCCCCAGCTGATAACACCACACCAAGAGACACTGCCTTTATACTTTTAGAAGTCATCCCTGAGTAGAGGAATGATAGTCTTAAGAGCCCAGTCTATTTTTAGTGCTTTTACAGGCTCCTTCTCTGACCTTGGGCAGGCACTTTAACCACCCACTGTCCCATTTCGTCATTTGCAATATAGACTACTCCTAGCTTGTCTGCAAAGCACTCATGTGTTAGTAGTACTTGGAGTTTTTTGCTTGGAAATCACATTGTAAAATAGACCTGTGCCTTATTGGCACCTAGGATTTTTTTAATTGTTGGCAATACAGCTGATCATATCCAACTTCTTGGTCGGGAAAATGCAAATTGTCTTGACTCTGAGGAACCGCTCTAAAGTCTCCTTTCCATCCCCACTGTTCTGAAAACATCAGTTTTCCCAGTGACTGAAGGAACACAGCCTTTTAGCCAGCAGTAGCTGAGGTATCACAGGCAGATTTCACAAGGCAGATGGTAGTGCTGCAGATCATAAAGTCACTTTCAGTCCCTTTAGATTTTTTTTTTTTTGCCAGATCTATAGGTTTGATGTATTCAGAGGGTGGTGTTGATTGGGGGTACCTGATCCAAGGGTCTTCATCCTTCAGCCCCTTTTTAACCTCGTCTGAGGGAAGGTCTACCAAGGCAAGGTGATGCTGGAGGTTTTTTTGATGCCTCATCAGCTCCAGGAGCGACAGGAGGAGAATGTCTTTCTCAGGAACTTTAGCAATATTTGTTTGGCAGCAAAAGTGGTGACAGACGCCCCAAAAGGGGGAAGAGTGTGTTCCCAACAGTTCCAATATCCTGCTGCCTCTCTTCTTCCTCTCCCTCTCCTTTGTCCAGGCTCACGACTAGAAAGGGCAGCTATAATAACACCTTCTTCAGGATGGTGGATGTGACTTTGCAGCATCCCCCCTGGCAGCCCCGGGAAGATTTCTGGCTGCGTCAGCCAAAATTCCTGCCGGGGACTCTGCTGCAATGCAGCACACCACACCCCCGCCGGCGCTGAGCCCCAGCCTGGACAGCCGGTGTTCTCAGCTCCGTCCCCACAGCGCTATAGGCTTCCCTCCTCCTCCTCAGGTTGCTTGGCGTTATCTCCTGTGGGCAGCTGCTGTCCGCAGCCTGTGTCAGTGCAGCTTGGCACACATTCGGTCTCACAACGTGCTGCCTGCAGAAAGCACTGGCTTCCCGAAGGGATTGGCTGTGGTTTCATATTTCATTTCCCTCGCACGCTACACCCAAATTCCAGACTCTTTCTGGCTTTGCTGCTGCATGGACTCAGAGCCCAGGTCCTTTGCTGTACCCAGTGGAGGCAGACGGCTCTTCCCTCAGCTCCAGGGAGTGGACCATGAAGACGTCAATTGTATTTTTGCTTTGCATCTCAGCTTTCCCAGGCTTTTCCCAGGGCAGAGTTGTTGGAGAGGATGAAACTGGTTTTGCTGAGTGTAACATGTTCTTCCCCAGACAAGTGCCACCCGAAGGATTCACGGAGCCGTTCCACGTGAAAATCTGTCAGCAGTACAACAACGAGCCACGCTTTGCAACGCTCTATAGCACTAAGGATAAAATTCCTCTTTATTCAGCTTTTAAGTATTCAAAGCCAGCCCAAAACAAGGAGGAGAACTGGCTGGTTGAACCACAGGTAAGTCAGCTTTTCCTTTGCTGTAAAGCAAATGTTCCTGGAGAACCTTTTGTTCTGGGGTGGGGATAGGAGCTCCACTTTTCGAACTTCTTTCAATATTAATTTAATGCAAGTGGAACTTATTTTTGTGCTTGGAACTGAGCAAACAAATAGTTCCTTGTCCCATGGGATTTTTATGAAAGTTGGGAGCAGACAGGAAAGTCTTGACACCAGCTCATGGGTCTGTCCTGCCTAGCCAGCTCCCACGGACAGGGAGCACGCTGGTGGGGAGCAGAGTTAAACACTGCAGTGTCAAGTTGAAGTTTGCTCCGTTGCCAGAGTGATCAGAGTGTTGATAAGGCTCTTCAGCTTCGCTGCGCAGGGATAAAACATCCATTTGCGGTTCACCAAGTTGACGCTGCAGCTTTTTGTTGTGTCTGTGTTGCAGACTCCAGTAGTGAAATGAGTTGCCATGGCCTGGAGCTTGCAGGATAAAATTTATTTCCCCGGACCCTCAGTGGTTTTTGTCTCCTCTGACGCTTGGCATGTTTGAGCAAGCCCTTCAGGCTGTTAAATTTAGAGGAAATCCCTAAAAAATTGCTGGTGGTCTAAGAGAACATGTATGTTTTACTCTCCTTTTTTATTTCTTTCATGTTTCAGATTTTTCAGCAGTGACAATGGGGAATTTTGTAGCAAACGTCAAGCTACCCCAGTCTGTTGAGCTCAGGAAAGATTGGCGTGTGCAAGGGTGCTTCGTCAGGGCAGGAACAGCTGCAGTGTCAAAGCAGTGTGTTGGGACCAGGATCCTTGGGTGCTGGACGTTGTCAGAATCAAAGCTCACCCCTGTCCCAGAAGAATGGATGCTGTGCTTATTTTCCTTGTGTGGGGTGATGAGATACTAAGGACACAGGGAGTGAAGACAGGAGAGCCTACATCCCTGTCTTCACCTTAAACTATTCCCTGCTCTCTGGGCTGGGTTTGAGTTGCTGGAGTTCACAAGGGCCTTTTGATCTGCTGTCCTTCCACTTCACAGATGACTGTAGGTGGTGTCTACTTTGCCCTTTTAAAACAGGGAAGATTTTTTCAGACTCTGTCATTGTGGAGTTGAGGAAGGGTGATGAATTTTTGAAGCACAAAGAGGGCTGAGGCGAGCGAGGATCTTTAGTCAGTGCCATGGAGGAAGCAAGGCAAAGTGGCAGAGAGGAGAGCCTTTCCTGTTTGCCTTGGCCACTGACACACTTTATCACCTCTAGTCCCCATATCTCCTCCTGCACCTTCTGGTCTGACTCACCAAATCTGCCCAGGTAGGCTTGAAAGTCGTTCCTGCCACAGAGCAGTGGGCAGCCCCTGCACAGCAGCATCAGTTTTCCAGCATCTCCCTCCAGCTTGCTCCCCTGCCTTCCCCACTCCATCCCTCTTCACCTTGTCATTGTCCCTGTCAGCACTCCAGAGCCCAAAACTTTGTGTCTCCTGTCACCAAATCCTACTGCAGCCCCGGAAATAATTGGCGAGGTGCTACCTTTAGTTGGTTTGGCTTCTCCAGAACATCCCCATGGGTTACTGTGGGTCCATTCTGAGTTTACACTAATGGGTCCCCTTAACACGTTGCTGAAATACAGGCACCTTGGAGGTGGGAGGTAGCAGCTCTGCAGTTCACTGGAGGAACCTCAATCTGAGAAAGAAAGCTACTAGAAAAATCCTATGAATCAAGAAATAAGCACGTACATCCCTCTCAGACACTGCCACATCAGGTCTGGAAGAAGAAAGTGGGGAGGAGATTTCATACTCCTCCTGTGTATTCCTACCAAGGCTAGGTCAGATGATTAGGAGAGGTCAGGTGGCTGCTGAAGGGATGCCTTAGCAACACCTGCTCTGCAGCATAGCCCCATGAGGTTGTATTATCTATTTTCTGGGTAATTTCCTTGCTGAGACATGGATAGCTGGGTTTGAGCAGACTCAGGTGCAAAATGGCACGTTCTTACACCTATTTGCATACACATGGAGATGCAGGAACAGAGCAAGCAGAAAAATATTGCTGTAAAAACACTCTCAGCACCCTGGTGAGGGCCTCAGGATTGTCACATGCTTTTTTTTTGGGTAATGATGTAAGCAGTGAGGGCACCATCTCACTCCCTGCATGCCTACCTCCTCAGGAATGTCTGCTTGAGAAACAAATGCCAAATGTAGCACAGAGGCGGTAATTGGGTGAGAAGTGCGAGGAATGCCAGTGCCACCCACTGCCCATTGGCAAATGGAAACAGTGAATTAATTTAACAATTAGTAAAAATTAGAGAGCAGGAAGGATAGGCTAATGAGCAGGGTACTGATGGGACTCGCACAGGCTCAGTCTGAAAACCTGCTCTGCCACAGATTTCCTGCGGGTTGAGAGCAAGTTACTTATGGCTTTCATCTCATCTCATTTTAGTTCTGAAAACATATGGTTCTGACTCCTTCTGTAGCCTAGAGGGAAATGGAAATATCTGGAGGTTTTTTCTGTCCTCACGTTGCTGGATGTTTTTGTGTTTTTATTTGGTTGATGACTACCACCAGCCAGATGACCAAGGTGGGGTTTGCATCACCCAGTTGTAGTATAGCTACCTCTGATCTGCTCTTGCCCTCTCTCTCGGTAGACAGTCAAGAGAAACAGGTATGTCTGGAGCCACTTATGTGGATGCCCTGCGACAGAAACATTGGCATAAGATGCACTGTGCCTCTTCCCTGAGAAACAAGTCCCACACTAAGGCTGGATGAAATATTCCCACTGCAATCAAAAGCATAAGCATGCCTGAGGCAATAACGAGGGGAGTGGAAAGCTGAAGTTCGCCTGGGATCCAAAGTCCTGAGGTGGGGAAGGTGGGAGTTACAGTGTCCTGCCTTGTTAGATGGCCAAGCTTGTTGGAAGCTGCTTGCTGTGTGTTGCCATACTTCTGATCCCCCTCTGCCTCTGCCCTTTCTCTGAAACTGCAACCCCCACCTGATGAAACACATCAGTATTGTCAGGTCCTCACATCCATACAGGTATTCAGATGCATAGTTTGGTTTTGAATCCCTGTCCTATGACTGAGGTGTTTACCTGCCTGCTTGGATCTTGCCCTTAGCTATTCCAGGTTATTTGGACAAATGTCTTCATGGCTGACTCCATGAATGCAGATATGCTTTGGCAGTGACACAAACCAAAAGCTTTTTGAAGCAGTGAGAGACTAATGCAGATTAGGTGCAGTTCTGGAGGCAGCTTGTCTTTGGGGCTCACCTGGAGGAAGCATGAAAACCTCAGTTACGCATGAGTTATTACAAACCATTATCTCAGTTATTATAAGCATAACTCAGTGATGTAAGAGCCTTACACATGTACAGCACATGGCCATGTTTTTATCAGATTCTTTTATAATTGCTCCTGACCAATCCCAACAGTGTGTGCAAAAACCTGCAGCTGAACAGGTAACCAGAGATAAATTTCTTGATAGGCACCTCAAGGTTTGTATGCATCAGCTCATAAGCAGAGAAACTCAAGTTTATTCTGCTTCATGTAGGCTGAGAATCTTTGCCAGGAGACAAAGCTGACCCATCTCAGGTCTACAAGTTCTTGTGGTACAGCACCTCAGCCCCCCTCTGCCATTTCTCTTCATTTGTCAAGAAGGTGGTAGAGTCCTGAAGCAGGAAAGGGGCTGCAGAGCTGGAATGGGAGTGAGAAGGGATGAGTGCCTCTGCAAGGGTGTCAGGCTCAAAAGGGCTGCAGCATGGAGGGCAGTTCGCAGGCACAGCCTTGCACCGGTGACCTCTCCCCCGTCACCTGTGCTGTGTGATTAAAGCACCGGGTGCATCCCTTGTCCCATGGCACAACACCATCATCCCATCAGACCAGGGAGAATGGGTTTGGGGGCAGGAAGGATTGACGATTTTGTGGAATGCCATATGTCTGGCCTCATCAGCCAGCTACAGTCTGTGACTTTGGGTTGTCTGAGCAAAAGGAGCAGAATAAGGCAGAAGTAAGTGGTTTTTTTAAGTGATGTTTTTAGAAAAAGTTACAATTCATGTGTCGGCACATAAGACTTGCCGTGATCCTTCCAGACCTGAAACAATAAGCATCAGATGCATCAAAATGAAGTGCAAGAAAGCTCCTAGCAGGCGATGGGGGTAATGCAGCCCTCTGCAATGCCCAGTGTTGGCAGTGTGACCAGCCTTGGTGCAGAGAGAGCCCTGAGCCTGCACTGCAGAGTCTTGGCTGATGGAGGAGGCAGCCAGTGCTCAGTGAGGGTGAGGGATAGCTGCTGACAGTTGCTGGCGCAGGCCTTTCACCCTGACTCTCAGCACAGACTGGTGCAGAGCTGCAAGGAGATGATGCAGCACTGGGAGGACACAAACTCTGGGGAAGGTTGCAAGGACAGGCCGTATGTCCAGGTGCATTACAGGATGGCCAAGGGACATGGGATGGATGACTGGGGAGTGATTCAAGGTAGAAAATTAACTGTCTGCCGTAGATGTCTCCAAAGTACATATTATATAGTGCAGTAAATAGTCTACAGGCCAGGAGCAAACACAGCACATTTAATTGAACCAGCAGAGTGCTGGGACCTGAGGGCTGTGGCCTCTGAAACAGGCAGCAGGAGGTCATGACTGCTAGAGACCATTTGCCACCAGCTTCTGCCAGCATGCTCCCCCTCTAATCTGGAGAAGAAAATGACAATCTATCTGACACACCCCCTGGAGCAGCTGCAGGCAGTGTCAATAGAAGTGGCTAAGAAGCAAACAGAGCTGCAGCCACCTGAGACAGACCTGAGCACATCCTGGTGTTTAGTGTTCCTGCTCCCACTGCTCATTACCTTCCCCTACACGGCTGTGGGAGCGATGGCTGCTGCAGCAATTGCTACCTCTGGCTCTGCAGCACAGGAATGACAGGCACAAGCAAGTAGCACAGATTCCATCGAGGACCTGCGGTGATGGCACCCTCACCCACGGTGTGCCAGGAGCTGTGTGCTCATTAAGAATGGGGATCAGACTATTAGTGACATGAGGTTCAGACTACTGATGATAAGCCCTGAGAGAGCCCTAGGAGCTCACTACCACGTCTGTTTTCAAGGCAGGGAAGTTCAGGTCACTTGCCATAGTGCCTGGCTTTATTCTGGCTTCTTATACAATCAGTGATGAGAAGTAAATGCCTTCTCTAGGCGTCTTGGATACCATAGTTATTTTCTTCATGGCTTGGATTTGATAGTTCAGAGGAACTGAATTAAGGTGTCATGGTATGCGTTTAAATAGACTGGATATACCACCACTGCAGGAGGTGAGGACATGGCCCTAAATCAAGGCATCTATTGGTCTTAAAAATATCTTCTAGAAAAACAAAAAGACCACAAGGCAGAGGCTTGGAGCAGGGTAGCTGCTGAGACTCTGGAGGCTGTGTTGTGCAGCAGACCAGACTGGAGAACTGCAAGCATCCCTTGCAGCCTAAACTAATGGGTTTGGTGGGGCAGCTAAGTAGAGCATACACTCCTCTGGAGCACTGCAAGGAAAATAAGGAGGGAGCACAGGATGTGATCAAGGCACCGTGTGTAATAACAACTGTAATGGAAGATATACTCCATTTTACACATTGCATTCAGTAACTCTTCTCTCTATTATTTCAGATAGATGATCCAGAAAATGACCTACATGAGATGGTGTATGAAGCTGATATTGTTGGCACTGTGGCCAACCTTGGTGCAAACCAAGCCCTGACATCAGACTACGTAGGCTCTGGTTATGAGAGAGGGCTTCTCAATCCCAGCTTGCTCAATGAGGAGGATTTCCAGATGGCCACTTATACACTTACGAACGCCGTCCCTCTGAGCCCATCTCTGAGCAAAAGCTGGCACAGGGACATCGGGACAATAGTGGAGCAAGCTCTGGTCCCTAACTGCTCCAAGAAGGATCATCTATATCTCCTTGCAGGTGCAATTCCTTCAAGTGTCCGAGTTAAAGGCAAGGTGTCAGTACCAGAGACCCTCTGGCTGGCAGCCTGCTGTGATGCTCTGGAGGGATGGTCCCTGGGACTGGTGAAGAAAGTGAATGATGAAAACAGCTTGGAGGACCTCACTGTAGGAGAGTTGGAGAAGCAGGTTCTAGCAGGAGTTCACTTGTTCAAGGGCGCCTGCGGGGAAGACAACCAAAGCCGGGAGAAAACAGAAGCAATACTACAAGCTGTCAATCAGATCCGCTCTGGAGAGCAAGTAGCAAGTGACAATCAGGAGGCCAGTGACAGCAGCTTAGTGAGAAAAGTGGCTGGCATCATTGCTACCCCTTTCATAAAACTTCTGGAACTCCTCATCTACGTGTTTGTGGAGCTGGTGAAATTTGTGTTTTATTTTCTGTGGCTTGTTATCAAGCGGATTTGCGGTACAGTTCTGGATGGAGTCTACAGCCTGTGTAATGGGGTGGTGTCCTACCTTAAAGCCATCAGCATGGTGCTCATCAGCATCCCCTATGATGTGGGGAGGGTCATCATCAACATCATCCTGGGCTTCCTGCAAATTGTTCGAGACATCTTCACCCTTACCTACAGGATCCTGCTCATCCCTGTGGGGTTTGTCCTTCACCTTGCTGCTTTCCCTTACCACTCCATCTGTGCCATTCCCTCTGTCCTCAAAGACATAGCTTCTGGGATCGGGGGCACCTTCTCGTTGGTCATCGATGCCACAGCCACCCTTCTGCATGGCTTTTATTACCTGGCTGGCTACATAGTCAAACGATTTGTCCCTAAGGGCTCCTCTGATGACTGATAGGGATGGAAACTAAGGCTGCAAAGACACAGAGTGAAGGAGGAGCGGGACAGTGTTTTAAGATATGTGGCCAAATGCTGTCAATATTGTTCTGGTATTTATTGTAATTACATTTATAATACTGAACTGAGTGGGGAGTAACTGGGAGAACTGAAATAACATCACTGGGGGATGCCACCATTGTAACTCAAGTTCTGTCTGTTGTAAAGTGTTTGGGTTTTATTGGTGTAGGCCGCAAACTTTCTGTGATTTGCAGATGTCAAGATATGTCTGGGAGACACGTGCTAAATGTGGTATGGGATTATTTCTTTCCAGCTAAGATAACACTGAGATCTGTGCACTGGCAGTGGGCTCTGCAGAAGCCCATCCCTTATGGGGAGGAGGTGGTGGTTGGGGGAATATTTTAGTTACAGAGGGTTTTCTGGGAGGGGTCAAGATGTGACATCTGGAGAAGGGAGAGAGAGGTGAGGGTACAAGGGTTTGGGGCTGGGAAATGGAGAGAGAAGGGAGGGAACGGGGGCGAGGTCCTGCTGTTGGTTGCACTGTTCATTGCACTGTGGTGCCACTGGTGGAGTCCAGGGAGGGATGTGGCCAGCAGTAGCTCAGGCCTTGCCAGGCAGCTGAAATCATGTGGATCTTGCTGAGAGGAAAGATGTGCTGCCCATTCTTTCACAAGGTGGGAAAACATTTTCCCTTAGCCATACCAAGCTTATCTTCCACAAGATTTCATTGTTCTCTGATGACCACTGAAGATTTAAGCCCTGAAGCTTCAAGACATGGCATTCCATGGAGGTCTGAAGCCCTGAAAATCTAAGCCCTGAAGCTCTTGTGCCTACTCCAAAGTCCATCAGAGCCCTAAGAATAATGCTTTTGGCTTTGAATCAGCTGCCACCTGCCCAGCTCCCTTGAGAACTAACAGCTCCCCAAACATGCAGTGGTGTTTACATGCCTGAGGTCTCCACGAGCTGATGTGCAGGCTGGGGAGGGGTAACATTGCTGGTGTGAGACGTAACCCTCTACATCTGGAAGAGTGGAGCCAGTGCACACACGGGAGCTTTGCAGGGGACCATCAAGGGTTTTCAGTTGGGCAAGGGGTACAGGGACACTCACTGCTGCCAGATGAGGACATAGAGGCACTGCTCTTCCATAGGGCTCAACTCAGTGAAGGGCTTCAGGGAAGGGGTGACGGGCTACTGCGGAAGATCTGCCTGGAAGAGGGAGGCTCTTGATCTCAGCAGCGTTTGCTTTGGCTGGACTCCCAGAAACATTTGAGAGTCCTACACGCATGGATCCCACCCTTTGCCCCCACTTCCATCCCTCCCTCTGTACTGGTTTGGCTGTGGACCCCCGATCTGCTGTAGGATCCCATAAGGAATCACAGGGTTATGCAAGCTGGTGCCGCTGTTCCTGTGGGGTACCCAGTGGTGCTGTGTTGCTGGTGGCCAGTCCTGGATTGAAGAAAACCTCATTACTGAATCCAGCAGCTTTTCCTCTCTGCCTCATGCTGCCTGTGGTGGAGCTGAGCTGGGCTGGAATGGATTCAGGGATGTAAAGAAGATTCAGCTGGTTTGTGTGGCAGCAGAGGGTTTTTTCCTTAGCTCAGGGGCTGCATTTGATGCAAACAGCTGTGTGTGCACATCCCAAACCATGTGGCACCTCATTCAGCAACGATGCTAGTGGCATCACTGGACATGAGCAGGGACAGAAGACAACTGCTTGTCTCACCCTTCATGGGCCATGACAGATTCATGGAAAAGGCAGCCAGCAGCGCTGGCTTTGTTCAAAAGGAAAGACAAGCTTTTATGAGCTTTTATGAGTCTACCTGGGTGGTGTCAGCAGTGTTTTACAAATCCCTCCTTTGCCTTGGAGCTGTTGGTGTGGGGATTTGGGGTACAAGGGGCAAGGTCCAGGGCTGCTGCTCCCAGCAGGCAGACAGCAGCCTGCAGATGCTCTCCAAACCAAACTTTGTATCTTTTCCTACTCAAACACACCTTCCCTGCTGTGGAGCCAGATGTGGAGCTGGTCTCCTACTCCTTCATATATTCCTGTCCCAGTGCCAGTACTCCTCTCAAGATATGTGACGGCTCAGGTCCCGGGAGTTGCTGGGGTGCAGCGACAGGGGCACCAGGGTCTCCCCAGCAGCTTCTGAAGGTGCATGTGGTGGCAGCAGCTTGCAAGTGCAGCCTAAGCATTGGGAGAAGACAGCTGCTCCCACAGCTGTCTTATGCCTTCTGCATGGCCTTATCTCTGAGCTGTCTTAGCTGTGTGGTGCTGTGCAGCAGCCAACGATCCACTTCTTGGGGTTCCTGCACCCAGATCAGCTTCCTCGCACCTTAACCCAGCAGCTCCCACATCCTGGCTCCAGCAGCATCTCCAGTGGACCCCCTGGTCACTGTGACATGGGAGCTCGTGCTGAGAGGCAGCAAAGCTGAGACACCTTGGGAAGTCTGTGTTGCCATATACCTATCACCATTGCTATCCAGCCTAACTCAGGCCAGCAGGTCTCCATGCTACAACCGTGTCTTCTGACCACAGGTGGACAGTCCTTGAATTGTAAAGGGCTGCAACACTGTAGGATTTGGGCAGACGTGGAACACTATTATTAAAAATTCTCTTAACATGCTCAGATTTCCAACACTAAGAACTGCAACCAGCATGGGATATTTTTCTTCTGTGCTGCATGTCTGAGCAGGTAATGGGAAATCTGCCTCAAACACTGAACAATTATCACAGAACAAGCAACATCCTGCCACAAACTAACTACTGTTTGAGATTATTCTTCTCTGGGCATGATTTATGGCTTGTGAGCTTTACTCTCTCCTTGGAAACGTATTGCTTCAACAAAATAAAAATTACTTTTCCAAAGAAGGGCTGGTATCACCTTTCTGTCGGAGTTGAAAATGAGATAATGCAACCTAGGGTGCCCTAAGTAATCAAGAAAGAACCAGCAGCACCGTTGTTCTTTGTTACAGCTTGACATTGATATTAATGGCCCTTTTGTGTTTTTAAAACACTTTTCCACAGCACATTAAAAGAGTTAATTCATTAAGCTGTACAATATATAGGTAAAAGCTGAGGGGTTGCAGGCAATGTGTTTACCTCTGTTTGTACCTGAAGAGAGGGAGAGGGGATGTTTTGTCCTGCTGAGATCCATTTACACCTGAGGTGCAGCACAATGGCTGGTTTGGATACAGAGAAATCACTTCATGGCAGGATGATTCTTTGCAGCTGATGGGGAGAAGCTCCCTCTCATGTGATGCAGTTCTCTTGACTGATTTTATCACATCTTCTTTAGAAGGAAAACAAGCTCTCTGTAAATGTGACCGGTTTCCTCCACTGACAGTATAGAGATCCTGAGATGAGCAAACCAGATATTGGCACCTGTATTTTGCAGATACATCTCTTTGAGCAGATGAGCCCCTCCAGTGGAGTCCGTGTTCCCTGCAGGAATTGGTGAGGCATTGGAACAGGTGGCCAGAGAAGTTGTGGATGCCTCATCCGTGGAGGTGTTCAAGACCAGGTTGGATAAGGCTTTGAGCAAACTGATCTAGTGGAAGAAGTCCTGACCTCATCCAGATCACCAAATACTTCGACACAGGGACCTCTGTGCACCTTGAGATGATCCTTGTCTCTGTTGCATCCACTCTGGGACTGGGCACTGATAATGTCAGAGGCACTCAGCAACCCTGGCAACCACACCTTTACTGCCTTTGCATGTTTTGGAGCTGCTCACCTCTGCATGGAACTCCGTCACTGGCTCGGTACCTCCATCCAGCCAGGGAACTGCTCCACTTTGTCGGGGAACCAAGCCCTGCTTATTCACAGGTAGTCTCTGCAGTGTAGTCAGTGCCAGAAAACGGAGAAGGTATTGGAAAATAAAATACCAGTGTAACTAGTTTGCATAGGAAGGATTGCCCAAGGGGCAAGGAGCATGAGGTGTGGCTGCGGTGTACGTGTTGGTGAGGTTATGATCTTCCAAGTTCAGCACAAGACGTTTTCTCTTTGCTGCACAGTCTCCCAGGCTGCTGGATTTACTTTGATTTGTGAATGGATCTCACACTGAGCCACATCTGTGCCACTCATTTCCACAGAACTGATGTTTCCAGCCAAGCAGAAAGGCCTATGGACTTCCCAGCAGTGTTAGTGCTGTGGCTGGCTGGAAAATCTCCAAGGAAATATGTTCGGTCAGAATGGGGTGATTTATCAAACAGGATTTTTTTCATGGCGATTTGTCATTTTTAGTGGAAAATATTTTTCAGGTCCAGGTTGGAACAAGGAATAGAATCATCCAAGAGTAGCCCAAGGTCTGGATTAGAGAGAGGTTTGGATGCGTACATTCAGTACCCGCTCTGGCCTAAACACAGACCTGGCATGTGAAAGTGTCTCTTTCCATCTCAGAAGAGTGCCCTGGCTCGTCTTAGCTTATGTCTCATTTTCTCCCATTTGCAAGGGCAAAAGCAACTTCTTTTCTTTCCAAAAATACTGAAATTGTGACCATTTTCCTGGGAGGTAGAAGCCATTTTCCACTGGCCCAGCAGCAAACTTGCCTGCAAAGCTGAAGCAATGGCTTCAAATTCCTCTGCAGTATCATCTTTATTAATAATTTGATGTTTAAAACTAAATTAACATGGAGGAGAATGAACATCTGGAGCAGACATTGCTGTGTGTTTACTGCTGTGATGTTGCAGATTTTGCGAAACCACGGTTATGGACAAAAGCCAGGAACTGTGGCAGGCGGCCAGGGCACTGCTAGTGGGCAGGAGAGGAACCACAGGAGCTCCTTGCTGGTGGGAGAAGAGGAGCAGATGGAGAGGGCGTTTGAAAGCAAGTGGCCAGTAGCCATTATAAACAGTGAATAGTAATGGCTGAGAAGGTCTCTGCTTTGTCCTGACTGCAACAAACTTCTGAGATGAGTGGAGAAACTACAGAGAGGTGATACGATAGGCTCAGGGAGACATCACTACCTGCATTTATGCCGCCCTAGCATGGGTATTTAAAATCTCTTCTCTACAGGCACTGGACTCCCTCCCTTCAGTATAAATATCTCACTTGGCTTTTCCCTGGGCACCTCAGTTGGATGCCTAAATTTGGGGCAAATGAAGCTTAATTGGGGTTGATGGCTGATGGTGCTTGTCCCACTGATGGAGACCTTTAAGTTGTTCATTGTTGCAGGTCACCCAGATGACTTTACAGGACTGTGGGATGGTCTTGCCCACAGCTTTTTGGAAGGCTCTTGAGTCACTAAGTCCTTCCATGCAGGTAGGAATGATACCAGGGGCTGATGCCTCCGAAGTGCTGTTGGAAACAACCCCCAGTGCTCGCAGCCACATGCCAGCGATGGTGGGGTTTGTGTATGGTGCTGCTATAACAGGTGGGATTAACCATCGTGTGCACCTCAAACCCTACAAGTTGGCCTAACCTGTGTGGAATGATCCCATCTCCCAAAGAACTTAGGCCACAATTTTTTGAGTTCATGGAAAATCTGCATTTGTGGGGTGGTTGAGTCCATCCTTCACTCTCAGGCATCTGTGGGATTAACTGTACACCTTTGCCCTGAAGGGGACAGCCTGCACTTGAAAAAAAACCAACATGCTCCACAAAACTGAGGTGAGTTATTTTATGTAGAGAGAAGGGGCTGCCTTCTCAAGGGTCATAGAATCATAGAGTTGCTTGGCTGGAAAACACCTTTTAGATCATCGAGTACAACCGTACCTGGCCACTACTAAACCATATCCCTGAGCACTTCATCTACCCATCTTTTAAACACCTCCATGGTGGTGACTCCACCATCTCCCTGGGCAGTTGTTTCAGTGGCTGGGCACCCTTTCAGTGAAGAAATTTTTCCTGATGTCTAATCTAAACCTCTCCTGACACGACTTAGCACCAAGTGTTCCCACAGCGTGTCCTGCCAGCACTGCTGGGACTCCCAGGGACACCGCACAAAGGTTCTGGACTCCTGCGATGATGGGGATTTGCACTCATGTCTGCTAATTATAGCTGGTAAGGGTGCCTGCAGCTGAGCTTCTTGTGTTCCTCTTTTCTGCAAAAATTGAATTTTTCTTGCTTTGTTTTTCTTTTTTTTTTAGCAGGAAAATTGGAAGAAAAAAACCTAGGGGTTAGCTTAAATCTAATAAAAAATGTTTTCAGGTGATCTTTTCAGTATTACTGAGCTGCATTTCAATCTTCTGTGAGAGAACTTTGCAACCTAACACATTTGCTCTGCTGTGAAGTCCAGTCAGACTCCCCAGGAGATGATTCAGGGCAGATATCACCCTCTGGTGGACTCTCTCTGTCTCTCCAGTGGTTACAGAGGAAGCCAAGAGAGATCATCTATGTATTTAGCAAGACAAATTAAGTCTATATTCAGGCAGCATCACCTCCTCAGTGCAGCTTTTCTATTCCTGGAACTTTCTGTGCATCACAAGAGGCATCAGGTCATGAGGACAACATAGGAGAAGTGGTCTGGGCTGAAGTTAAGTCTTCTTCTGTGGGGAACTCATTCATGAGCAAGTCAACACTGAGTATTGCAAGTCATGACAGAGAAAATGCTTTTTTTGGGCATAAATCACATTTTCTGTTGTATTTTCTATATATATTTGGCAGCTTTTTATTCCCTGAATGTGTTGTTATTGTAAATACCAGCCCCAGGCAGGAGGAGAAGGAGGGCTTCATTTCTACAAAAGCACTTCCCTGCAGGCTGGAAAAGTTCAAATTTTGCTTTGAGGGACTGCAGAAAGACGAAGGATCAAAAGTACATGCAGAGGATGCAGGTAGGCTTTAATTAAACAGGAAATGCAAATCTAATGATTATCATAGAATCATAGAATGGTTTGGGTTGGAAGGGACCTTAAAGATCATCCAGTCCAACCCCCTGCCATGGGCAGGGACATCTCCTACCTGATCAAGCTGTCCAAGACTTCACCCAACCTGGCCTTGAACAATTCCAGGGAGGCAGCATCCACAACTTCCCTGCGCAACCTGTTCCAGTGTCCCACCACCCTTATTATCTTCTTTTATACATTGAAAACCTTAAAAAAAAAATCAATGGTATTTACATGAGCTCATCAGTGTGATGAGTGTTGTTATAACTTATAACTTCTGTAATTCTAGCTTGGATCTGTAGAGCCTTTGCAGTGCTGTCCAGATGCCTCACCAGATTGCTCTGTCATGATCAAACTAGAAGTTATTGGAGGGAGTTTGCATGTTCCCATGTGGCCTATAATTTGGGCTAATTTAGTGTGTAATATTGAAATCAAGTCATGTGCTGATGAGTGCACTTCAGCATCAATTCATGCAAATACTTGATAGAGAGGACCCATTAGTTGCCCTATATGGGGGTCTGGGCTGGTCTCCATTTCTTCCCAGTGTCACGAGGAGCCTGAGGCAATGCTGGGAAGAGGCCAAGGAAACCCCAATACAAGCTGAAACCAGACCCTATGGATGTGGGCTGGTTCAAGCCATGAGTGGGCACCTTGTTGCCCACTTGCTTGCAGTTGCCCACTGCTGCTGTCAACACACACTCAAGCGTCTTCTCATGCTTCATGAGGCTCGAGAGGGACCTGGGAACTTGGGGTCAGCCCAGCCAGTTCTCCTCTAGGATATGCCACCAGTATGGGGCTTCCCACCCTTACCCCAGACAAGACCCTTTCCCAGATGCCAGGGGTTTCCCCACCATATGGGGTGCAGGGAGACTGCCCTAAGACATGTGTGACACAGCCCCTGGTTTGCTACAGCCCTTTGGTCTCTGGGTTTCTTCTAACACCATCGGGGTTTCAGGGCTCGCTGGTGCAGGAGCAGGAAGGAGCAGCTGTGTGGTCAGATGGCAGCAGAGCCGTAGCGGCCCGAGGAGGACGATGGTCAAGGTGAAGGTTGAGGGAATCACCAACACGTTGGAGCTAACTGGCTGGAGAGGTGAGGGTGGGGTGCAGGGAAATCCCATGTTGGGTCCCCCTGTGCTCACACACTGCATGAAGGTGCACAGACCAAAACCAGGGCTGGGCTCACTTTCCTACTCTTCTGCTTGCCCGTTCTGTGGGACCTCTAGGAAGTGAAACAGGAACTTCAAAGCAGCCCCTAGCTTTGAGGAATATTGTTAAGTTTTTTATCTTTTTCACGATGGTGCTGGCAATATGGTCGTTCTCCCTCCACTCCAGAGCTGCACTGGCACCTGGAAGTGACAGCCACAGTGCCCATAAGGGGATGGGAAGCTCTGCCTGGACCCAAGATGATAGATGTTTTCAACATTTTCAGACTCCCCCTGGAAGTAAATAAATAAGCCCTTTATATATTTACAGATCTACTTTTTTAAAATTTTGATTACAAGTATATTTTTCTGGACAGGATGAAGCTGAGCCAGCTGAGGACGCCAAAAGGTAATGGCTGTGCTGTGAGAGCCCCTGGTCACAGCCCTCCTCGGGGCACACACTACCTCTAACAGAACTGGAAATGGGAAGTGAGCTTTTAGGGCTCTTCTTGGGGTTATTACCATTGCAAGGTGAGGTGAAGACCAGCCAGCAGAGCATCCAGCAGGTGGAGGGCAAGATACACCCATACGACTCCAGGTCCACAGGTTGTGTTCACTACTTTTGTCTCTTTGGAGGGGAGATGAACTCCTCTCCCAGGACCACCCTCCTTGGTGATCCCTCAGGCACCTGTCTCCATTCCCTGGGGGCTGGATGGGACACATGGCTGGACTGCGGGGGCTTAGGGGCAACTCAACTGCTAGACAAGCGCTGGCAGCACACTCAGCACACCTCAACTCTCTCCTTTGCATTTCCTTCATGGTCTTACGGCTCTCAACAACTTCTGCTCTGGGGTTCACTCAGGGCTCCCTGGAAGAGGAAATGAGCAGGTCCTGGTGCATCCCACTGCCTGTGGCTTTCACAAAACACATTCCTAACGGTAAGGTGATTAACCCCGTGTTAAGGGCAGAGATCGTGATGACCATCATCCCATCCCTCATCGCTGTCACCTGCCTCTTCAGCAGGCACTATACATTTTTTCAGGATCTATGTTCACATACATCTAATGAAATTACTATTTATGTCTATCAATCTATAGATTTAAAAATCTATTAAATAAAAGATAGATTAAAATGGAGAAAGGCATGGAGGGGAAGAACGCTTCCAGGACTGCATCTCTTCCCAAAACACAGGATGCTCTGCTGCAGGGACGTGTTTCCCAGCACATGGCAAATGACGGATCAAAAAAGGAGACAGGTTTTATCCATTTTATTTAACCAATGAAATTCCTACTGATAACAATGAAAGTAATTTCAGCAAGTATAAATGCGATACAGTTTTAAACAAACCCCATTGTTCCGTACCTATAAATACATTTTTCAAAACCTCGTAAAAAGTGCAGATTTATGAATTGCTGTTAAAATGTTAATACGATTCCTTTGTTTAAAAATGCATTTTTGTCTCTTAACTCACAAAAAAAAAGTTCCTTCTGCATCTGTTCAGATAAATTCAAGTTGGGTAACTTAAAAACTAACAAAAGTCACACACACAAAAAATCCATCCCACTAGGTCAGTCTGTCCTCTGCAAAAAGAAGAAAAAAACCAACAAAACAACAACAACAAAAAGAAACAACAGAAAAAAACTATGAAAGCTGCTGTGGAAACCCACAGTGAGCTCCTAGCAGCTGCCTCACCTTGCAGACAAACCTCCTGTGAGAGCACAGAGCCTGTGGCATCTCTCTCTCAGGGCAGGTGGTGGCTTGGGGTGCAGGACAGGTGATGTGCCACCCACCACTGGATACTGTAAGGACTGCGGGACACACAGCGTGACCACACTTCCCTGCTTCCAGGTGGTGGGAGGGAGCAGCAGGATCAGAGCTTTGTCGTTAATCCTATGTCCCGAAACACCTGTGTGGCCCTAGCAAGAGGAGGCAAGAAGGGGACAGCTGCTGGGCTGGGGCTGGGTCCAATTTACACCCTGGTCAGAGGGCGAGAGGTGGGAGATGCAATGAAACATCCTTGCCCTGCCTGCCACCCCAGCCCGCGGGCAAGGGGCTCAGACCCACATCCACCTTCTTACCTCTGATGTGCCAGGCTCTGCAGACAGCCAATCTTGGGCTATTTTTTGCACTTGAGAGAGGCTTGGAAGCTTTTCAGCTGCAGAAACACCATGTCCATGTTTCAGTCCAGTGGCTGGTCTGTCCATGCCTCCCATGCTAGCAAGGCTCACGTTTATTGCCGTGCAAGCAGACTGCGGGGGGCAGCCAGAGGCCAGCTGATGGGCACAGGAGGCTGAAACACACACGAGACCCCAGCCTTCCCAGCATTTGGGTCCAAATGTGACCAAACGCTGGGCAGCCTTGCAGCTCAGACCATCTCACTGTGATTTTTGCAGATAGGGCTTCAGCTCACCCACGGTCGAGGCTGCTGGCGCGCCTCCCTTTATCCACAGTGGTATTTCAACTACAGCAGGGTCTGTTCAGCAAGAGCAGTTTAAAGTGGCTATGTTTATCAAGTTTGCTACTTTCTGAATTTAAAAAAAAAAAAACAAAACAAAAAACCAAACCCCAATAACTATAAATACAAAGACTCTCACACACCAGACACTTGCAGCCTGCTTGACTCATAAACGGCATCAATATTCTGTTAAAAAGCTTATTCTACTTAAAACTATACATAGTACAAGACACCAAAAAGTGGCAGTCGTGTCACGTTGCCTGCCCCAGGGTGGCCCACAGTCAGGTGCTTCCTAAAAAAAAAATCAAGGAGTTACAGTAACACAGCACAGGACTGCAAAGCCGATCACAGCTTCTGCTTACACTGCATACGAAGTACCAAGGGGAACACAAAAAAGAACTGGTGTTAATACTGATGGATTAAAGAGTAACTATAAAGATCAAAACAGACGTTCACAGCATGCTACATATATTGCTCACAAACTTTTCTTTTCTTTAATAAAAAGGCTAATACAAAACAAGGAGTTGGCAGTCTGATTTTCAGTTACGTTGGATAGAAAGATAAAGCACATACATTCATCGTGTGGCTTTCCAGCAAAAGAAGAAAAGGGTAAAACAGAGAGACTTCAAGTTTACAAAATTCCTGGGTTTTTTTAAGATACACTTTATATCCAGTTCCGGTCACAGTTGTGAAAATATTTCTGACTGCATTGCCTCGCAGAGTCCAAGGGCTGTAGCCTAATTATTATTATTTTCCCCCCAAAAGCTGCTGCATTTCCCACACCCCAAGCAGGCTGTTCCTGCAGCTACCCGAGCATGCGGCAGCCAGGCTGGAGGGAAGAGGTTTGGATCTGGTGGCATAACACAAGCATGAAGTGGGAATGAGAAACAGTTTTGGACCATGCATGTTTGGACCTGCTGCTGTAGCTGCCCCGCAGACCCCTCAGCTGGAGACACAATGCTTGGTCATTCACCCACTTTGTCTGCAAGCTCCCTTCAAAGGGCTGATGGGGGGTGGGAAAATGTAATTCAACAGTTGCACGTTTTTCTCAGGCAGAGGTGAACGGTTGGTTCCCTTCCCCTGCTCCATCAGTGGAGTAAGGAAAGGGTCCCAGGTATTGTCCTACAGAAGTCCTCTGGGCACCTTGGAAGGAGGCATGTCCCACCATCTCCTCTAGGCACAGACATATACAAGGACCTATTGGACACATCAGTGAAGCTTCAACTGACCAACATGTCAACTTCCCCTGTGCTGGCTGCATCCATCGAGAGGGCCTGTGGTCTGTACCTTCCAATACTGACAGCGTGGCTTGCTCCTCACAACTAATATATTCACTGGCATCTTAAATATCACCTCTAACTCCTGTCCAGAACAAGGGAAGACTTCAGATTTCTGTTTTCCATAAGCCTTGATGACGGTCAGCACCCATAGCAACACCCAACCCTGCCTATGTCTCCAGCAGCCACTCTGTGGTTTCCATTTAGATTTATCCTGTAGTGAAGCAAGAACCCCAAATCTGCTTAATCGAGAGGTCACAGTCTGCGTGGCTGTGAGGCACCTGAGGAGCTGCCAACCCAATGGCCCTATGAGCCTGCCCAGTACAAGAAGACCTCAAACTCCCCAAGATGTCCCTCAAAGAGACCGCCACGGCTCAACTGCTCAAGCATGGGGAGTTTTGCCAAAGAAAGCATTTCCTTAGTGGATCCATTGGATTATTTCTATAACTCCAGAGATGGGATATGATGCTACTGGCAAATGCCACCTAAATGTTGTAAGCAAACACTGAGTGTCATCCTTTCAAACCAGATTCAGAATTTTCCTGTCCAGAAATAACCCTCTGAACTCAAAAGCAAATGGTGATACAGGAACCTAGCATTGTTTTACAAGGTAAAGGCTACAGGGTTGTCCTTGCATTACACCTTGGGGTTGTGAGCTGGGAAGACAAAAAGCACTTGATGCAGGAGGGTGGAGGTGGCAGGTTGGAAAATTACAAGTTTTGCCCCCGGTGAGCAGCAAAAGGACTAAATAAATGTCTGCAAGAGAGACAGGATGTTTATTGGGAAAGCAGCAGCATGACCACATGCCAGGAAATGTGCTCTGAGGGATAAATTAACACTGATCAAGATGCTCCTAAAGTTTCCTCACACTACTGTGCTCCCTCCATCTCCCACACGTGTGGTCTGTGACGTAGGTATGAAATGCTAAATTCATTTTCATTTGGAGATAAAAATTTTCATTTACAATTCTCAAACGTGGAAAAGCTAGTGGATGCATGTCTTCAGAAAAACATAGTCCTGGGGGACATTAGGGAGAATAAATGTGAAGTTCAGATGGTGAAAATTGACATTTTTGTCCAGCTCTTGGAATGATTGCTAATGGCAAACCGATTCTTCTGGCTTTATATTCTTATCAGCTCTGGAAAAGTTCATTTACAATGAATCCACTCCCCCCTCCCTCAATTTTGTGCAACAGCACCCCTTACTTAAGGTAGAAGGATCCGAAGCTCTAAGGAAAGTAACTGAAAGAACATCACTTGAAAGCAGGGAGATTTGGAGTACTTCCTTCTGGCTACAACTTTTAAGTCCAGACACAACCTATGCACTTGCTATTGCCAATAACCTTTCCTGCAAGTAAAGGCTAAATAATCCATCTTTTGTAAAAGGGAGTCCAAACTCTGGAACATGAGCCTGAAATGCATGCCTATGTTCATGGAAAAACATACATGCATGAGAAACACCAAGAACCTGTTCAGCAAGAGCAGCAGCTTACAGTTTAACTGCTTTTGGAAAGATTTCTCTAGGCCTATATTAAGTCCCCCAAACAACCATTTCATTAACAATCGCTGCAAATCACATGGATCTCCTACAAATTATTCCTGTAATCTCCATGGAAACTGATTTTATTCTATTGAATTCAGGTGACTAAGTATCTTTAAAAATCTGACTCAAAAATATTAGTGGGTACCTTGTAGGATTTCGCTATGTGCCTTGGTGCTTAAATTCCTACTGAAATTTAGGGAACTAACTGCTTTTTCCAAATCCCATGAAAATATCTATCAGCATCACTACAAACACAAATACGTTAGAAGATCTGGTGCTCTGACTTTCTGCACTCAAGTGAAAGAGAAATAAAATGTTCTCCTTTTTGTTCTGTTCTGATCTGTTCTAAATTTAGAGAGACCTACATTTATAATTGTTTACAGTCACTGGTTTTCCTGTCCTTAAAGTTTTTTTAACAGCTAGGAAGACCAGATAGTGGTGATGCTTTAACTCTTAGAGCTGAAAGTACATCCTTTTCATTATAATAAAGGCTTTAGGACAAAAAAATAAATGTTTCATTTCATTCTTGATTAAAATAGATCCATGCACAGCTCACCAAAAATTCTCACGGGACACCTCAACACTAGCTTTAGCAGCTATCTGCACAAACTGTACCCTAGTTTAAAATGGTTTCTGTTCCTGTATGACAGCACTTGTGTGATGTTCAGTTGCAGGCAGTGTTCTGGGAAACACTTTCGCCAATTGGCATCTTTTTCACTTCTCTTCATTACCAAAAAATGGGGCGAATGTACTCTATCACAACACACATTTTGAAGCAATTCTGCAACGATAAGAAGCTGCCCGTGTTCAAAAGTTCTGTTCCTACTTGCAGCATCCTGTGCTAGCTAGTTAATTTGTACCCAACAAGCTCTCTCTTCAGTAGACAGGAGACTGTACACTTTGTTTTTATGTTGGTCACGGCTGGGATTTTGTGGACTAACATTAACGCTGGTAAATATCAATTCCAATAAAGGAACACAGAGGGAGAGTATCTAAACTTTCAACAATTACAGTACTCTTAAGAAGAATATTAATGAACACAGTGTGAAGATTCACATTCATGAGTGCTTTAGAAATGCAAAAAATCCAAGAACACTTGCACATTAAAATTTGGCACAGCGTGAGCCTAAAGCACGCATTAAGCCCATGGTAGAGTTGTCTGACTTTAAACACCTATTCTGAACAAATATCTATTAAAAATCATAAATCTGAGTATAAAAACTAGGCTATAAATTGTTACACTGTAAATGCAGTACTTTGAAAAAAAATGCCACGTGGAAAACACTTCCAGAAGTTTCACGTTTGCATTTAACATTAAAAAAATAAAATAGCAAACTACTATTACAGTGACATTTCCTACGGTGGAATGTCTTGCAGGCCATATGTGACTTGATATGGCAACTTTGAAAAAAAAAATCACTGGTTTACTACAAATTTTTATGAACCAATCCATTTATGGTTTCTATATTTCAAATCTGCTCGTGCACTTTGCTCAGAAGATATCTGAGCTGTCAAGTACATTTCATAAGGAAAGCGTAAAGGCACTCATGTTTCCAAACGTAAAACTCAACCTACTCTAAGAGTCTTTGCATTTCTGAAGGGAAACTAAGCCAAACTAGTTACCCAAATCTAGTTTCACCTCCTTTCCAGAGCTCAGCTGTGCTTCTTGAGACCTTGACTTTTCAAAGCAAAGGAATTTAAAGTAGTACTGTACAGTTCCCATCACTTGAAAAAAAAGCAAAAGTACTGCATGAAAACCTCTCTCAGCAGAACTGTTTTAAGCACAAAAGCCATTAGGTATGGGCACTGCAGTCACAAGAGGGATAAAAAAGCATCAGGACAGCTTAGAAAGCTAATCTAAGTTCACACGTACAAGAGCCTCAACACTTCTGAGAAATCCTTGCAGTTAGCTATACAAGATAAATAAATCTGATGTTTTACCCCATGTTATCTCTAAGAGAGTCCAATGCGTCTATTGGGCAATTTTCTAAATAGCCAACATTAAGTTAAAAACAAACAAAACAACCTGATTTCTTCCTTGAACGGTTTTCACATGCAGTGTCTGCAGTCTGAAAGTGCAGAAAAGTGTACAATCATTAGCTTTCCAATCTGGAACAGATAGATGAAGAGAAAAAACCAACATGCGAAGTCACAGCAAAGTATCAGGAAAAGGGAAGAAAAGAGAAAACTAACTTTACTTACTGGTCCATGACTTAGTCGAAGAAAAGTGTTAAAATATGACTAACTGACAGTATCTTTTTAAATATTCTGCAGTCACCAGTGGAAAAAATCCTGTATTAACTTCTACAATCCAAGAGAACACTAAAAATAAACCTGTCCAGTTAGTTTTGAATGTATGCAACAGAAATAAAGGTCACCCTCCTCAAAGAAACGTGGGAAGTCCACACCAGCAGACAAAAGCTGAAGCAGTGACAACTTGCATCCTACTGGGTAAGTTTAAGCATCTCTTTAGGCACTTCACTGGTTCATTAAATGCAATACAAAATAAAGCTATAAATATCAACATTTTGTGCTCTTAAAAATTAGTCAAAAGCAACAGAAAACAGCACAAAAGTGTGACATTTTTGGCAGCTTATTTCTTCCCTTCCCCAATATTACCGGTTGTCTAAGAATGCTTTGTTTTGGGGATGCTTTGGCATCTCAGTATCAGGTTGTCTTAAGCCATGAAAGCTAAAACAAAACTGCTAGGCCTTAGACAATAAAGAAATTTGGTTTTAAAATTTCTTTATGGCTATATAAGAAGGACACTTTAGCAGTGGTATGATAGGGAAAAAAGCTTGCTTTCTTTTTAAATATTGCACTTTTCTTTTGTTCACTCACACTAATGCATAGAAACTTTTTAAACTCTGAATATTAAAATTTCAAGCTATGAAAAAGTTAATGGGTAATAAATTCCTATACATCCAATATGAAAGAACAGATATGCTAGACTTCCTTTACTTTCCTTAGTTAAAACATTGAGAAAGAAGAGAGTGCAATAAAATCCCACAACCCTTGTTTTGGTCAGCCTGTGTATTAACTTTATAGGTGCCAACTAAACAAATTGCAACATGTGATGAGCATGGATATTGTAAGGACAACTGAGGGTGACTGTCAGTAAAACAAGATTATGCATGACTGAAACACAGCAAGTGTGGCTGAAATGGCAAATTGTGAGGCCTCTTCTCACGGGAAGGGGCACGACAAAGCAGATAAATTTCGCATTTCAGTAGCATGCTGTAAGATTTATCATGACTAATTTCACATTAAAGTGTGCTCAATGTTTGCATCCACATCTCGCATCACCTTCAATTGCTGTAGTAAGACAGTGACTGGCAAGCAGTCTCCAGGAGACACAGAAGAATCCAGTGGGCAATTCAACGCAACGCAGTCCGCGTGTCTCTGTCACGAGTCATGACACGGTGGTACGTTCTCAGGACAGGCAGAATCGGTCTTCTGCTGGACTCCACTAATCTGAAAAATGATTGCTTGGAAAAAGAAGTCTCTAAGCACTTCACTCCTGTGCTTAAAGAACAAAGCGCTAGGATTGGATATAATAAAAAACAGTTTCAGGATCCTGGCCACTGCACAGAAATCCAGCTGGAAACAATGCAGAGTAGTGCTCCTCAGTGTTACTTTTGTTATCATTAGTAATGTTAAGCATCAAGAAAATAAAACACGTCATTGCACATTACAGCCGTCAAGAAGCACGGCTAAACTTTGACACTAGAGAATTGAATAACCTGATGCTACATCACAAACAGCTTCTGGTGTGTATCTATGTCAAAAGGTCTTTACATACTCAGTAAAAACTCCTTTACTCCTGCCCAGCGAATGCTTCAGGTTAAGTGACGAGTTATGGCACGAAGGGCATACAGAAGTTCAGCTTGCATGCGAGCTTCCATTAGAAGCAGATTGACATGAACCTGTTAGAAATTAAATCAGACATTTAGTTCACCTCCGGATGTAACACCATATATTCATTTAGGCTAAAATTTCTACTATTCAGTAAAGGACTGCTGCAAAAGTACTGTAGGTGAGTTTCTTAGTGATGGTTTAGTAACGGGACAGGTATGGTTGGACTTGATGATCTCAGAGGTCTTTTCCAACCATATCATCCTATGCTTCTATAAAAACTTATGTTGTTTCTCCCCATACACTCCTGCAGGACCCCAGTTCCTCTTGAGAGCTGTGTAGTACACCAATACTAGACCACATCCTCAGACTGCTGGAACTAGTCTCAACTGCTGCTTTAAGCAATCTTCCATCTGAGAAGTCACAGGAAAACCTATCCTACCATTAGTGTCCTAATGATACTAATTATTTACAAATTATATTTTTTCTTTACTACCACCTTTGACCATTATATAGGGGCACAGAATAAGGAACAGTTTACAAGCCAGATCAGCTGGTAGGCACACAAGCACTGAACCTTTGTCAAAAAGCACTTAACTTAGATCACTTAACAATGTATCTGAAAACAGGCTGACATTTTTATTGATGAAATCAACACCATGAAGATTTTATATATATATATTTATATACATACATATACATATATATGAGCTAAGGTCTTTTTTGATCCCCAGATCTCAAGTATTGACATAGCTGATCACTTCTGCATTCCCAAATTTATACACTTTTCTATTACAGCTGTCAGTTCAATTTTATGAAGTCACTGAAAATAATAATAATAATAATAATAATAATAATAATAATAATAATAATGAATCAGTATTCCCAGAACACCAAGATGTATTTTTGTAAAACTGATATCCAACACTCTATGAATTAATTTCTTTTTTTCTCCCTGGTTAAAACCAGTTTGTTTGGCAGATACTGCCATTTTAAGTTATCACCATATTTGCATTTTTAAACAATAAGGGGGGGCATCTGTGAAACCAGTTTGGCTTTTAAATACGTACCTTCTCCGAGTGCTTGAACTGACGCCAGTAACTATCGTACATGCGCTTGGTAGTTCTCTCTGGGTAGCAGGTCACTGTCTTTATGTAAACCTTCAGGCTGCGTTCAAGTAACTGATTAACTTCTCCATAATCATAGTCATCATACCTAAATAACACAGGTAATCACTCTGTTGATTTTAATTTTTTAGAAGCGTGGTCTTTTATACCATTATGTTCTTAAGTTTGGGAATTGGAACATTTATTATACATGCTAGAAAACCACCCGCTAACAGAAGATCTGAAAGGCTCAGTACTAGGATGTTGTCTTTTCTGAACAAAGGATTCAGGATACAGGTTGGCTTCAGAGAAGACATTTTTGTAATCATTTCCATCCTGACTCATAATCTTTTTCTCCACTGGAAGCAAAAGTTATAGTAATATGCCAGCAAAACTAACTTCCAGACCGAGTTACACTCAGCAACATCTCCACTTTAACATCCAGCGTCTAAAATCGTGCTTTTCACACGGTTCATTTTTCATTCTGCTTACACAGTTTAATATGCACTTCTAAGTCAGGGGATTTTCATCCATACCTGATTCCATACATACAGTGGACATAGTTAAATAAAGCTCTTCTTAGCATAGTTGTATCAACATCTTCATGTGTTGCCATAGTGTTATATGTGAGGTTATATACCATCCGAAACTTCTCATCAAGGAGATGCCCGATATCAGAATAAAGCCTGTTTACAAGGGAAAAGCCATGATTTTCCCACGTATAATCCTGCAGGAAGAGAAGGAAATATATAAATGCACAAATGAAGTCCTTATATGATCCTCTCTATAGCTCAATAGTTTTTGTTGTCTGCTTGTAATAACTTTATTGTCTTCAAAAAATTTGCATTTTCAATCCTTCATTCACATCACCTGCTCCATTTTCCCAGGCTTCTTGGCAATGAATATCATATGGGAACACTCCATCTTCAGCTGGATATCATTAACTGACAGGAGAAAAACCCTCAAGCTTCTCCTGAAATGTTGAGGCAATTTTTGCCACTTCACCCAGTGTCATTCCATGTGGAGTGGGCCTGTAAGTTTCAAAAAATTTTTCCCCTCGGAGATGTTGATGCTTCGCTCTGATCAGAGATGGAGTATTTACTTCCACCTAGGATGTACCTTCACTGGGTAAAACACTGGACCATCCTTGAACAAACTAATATAATCCAGGCTGCTTTGGTCTCAGCACCTAAATTGGAACGATAAAAGCTTGTCTGCTCCTATTAGGAATGGGAAATCGTTGCAGCGTGGTGGCATGGCATCGGCAGCTTCAGAGCAGCGTGCATCCCCTCCTCATGCTGTGGTTATACAGGCTATGTTAAGTTTGCCCATATCCTTGGCAAGTGTCCAGTCATTCAATAACTGATGCCATCTTTACAACTGAAGGCATCATCTGCATGGCCTTCCTGCATCTGGCTGTTTTCAAAGGTATTGCTGGGCAAAGGTTCTCACCCAGGCTCTTTAAAGCACATCTACCGGACTGGCCTCCTGATTACGATGGTGGGGAAGAGAACGCGATTCAGGGACAATATTCAGATGCCTAACACGAGGCATTCAGTGACATCTGAAACACACTAGAACGTATGGCCTTCAGCTGCCAGTCCGGAAGACTTTAAGGCTGTGTGACATGTGCTGTACCTACCAGCCCTGCACAGATGTCCAGCACACCTGGGGCATCACAAAAGCCTCTGAAAACCAGAAGCTCCAGGAGCATGCAAGTGTTTTTTAATAACAGCAGTTGATCCATACTAACAATGAGAAAGGGAACAAAAAAAGTTTAAAGATGTTCTCCTGTGTATGGAATACGTTTTTCTATTACTAAATTTAAGCACACAGAGATAAGGCAGTCGTGTTTTATCAGAATAAGCATTAGGTCTATTGCAGGGTTTGGGGATGCTACTGCAATTTAAATAGTATTAAGAGAGAGCATTTGGGAGACTACATTACATACATCTAACTGCTTAAGAGCTGGACTTACTAATAAAGTTAAATTATCAAGGCAACTCATCTGAATGTAGGCCAGAAACTGTCCTATTTATTTAAAAGCAGATATGCTTTACTTCCAATTTGAACTTCTGTAGAGCTTTATTCCATGGCTGCCTGCTACTCCTAAGGAGTTAAGTAGAATGTTTCATTTGAAGGCCTTGACTCTGCCTTATTCTTTTTGGCAATATCTACCCACTTTAGGCTCAACGAAACACCTCTGAGTAAATTATCTCAGCAGAGACTATTATATAGCTAAATACATTTCCGGAGAGTGATCATAGATTCTTTATTTTACACTGTTAGACACATCTTCTGACCATGGAGTTTTCCTGCACCCACAATTTTTTTTTAACTGAAGTTCTCCTATTTGGTTTAAGATTTGTTCTATTGCTTACAATTTATTACTTGACTGCTGAATAATCTACTCTATAAGCTTGAACTGAACCATCTAGGATGTCCCTCCTTTTACATATGTTTTGAAGAAGCTGATGAGTTTGGTCATGGAAAAAGATGCCAATATGCAAGCCAATGCACAAGTAAAATGTACACACTGTTCTTTCAACAGCACTAAAAAATATATTTAAATATAGCCAAAAATTTCAGTAATCACATTTAAGAAATCCTTTTCTGACATTCAAAGTCCAGTGATTTAGTGCATACATGAGAACGACTCTCCCCAAATTCAGTGATATACTTTACAGTTTTCAAACATTAATTCTGGTAATAACTGGAATAAGACTGAAAGCTAAGTATTCCCTTGTCTGAGATTTCCAAAGAGTGAAAGACTCATCTCTGATTTTTGGAAGCTTGCAAGTTATTTAATGGACAAGGACAAGAAGAGGAGCATGCAAAAAACATACCCCACTACAGCCATTTTATGCTATTTGCCCAGTAGTGAGATATACAAACATTCTTTGAGTGAATGAACGTTAAAGAGAGAGTACCTGAGCTCTGAATGTTGGCAGATGGTCTTCTCCTCGCCTTGCGAAGTCTTTGTACCCAAATCCAGGATCTTCAATATAGCGGGAGACATCCGTAGAAACTATTTCATCATCAAATGCTGTGAATTAAACAGCAAAATTCTTTGCTTCAGGCAAGCACATGAGTCAGTGCTGACTCCCAACTACCACTCTACAGGACTAGAGAGCAATTTTAGAAGCTGTGCAAAGGAAGAGAGCAGTATGAAGGGAAGAAATATTTCAATCCCAATTTGCTTGTTTGGGATCCATCCCTTTCACTGAGCCAACTAAATGACAACCTACACCAGACATCTAATAAACTTATACAAAATGGGAAGAGATGAGCTAAACTTCTGTTTGGAGGTGTGTTTTTTCCTCTGTTGGCTTCTGAGGGAGGCCATGTATCTGAAATCAGGAAGATGAATCCCATTCATAAAGTTACTGTACTGGAAAAAGAAACAGAAAAATGTGCTCTTGACAAGAGGATTGCTATAATGAGCAGATGTGGTATCAGGAATTACACCAGCTCTGCTCTATAACCCAGAGTATGAGCAACCAGAAAGCAATGCAATACTCCACTTGTAAATATCAGCTGAAGATTATATGAAAGCAAAGAGCTCTACAGTACATCAGGCTGAAATTCTGCCAGAAGCTCTAGTAACTAGGCATTTTTAAAGAGCTCCAAAACATGTCACTAAGCAAGTGCAGGTTCTCTATCAGGAATCAATCATTCCTTCCAGAATAAACAGGTGGCTTGATTGTATAACTACCTCTGCAGAAGTTGACTACTGCATAGCTGACTGCATTTGACCCTGATGTTAAAATCCTGGCTCACCTCCAGATGCATTGACAGAACAGTTGCCATATGTCCACTGTTAGCACCTTGAAAAGTCAGTTAATCTAAGAATTGCAGAAGTGCTTTATCTTGTCTTTGCCTCATTAAACAATCAAAACATAACTGCGTAGGAAGCAGCTCTCACAGCACCTGCTACAGCAAATCCTCAGTGAAGAATAAAAAAACCTGCACACATATGCTCCTCTCCCCTGGCAAGGACTGAATTACACAAAAGGCTACAGGACCAAGCATACACACTCAACTGAAACCAGCAAAAGGTAAAGAAGGAGTAAAGTCAACAAACTACCAACATTCCATAAAAAACGTTCTGTCCCAAATAACACTTCTTCCTTATACGCCTGAAGTTGCACAGACTCATGAAAGTCCCAATGTGATCATGAAACTGCAATAGGTGTCAGTTTATCTGCCCTGTTGATACTTTTTGATGAAAGGAAAACAGAAGGAGAATGGACAAGGTTTATTTATTAAAATGCAGCCATGATGCTGCTGATATATCTTCTTTTAGAGATCCTGCATGTTCCTAGAGAGCCACAAAATAATCTCTCTGCCAACCTGCAATATATTTTTCCTCCCCTTTGGGCTCAGTGTACAAAAACTTAGATACTTTCAAACAAAGATCTAAATCCACAAAGAACAGTGTTGATTAAAAGTGAGGCATTTTACGGGACACTTCTTAAAAAGACACAAGCTGCAACCTTCAAGCAGCCTCTTCTATGAGGATACTGTTGCAGATTCTGATTATCTTAACAGAATTATTTCTTTAAATACTTTCTTTGAAAAAAAACCTTTTGCTGTCTATAGGAAATAGATATCATTGTACGGTCTGTTAGAGATTAAGGCCTTCAGAGCACATAAAAAATATTGGAAAAGAACATTTTAGTCTAGAATTTTGAACATTATTTAAGAATTAAAAAAATGCTATGAAATCTCTGTCACAACAAAGGCAGTGGAACAACACAGCAGTATGATCACTCAATAATGCAAGTCATTGATACCCGTTCCAGGTGAAAGTAACTCAAATGGTAAAAAGCTGAGTCTCATTCCAACCTACTTCCTGAACTATGTGCATATCAGAAGGCTACTTATGAGTGTCAATGAAGTTCAAAGCATTGTAGACCCTGAATCTGTGAAACATTACTGAGTATTTACATGAATTAATTAATTTGAAGACATAGAGCATGCAAAGAAAGAGAAACACACACACAACTTTTAAAGAAAGCTATATGCTTCTTTTTAATAATAAAAGCTAAATTTCAAGTAGTAAAAAGGATGGTGTTACTTGCCAATCAAGAAATCTTAAGTAGATGAAGCAAGTGACCACCCTTACTACACTCCTACTGGACCAAGAGCCAGAATAAAGAAATGGACACAAAAAAAGTTGTCGTCACTGAATCAGCTTCAAGTGTTTGGTTCTTACAAAGCACAAACAAAACAGAACTCAAAAAGCACAGATACCTCCACTAATTACTAGCAGACTCTCCTTCTTCTCATTTTCAAAGCGAGTTGCCATTTCTTCCTGAGAGGCTTCTTCATCCTCTTTATCTTCTTGTAGCCTCTTCATCCTTTCCATTAAGGCCTCCAGCTCACTTAAAGAATCTGCAATCTGCAAAAACACCATGACATTCTGCAAAATTAGAAGATAGACAACATGCGTCATCTTCAGATTTCATGCTTGACAATAAACGTTCTCAAAACCAGACAGCAGCAGCAAACACGAAAACTCAAGCTGGAATGGATTTTGACACATACAGCGTAGACAAACAGCTTTCAGACAGCAAGAAGAAGGGAGTGTTACTTTATCTTGTTGCAGTAATCTATTGCAATGGGATTAGCAGTGGAAGAGGTGATGTCTGAACATGGAAACCATGGTTGCTTATAATATATATGTAGATGGCTCCAGGAAAGGTATCTGTGTGCCCTACATGTATCATAAACTAAATTTTAATATTAAAGTAATTTATCTCACTCTATCAGTAATGCAGAACACATTTTGGAAGTGATACAATGAAACACTGCAATACAGAAACACAACCTGAAGTAGCAAATCAGTGTTTTCTTTTGCTTTTCATTTCTTTTTGTTACATGTGATCAAAATAACCATTATGTTGACCCCTTTTCTAGAGGGTCCTTTTTTGTGAGGAAAACAAGCCTCTCTATGAGAAATACATCAAAGTTTCAGGTTCTGTGATCTGCACTTAAAATTCAAATTTTTCATAAGATAGACTGTTTGGTTTTCTTTTTCAGCTTTTCCTTTTGAATCTGTTCTTCTGCCCATAGCTATAATTGTTTTCCAGTGTGCCACTCACTGCTTAACAAAGCAGCACAGAGTCAGCAGCAGCCCTCTGCCCTCTAGAAACAGGGAATAAGACACCTCAGTGATTTAAACTAGCTTGTCTTCCTACAGCCCAGAAATCCAAGATACTGCAATTGAACTGAGTGAGCACTTCCACTGCTCATTTTTAAAAATATATCTTTGCACTCAGTTCATAATCCCAATCTTCCATCAAAGGTGATGAGGCTAATTCATCAATCAAGGACTGTCAGAAAAATAAATTCCACATTTAATTTAATTAACTAGTAATCAAAGTTCTCGCTTAGTTGATCCAAGACTGGAACACCAGTGTGAAGAATTAAGTAATTTTATTGCAAACATTTCCTCCTATCTACATGGAAATATTTCAGAATTGACATGGTTACTGATTGTGGGCCTTTAAGTCAACACTATTATTATGGAGACCTTTTTTTCCCCCCATTTCTTTTTTCATTCCACATGTTAGGAGTATGGATGACAATGCTCCAGTCAGCAACACAGTACCTGAAGAAACTGGGATTTCAAGCTTTCAGATGAAAGCGAAGTTTTAGTTTTGCTCAATAGGTTGTGAGATGAAGTGTCAAAATCAGATTGCCCTGACTATCATCCACTGTTATGACGTGGCTTTCAACAGATCACACTGCAAGCTGCTGGAGCCAATGTAAGTTACCAGACGTAAGCATTCCAATAAAGTAGACAAAAACTTTCAAACTACCCTGAAATTTAAACAGGAAAGAATGGAAGGAAGTTTTCTAATGCAAAACAGAGGCAAGTAAAAGAATCTTCTTGCAACACTAACCCCAAAGTTGCTACTTGTGAGGGATGCATTTTCTATATTGTTGTCATTGGCAAGATCACAGACACAGAAGTTGTTGACTGCTATAAGTCTGACTCCATTTGATGTATCCGGATCTCTCTCTGGATTAATGCCACTACCAAATACAAAACTTGCCAAGGCATGATAATGTGCCAACAGGACAACAGCATGAACCAGTTCAGGAAGAGACCAATTATTTTCCCCAGTCTTGACAAGTTTCTGAAATGAGAATAAAAAAAGTGTAAACATAAAATTTCTTATGGTCTCCACGTTTTCTATAAAACACTATATATTTTAAAAAGGGAGAGATTCCTTCTTTCCAATAAAACCGTATTCCTCTTGCACACAAACTCTCAATGGATGAAAAAAGAGACACCTACTATCACCTAATATATTACCTCTTTCCTTTCGGGATTATTTCAGCCAATGCCACTCCTAAAGAGTAAATCTTGTTGGTTTTGTCATACAGAAGAATTTATTGGCTTCTCCGATGCTGTACTACTTCTCTGACATTTTAACTCAAGGTAATGAAGTATAACCAGACACTTGTGTAGTTCTTAGCAGTTCTTATTACTGCACACTTACTGCTAGGTACAAGGCATGACTTAGCAGGTACCTGAATGTGCTCTTTCGTGACGAGCCAGGGCCGGTGTGCAAGCAGTTTATTTATTTCGTTCAGATTTTTCAGTCGTTGGGGAATGTATTCTAAACCGTTCAACCACTCTGCAATCCCACCAGTCTTCAAAAACTCATCAACGTGCATATTTATTAGGTAGGAACACTGATGTCTGGCAGCAGCCTGGAATATTTAAACACAGAGGGAAAAGGGCAGCACATTAGCGTGTAATCTGGTTGCTAACACAAAACAAAAACCCAATTTTGTGCCAAAGGGCCATGTTTCATACTGCAAAGCATTTCTATACAGTACAAAGGTTTCACCAATAAAATAAGTTTCCTTACTCTAGACCACAGAATCTAATTTAGGTGGGAAGAGGTCTCTAGTGTAGATCTGGTCCAACACTCTGCTCACAGTAGGGCTGACTTAGATCTCATTGCTTGGAGCCTTGTCCAGACAAGATCTTCAACCCTGGAGACCACACCACCTCTCCTGGCCCCTATTGCAATGTCTCAACATCAGCATGGTAAAAATTGTTTTTTTCCCAGCGTCCACCTGGAATTTGCTGTGACTACAGTCAACGACATCTCTTCCTACTGCTGCGCACTGATGGTTAAATACCCAGAAATAAGGTTACACAATTTTAACTGCTCTCTGTAAAACCTCACTCTCATGGGCATGTGAGAAGTGTATTGCTGTGGGAAACAGGGAAACATGTATGTTGCCAATTGTCTCTTCTCATTTAAAACCTTCTGGCTAGACATGCTTTATTCTCATGAAAATCAACTACAAAAATTCACTGCCTGCTGAAGTATCACTCTAGTTTCTCCATTCTAAAATATTCCTTTAAGAAAAATAAAATACAAAGATCAAGGTTGCAGCAGAAAACATATTATGTGTTGTTACATACCATTATAGCAATGTAGTGCCTATAGGGAAGAGGAAGGGGCCCATCCATGCGCAACATATAGAACTGGCTGCGGAGGAAAGACTCCAGGTACTGAGAATGGATACTCATGACTTGTGTGATGTTGTCCAGGCGACCGGATGTAGAGTATTCTTCCACAAGAAGATTAGTACGTTCATCCAAACCATTTGCTTGCATAACCTTAAAAATAAGATGGATAAACTTAACAGAGAAAGAGGTTCTCTCCAGCTTTAGCCCTGGAGAGAAACACATTGCAGTATGAAAGCTTTGCTTGTGTACAAACTTAAAGGCAACGCCAGAGATCTGGATGTCTATTTGTAAATACACATGCTTGCATGAATATGAACAACACATACAGGTGCTACTTGTATAGTGAGAACTCAAGAGCACTTTATACTATACCTCTGTTAATACCTTTCTACAAAAACCAAAACCATTTCTGTGTACATTTTTCCAAAATGGCTAAACTCGCAGATGCTTAAAGTCAAATCTGTACAGAGAGCTGGAAGTAAGCAAGAGCTAAATGGAAAGTAAGGTCTTTATGGAAGGCAGCCTGTACAGACACACACCACCCCAGCATTCAGCCCTAACACCAATTTCAAAATTAATGGAGATGAACTGGGTTATGTAACCAAATTATAGAAACAGCCTGGCAATCTACCCCTTCTGTGCTGGTGTAATTGAAGAGGAGATCAAATGCTAATTTGTCCATAACATTCAAGTATTATTTAGAATAAAAATTTAATGCTTTCTTTAAACAAAAGCTGTTCTTTAATTATGTCATCCAATCCAAACCCTGGGCACAAGATGAAATGAAACAGCAAAAGAGTAAGTAGCTCTTGCATTGCAAGCCCTGACACAGTATTAGTGCTGTTACTCAGTGTTTATCATCCAGAACAGCCATTCTCAACACGTTCACCACTGAAGTTACAAGCGCAAGACAAGAATACTCAGTATTTATTCTGCAGCTGCACAGTATTAAACAGTCAGCTTACTACTGCAAGCATCTTGACACAAGAAAACATTTTCGCTGGGTTTTAGCTGCACATGAAGATAGAAACACAATGCTTTTGCTGAAATATTCTGTACGAAGTATGTTTTCCTTCTCTATGATAGGCTGATGAATGGACCATGTCTCAAATATTTTTCATGAAGTCTTATACAGAAGTTACATACAAAGAAACATGATCAACATACTTCTCACCACTGTACTTCTCTGTTTTAATTTGTGGGCCCAGAAAGAAAGGGAAGAAGCAGCGAAGCAGTTAGGCTCTTCACTATGAAAGCTTTTCTATGTTTTTTACCCAATATGACACCTCCTCAGTTTTCCTGAAGAATGCTTTAACTATCAGAAGATAATTCACGTAGTAGAGATCATTCTACCTCACTTATTATAGTACATACCTCACTTCACTCCAAGGATTCCCCTTTACTCTTCAGCAAGTACACCTCCCATGTATTTAAGAGATCTTTATCTCATTTAGTAGTTTATTAAGGAAATCATACTTTTCATGCCTCGTAAGGTTTTTAATCTTCTCCTACTTGTCAGGAGCTTTCCTTGCAACAATACAAGTTATGGAGAAGAAATTCTGCTGACAAAACTGAAATATAATCCTTTAGGATTGCACTGTTGCTATGTTAGGCAAGGCAATATGCAGCATTATTGCTTCTGAGATTTATCTCCACCTATATTACTATCCTTTTCATATTGTATAGGTACTTCCTCCTGATTAATTACCATCCATGGATTTGCAAACATGTTTTTTTTATTCTGCTTGTAAAGTCTTAGCACACTTGAACAGGAACCTTTAAAATTAATTTGTTATTGCTCTGTCCATATTCCTTTCTTTATGACAATAAAGCAGGCTTTGACACGAGCGGTGTTATTATCAAGATTTGTGAGACATTCAATATGTTACTAATCTCCAACTACATCCTTCCTTTACACTGTATGGGAAAAAAGGTAGCTGCTTGCTTAACAAACTACATTTTACATTTGTTCACGATACTGAACAGCTATTTTATCCATGCATGTAGAGGTTCCCTTCTTCTGCTGGGGTAACTGCTGGGATTACTCCTTTCTGAGAGTTAGTCAATGATTTCTCTGGCACCCTTTGTTAGTGTCTTTACCAGGTGTATCAGCTGTGAAATAAATTCATTAAAGTTATCTCAAAATATGTTATCATTTTAACCACTATTTTTTTTTTTTTACTTTTTATACAATGATTGATTTCAGGAGAGAAATTAATTAATTACAAATTTTGGCATCTCAATTTCATCTTGTGTTTCAAACAAAAGGGAAGTGGTTTTCACAAGTTTAACTGGCTGGAGTGCACTCTGCTCCCATCTTCCCAAGTCTGAGACTTTTTTTGACCCTTCTTCCTTTTCCCTTCATGATGTTTTCTTCCTGCTAGCCTTTACACTTTCTCTCTTTGTTTTTCAGATTAAAACCTTGCTGGCATATAAACAAAGAAAGACTCAGAGAACAGCAACTAACTCATCTTTCAAAATGTCTTTTTGGTCCTTCTAGCATGTGAATTATCTGCCTTAACAACTACTTAAAACAAAACAAAAAAAAAGTCCTGGTTTTATAGTCAGCTATCCCAAATAATTAATTGATCAATAAATAATATTCCATGATGACTGAGATCACAAGAGAACATCACCACAGTTAAGATTCTACTTAATGCAGCAAGCTGCAAATCAAGGCTTAAGTTGAACATTGAATCATGGTCAAAAATCTTGAGTTTCAAGTCAAACTGTACCTTTCAAACATAAATTCTCTCAGAGCCACAGTTACAGACCAAGAAGTTACGTCATATTTTCAAGTGCTCCCAAACTGATGGTCAGACATCGCCCTGAGAGCTATATAACCATACTGTGGCCACGCTGCATAGGCTTCCCCTTAGGCCTGGCATTGAGTTGTAAACGATCATCCCCAAGAAAGGAGCAGAGCCAACACTCCTGTCTGTCTCTCCAAAAAGATGACTGAAAAGATGCCAAACAGCACCACTTGTGTGAAAGGGCAGGGTGGTTCTTACCCCACTGTAGCCTGTCCTAGAGAAATCATCGTTTTTGCTCACCAAGTGGCTCATCCAAGTACCACTGGGCAAGCAGGATCATTTTAAAACCTACCACCCACCCAGCCCAGCTAATTGCAGACTTACTTCGTTCTCTGGTATAAAGGCACTTGGTCCTCTTGTCAATGGTGGGGAAACCTGGACTCTTTTTTCCTGAAAAACAGCCACATAATCCAGTCAGCATCAGGAATAACATATTAACTTGTTTTATCTCGCAAGAAGAGATCTTCACGGCCTGAATTTGGTTCTCTTCCCAGGGCCACCCTTCACTGAGGAGATAAAGCCATCACATCACACTGGTTAGATCTGCTTTGCATCCCCTGTACTTTGTGTGAATGAAGTACATCAGTTTTAGCAAGGGGTACAACTGAACGCCCCCTCCCAGACTTAATCCTGATAGCTTGAAGATATATAGAGAACAGCAATAAAACATTTGGCGTTATCCTAAAATTATCCACTTACTGGATTGAATAGAAGTTCAGAATCCAGAGGGCAGGGGGAAAGCCATGCATGGGAAATTATAAGCAAGATGTTGTTTTCGTCAATACCACCATCTAATTAGATCCTCAGTGTTGAGAACAGTGTAAACACTTTGTGTGCCAAACACTGGCATAAGAAGCATCATCCATGCAAACCAGCAAGACCCAGTTAAAGACTTGTTCTAGAAACTCTATGAAACGGCCGTCTTGCTCAGCTGCCAAGCCTGGAAGGAGAACCACACATGGTACAAGCCTTGGTGTACAAGCCCAGTCAGAAGTCATGAAATGCCCTCTGAGGATGACATATTTAGTACGTAAGAGGCTGATAGCATAACAAGAGCCACAGGACTCTTCTGATTTATTAGGGATAAGAAATTGAACAAAGATAAGCCTGTGGAGGCTTCTACAGTGTGGCCACTGACAGACCAAGGGGTGAAGGGAACTTGGGCAGGTTCCCTGCTCCTCTGCTTCACCAGAAGCAGAACTAGCGCTGTCTCCGTCATTCCTGACCAACACTGCTCCAACCTCCTCTTAAAGACCCTCCTGGAGGTTCCTCCATTTCCTTGGGTCATTTATTTCAGTAACTAACTTTTCCGATTGTCAGAAAGTTTTCCTATTATCTATCCTGAATTTCCCTTGCAGTAATCTAAAGCAGTTTTTTCTTTTCTTTTGGCTTTTCCTCTTCATGGAAACTATGGCTGCACTTTCTCAAGTCCCTAATTGCATCTCAGTGTTGGTGACTCTTAATAAGTTATCCATTAACAGCAGTATCAGATTTGCATACTAAATATTTCATGCCCCTAAACATAAAAAGTCCAAGGTTTTCCATAACAAATGACCTTTAAATACCCCCACCAGGCTTAAGCTTAACTGTCATGTGCACGAACAGCAGTGTGGATCCCAGAAGAAGCGCGCCACCCACTTCCACACAGGAAAATTAAGCCAGTGGAGCTGCGTAACTACTGTCCTGCTCCTTAAAAAAACATCCTGTCCTTTCTAAATTAGATTTTGAAAAACATGCAAAAATCAGCAGTGATTATTCAGGAAAGATGTTCCAAAGCAAACTCTCGCACGACAATTAGATTTGTGACTTTGGAATAATTAGCTGCTAAAAGACGCAGAAATAACTTGGATCTACAGTGTGCAGCCCAGCAGCCAGGAGACAACTCACTGCAACTGCTGCCTGCTGTCACAGACCCAAAATCTCGTAAAACACTTCATATGAATCAAATGTACTCAGTCTAGGTAAGAAGAAAGGGTGTAGAAAGACTGGATATCTGCACATGCATCCCTGTCTTTGCACAGCTACACAAGGCACAAGAAGGCATCTTCTAGCTTTAAATACACAATCTTGGTAGCAGCCAGTCATTTCTGCCAACATTGCAAAAAAAAGTGCTTTCCAAGAGTGCTATTAAAGTTGCATTTGACTTGTTTTATCAAGGATATCTGGATATTATTTAAAACCTTCATTTCATACTGAATAATCTGGAGGAACCAGGTTGTGCAAGTGAGGCAACATGGACAGCTGCAAACTGGAGCACAAGTCTAAACCAGAGATGAACAACTGACTTCTCCATCTTGTTCTTTGACCTGTACCCTCCTCCTTCAAGCTCTGTAAAGATGATCCTTGAGGCCAGACCAGGGCAAAAAACTGCATATACTTCTTCTAGTGGGATCTGGGCTCCATTCCCTTATTTCCCCATTCAATGTGACTGCTATTACTCCTTTGACCCTGCACATAAACTACTGCTGAATAGGAAAGAAGGAAATGGTACTTGGGTGGATGAACACAGGGAATTAACTCCTATGAATAACATCAGAAAGCTGAGGAGATCGTCAGCCATGAAAAATGAGGCTTGTTAAATAAACTACAAAAAGCACAAAATCCAGCTCCTTTTGGGCGGTGGTAGTTCTAAAAAACACAAATCTAGGAGAAAAAAAAAGCATAAAACAACCAAAACAAGAACAAAAACCCCAAACATGATCATTTAAGTTGGTGAGTCTAATCACAGCACACTTTCAGGGAGCTGGGTTTTCTCTGTGTTAGAAGCGTATATTCTTCCTTTCCATGAGCACAAAAGACCATTTTGCCTTTACATCAAAGCTTTTATTTTATTAAAACTGCTTCAAACAAGATTGCCAGAAGAAATGGAGCAAACATCATTCAGTTGCACAAGTTCTCAGGATGCTATTAATAAAAACATGGGAAGTTTACAAGCATTAAGAAATATAATGTTGGCTTTATCAAGCCGTAGATAAGAACCACTGCTTCTGGGCACACTCTATCTAGGGCAGTGATTTAAGGTCCAGCCAAGAAGCCCAAAGACTAAAAACTGAGTACGCAAATTAAAAAGTAACATTCCAGACACATGGTCCTTTACAGTGAAAATTCTTGCAAAGCTTCTTGTTTCCCAAAAAAGTGGGTTTGGTTTCTTGTCCAGGTAGCCTTTGCAGGCTATGCCAGCTATTACTAAGTCAGACAAGGTCACAAATACCTTATTTGAAACTGGAATCTTGGCTGAAGCAAGAAACAGGCCACTCAGCAACCAAAATGCCACACACGTGTACCAGCCATTTTCTGCTTTGCGTTACTCCAGGAATACATTGCCAGAGCATGAATGAGTTATCTCAAAAGATTTGCAACCAATTCCACTTACATTAAAACTAGAGCCTTTTCGAAGGTGCTTCTTTGGAAGGAGAATAATGGTTTTGCAGCAGCACGCTGCAGCATCAGACAGTGGAATGAGACCTCTGCAGACCACAGGAGAGCTGCTGCAGGAACTAATGAAAAACAAGCCTGAGCAAGCTTTATCTGTGACTCGCTTTCTGCCCTTAAGAGGGAATTGACACAGTGTTGTGAGCTAAGTATCCTGAATTCTAATGGTAATAAAATGGAACCATTTCCCATTTGCACATCCATAATTTGCAAGAAACACTTCCATCCTTGGATGAGCTCTGCCAAAAATCCCCAGTGCCAAAAGCTGTGACTTGCCATCTCCTGGGTTTATTTTTAGTTGCAGTAGTGACCGCACACCTTCTCTCCAGAGCCAAGAGGCCATGGGCACTGGGACGTGGCACCTGCACCTCAAACAGCCACCAGGCTGCCACATCAAAGGAGGGGATGGCAGAGTCACTTGGCTGGCAACGCGACTGTGAAGCCTGAGTGGGAGCAAGCATGAGCCTGGCCATCACTGGGTCAGCACAGTGGTGTTTCTCCCAGAGCTAAAGCAAAAGAAATAACCTTTCCTCCTCTTCACCATCACATGAGTCAGCAAGTCCTCAGGCTTTAAAGAAATGGCTATTTTTAGCGAGCAGTAAAAGGAGGCTGCTTCATTTGAGAACAGAGCCTGCTGGCTGGTGGGGCTGATCAAACAGCTGCTTGAGGAAGCACTTTTGAATACCCACAAATGCAGAAAGCACAGTTAGAAAGCAAGTGGTTGCACTGATGTGGGTGTATAGGGCTTCTCATGCACATGACATATAAAAGCTACTTCATCCTGAACATGACATCAAGGTGTTCATGCTGCAACTAGGGGGAAAAAGAAATAACTGGAAAGAAAAATTTTGCACCTCAAGAGGGAATTTTGCAAGTGATGGCAATGCTGCCACTCGTGTCCCTTTGAACTCCCAAAGCAGTGCAAGTGGCTGGGAAACACTCATGAAGAGATTCAGAGCCTCCACTCCAACAAAAACTGCTGCCACTACAAAGACATCAGGATAATGAACAGCACTAGATGAAGTATAAATCCTGAGGACATCCCAAAAAACACTTTTTCCTAAACAAGCAGGATTTTTTTTTTTGAGAGGAAGGTGATGAATATGTATTTCTTATTTATTACACCTTTTTTCTATTATAATCTATAAGTGATTGTGCCACCATCTAGCATTTCTAAGGATCTTTCTTATTTAAATTCAGTTGTCTCTGTCTCTATGCTACACATTACTTGTGGCAAAAACCTCAGTCGATTCTGTCATTGGGACACTTGGGTGGGAGCGGAGAACTCAAACTCCCTATCTGGGGCTGAAACTCCCCAGAGTGCTCAATTTAGTCCCAGTCTCAGATTTTACAGTTCTTCAAAAATCAAAATACACCAGTTTCATCTCATGGTCTTGATACTGTGGAGCCCACTTTTGGTTTTCAGTCTGACAGACACAAATTTTAGTTTATGTGGTACAGGCAGTATTATTTGCTGCTGATGCGTAAAACCCTACCAACAAACTGGTTTCTCTTACTCCTACTATAACTCACTGAACACATTTTCACTTTTGGTTCTTGGATCCTGGAGCAGGGTCCCACCTCCACTTGCTCTGATCAGTCAAATGGTCTGGGTTTCAGTGATGCCTAACACAGTTTACAGTCACACTGGACTCCGCTCATTCTGTCCTTCCTGAAGACAGAAGAAAGCATGAAAAAAAAAAGTTACATGAAGAATGATTGTGTCATAGTTTACTATTACTCAAACCTTTCTTTAGGATGCAAGAGAGACTTTCTTTATTTCTATGTATGCCAAGTTGCATCTTAATTATCCACCTAACTTTGTCAGGGGAAGAACAGTTTAGAAATATGGCACAAATTAGGAAGTATCCAATTAACTTTAGGTGGAAAGTTTAATACTCTTCATAAATTTAGAGAGGATTAATGTAATATTTAAAACTACACCTACTCTTGCTGACTAGAAAAAAGCAAAATAGAATTTACTTGCCTTCACAAGTCAGTAACTTTTGGGAGGTTCTGACTGACAAGAACAAAAAAGTATATGAATCAAGGCTGTGAAATTTTGAAATTTATTGACAAACATTTATTGATGTATCATTTTTTAAAGAAAAAACTGTTTATGGCATCTAACATAATAAAACTGGGAGCTTTACAGCTTCAGAATATACGTACAATTCATCTCAAATTATGTTTGCATTGCAACTTCAAAAATGTGGATACGCATTAGAAGGATAAGCTTTGGTCTCATTTTTCAACACAATATCTGTAGATAAAGAAGAGCCAAAAGACGAAAGAGAAAATATGAAGAGGACTAATATGAACGATGCACAGCATTTTATTTGCTGACAGTGCAGAACTCCTGTTTACGACCGACCCACTCCTGTGATTAAACTCAGGACATATCTCCAGCAGCAATAAAAGAGGTTCAGAACAAACAATGTTAAAGTGTTAAGAGTTCACAAAGTAAAAGTCCTAGCCTACAGTCATTTCTAAGGGTATTACAAGTGATTTTGCAACAGTTTCTTCCTCTTAACAGACTGTACAACTTCAGAAATGCAAACTAAGCGACAAAGAGGAAAATTAGTAGAGGAAGTCAAACAGTAGGAAATCTTTTTTTGTGGAACAGCCATTTCAAAATACTTAAACCCAGTCACTTTTAACATTGAGAATTTGTCATCTTTGTGCGTAACAGCTGATGAAGTGGCACAGCTGGGAGGAGAGCCAGCGCAGTAGAACTGATGGGGAGCTTCTGCTTTGGTAAAAGGTTACAGCCCTTTTGGATGTCACACAATAAAAGGAAACCTATCCCAAGTTTCCATCCCTCCACTAGCTATTAAACACACAATCAACACTAATTAGAAACCAACGGGCAGCAATTTCTATCCAACCCAAGATGGATGGCCAGGCAGCAGAAGTCCAACAGCGCTTCCTGAATCTTTGAAATATATCCAGCACACTCAGCCTATGGGAGAAAAACTCTTGAAGTGAACACATAGTTTCTGGCAGAAAAGCCTACCCCTTTTTCCACAAGGAAAGCCTACATCTCTATCCTCTTTTAGTCCTACTTCTGTCATATTGCTCTCCCTATCCTAGACATAACTTCTACTAACCAAAACCAACCTTTAACTGCAACTGGGAACAGACAGGCAATGACTGCAAGTCAAACGTCAGAGTAACTGATATGCAGCAAAACACTTCTTTATTTAAGAAACCTGGATTGTGTTTTGTGTTTTTGTCAGAATAGACATGAAGATATCAAGTAAAATATATGTCTGTAACTTAATGTTGATGTATCTGAACTGAGAGAAGTAAGACTGAGGCTCCCGAGTGGAAAGAAGATTTCATGAACTAAGGGTGGCAACAGTCAAATCTAAACATCAGTTATCAGCATATGAAAAGGATGAGAGCCAAACAGTCACTTCTACTTCCTTGTTGTTAGAGATTTACTTCCATATAATTTAAGCCAAACCTCAAAATCTGAGTTCCTATCCATGCCTCAATCCATACTTAGATACCAAGAGTGAAACTCAACTGACCAAAGACAGACAGTTAGCCAGCTGGACCCTGTTTACAACTCAAAAAGAAAGGTGATACCTAACTCAGGATGACATCAATTCAGCCATGTAAAGCTTTGGTTTTCCTCCATATACTAAGAGAAATCCATGGCTAACCAGGTCAAAATTAGTGGTCGGATGCTAGGCAAGACATGTAACACCAGCAGACAACAAATGGTCTTCTGGTCTGCTTCAGCCTTCAAAACGAAGAAGAAAAACAGAGAAAAACAAAGCTTCTCTCATCAGTGAATAGAGAACCTTGACTCCTTCCCTCCCTGCACACCCAATGGTAATACTGGAGTTAGTACGCTCCCCAAGAAATGCCCTCAAGACAGAAGATCTTGTGATCATCAAGATGACTCAAAATCCTACAAGCACAGCAGAAGAGTATTTTCTGTTTTAACAGCATCAGATATCAAAGGCAAAAGTTACAGTGGAAAACTTCAGCATTTTAAGCTTGGACTTGTTTTACCTGTACCTTGGCCCACTTTCACCTTCAGATTTAGTCCAAGTCTGACATACTGACACAGACCAATATTACCTCCTTTGGTGAACATAGCCTTTAGCCACTAAATTGCCCAACTGCATCGAGTTAATCTGCCTCATCACCAGCCAGGACAGTAACGTTGCTTGCTGACGAGAGTCTCTGAAGTAGCACAGCACACCCTTTAATCTGCTGCCTCCCATGTAGAGGACTGCCTGGTCCTGCCCAAGCATAGCTGATCCAACCAAGCCTTGGTTTCGCTCTCAGTGGAGTTCCACATGCTTTGGAGACTGTTCAGTGTGGGTAAGGGCAGCAGCCACGGTCATGCATGTAGTCCCTGTTCTCCTACAGAGAGACCGTATTGACTTCCCCATTCGATCCTCACAGCAAACCACTGCCACAGGTAGAACAAATGTTTGATAGAAAGTACAGATAAAACAGCAGCTGCTTTGACAGCCCTGAATTAATACCTAAATTAACTACTGATAGCACAGCCTCTTTACAAT